>JAJHZJ010000592.1:1414958-2014958 GCA_023548195.1 Bettongia penicillata ogilbyi | reverse complement strand
CTCATGGCACACCTATAGAGCCCCTCTGAGAAGGATGTGCTAAAAGAGTAACCTGGAATTACCTCTTCTTCTAGGTAGAAAATTCAGAAGAAAAATTAGCTTCCTCTCTCCACTGTCCATTGACAATGTCATTCTGGATCAACTAGCTGAGCCAGTGGTTAGAGCACTCCCACCCTGGAGTCAGGAGGACCTGAGTTCAAATCTGGCCTCAGATTCTTACTAGCTGTGTGACCCGGAGCATGTTATGCAACCCTGTTTGCCTCAGAAACAAAAAAACAACAGCCGAAAAGTCGTTCCATCTGTTCCGAGCTGCAGTCCCTTCCCTTTATTGGTTTCAGTCTGGTCTTCCACACAGGAAAATCAACAACATAAAGTCCTTTGGGTTGTTTTCAGCATTTATAATAAGCTTGAGGGGCTCAAGTTGAGCTTTAGGGGTTTGGATATCATTCTAACAACCACATGCAATTCATTCAGAGGCACCTGCCTTTAACTCCAAAAGGGCAGTAAAACAAAATTCTTCATTTGGATAAAATTTAATAGAATGATATCTATATTTCAAACTGTACCATCATTAGAAGAATACAGTCATAAAAATCCACATAACTCACTTGGCTTTCCCCAGCACCCTCAGCTGTCTGCACCTGGTCTGTTATGGCAACTCCATTTTCTGCAGGATTCTCTATAGGGTCCCCAAGACCAAGGAAGCGCTGATTTCATCCTCAGCCTGAACAGGAATATCTTTCCTGAAAACCTGGTGTCCACTGCCTTCCCCTCTTATTCTGCAAGATACAACCTAATCAAGCTATGAGCTTAGCCCCCTGTGTGACCAAGGACAACGAGACCTTCCTGATGGATGCCCAGTGGAGGCAAAGATGAGGAAGATCTGCGATGGAAGATCTATTCTTGTCCATCAAACTTTTCAAAATTCAGCATGATCAGGTAAACTCTGACAGATAGAAAAAAATTTAAATAACAATTTTTAAAATATAGCTAGCAGTATTTGGGGCTCGTTGCAAGAGTCTGTTGCAGCACTGAACCTTCAGATGGGCATTTCTGTTTAACCCATTTAAAAAAATGGTTGTATTGAGACCAGTGAAAAGAATGCTGGTTCTGGAGTCAAAGGACTTGGCTTACACTGGATCTTTGCTACCTATGACCTTCTGTGACCTTTGATAAGTGAGAGAATATTTTTAAAGCACTTAGCACAGTGCCTGGCACACAGTTTATTTCTTCCCTTCTTTAATCTATTTTGGTCTCAGTTTCCTTATCTGTAAAATCTGAGGGGTTGGATGATCCCTGAGACTCTAAAGTTATAATTCTATATTCTACGATATGTCCTTTAAAAAACTAATTTGTTCAGAACTCTCTGTGTATCATTGGTCTCTTAAAAAACAAGATGACAACTCCTTGTTTTTTCTTCATCAGAACTAGTTTTGTCTATATTGTTAGGATTTCCTTTTGAAGATCTTCCTACTCATCTTGGGACCACTTTCTCTTTTTTTCTTTTCCTTTTTTTTTGGGGTGGGGGGAAGGCAATCAGGGTCAAGTGACTTACCAAGAGTCACACAGCTAGTAAGTGACTGAGACAGACTGAGACAACTTTCCGTGGCGTAATTTAAGTCAGGGGTTTCTACTCAGACTCCTTGAAATCCAAGGACCTATAAAATGAGATTTTAGTTTCACTGTCTCCTGGCTTGCAAGGTTTAAATCTGTAATTTCGGACACAGCCAGCCCACCATGGCAGAACCAAACTTTCGATCTGCAAAGACACTCATATCCAGATTATAGCCTCTCCCCTTGGTTCATTTCTTAAACACACAGCTGGATGGCACAGAAGATACAGCTCTGTACCTAGAGTTGAGAAGATCTGAATTCAAATTCAGCTTCAGACAACTGCTAGCTATGTGACCCTGGGTAAGTCACTTAACCTCTGTCTCAGTTTTCTCAACTGTAAAATGGTGGAAATAATAACACCTACCTCCCAGGATTGTTCTGAGGAGCTGTGAGACCCTGGACAACTCATTTAACCTCTGCCTGCCTCAGTTTCTTCAGCTCTAAAATGGGGATCATAATAGCACCTACCTCCCAAGTTTTATGTGAAAATCAACTGAGATAATATTGGATCCTCAGATTCCATTTAAAACCACCTTCCCTCTGGATCCATGTACAGTAAAACACCATCACCCATCTCTTTGGCCCATTTTTTTATCTCTGTATTCCCAGTATCTGGTACATAGGAGATTCTTAATAAATACTTGGTGGTTAAGTGATTCAGTTCATAAACAGATCGGAACCATTTAGGGAAACTTGAAAAAAGAGGAGGGGAAGATCCACCCCCGATTTTGCCATTAAAAAAAAGTCAGGAGGTAAGACATCAGAAATCTGGTATTAAGAGGCAAACAAATTAACTTCATCACCAAGGCAAGGATTTAATTTACTTAGGAAATTTCCACCCCTTCTGCTCCAAGACAAAATTTTCCCATGGACCTACACCTCCCTCAGGGAACACAACTCAAAAATCATTCATTCTGAATGAGGGGGAAAATATCCTGTAATGGGGGAGGCACAGACACTATTGGGTGAAATAATTTTTTTCTACTGTCTGTGTATTTGCATCATTCATCATCATCCCAGCACTACCAGCAAACTGTCTATCCTCCTGATGGAGTGAATGAGTAAGAGGGAGGGTTCGGAGACTTGCCAAGCTCTCCTGGAAGACAGGATGTTTTAATTATAAACTGCCAAAACATGATAGAGTACAATTCCTGATCTGGTGGGGAATACCCCTCTGTCCCTGCCCTCCCCCACCCCAAAAAGATGCAAACAGTTGCTATGACTGTGGGAACACTTGTCTGGCAAAACCCAAAGGGACCATGAAAGCATTAAGAGGCTTAAGAGGCACCTCTCTCTCTCTCTCTCTAAGCTGCCGTCAGCTGACCAGTGGCTGAGGCAGTGCCTGGAAGGTCAAAGCTGGCCAGAACAGGCAGGTCCCCTCCTCCTGCTGTGTTGGACAGCCTTGGCAAGGCAATTAGGGCTTCTTGGTCAGAATCCCAAAACAGATCTTCTCCACAGTCTAGCACCTGAGGCTCCAAGGAAACCCTGAGAGCCAGTACAATGTCTCTTAAACCGGGAAGGGAAGAAACCATTATTTCCACTTGTCCAACTTCCTATGCTGGTTAGTAAAACTATATTAACTCATATTTTCTCTTTCTCTTTGGAAGGGGGGTCATTACATCCTTTGACCATCTGATGGAGCCCAAGGACCCCCCTTTTCAGAATGTTTGCAAATGCATGATATAAAATCCGCAGGATGACAAAGGGAATCACTTATATTGGAATGCAATTATCAAGACATTAAAAATCAAAAACACAAACCCCATGGTGAAGAACTCCTGGTTATGGAGATCAGAGCTAAGATCAAGATATGATACAGTTTAAGGAAACAACTATCTGAGAAATATGCTACATGTTCAGGAAACAAGGCCTGGGCTGCCCACAGTACAAATCCTCTCCTGTCCCTGATGGGCACCCCATAAGGTTGGGCCATGTTATTTTTGGCTTTCTTATGAAAGCCCCCTTGTTTGTGTCCAGGGTACCAATATCCTATCCACACCTTGCTTTTTTTCACCAGTGCATCAGAATACTCCCAAAAGCTCTTTTCTGGGCACATTCCTGATCCAGATAATAGATTCCATTCACATACCACAGCACAAAGGTTTCCAAGTGATTTACTACATACAGAGGAAACAAAAGACCCTCTCCGTAGAGCACATGTATCCTCTGCCACTTGGCCATCCCTCCAATGCCTCAGAGCAGCAAAAAGGTGACCTGGGACCTTCAAAAACTCCATCGTAATAGGCTACAAACAAGGTAGAAAGGCATAGAGTGCAGACCCAATGTTGGACTGTGTATCTGCTGCAGAAGACCCACACACTTAAATGTGGGGAGGCCCAGAACCTGAAGGTTGGCTTGCAGAGCAGGAATTATTTGGGTCACACTAGCTCACAGTAGTGTCTCCTAAGATGGGGAGATTATATACACAAACAAGGGGGTTTTCACAAGAAAATTAAAAGTAAAATGGCCCAACCTTTTGGGGTGCCCACCAGGGACAGGTGGGGTTGATCAGGTAGGAGCTGGTCTGTTCTATGAGCAGCCCAAACCTCATTTCATGAATATTTGACATGTTTCCCAGGTAGCTGTCTCTTTAATCTGTATCATATCCTGATCTTAGCTCTGATCTCCACAAACCAGGGGTTCTTCACCTGGGGTACTTGATCTGTACCAAGGGCAGCCCCAACCTTGTTTCCTGAACATTTAGCATGTTTCCCAGATATCTGCATTAGTCTCACTGAGTCACAGAGACCTGGGATGCCATTTGGTCCAGTCCTCAATTAAGCAAGAATTTCCTCTAAAACTGACTCAACACATTGTCCTCCAAGTTTTTCTTAAAGATCTCCAGTTAGAGGAGAACCTACTCCCCCAAGGGGCAGCCCTTCCCACTTTTGGATAGCTCCACTGGGTAGGAAATTATTTTTGCCCTCAAGCCTAAATGGGTTTCATTGCACCTCGCACCCATTACTCCTGGTTCTGTCCACGGCTTCACTCTCTCATCTATGGGACAACTTTCCAAACACTGAAGACAGACGGCTTTCATGGCCCTCCTCAAGTTTTCTCCTCTCCAGACTCTGCATCTTCATTTTCTCCAATTAATTCATCTATGAATGAATCAATGCCCCACTCCCCACCATCCTGTCCACTCTCCTCTGGATACTCTCCAAGCTTGTCCACATCTTAACCCAGAACACAGCAGCCAGAACTGAACACAATACTCCAAGTGCCATCTGACAAGAGGAGAGTCCATTGGTACTGCCACCTGCCTAGTCCTGGACACCATGACTCTCTTAATATAGTCAAAGATTAGTCGGCATCTACAATGACATTACAAATCTCTCAAGGAAGTTGATAGGCAAAAGAGAACAAAGGAATTTATTTACCCCCGATACTGATATCAAAGGAACTAAAAATTAACTTCAGATACAACTTCTTACTCAAGAAATCCTCAAATGAAAAACTTCCAACAAGGCACAGAAAAACTAACAAGGTAAGGAGCTCTCATTTCTAGAAATATATCATGGTTAGGATTCACTTTTACTTGATTATGATTTACTCTGTTGGACCCTCCCAACACCTCACCTTGCAGATGAAGAAACAGGAGTCTGGAGATTGGGTATCGGAACCCAATGTAGGTCCATGGCTGAACTAGAAGCTTGAATTCAGGTCTTCTGATGCCAAGTTCAAAGCTATTAACACTATCTGCTGCTGCCTCTCAGAAAGTTACTGAGTGTTCCGGAAAAATAATGGGGCCATCTAATCTAAGCACCAAAAAACAGTTTATTACAATGTCTTAATTTAGAAAACCTGAAATGTACTTCCATAGGTAACAAGAAAAAAACAGATCCTGTGCACATATGGGGAACAACTCGTCTCTGTGTGAGGTACCAGTTCACAGCCCCCTCCCCGCATCTCTCTATCCTGAAATACTGCCCTCTTTCAGTTAGTACCTCATAGGGCAACTATCTTCTTAAAAACATTTTCTAAGTTTCTTCTGGGCTGCTCATTAAGAACTCACTGCAAATATCCAAGGCTCTTAATCCTCCCTGTCCACTTTCCACCTGGCAACATGATCTGTTATTCACAGAACCCTGGAACCTAACATTTAAATCTATAAACCAGTTTCCACCTTTCCCCAGCTGCTGAAAAAAACCAGGAAGTGAAATTTAAAATGCCAAACTGTCAGGGTGCTGGAAACCTTGAGCCTAACCTTGAGTAATAAAGAAAAGGACTTTCCAATTCAGATCAGGATGACAGCACAGTAGGGGAGAATGCTGGATTTAGCACTGGAAGACTTTTTTTGGTCTTCAAAATGGGAATCCCCATTTTGCCACTAATCACCTGTATTAACTTGGGCAACTGATTTAATCTCTTTTGGTTAAATTTAATGGGGGTGGGGAGAAGCAGGAAGGGATGTGAGAATTTGGAACTCAAATTTTTTTTTAAAGTGAATGTGAAAAATAAATAGATTTTTTAAAAAAATTAACCCTCAGTTTCCCAATCTGAAAATGAGGTGGCTTAACTAGATGATCTCAAAGGTTCTGTTCAGCTCTGAATCGATAGTCCAAGGAAGTTGAAATCGATAGTCCAAGGAAATTGACTTGACAAGTGTTTCCAAAAAACACTTCTGATGTATATCAGAAACCAACAAAGTTCCAGAGACACCATGTTGGTGACCATCCTTCCCAGTCAATGACAAACAAAACAGTTAGATTTCCAAACTTGCACACATTTTGCTCATTCGCAAATTCAACATCAATCAGTGTTCCTGGGGGAAGTGAACCAGGTGCACTTGGGAAAATTACTTTTCCCAAGTTGGAGTTTTAGGTCATCCTTCCAAATGAGGGTTTAAGAAACTTTAGGAAAGTAGCTTACACAGACCCACATCTCAAGGATCCTCCAAAGAGTTTCAAGAATGCCAGGTTTAAGTGAGCAGTGACTCAAGACTTTAAAAAAAAAACAACCCAAATCTTATAGAATAGTCCATTGCCACTCCGTTTGCCTCCATTTGTACTTCTTTTTTCTCTCTCTAATCTCAGGTGGGGAAAGAGGATTGCTGTCCTTAACCTTATACACAACACTTGGAATTTTTTTCCTCTTGGAAAAGTGATGGCATCCAGCATCCGGGATGTGTCCCTCCATTTTGCCCTGTTTTAAAAAGTCAAGCACTGGAACTTTTCATTGCTCAGTGACAAACACATGAGACATCGATTGGTTGTCCCACCTCCTGTCCTATATGACCCCAGATCTAGAAGCCGCTGCCATCTAACACCTAGGGCTGTGTTTTCGGAACAGGGAAGCTACCCAACCTGCCTAACCACTAGGCATTCAAAGGCAAGTTATGCTTTCTTGGAATCTTTCACTCAAACACCCCAATCAGTCAGATGAACTCTCTGGGCCTTTCCAAAACCTTCAAACAGTCAGTAGAAATAACAGGTCTCAATTACTTTAAATGATGAAGTAGTCTCATGTAGTCAATAAGCCCCTTACAAGAGAACTGGCCAATCACTCTCCAACCCACACATGTCATGGGCCATATTCAGCAAGTGCATCACAAGACCAGAGGAGAAGGAATTGGAGATGTACAGGTTGTTCCTTACCCCCACCTCCCAGAAGTAAGCTACTCCAGGACAGGAAGCATTTCATTTTTGCATTCCCAGAACCTAGCACCAAACCTGGAACCTAGCAAGAGTCATGTAGGTAGAACATCAACAGGTGGGTAACATAGGGGCACTTGGAGTCAGGAAGACTAGAGTTCCAATCTTGCCTCCAATCCTCAAACTGTAGCTATGTCCTTGGGCAAGTCACTTGATTACTGCATTGGTTTTTGTAACTGTAATTGAATTATTGTAATGAATAATTCCAATAAAATTACAATTACATACAGAATACGTCCTTTGTGAACTTTAAAAATATTGTATAAATGCTAGCTACTGTTATTATCGTCCAGTTGAATAGAACTGGAGGGAGAGAATGAAAAGAATTTTCAAACTACAGCGGGCTTTTCCAACCAAATCTTCCACTTTGCAGATGAGGAAACTGAGGTTGGGTGAAGGAATAGGACTTGCCTAAGGTTACACAGTGAGCCAGTGGGTGAGCTTGGACTGAAGTCTGAATCTCCTCACTCCAAAATCTGATGTCCTTTTCTCTGCTATTCCCCACTAAGAATCTACCATTGGAAAACCAAAATACCTTATGTTAGCAAAAAGCACACAAATATCCTGATCACACCTGAGGGAGAGCAGGTGCCTGCTTGTGATGCTGTGCTAGGCCATGGTCCTCAGTTCAGAGAAAGACTCAGTGCTGACAGTTGAAGGGGCCTACCCTAATCTACTCGAGATAATATCAAGTAGCATCCTAACAGGGGTCAGAAGAATGGGGTGGGGGTGGGTATTAGAATTTTCATCCCCAGTTCCTCCTATACACAGATGAGAATCTCAAGGACATGAGACTGGACACCTGACCATCCAGTTACATCAGCTCTGACCAGCCACATCAAGGGACTTAGTCTCTTCCAAATTCCCTAGCCCCATTACGGATCTTTTTCCAATCCAGCTTAGTCTTTCAGTGTACCCAGCACAGCCAGAAGTCTGGGAGGAGAGGCAGGATCGGGCTCCTTCCTTGACCACGGTCCTGGTGTCTTTCTTTCACCTGCTGTAGCATCTCTCCAATCCAGCTGGGCTTCTCTGGATTGCATATACAGGGCCAATGTCCAATGTCCGACCCTCAGGCAATCTGGAGCTAGTTCAGAGAAGGAGAGCCGCTCACTCTGTCTCCGTACCCCACAGCCAGCATATCCACAGGTTGCCTACCACCTTAAGCCTCTGAAGTCCTATAAGGCTTGCCTGCACCATACTATGGCCTACCTATTCCTTTCCCCTCCCCTCAGATTCCTGGCTTACTCTCTAGATGCCAGCTGATCAGAGACCTTATTTGTTTTTATGGGTTTCCATTAATTATATTGACTATATAACTATATAACAGTTATATTGACTGTATAGAAAACACAGGACCTCTATTTCAGTCTCAACTCTGTAAAGACCTGCTATGCACAATCTTCTGAGCCTCAGGTAATACGGTATAAATGGAGAGAGTGGCAGCCTTGGAATCAGGAAGAGGTGGGTTCAAATCTCACCTCTGACCATTACTGCCTGATTGCAGACAAGTCACTTAATAATTCTCTGCCTCAGTTTCCTCATCTGTAAAATGAAAATATTAATAAAATACCTGTAATACCAGATTCTCAGAGTTGACAAGAGGTTCAAATGAGATGAAGTACATATCAAGTAATATTATCAAGGAAGATGGGGGGAAGGAGGAAGAGAGGGAGGGAGGGCTGGGAATCTCAAGGATCTGCTAAAAGGGTCTGGATAAACAAATTCACCAATGCTCTACATGCCCCTAGGGCACCTGTAATCAGGATGGTGACAGATCCAAACTGAACTTCTGACAGTTACAAAATCAGTCCAAAAACTATTGTGCTGGCCCATTACCAGAACTAGATTCCAGAAGCTATTTCTATATCGTACTCATTGTTCTGGAAACCAATACCCCTCTCCAAAAAGAAAGCCAGGGTCTTTCCTCCCTCCCTATATCACGTGAGAAATAATAGCTCATACTTCCACTTGGCACTTGAAGAATTACATACCCAATCTCATTAGACCCTCAAAACACTTCCATGAGATTGATGCAATTATTTCATCTCCATTTTACAGATGAGGAAACTGAGGAAAATGGTGTTTAAATGACTTGCCCAGTGTCATACAGTCAGTTTGAGTGTGAGGCTGGGGGTGAACCTGAGGTCCCGCCCCTGCCCCTGAGGCACCTACACAAGCACAGGCATTATTTGTTTTTTTCACAGTGGATGACACTGAAAGGATTAACTCAGTAGAGTTAAATGAGTTATCCACCATCACTCAGCAAGACCTACGGGCTTGATAAAGAAGTCTCCCAGAGTTACCATGAAAATGTTAGCCCAGACAGTTGCGGGGAGGGGGAAGAGGGCAGGATACTAAGCACAGGAATTTGTTAGCAGCCTGACAGGGAGCGAAGGGATGTATTTCATCCTATCAGAAAGAGCAGCCAGTAAGTTTTAGTGACTTCATAAGTACTTACTTGGGCACCTGGGACGCTGGTAGCCCTATAGGAGTTATGAGAAAAGTCCAACACAGGGCCACATCTTGCCTACCAGGGGCTGACCATATGTGCTCTCCTGTCTGCAGGTGTTGGGAGGCAGAATTACAAAGGCTGGGGCTACAAACACCAGCCCCCCAAGACCCAGCAAGTCCCAGCTCACTGATTCCAGGGGAGTTGAGGAGAGAGGATCCTAGAAAATATGTCGCCCGATGCCCCAGTCTCAGCACAACACCACAGCAGCCACAGACGCAGCTCCCCCTCCCCACCCCCAGTGATGCTTCAGAGTAGGCAAACTTCGGAGGAAGGGGATGAGGACCCGAGAGGATGAATGCCTTCTCCTGAGAGAAAGGCACAGCCCCCAGCACGCTCCCCAGCCCACTCCGGGACGCTTGGGCAGCACAAACTCCGGCTCTCAACCTGGGCAGTGCGCGCCAACAGGATCCGAGCCGAGGGCGGGGCCGGCCTGAGACCCGCGAACACGGGAAGCCCCCAGTGGCTCCCCCGCACCTGGCGGTCCCCGATCCCAGCTCGACCCATCCGAGGCTCCATTCGCCGCCCGGGTGGGCAGGGGGCGCTCCCCACGGCGCCCAGGTACGGGCGGGGCCGGCCAAAGTGCGGCGGGGCGGGCTCGACGCGGTGCAGAGCTCTAGGCCTCCCCGGCCGCCCCCTTCCCCAACCCCAGCCGCACAATAGCGGGCCCCCAGGACTCACTCTATGAAGTAGCTGGCGCCTTCCTCCGAGAAGCCCTCCTCCCAGCCGCGGGGCAGATCTGCGGCGGCCCGAACAGGTGGAAACAGACCGGGAAAGAGACCACAAAAGTCGGCTCAAACTTTCGCCCACAACGCCTCCCCTCCCAGGTGCCGTGGGTGCAGAGCAGAGCGCCCCGGCCCCGGCCCGGCCCCCAGTCCCAGTCCCAGTCTTGGCCCTTACTCCCTGGCCCGGCCCCGGCCCTAGTCCCGGCCCTTACCCCCAGTCCTGGTCCTTACTCCCAGTCCCAGTCTTGGCCCCCAGCCCCGGCCCTTACCCCCAGCCCCGATCCTAGCCCCGGCCCCCGCCCGCGCCCACCTGAACGGATCATGTGGCCGGAGTTGACGGGCTCCCCGGTGCGTGGGTGCAGCCAGGTGGTGCAGCGGCGCTGGTCACTGCGGGGGGCGGGGAGAGACGTGCACCTGTTAGTGCCGGGAGGGAAGCGGGGTGCGCGGAGAAGCCGCGCCGCCAACCCTCCCCCGCCCGCCTGCCCGGCCCCCGCCCGCAGCCCCCGCTCCTCACTCGATAAAGAAGACGCGGCCGTCCCTGCAGACCCCGTAGGACCAGTGCTCAGGTAAACTATCCCGCCCGACCCCCGCGGCCGCCGCCATGTTGGCCAGGAGTGCGCGGGGGCAGGCGGAGGAGGCGGAGGACGAGGAGGAGGAGGAGAAGACCGCGCCGGGGGTGGGGGGGCGGAGCAGGCGCGGGCGAGTCGGCTTCCCCCGGCTCTGAGTTGGATCTGCGGATCCCGCGGCGTCGGGCGGGCAGCGGCCGCCTCCCGGAGCGGTCCCCCGCAGCTCCCGGGATCGATCCACCCAGAGACCCCAGGCACCTTGTACGGGGCGCGGCGGCCCCTGGGCACCCGGGGTTCGGCGGCCCCTCGGCACCCGGGGTTCGGCGGAGCGCGAGTTCTCTCACCCAAATTCAGCAACTTTCTCCCCTGAGGGGGCCTCCCCGCCCACTTCCAAACTCCCGGAACTTGAGAAGTCCTGAACCGGTGGAGGGACCCCGCGGGCGGGACGCAGCCTTTGTCCTTGGCCCTTCCTCCACCCCTGGCCAGACCGGCCATTCTACCGACCCCGGCCGGTCCTCTTTCCCTCCTCCCCTTTAGTCCTGTGTTGAGCTTCCATTTGGTCAATAAGCAGAGGCTGAGTGACCGGGGGAGCGGCCTTTGGGGCCAGCCCTCCCATCCCCGCGAACCCTCTCTGGCTCTGGGAAGGCTGCGGGAGCAGCTCTGTCCAGCACCTGAACTACGTCCGAGAAATGCCTAGGGCTCACCCTGGAGGGCCGCATCTTCAGGCAGCAGAATTCTATCCATTCCTATGTGCTGCGGAGGTGCGCGATTTCTGCCTTCCAAAGCATGTTAATACGGTAATTCCTTCCGTCAATCAATATTGTCCTGGAATACGCGTGCAAAACTGTCCTAAACTGTACTGACAAAGGAGTTTAGGAAGGGAGATTGGAAACGTGCACACACGTGGTGATAATGTGTGTTATTAAGGGGAGGCAGCTGTCTGTTTTAGAAAGAAGTCGATTTGGATTCTCGGGAGATGGTTTGGAAAGCACATGCCCTACACACGAATACTCACTAACTAGGCAAATGACCTCAGTCTCCTTTGAAATGGGAATTTCTACCTCACAGGGCTCCTTTGAAGACCAAATGAGATAATGTATGTAAAGTATTAATATTTATTAAGCACTATTAATGTTTATTAAAGGACTGGACTGTAAGGTATCTCCTGTTCATACAACAAGATCATTCAGGATCTCCTCTCCAAAGGTGTTTGCCTCTGTTCTGGACAAGTTCTGGTGAGGAGTCCAGCTCAAGGACAGATCCTCTGTGGTTGATGAGGTCCCCAACATACTCCTGTTTACTGAAGACATTCTGCTGATTGTACCCTTGTAGACCCTCCTAGAAGAAATCTTTGATCATTCAAAAGACTCTGACCTGTCCATCCACAGAGGAATGACCACATGGATGAAGAACATCTGCTACCCAGATCTCAAACATGCACTTAAATGGATATTTTCCAGAGCTTGTCCAACAACAGTAGGTCTATCTGGGATAGAGTATGGATAAACAATGAGCCTATCCCAGAGTTGCCAAGGAGGAGGTTAGCAGACTGCATCACTCTGGGGAAATTTCAGAGCATTTTTAATGACCCCAGGTTTTCTGTGAAAACAAAGGCCCAGCTTTCTTATGCTGACACTTTGCTAATGTGACAGCTGACATGAATCATCTCTGGCTCTGAGGGAAGAGACAGCATGCCACAGAGTTAAACCACCTTCTTTCAGACCCTGAAGCATGTAGTCTAAGACCCTGGGTTCAAGAACCCATAGAATGAGAGCAAAACCATGGGCTCTTCTTCTGGCCCATTCCCTATGGGCCATCATCCAGTGAATTTCCCTTTGGGTGATTCAACCTGGCAACTGCTTCTTCAGGTGCTGCAACTCCAGCCTACTCATTGCACCTCCCCTCCCCAGCTATCAAAAATGGGAAAAAGTCCTAGGCCCCCAAGTCCTTTGCACTGTCAAAAGATATATCATAAATAGTATATTCACACTGAGAAGACCCACTTCTCTCTTTATCATGAATCCTATCAGTCTTCACCATCATCTTCCTCTTCCTTTTCAACAAGCATTTTTTAAGTGATTACTATATGCCTATGTTAAGTGTTGGGAGTACCAAAAACAGGCAAAAACCTGTGCCCTCAAGGGGGTCCCATTCTAAGGTTGAATGCTAATGACTCTGGACATGCAATATAAATACAGAGCAGATAGGAGGTCATGTGTCTTATCTAAGTCTTACCTAAGCATTAGGGAAGAAATAGTCATTGGATGTAGAGGTGGGGAATGGGTTTGATGGGTACCTGACCTGTACTGATAGACAGAGATGGTGTCCAAAGAATAACATATGAACATTATGCTAAAAGTAGAAAGTCTGGGGCTCCTAACTTCTTTATTTCCTGGCAGCCCAGAGTTAGAAGGGATTCAAATGTTATCTAGTCCCATAAAAGGTAGGAGGAATGCCCAGTGATAGACATCCAAGTGTTTACCTGTTTCTCAGTCCTTGTCTTATCCCAAGTAAAACTGCCTGTGATTTCTTGGACAGTTAATTAGTTACTAAAGATTTAAGCAGCTTTGAGGGTAGAAAACTGAGGGCTCAGGCAATGCACCCATCTTAACTGTCCAAAATCAATGTAACTGGGCTTTTAAAAAATTCTCTCAAATACTTTTGTATAATTACCCATGATCAAATTAGAAATTCAAGAGAACATATTTGTTCCTAGTAGTGTCTAGGATCCTCTCACCTTGAATACTAGGATTCAAGGTGAATTTAGTACAGATTGAACAAAGTAGGTCATAAGATACATGCACTACTAAAAATTCCTAGTTGGTGTAGTTAATGGTTCAACTGATAAGTAGGAAGAAGTGAGAAAATGGGTCAACCCTGCCTTATTCCTCTCATTACTGGGAAGTCCAAGAATCTATGATTTAGAAAATTGTGTTTTTATTCATGCATTTTTGTTATATCACATTCATTCCCAAATATAAAACATTTTTAGAAGGGGGCAGGGAGTAGTTCAGCAAAACCAGTCAATACATCAACCATTCCTGACTGGATATCCAATATTCCATACCTGTACCTCTCCCCCATGCACATACCTCTGCAAAGAAGAGAGGGAGGCAGAGACTCTCAATTTTTTCTCTCCTCTTGGCAGAGGGTGGGGTATCTTCAAGTAAAGTCTAGATGGACAGTTGTCCAGTATATTTTAATGGAATTTTTTTCAGGTGTGATGTGACCTAAATGGCTGTTTAAAGTCCCTTCTAATTTTTAGGATTCTCTGATTGTCTGAAGCCAAACTTGGTTATTGTAATCATACAACATTCAGAGCAGAACCAGAAAAACACTGTACACATTAACAGCAACATTGTGTGATGATCAGCTATGAATGACTTAGCTCTTCTCAGCAATACAGTGATACAAGACATTTGTAAAAGACTCATGATGGAAAATGCTGTTCACATCCAAAAAACTGATAGACTCTGAATGCAGATTAAAGCATGCTGTTTTTACTTTCTTTCCTTTTTTTGTGTGATTTCCACCCCTTTTTGGTCTGTTTCTTCTTTCACAACTGTAACTAATATGAAAATCATGTTTTACATGATTGCACCTACATAACCTATATCAAATTGCTTACTGTTTTAGGGAGGGAAATGGGAAGGGAGGGAGAAAAATTTGGAACTCAAAATTTTTTTAAAAATGAATGCTAAATTGTCTTTACATACAATTGGAAAAATACTATTAAAATAATTATACAACATTCAGTTTTTAGTGTTCTTTTTTATATTGTCATAGTCATCATGTATATTGATCTTTTTTTTGTTCTACTTGCTTCATTCTACATCAATTCATCAAAGTCTTTCCATGTTTCTCCAAATTCTCTATATCTCCATTTCTTACAGTGTAGGAATATTCTATTGCATTCATGTATTAAATTTTGTTTAGCTATTCATCAATCAATGGGTACCTTCTTTGTTTCCAGTCTTTTTCCCACCACAAGTATTAATAAAGTACTGTAATTAATATTTCTTTCTCTTTTTGAGAGAAGACCTCTCCTTGGAGCACATGCCTAGCATTAGAATCTCTGGGTCAATGGAATGAACGTTTAAGGAACTTTTTTAAGCCATACTTTCTAATTGCTTTCCAGAATGATTGAACCAATTCACAACTCCATGATGTGTTTTAGAAAGGTGACTCTGATAGACAGTGTAGGATAAACTGGAGAGAGAAGGAATTGAGGCAGAGAGACCACTTAAGAAGCCTCTGAGAACCAGGCATGATAGGATCAGAGCCGGGACTAAGTTGGTTGTCAAAGAAATGCAAAAGAAGGGACAGATGGGAGAGACATTTCAAAGGAAGAACAGGCAGAACTTGGCAAGTCGATGGGTTGTGGGGATTGAAGGAAAATGAGAAATCGTAGATGACTCAAAAGTTTGGAGACCGGGGTTCTGGAAAAGGATGGTGATACTGAAAAATATAGAAATTGATAGTCCCTGAGATGTATGTAATCATTCTATCTGTATTCCCTTTCCTTTCCCTCTTGTTCCCTCAGGCAGAGTATTAGGAGGGAGGGGGATAGTACAGGGAAGGCATCCCAAGATTTTCATATTTGCCATGGATCCTAGCAGTTGACAGAATTTCCTCAAGTTGACTTTGTCAGCAGTCCCCTGGGGTGCTGGTCCTGGGGTTCCTGGGGCACAAAGTTGCCAAGGACAGAGTTTGCTTATAGTCCTAGGGTCAGCATTACCCAAGGAACTACTGCTGACTGGGTACATGAGGCATATCATGCTGTATTTGCTATCACATAAACACACCCCAATTTGGGGACGTATCAAAAGCCACCATCTGAAAACAAACAAAAAATAAAACAAAACAACCCAAAAACTTTCTAAAGGATAGCGAATGTAAGTCCCTCTGGCTGAGTGAGCTTAGTTATGTTCCTGTCTCACTTTGAGCCTCAGTTTCCTCATCCATAAAATATGAATGGGACTGTATGATGACTAAGGAGCCTTCCAGCTCTCACCTGGGAGCTAAAGCCACGTGAGGCTGCTGACCTCTCCCTCTGTCCTTGGTATGAAGCTGGCACAGGATTTCATTCCCTTGGGGTTTTCTCGACAACCTTATGGGAACTGAGAGGTAATGATGGTCTGTATGTTAGACTCCCCAACTGGTTTGTGGTGTGTGGTCACTGGATAACTGACCAGCACAAGAACAGGATGTAAAGTACCCAAAAAAGGACTTCAGAAATAAATAGTCTAGACAGAGACAAACAGATGAATGAGAGCCTTTCCACTCTTAGCAGAGATAGCAATCCCTTCTTATGTCACAAAGTAGTAGTAAAACAGGAACCTGTGTGTTCTCAGAGATCTGTCTATTATACATGTATGTGTGTATGTATATGTAATATGTATGTGCATATACTTATATAAATACACACCTATGTATACACATATATACATGTACATAATTAGGAGTATCATGCTTAGCAAAAAAAGTAGATGGTATGAGAGATATAGTTTTTATCAGTTTTGTAATTAGAGATGGAGCCTGGACCTGTGATTTTGTATAATACAGGGAACTCTGGGAAGGGAAAATTCTTCCACCAATACAGATAGGTCCATATAGGCTTAAAGAGAGTTGCCTCGAGCAGAGGTGTCAAATACTTGATAATGATAATTATGACATTATGCTCATAATGATAATTAATGACATTAATGTTAAGCATTATTTTCTAAATCACTATGTAGTTTTGCAGGGATCCATATACATATATATGTATGTATTTATGTATATACACATATTTGTATCGGTTAGTGGCCCCCATTTCAATTTGAGTTTGACACCACTAATCTTGAGCACCTTAAATGCAAGTAACTTATTCCAGGTCATACAATCAGTATATGCCAAAGTCAGGACTTGAACCCAGGTCTTCCTGACTCTAAGGCCAGATCTCTCTATCCATCACACTATGTTGTCCCTCCACTAGTACCACCACCACATTCCAATGATAGTTCTCCCTTACTTTTGAGTTCTTAATGGCATTTGAATTTACTCCTCAGGGGAATTCAAGGAGGTAGAAAGAACAGGGATTGTTATCCTCACTTTATATGTAAGGAAACTAGGTACATAGAGGTGAAGGACAATCCCAAGGTCACACAGAGAAGCAGCTTCGTAGCAGGCTCAAACGAAGGTTTCCCAACTAGAAGTGCCTTCAGGGAGACCTGGCTTCAAATTCCAGCTGTGTGACCAAGGGCAAGTCACTCACCTCATCAATTCTAAAATGGAAAAAAATAATACCAATCATAGGGGAGTTGTGACATTTGAATGAATGAAAAATGAAAAAATGAACAAAAAAAAGAAAGAAAGAAAAGGCATTTATGAAGCATGTGCAAAGCATTGTATTAAACTCTAGGGGGACAAATAGAAAAGCTAAAACAGTCTCTGTTTTCCAGGTGCACACATCTTTCATGACATTTCTAATGATGAAATTATATCTGATTTTGATGCTGAAACATTTGACATTTCCAATGAGTATGGTAGTAGGAAGTTTTATTATCACTAACAGAAAACTATGTGGTGCAGTGGATAGATCATGAGACTTGGGAGTCAGGAAGACTTGACTTCATATTCTGCCTCATGCTTTCTAGCCACATGGTCTGTGCCTTAATGTCCTGATCTGCAAAACAGGGATAAAATGCATTTCCCAGGGTTGTTGTAAGGATCAAATGAGTTAACTCATGTAAAGCACTTTGCAGACCTCAGAATATACATATACATATATGTGTGTGTGTATATGTATGTATGTGTATATATAAATGCTAGATATTATGCTAGATATAATAGGTGTGTATATAATATATACATATATAATAAAATACATGTAATATATAAGTGCTAGACATCATCATTCTTATTCCTGCACTAGAACAAGGTATGGGTGTCACAGGAAGGGCTGTGACCCCATGACCCTAAGATGAGTCTGGAGGCTCATGTAACAAAATGAAATCATAGGTCATGTAGAATCCTAAGGAATTCTTTTGTTCTCTTAAGAAAGGGCCTTCCCCTGACTCCCTCTAGCTGGAGAGAGGAACCTGTGGTCTTTGTGTAATGGGGGAAATACAAAAGGGACTCTGGGCTATTAGCAACCCCATGAATACATAACTATTATCTCTCATCAGTCAGGTGGAAAACTCCTTGAGGGCAGGGACTGGGGGGTCAAAACTCTACTAGTTTGATATCCTCAAAGTCCCTAGCCTCAGTCTTAACACAAGGTTGAGGCATGCTTTCTCTTCTAATGGTAATACTTTCTATTGTACTTTATGAACATCAGCTTATTTGGTCCTCACAGTGACCCTGAGAAGTAGATGCTGTTATTATCCTCACTTTACAGATGAGAAAACTGAGGAAGACAGAAGTTAAGTGACTTTGCCAAAGAGCTGGTAGATGTCTGAGAAAGGATTTCAACTTAGATCTTCCTGACTTCAAGTCCTGCACTCTATCCAATGATCTACCTAGCCACCTCTAAACTTAAACTGCACTTGCTGCCTGTACCTCTGTATGATACTTATTATACAGCTTTGTGATGTTACTTATCTTTTCATGCATTCAGTACATTTTAATGTAATTTTCTCAATCAACAAAAGTGTCCCCTACATCTTGCATTCTCCCCCCCTCCGCCCTGCCCCATTGAGAAAGCAAGAAAACCAGACTTATAAACATGTATAGTTGAGGAAAGCCAATTTCTGCATTGGCCATGTCCCCAAAAATACGTCTCAATCCGAACTCGAAGTCCATCATCTCTCTATTAGGAAGTGGGTAGCATGTTTCATTGTGAGTCATTCAGGAGAACAATTCATTTCAGTCTGTATCAGTTCATACAAATCATCCCAGGTTTCTATGAAACCATTTCTTTCATCATTTCTTACCACACAAAAGCATTCCATCACACTCATACACTAAAACTTCTTTAGCCATTACCCAAATATCCGACACCTCCTCAGTCTTCAGTTTTTCACACCTACAAAAAGAGCTGCTCTAAATAGTTTTTGTACATATGAGTCCTTTTCAACCTTTCTTTGATCGCTTTGAGGGTTTGGGCTGAGCAGTGGTATTTCCAGGTCAAAGGGTATGCACAGCTTTGGGGGCATGGTTCCAAATTGCTTTCCAGAATAGCTGCATTAGTTCACAGCTCTGTTAATAGTGCATTAAAGTACTTATTTTCCCACAGTTTCTCCAGCATTTTTCATTTTCCCTTTTTTTTGGTCCACTTTGCCAATTTAAGGGTGTGAGGAGGAACTTCAGAATTGTTTTAATTTGCATTTCTCTAATGATTAGTGATTTGGAACTTTTTTTTCATGTTATCGATAACTTAGATTTCTTCCTCTGAAAACTGCCTGTTTATATTTTTTGATCATTTGTCAAAGGATAGCCTCAAAGGAACAAATCCCCCTCGCCAATTATTTCTGTTAGGCCAGGAGGAAGACTTGAGGAATAGCTTTTATTCTTATGAATTTAAAGCAGTTCCCTATATATCTTTAAAATGACATATATATCAGAGAAATGTGGTGCAAATATTTTTTCCCTGTTAACCTGCTTCTCTTCTCACTTTAGCTGCTTTGGTTTTGTTTGTGCAAAAACTGGTACACATTTATAACTTTGTAACTTCTTATGTAGTAACTTTGTGCAAAATAATGTGATTGGTGGTGGGAAAGACACTAAGTTAATACAATGCAAGATTCCCACCCTCAGGGATCTCACCAATGCTATAGATAAGTAGAATATACAACGTTACAAATAAGGACCTTTAGAAGATTGTATAACAAAGTATTGTATGAGAAAACTTACTCTGGATGCGGAAGCACCTGAAAAAAGGCTTTGAAGACTGAGTAGGATTCAAAAAGGGAAGGAGGAAAAGGAGAATAGGGTCATTGACTCAGAGCTAGAAGGGACCTCAGAAGTCATCTACTCCAACTTCATCCTCTTCTAGACGAAGGAACTGAGAGGCCCATGGAAGTTAATTGACTTGCCCAAGGTCACATCGTACAGTAAGCATCACAGGACAAATCTTCTGATTCCAAAGCTAGTGAGTACCGTTTCCACAACATACCAATTTTAGTTCAAGAGGTCGGGAACAGGAGGCTAAAGAGAATCAGGTGAGTTCTTTGGGACACAGTGTGTTATTTGTCTTGAAGATATGGTTGAATGGAGGGAATAGTAAGGTTGGAAAGGTAGGATGATACACGGCTTAGCCGTGAAGGAGGGCATCACGGGAAAGTTCATGACCAAATAAAGAGGAGCATGAGATCAAATGGACAATTTTGATTACAAACAATTTTAAAGTTTTAAATTTAAATTTTAAATATTAAAGTATCTTTTTCTTCACAAACAAAGCCTATTAAGTTAAAATAGATGGGAAACAGATGATTGGAGGAAAAAAGTCTTTGTAGTAAGTTTGTCTGACATACATATATATACATATATATCCAATATCTGATTCTGATATATAATATATATACCACACACATATATAATATGTATCCATATCTGATATAAATATATCTAAGACAAATTATTCAAATTTATAAGAACAAGAGTCCTTCACTGAAAAATAAATGTTCAAAGGATATGAATGGATAGTTCATAAACAAATTACAATATATAATTATACTATTTATTATATTATATTATATATTATACAATATATTATTGTGCCATAAGAAATGATGAAATGGATAGTATCCAAGAAACTGGGAAGACTTGTGTGAACTGATGCAGAGTGCAATGAACAGAAGCAGGAGAACAGCTTATATAATCATGACATTATAAAGAAAATCAGCTTTGAAAGATTTTAGAATTCTGATTGGTGGAATGAAAAAGCAACATTCCAGAAGACTGAAGATGAAGCGTCCCACCTGCTCCCACACAGAGAGGAGATGAACTCAAGATACAGAATGAGATATTACATTTTTGGATATAACCAGCCACTGAAGGAATTTGCTTTGTTGACTCTAAATATTTTTTTTTAAATAAATGTTTTCTTTATCTTTTTTCTTTTGTTTAATTGGGGGAAAGTTTGGGAAGGAGAAGAAACAAATGCATATCGGTTGAAAAAAATAAAATTACATTTTCAAAAGCAGTACTATGAGAAACAAATGGAGGAAAATACCAGTCTCACAATTATAATTTTAAATATGAAAGGATTAAACAATTCAATAAAACAAAGGTAAGACTTAAAAAAATAAGATAGGGTGGTGTCAGATTGTAAAGGGCCTCAAATGCCATGTAAAATAACTTTACTTAGCTGTAGAGAGGTACTTGGGATTGTAATTGCTGGTGTTTCTGGCCTCATGATCCAGTCTCATAGGATCATAGATTCAGAACTGGAAGGCACTTCAGAGATCATCTAATCCAACTCATTTAATAGATAAGGAAACTAAGCCCAGGGAGATTTAGTGACTTGGCCCATGGAGGTCAAGGGCTCCAGTTTAATCGCTGGAGTCGCATTCCCAGGGATGTCAGACCTCAAAGGAACAAGAGTCCCCCTGATCCATAGTTTCCATTAGGCCAGGGTGAGCTCTAGGAAGACAGGTGGGGGGAGAGGATGAAGCCTGAGGCTGCTGGGAAGATGACTCAGGGCATCTCCAGACACTTGGACACACAGGCATGAATCATGAGATCTGGAGCTGGAAGACACCTCAGAGACACTCTGGTTCAGTAATTCCCACTCTTTACAAGCTTGAGATCCCGAATGAGAAAATACATGATGGCAAAAAAAAAAAAAAAGCTAGATATTCAGTCATGCTTTTCCCGCAAAGGTGGATATTTATTCCTCACAACAATAGCCACATCCACTTGAAAAATAAATGTATTGGTGAAGTATTATGTTAGTCACTCTTCAGAAGGCCTATGCTCTGCAGCTGGGTCATTTAATGAGCCCGTCTCAGCAGCCCATCTCTCTGAGGACTATACCTCACAGGTCTAATGATCTAGGCCGTTTCCCTCATTTTAGAGAGAAGGAAATTGAGGCCCAGAGAGAGGAAAGATCCCATTGCAATTCTGTAGCAGAGGCTGGAGTATAATAACTCAGTCCAGTGTTGTTTGCACGCAGCAGTGTGGGAGGCAGGGCCGGTCATATCTGTGTGGGTTTGAGCTGACTCACCAAGGATGTGAGGCCAAGGGCTCCCTTCCCACACACCTACATGCCTTCTCACCTCTGCTTTCAATGCCACTCCTCTTGCAACATCCAGCTCTAATCTCCCAGGGAGGCTCGCCCCCATGCTCACTAAGGTGCTTGTCTTACTCTCCCAGAGGTTTGGGCTTTTTCTAGGGGATTCTTAAGGTCCTGGAAGAACGATACATGTTCGCAATTCCAGGTGCTGGGCCAAACTGGCAAAGGGGATATTGCTACTAGGGAGGAGATCAATAGCCCTTGTCTGGTGTTCCTCAGTCATCGCAAGTATGAGCCCAGCCCTACTATCCTCCCTATCTCCCATATGAATTAAGGGTCTGGAGAAAGCGTCCATGAGCAGGAGATGATGAACTGTGTAAGACAACCCTTAAGCAGGGAGGAGAAAAATTGTTCTGTAGGGAACCAGACTGTTTTTGAGACCTGAAGGCAGCTCCAATAGGGAGTAAGAAGAGGGTCAAAAAAGGGGCTGGCTTAGAATTGAGGGATAAAGTAAGGCATAGTCCTGATTTACTCATCATGGTCTCTCTCATTAGGGACATTAGAAAGGACTGTGATGCAGCCCTGGAACTGCAGTATCTCCAAATTCATGGGGACCCAGAGAAGGGAATCGAAGAACCCTACCTCTCCATTTGACTTCTAGGCACCTACTCCTCTTCCCTAGACCACTATGAGGACTTAATGTTCAATTCTAGCTCATCCCTTCCATCTCTAAATATATTTAGTGAACTGACCAAGAACTGAGAGAAAAGCAAGTCCATCTTTCCCAGCATCCCAGGGCAGCCTCTCATAGTCAGACTTACCAAGCCCTACTTTCCTCCAATTTTGCCCAAGGGGCACAGCCCTTCCCTCACTTCGCTTTGTCTACTTCATGGACTTCTATCACTTTTGTCATCTTAGTGGGTCCTGTCCTCAAATATCTCTGTTGGATGACGAGGTGGGAGATGATGATGATGTCTATTTGATGGCAGAAGAAACTGAGGCTCACAACTGTCCTATGATGGGAAAGTTGCTTCTTCAGGAAGTGAGTTCTTGATCCCACAGGTCACTGGATCATAGAATTTGTTGCTGGGAGGGACTGTGGAGATCATCTAGTCCCACCCTGTCATTTTTACAAAGGAGACAGGCTCAGAGAGAGGACTCAAGGATTCAGGGTTCTGAATGTCACCATCTGACAAAAACCTTTTCTCTTCTCCCCCTTCTCCCCAGTTGCTAGTGCCTGCCCTTCCATATCCCCCTTGAATTAATTTGCAATGTGCTTATATTTAAGATACATTCCTGTTCTCTCCTCTTTTAGAATATCAGTGTAAGAGCTGGGACATTTCTACCTTTTTGTATTCCCAGCACCTTTGAACTGTGATGGTATATACTAGGTGCTTTATAAATGCTTGCTGATATGGGATCAGAACTCAGGTCTTCTACTGCAAATTTAGTGGTTTTTGCATTGTTGGAGCAGAAGTTAAATACTCCCCACAGCTGGTAGAGCATGCTTCAAACTATCCCATATACATACACACACACACACACACACACACACACACACACACACACATAAGTATGTATGTATATATTTCTCCTATAGGCATGTATATTTCCCATATACATATATATGTATGTATGTATATATATATATATATATATTTCTCATATATATATATATATATATATATATATATATATATATATATATATATATATAATTCTAGGATACACTCGGGAGGTATCTATTGCTATCCCTTTGAGAACTTAGGATATTGGTGACTTTAAAGCCCTGGGTACTCAGTTAAAGAGGAATTGTAGGGGGGAGGAGCCAAGATGGCGGAGTAGAAACACTCACGTATGCTAGCTCTGAATCCACAGCCCATAAATTTCCTGTAAAAAGAACTACCCACAAATTCTGGAGTACTGCAAGCTGCACACCAATGCAGTGGAAGAGATTTCCATTCCAGAGAGCCCTGGGAAGGCGTCCCCAGGGGTCCGTCACGCTCCGGACAGTGGAGCCCACCCCTGCGCTGCCCTGGCCGTGAGGCCCCAGAGGAGCAGATCCGAGCAGGCTTCAGGGACGGAACCTCCGGTGGCTGCCCTCCACCCATAGGCGCTACAGGTCAGTGAGAGAGACTTCTGGGCTGGCCGAGAGGGGAGCGGGGTGTCTCTATGACTTGGGCCCCCTTGGGAGGCGGTGGCAGAGGCAGTGGCAGAGGCAGCAGCGGCCCGGGACTCCCCAAGCAGGAAGGAGCTCCATTACCAAAGGTCTCTGCATAAACCCCCTGAGGGAACTGAGCCTGGGAGGCGGCTCGGCCACCACCCAAGCACCAGAACTTAAGCTCACATTGAATAGCAGCCGCTCCCGCTGCAGATAGCCCTGAGACTGGGAAGCAGCATTTGAATCTCAGACCCCAAGCACTAGCTGGGCAGATCTAGGTGGGGGTGGAGAGGAATCTCAGAAGTCAAGTAACTGGCTGGGAAAATGCCCAGAAAAAGGAAGCAAAATAAGACCATAGAGA
Organism: Bettongia penicillata ogilbyi; assembly: GCA_023548195.1. Classification (NCBI taxonomy): domain Eukaryota; kingdom Metazoa; phylum Chordata; class Mammalia; order Diprotodontia; family Potoroidae; genus Bettongia; species Bettongia penicillata. The sequence goes on along the minus strand of JAJHZJ010000592.1, from coordinate 1,990,210 downwards.
ACTACTTTCTTGGGGAAGAGATGTTCCTTCCTCCCTTCATTTCTGATGAAGAAGTACAATGCTTGCCATCGGGGAAAGACGTGGAGGTCAGGGCCTCTGTATCCCAGACATCCCAGGTGGATGTCCGGTGGGCTCAGGCCTTGGAAGAGCTCAAAAAAGATTTTGAAAATCAAGTTAGACAGGTGGAGGAAAAACTGGGAAGAGAAATGAGAGAGATGCAAGAAAAGCATGAAAAACGGGTCAATACCTTGGTAGAGGAGACCCAAAAAAATGCTGAAGAAAATAACACCTTGAAAAATAGGCTCGAGGGGTGGAGCCAAGATGGTGGAGTAGAAAGACTCACATATGCTAGCTCCAAACCCACAGCCCATATATTTCCTGCAAGAAGAACTCCCCACAAATTCTGGATCACTGCAAGGCGCGCAGAAACACAGTGGAAAAGATTTCCATTCCAGAGAGCCCTGGAGAGCTGTCCCCAGGGTCCATCGCACTCCGGAAAGCGGAGTCCACCCCTGAGCTGCCCTGGCTGTGTGGCCCCAAGAGGAGCAGATCCGAGCAGGCTTCAGGGACGGAACCTCTGGCGGCCGGGAAGGTCCCTCCACCCACAGACGCTACAGGTCAGCGAGAGAGACGTCTGGGCTGGCAGAGAGGGGAGCAGGGTGTCTCCGTGGCTCGGGCCCCCTCGGGAGGAAGAGGCAGAGGCAGGGGCAGTGGCCCGGAACTCCCTGAGCAGCAGGCAGAAGCTCAGGTCTCTGCATAAACCCCCTGAGGGAACTGAGCCTGGGGGGCAACCCTGCCCCCACCTGAGCACCAGAACTTAAGCTCACATTGAATAGCAGCCATGCCCACCGCGGAAAGCCCATTTGAATCTCAGACCCCAAGCACTAGCTGGGTGGATCTAGGCAGGGGTGGACAGGAATCTCAGAAGTCAAGTAACTGGCTGGGAAAATGCCCAGAAAAGGGAAGAAAAACAAGACTATAGAAAGCTACTTTGAGGGGGTACAAATGTTCCCGCCTTTCAATTCTGATGACGAGGAAATATTCTTACCATCAGGGAAAGATGTGGAGGTCAGGGCCTCTGTATCCCAGACATCCCAGGTGGATGTCCGGTGGGCTCAGGCCTTGGAAGAGCTCAAAAAGGATTTTGAAAATCAAGTTAGACAGGTGGAGGAAAAACTGGGAAGAGAAATGAGAGAGATGCAAGAAAAGCATGAAAAACGGGTCAATACCTTGCTAAAGGAGACCCAAAAAAATGCTGAAGAAAATAACACCTTGAAAAATAGGCTCACTCAATTGGCAAAAGAGGTTCAAAAAGCCAATGAGGAGAAGAATGCTTTCAAAAGCAGAATTAGCCAAATGGAAAAAGAGGTTCAAAAGTTCACTGAAGAGAATAGTTCTTTCAAAATTAGAATGGAACAGATGGAGTCTAATGACTTTCTGAGAAACCAAGAAATCACAAAACAAAACCAAAAGAATGAAAAAAATGGCAGATAATGTGAAATATCTCATTGGAAAAACAATTGACCTGGAAAATAGATCCAGGAGAGACAATTTAAAAATTATGGGACTACCTGAAAGTCATGATCAAAAAAAGAGCCTAGACATCATCTTCCATGAAATTATTGAGGAAAACTACCCTGATATTCTACAACCAGAGGGCAAAATAAGTATTGAAAGAATCCATTGATCACCACCTGAAAGAGATCCAAAAAGAGAAACTCCTAGGAACATAGTGGCCAAATTCCAGAATTCCCAGGTCAAGGAGAAAATATTGCAAGCAGCTAGAAAGAAACAATTCCAGTATTGTGGAAATACAATCAGGATAACTCAAGATCTAGCAGCTTCTACATTAAGGGATCGAAGGGCGTGGAATAGGATATTCCAGAAGTCAAAGGAACTAGGACTCAAACCAAGAATCACTTACCCAGCAAAACTGAGTATAATACTTCAGGGGAAAATATGGTCTTTCAATGAAACAAAGGACTTTCAAGCATTCTTGATGAAAAGACCAGAGTTGAAAAGAAAATTTGACTTTCAAACACAAGAATGAGAAGAAGCATGAAAAAGTAAACAGCAAAGAGAAGTCATAAGGGACTTACCAAAAGTGAACTGTTTACATTCCTACATGAAAAGATAATATTTGTATCTGGGTAGTTGGTGGGATCACACACACACATACACATGTACACGTGTGCACGCACACACACATACACACATGCACGCACATACAGAGACAGAGAGCACAGAGTGAATTGAATAGGATGGGACCATATCTTAAAAGAAATTAAGGTAAATGGTGAGAGAGAAATGTAGGGGGAGGAAAGAGGGTGAAATGGAATGGGGTAAATTATATGTCATTCAAGAGGCAAGCAGAAGACTTTTTAGTGGAGGGAAAAAGAGGAGAGCTGAGAAAAAAAAACAAGAAGTTTATCCTCATCACATTCGACTAAAGGAAGGAATAAAATGCACACTCATTTTGATATGAAAACCTATCTTCCAATACAGGAAAGTGGGGGAGAAGGAGATAAGCAAGGGGGGGAATGATGGAAGGGAGGGCAATGGGAGGAGGGAGCAATTTGAAGTCAACACTCTTGCGGAAGAACAGGATCAAAAGAGAGAATAGAAACAATGGGGGGCAGGATAGGATGGAGGGAAATACAGTTAGTCTTACACAACACGACTATTATGGAAGTCATTTGCAAAACTACACAGATAGGGCCTATATTGAATTGCCTGCCTTCCCAAAGGGAATGGGTGGGGAGGGAGGGATGGGGAGAATTTGGAACTCAAAGTTTTAGGAACAACTGTTTAGTATTGTTGTTGCTACTAGGAAATAAGACATACAGTTAATGAGGAATAGAAAGTCATCTGGCCCTACAGGAGAAAAGAGAAGACGAAGACAAGAGAAGGGAGGGATGACAGAAGAGAGGGCAGATTGGAGATAGGGAAAATTAGATTGCTTGGGGTATTAGGGTGGGGGAGGGGATAAAAGGGGAGAAAATTTGGAACCCAAAATTTTGTGAAAATGAATGTAAAAAGTTAAATAAATAAATTTATATTTAAAAACAAAACAAAAACAAAACCAAAAAAAACCCTGGGTACTGCCTGAGTCCAGAAGGAAATTGGAAGAGAATGAAACTCCTTATTACTCTCAGAATCACCTTATTTTTTAAATTGTAGTCACTACATTAGTTTATTCTGCCACATTATCTATTTTTATATATTTTATTTTCTCCCAATTATATGTTAAAACAATTTTTTAAACATTTCTTTTTAAGTTTTTTTTCCAGTTCTAGCCCTCTCTTTCTTCCCTCTGCCCTCTATGAGACAGGGTAAGCAGTCAGATATAGGTTATACATATGGAATCATGTAAAACATTTCTATATTAATCATTTTGTATAAGATGACTTGAATAAAAAAAAGAATGAAAGAAAAAGTGAAAAATAGCATGCTTCAGTCTGTAATCAATAAATATCAGCGCTTTCTCTGGAGGTGGATAGCATGTTTCATCATGAGTCCTTTGGGATTGTCTTGAATCACTGTATTGCTGAGAATAAGTCATTCACAGTTGATCATTGTACAACGTTGCTATTACTGTGTGCAGTGTTTTCCTAGTTCTGTTTACTTCACTATGCATCAGTTTATGTAAGTCTTTCCAGGTTTTTCTGAAATTATCCCTATTTGTCATTTCTTATGGCACAAGAATATTCCATTACAATCACATACCTCAGCTTGCTTAACCATTCCTCAAATGATGGGCCTCCCTTTGATTTCCAGTTCTTAACCACCTCAAAAAGAGCTGCTATAAATATTTTTGTACAAATAGGCCCTTTTTCCTTTTTTTTGGATGCTAGACCCACCTTATAAAAAGAGCTTAGAGATGCCAGAGAAAAGTGTTTTACAAATTTAATAAATGCTAGCAATTAGTAGATTTTACTTTTCTTTCTACAATTACCTTCTAAAGGCTGAGAAAAGACTATCTAGGGGTGTGGAGAGAGTAATGGGACCTGAATCTCAAGAAGTATGTTAAGACTAGCTTATATTATGGGGGAAAAGGAAGAAGATCCTCCCTTTTTCCCTGGGGGAAAGATGTCAGGATAGATTAGAACAGGGCTTCTTAATCTTTTGGGTGGAGTCATGGGCCCCTTTAGAAGTCTGGGGAAGCTTGTCTATAGATGATTGACTTATATCCACCAGTATCTGATGTCAGGAAGACTTCAATTACATGTGATCTAGTAGCAGTCTAATAATTACAGTCATTTCAACGCAGTGATGAATATAAAAGCTATTTTGAGATACCTGTAACAACTGTAATGTGATATGAAAATATCATTAAATTCTATTGATGACAAAGTCATGGGTTCTTCTAATACTACTGTGATATGTTGTCTACATTCATAACTGAAGGAAACGCTACATTTCAGTTAGAGGTCAGTGAAAATAAAGATGTCATTTTCTCCCATCCCAATTAAGTTTACCAGCCCCCTGAAATCTACCCATCAACCTGTGAATCCTAGATTAAGTACCTCTGGAATAGAGATACAACTTGCCTCTTACAGCCCTGCTAGAACTACTGACTTCTATTGGGGAGAGGGAAAGAGGGTGTTAGAGGCCTGTGCCTCCAATTCTATGCTTAGTGGTGTCTCCCCTCCCCAAGGATCAGAGGCGATGTAGAAAAGGAAAAGAACATTAGACAGGGGGTCAGATGTAGGCTGTAGTCCTGGCTCCCTTCCTTGCTAGATTAGGAAAGTGATTTCCTTTCTTTGGGCCTCAGTTTTCCTGCCTATAAAATAGAGGGGTTAGAATAGGTGTTCTTTAAAGTCCCTTCAAGGTCTGATAGTTTGTGATGCTGAGAGAACCTAACAAGTGTAATGGACCCTGCCCTGCTTCCTAATCAAAAGTCCTCCTCCCATGAAAAAAGGGAGAGATTAAGGGGGAACTTTCAGGTCTAGAGTCTATCCTGATAGGAGGGATGTTCAGCAGCCTCTGATTTGCATAAAGGTAACCTCAGTGCTCATATGGCCCCAGGTTAGTCACCTACAGAAAAGAAATGCAGCCTTTCTTTTAGAAACCTAATGTGTTACTTCATAAAGAATCATAATTTAGAGCTGGGAGTATATCCTGCCAGACCAGGGTCTTTGATGTCAGCCTGACTGGTCCAATAGCGGTACTGCATCGTTCCCCACAGTATCAGTTTGTTCATTTCCTGAGGTGAAGGTCCCAGACTGAGACCTTCTGGACAAAAACAAGAGACAGGGTCAACAAATCCAGAGTCAACAGGAAAAAAATCATCAAAACAGGGCAAGATACTGCAAGAGGTGCAGCCTTTGAAACTAACCATCACAGACCCCCATCTGCTGAGTCTACCTGTGAGAGCAGAGCACTGGATTTGAAGCTGAAATGACCAGGTTTCAAAAATGAGTTTGACTTTTTGTTGTCTAGGTGAGCTATTCCATGTCTCTGGGCCTCAGTTTCCTTCTCTGCAAAAGGAGGGAATTAGACAAGATTACCCATAAGGTGCCTTCCAGTTCTTACTATAGGATCCTCAAACAGACTATATCTTACTAAGTTTTCATTTTCTGTAGGCAGGTAATTTTTTGCAGCTCTCCCCTACTTCCCTCCCTCCCCAGTGCTAAATACAGTGTTGGTCCTATTTCTAGGCAACAGTGTTTATTCAATCAATTAAAAAGAATTTATTCAGCACCTACTCTATGGCAGATATTGTGCTGCTGGGCAGAAGCCTCAAGGACCTTACATTCTATCACTAGACAGACATAGACAGAGAGAGAGAGAGAGAGAGAGAGAGAGAGAGAGAGAGAGAGAGGATCTTATATTCCACCACTAGACAGACAGATAGAGATAGAGACAGAGACAGAGAGAGAGAAAGAGATCCATATAAATCCATATATAAAGAGATCCATATCCATACAAAATAAACACAAGGTAATTTCAGGGGAGAAGAGCCTGACAGTTGGAGAAAATCAGTAAAGGCCTCATGAAGGAGGGTGGTAGAAGGTAGTTTGACCTCAAATTGGAAGGAAACTAAGGGCTATGTATAGGGAACAGTTCGTCCAAAAGAACAGAGATGGAAATGGAATTGTATAAGGAACAGGTCAGTTTGACTGGACTAAATCGTGCCTGGGAGGGTAGGTTGGTGCCAGGTTGTGAAGGTCTTTAAATGCCCCAAAGAGGAATTTGTAACATCGCGAGATAAGACGGAGCCACAGGAGTTTACTGGCAGGGTAGTGACATAATCCAGACCTGTGCTTTAGAAATAAAATTTTGATTACAAGGGAGAGTTAGCTGGATTGGGGAAGTAAGAGGGATATATTCAGAAATGAACATGAAGTAAAAACAGAAGATGTTAGTAACACTTAAAAAAAAGGAGGTGATACCATTTTGGCACTTGTGTGGAAGATGGACTGGAGAAAGTGCAGATGAGGCAGAGAAAACAATAAGGAAGATGGAGCAATTGTCCCCCAGGACAGGCAATACTAAGTAAGAGTCTGAATAAGGTAGTGGCATATTAGAGAACAGCTGTAAGAGAAGGGGAAGTTAGTCAATAAAACTTGGCTGCTGGTTGGCTATGGGGGTGGGGGTGGGGGTGAGGGAGGTAAAGAGTGGAGAATGATTCAAACATTGCAATCTGAATGGATTAATGAATGAATAGATGCTGAGCAGCCAAATAAATACTTCACACTGAAAATGGTTAAAAATAGGTAGCTTATTGTGGGAAGGAAGTGGGGCCATAATGAGGGAGGGTTTGATGTGTCATCAAGGACAGATTAGGGTGTTTGTATAAAAGAGCCAAGTATCTTTTGCAGTAATGCAAAAGCTCAAGAAATAACAGAACCATTCCTGGTTCAGACATATTGACACCATGGTTACTTGGGCAGTAGCTGTCATCTCTCATCATGATGAGATCATGTGCCACCTCATCCAGGAAGCCTCCTGGGATTCCTCTGTTGATCAATGATCACTCCCTTCTCACTTTTCTTGAAGCACTTTGCTGAACTTCTCCTGTGTACTAATCTTTTCCCTGTTTAGCTCCTTGAGTGCAACCAGGTCCTCTCTGTGTTGGAATCCTCAGTGCAGTTAATGTTGATTTGGGGGTTCAGGGGAGAGCGGGGCACAGGGAATAGGTCAGCAGCATGTCTACAATTTGTCAGTTTAGTTTTCTGGGGAATTAAGAGATTAAGTGACTTGTCGATAATTACATAGCCATTATGGGTCAGTAGCAAGACTTGGCCTTAATCCACCGAATTACTGAATTAATGATAACTGGCATTCATATGGCATTGTAATTCATTATTACTGAATTGCTGACATTTATATAGCACTCAAGGCAATTTACTTACATCATCTCTTTTGGTCCAACAGCCCTGTGAAGTGGGTAGTGCCAGCATGACAATTCCCATTTTACAGATAAGGAGACTGAGGCTGTGTGACTTGCCTTTAGTCACACAACTAAGGAATGTCAGGGGCAGGGTATGAACTCTGGGTTCCTCCTAACACCAAGCATGGTGATTTTGCCATCAAGCTGCTTCTCATTGGCTGTCTCTGCACAATCGATGGAAGCCAGCTTTATTGCCCCTTGAGACTTGATTTAATCTACCACTGGAAGGATGGGTACAAAATGGGTCAGTAACGGATAGCAAAAAAATCAGTGGAAGAAAAATCAATCTGATACTTTCTTCTTTCCACTAAACTCTTGCCTACCTTATGGAAATTAACCCATCATCTTCAGTCATCCTAGGGCAGTCAGAGTTAAGTGACTTGCTCAGGTTCACAGCCGTAACTATCAAGTACCTGAGGCTCCACTTGAACTCAGATCCTCTTGATTCCAGGACCAGTGCTCTATCCACAGCACCACCTAGCTGCCCCATGGCCTCTTCTTGCAAGTTGTTCAGGATGAGTTTATTTGGGCTGAGTTGCACAAGTAGGCAACCCTGGGTAGGAAAATGTTGCCAAAAAAAGAGAAATTTGTTTTCTATCTAAAATGTTTGGCAATTGTATTTGCTTTGGGTAAACTCTGGCCATAATTGAGATGGGTCATTTTTCAATCTAGAGAATGAACAGAAAGCTTGGTCTTAGGACAGTGCTGAATATGGAGCCAGAGACCTTAGGTTCAAAGCCTGGCTCTGTGACTTACCTGTATTGCCAGATAACATCTCTGAGCTTCAGTTCCCGCATCTGTAAAATGAAAGGGGTGATCTATTCTAAATGACCCTAAGTTCCCAGTCTTGCCTATGATGCAGAGATGTGTAGAGCACATGGAACAAGCTGTAGACAGGACTTCCAAAGGGTCATTCAGAGAACGTCCAGCTAGACAGACACCTTCTCATGAAACAAGTCGGGCAAATCCTGAAACTTGTATACCTTGTGCACCAGCTAGGTAGATATATGTGTTCCATATTTTGCATTGCGAATAAGAAAACTGGTGACCAGGTGTAACAGTGGGGTAGAGTTCTCAACTGATCATGAAGACCTGAGTTTGAGTCTGATCTCATACTAGCTGTGTGACCCTGAGCAAGTCCCTTAACCTGTCTGCTTCAGTTTGCTCATCTGTAAAAAGGAGATAATAATAGCACCTCTCTCCCAGGATTTTTGTGAGGATCAAATGAGAAAAACTGCAAAGTATTTTGCAAACTTTAAAGCACTATGTAAATGTTAGCTATCATTGTTCCTAATTCTAGGTCCTACTGGGGAGAAGCCCGACTCAGGATAGTACCTCCAAGGACCTACTTGCTGCTTTCTCTTTGGTACAGTCAAACATGAGCTTTTTTGGGTGACGTTCTTCTGGTCCCCAAGATACAGTGAACCTCTGATTCCATAGTCCCATCTTCATTATCTGCAAACCATAAAGTATTATAGAAATGTGAGCTGCTCTTACTTGTCTTATTCTTATATTGTTTTGGAGTTGAGATAGAAAATATTACTATTCTCATTTAATGTTTTACAGACTGTTACTCAAGGGGATAAAGTTTTGTGATGGAATATAAGCTCATCCTCTGAAGATTCAGTGAGTATATCCTCAGTACTCTAGTGGCAGATCGTGTTTGTCCTTTGTTTTCGAAGAGGACCATGACATCAGGGAAATGATGACATGATTTGCAGTTGACTTTAAGTGAAGGAGGGCTGTGCAAAGTCACCAGCTTCACATTCTCCTCCTGAGCCATGTGGATCCAGGGACCAGATATTCACCAGGATGACTGGAGATGTCCCAGGATGAAATGGCAGATCCTTGCCCTTTTAGACTAAGGCCTTTTCAGGTACTCACTTAAAGTGAGGTAATGCCCATTCAGAGAATAGGCCTTGCCTCTTTAAGAAGTAAATTAAGGGTTGGCCTCTTTAATTAAAAACAAAAAAAAATAAAAAAATCAACCTGGGAGATGACCCTCAGGATTGCTATTCCAAAGAGAAACAGTTACCACTGACATTCACTCTAAATTCAACCAAAGCCAGGAGGGCCCAAAATATAGCCCTTAAGTTGGAGCTTGGCCAGGGACCTATTGTGGAATGTATGAGCTTCAGAGTGAACTGCTCAGGGGAAAGAAAGGAAAGAAGGAAGGAATCTAGGAAGTAAACCCCAAGTTAACTGGAAATTTACCTCCCTTTGAAGAGAAGGAGAGGGAGAGCTGAGTTACCCACCCAGCTGCATCCCCATTCAGGAAGCTTGATTTACTCATAGGTTATATTTGTCTTTTGTTTTCACTTCAAAAAGCGGCAGATAAGACAATAAGGTGACATGTATTTCCTTCTACTACATGTTCTTATTCATGCCATGTTTCATGGTTGGGAGGGATGGAAGGTGCATGGCCAACATCCCACTGCTACCTTCTAAATACTGGGAGAACCTTTCAACGGGGTGTGGACAAGAGCCTCGAGGGATGAACAGGCATGAATGGGGCTTAGAGGGAACTCCCAAATTAATGGGATTTGGAATATTTCATTCCATGGACTTTGGAAATGAGTATTTAGAATGGTGCTATCTGTTGATTTATTATATTTTAAATTTTTATGGAGGAGTAATATCTGAGTTTATAAGTTTTTTTCTGTCATAATGTTTCAGTTCCAATATAATTTATTATTATCATCACTCATTTCAATACTGTTTTTAACTTGTCAGCTTGGTATCTTAAGGCTTGAAGTCATAAAATATAGGCTAGTTCTCTAGTATCTTGCTGTATGGTCTTGGACAGGTCACTTCCTTTCTTTTCCTCCACTATAGGTGAGAAGTTATACAACTCAATGATCTCTAACATTTTAAGATACGATGATGTTAATTTCCAGAGAGGCAAGACTGCTGATCATAGATGTATTAGATACAGACAGGCATGCCTGAAATAGCACTAGCCAAGTTCCAAGGAAACTGAAAATTTTATGTTTCTTCAAAGTAAACTAAAAGTTCAGCAGTTTGAAAAATAGTTTTTTCCAGAGATACAAAATTAGTGGAATAGGGGCAGTATTAAAAAGGTCCCAACCTTATTTAGATATCTATTTGCTGATTCTTGAATACATCAAGAACTGGTTATAAAGGTGCATGGTCAGGTCAAGTCAATAAACAGTTAATAAGCACCTACTATGTGCTAGTAGGCACTGTGCTAAGTGCTAGGGTCACAAAGAAAAGCAAAAACAGCCCCTTCCCTCTAGAAGCTCACAAGCTAATGAATGAGATAACATTCAAACAACTGTACAAACAAGATATATACAGGCTAAATCAAAGGCACTATTGATGAAAAGTTTTGTTTGTATGGGGCATTGTGGTATAGTGGATAGTGAGCTGGCCTCCAAACCAGGAAGACTAGGGATCAAGTCCCACCTTTGATATATAATTGGGTGATTCTGGGCAAGTCACTGAACTTCTCTATGATCTAGGCCAGTGTTTCTCAAAGTGCAGTCCAGTCCCAAAGGGTCTCAAAACGATTCTAATATGGCAGTTATGCATAGATAGAGCCCACATAAACTGAAGCTCTTTTTTAAAACCTGGGACTAAAAGATTTGACGACTGCTCCTTTAGGAAACTCTCTTATGACCATAAATTGCCAGGATGGTGCTGACCTGCCTTGGTAGGAGTTCCATATACCAGAGGTTGTCAGCACTACAGAGGAGTGCCATCTAGTGGCCATACTGCGTGACTGCACCTATGCAATCATTCAAATGATCGATCAGTTAATCAAATCAATCAACATTTATTAAGTGCTTACTGTATGCCATGCAGTATGCTAAGCCCTGAGGATACAAAAAGAAGCAAAAGTCAATGCCTGCCATTGAACATTTATATAGGTTTGCAAAGCCCTATACAACAAATGTTATCTCACTGGATCTTTACAACCCTGGGAGGTAGGTGCTATTGTTATCCTCATTTTAAAGATGAGAAAACTGAGGCATTCAGAGGTTAAGCGACTTGCCCAAGGTTATACAGCTAAGAAGCACCAGAGGTGGGATCTGAATCCAACTCGTCCTGATTCCAAGTCCTAAGTTTCATGTATATAGGACACAGAACATCCAGCAGTGATTTTTGTAGATATTAGATTATTTAAACTCAGTGGAAGATAAATTTATCTAGAAAAACTGCCCAAGGGCACTTGGCATGTTTCTAGGGTTCTGAACAAACTGGAAACATCTGTCCAGATGAAGACAGAGCAGCTATGCATGGCTATAAGAAAGCAAGCAAGACGATTAGAGGGGAAATGAGGGGAAAGAAAGCCAGGTCTGAGATCCTTGGAGGAAATGCACCTAGAACATGGATAAAAATAGTTAGGTACACACAGGAAGGAACTTTAGCAATAAAATATTATTTAAATGAGTATACACTGCTGAGAAAATGGAGATACCAGACTTGCCTCAGAATAAATAGCTTTGTTTGAGGCCCACAGAACAGGGCTCAGAACTTGGGAGAAGTCAAAGTGACATGTCAGGGAAACCCATTCACCCACCAAATAACAGAATCACAGTCTTGTTCTCCCCCCAAGATCAACCTGTTTCCTGGATTGTGACATGGGAGAGCATCCTGACAAGGCTAACTCCCCACCTGGGTGAGAGGCAGGAGCTGTGGTATCTGAAGGGGAAAGGCTTTATCCACCACTCAGCTGGAAGGAGCAGTGGCTAAGCGGATCCTGGGTCTCAGGGACAAGTCCTTTTGGCAGCTATATAGTCTTCTGTTTTTCACATTAAATAAATTGAAGATTCCTGGAAAATTGTTAAACATTTAAAGAGATTAGAGGGCTTTTAAAATCCAAAGGCCCAAGTGTGGCATCACCAACAGAGCAAGATGGTTTTAAATTGCCCTAAATGCTTCTTGGTGATTGTCTTCTGCTTCTACTAGAGTGTAAGTTCCATGAGGGAAGGCACTGGTTCACTGTGGTCTTCCATTTCTTGTCCCTGAAGGGTAGGAATGCACAGGGGACTCAACCCCCTTCCCTTGGAAACTCCCACGTGAGAGAACCTTACACTCACGCAGGCAGACCCTTCCCCTTCTGCGTACTCTTGGGGTTGCTGCCTGCACAGAGAAGCCATTTGGCCCAGGGTCACATACAGGCAGCATGAGTTAAAGGCAGGACTTGAACCGGGTTCTTTTTGGCTTCACCACCAGCTAAGGTATCACTGCTTCTCATCTGAGGCTTAGGATGCTGAAGGTGTAAAACACTGTGCTAAATGCTGGGATACAAACAGAAAAGTTAACAGAACCGTCCCTCAAGTTCCCATTCTAATGGAGACAACACATGTGGAAGGTTTCATGGACAGGTCCAGTGGGAGGGCCCCCTAGTTCTTAGGATGCAGCAGCAGAGCAAGGGGCCATCCTTTGCTGAGCCACTTGAAGGTGCTGAGGATTTTGTTGACAAGGGTGGTAACTGTGGGCCCTTTCAGGCTGCTTCCTAGGCTGAGGGCACTGGAATGGAAGCAGTTTTCTCTTCTTGTTCAGATGAACCTTGTGTTCTATGTCTGTGGAAGGTAGGGTGTCGAGGGCTAGGGACTAAGTCCTTTGGTCCCTGTGCCTCACCACTAGCAGTGCCTTGCACTTAAGTCCCCAGGGAGGTAGCCATTCATTCATCTCATCAAGCCCCCTTTGTACTACATGGGGAGGTGGGGGCCTTCTAATTCCAGGGTTCGAGATCAGAAGCTCTATTGGACCAGAACACACCAGGCCTAGGAAGCAGGAATTAACCTTACAGAAACAAAAACTGAAGCCAAAGGGCTTGGGGAAGGCTATTTAGGATAATGCAAAGGGCTCTGCCACACTAGCTTCTGATCTTATGGAAGTTTTAACTTGCACTCTCTGAGTCTGTTTCCGTGACTGAACTAGAAGGTCTTGGAGGTCCTTCTGTCCCTGATAGGCTGAGATTCAGAGGGCTAAGACTCTGGCTTTCCCCCAAAGTAACCAGACCCTTCAACATATTAGGAGTCATCGACAAACAGCCCCACCTAGTGACCCTAATAAGCACTTTCAAGCCTAGGGATACTCAGTAACAATCCTAAATGAGAACACTTAGTAAGCTGCACTTGGAATCTGAGGAGTGATATGAAATAATGTGGGAGTCTGCCATGTTACTTACAATCTTTTTTTCTCTGAGGGAGGGATGGGAGGCAGGAGGCATTGGGGGTTAGGTGACTAGTCCAGGGTCACACAGCATCGGGGCTGTAAGTCTGAAGCTAGATTTGAACTCCCATCTTCCCGACTCCAGGACCCAGTGCTCTGTCCAAGGTACTACATAGTTGCCCCCATTACCTACAATCTTCATATGCAAGTGGAAATCTACATGTAGCTGAATGCACCCTAACATCACAGACTTTTAAAATTTTTTCATGTTACAGCAATAGTATTTAAGTGCAAAATTACAAAGGTTAACACACCAGGCAAAGAAAGAGTGTGTTCATGTTGACACTATCTACCAGTTTGGGACAGCTAGGTAGTGCTACCTAGCTGATTGCCATTTTGCAGAGCACCACATGGTGGGTACTTTACTGGAGATATTTTTGGAGGGAAGAGTTAAAACACCAAAAGGTTCGGGTCTCTTTTTTTTTTTCGTAGCAGAGGGATATCTCTCTGGAGGAGAGGTGAGGCTGGTGACCTGCACAGCCCTCCCTCACTCAAAACAAAGTCAAGTGCAAGTCATGTCATCACTTCTGTGATGGCATGGTTTTCTTTGGCAATGAAGGACGAATACACACCTACCAGTTTAAAGCCTTGTGGTCAGACCTCAAGAAAAATGAAGATTTCTAACAATGAAGGCTGATAACAAAAGCCTCCCATCCAATGGAGCCAGGCTGGGCGCCAGTGAGTTCAAATCCCACATCAAACATTACCACTGAGCAAACTACACCTCACTTTCCTGGGTCTCAAGTTTCCTCATCTATAAATGGCCTCATACATCTCTTCCGGCTCTACTATGACCCAATGAACTCTAACTGAAACAAAGTTCAGCTACACAACTGTAGCTGTAGATCTCTTTATGACACCGATCATAGGTCCTCCACTTTAGAATAATCATTTCCAATTTTGGGGGGCAGGACCCCTCTTGATATGAAAAAACCCCAACCCCACATCCCTCTACATTTGTACTTAGTATTCATTAAGAAAATATATGAATTAGTGATCCTTTTATATTTTTATATCTAGTCACAACATCTACACATATATGAAAAATAGTAAATGCCTTCATGAGTTAAGTGGAAGATTGACAGGAATATGAGCTGGATTGCTTTTAGAAATGTCTTAGATTGTTTCTAGCCACATCATTCCCAATATTCTACTGGCAATACTTCCAGAACTAATCCCATAAGAGCCCTCCAACAGTGCATACCATGTAAGTTTATAGTTGCAATTTGGAATTATTAAACTAGAGACTAAAGTGCCCATACCCTCTGACCCAGAAATCCCACTAGTAAGTGTATACCTGGAGTATATGACAAAAAGGCACCATATACATTAAAATATCCTAACACTTTTTGTGAAGCAAAGAGATAACAAAGCAGATGCCTATCAACTGGCTGAATAAACTGTGCTTTGTGACTCTAATAATTCTATTTTTATCCCTAATTCTGAAGTCACTAGGTAGCATAGATTGAACTCTGAACCTGGATTCAAAACTAGCCTCAGACCGGCGATGTGACTCTTGAGAAAGTCATCTAATCTCCATTTACCTCAGTTTTCTCATTTCTAAAATGAGGATAATAGTACTCATCTCTCAAGAGTGTTGTGACATCAGGAGTCCACACCTGAATGGATTCCCTCCACATCCGCTCCAGGTCCACCTTCATACTTTTCCTTACGTGGCCCTTCCAGCTAGAAGGGGATCTCAACTCTGCCATTTAACCACAAACAAGTGACTTCAGGTCTCATTTCTTCATCTGCCAAAGAAGGGTGTGGATGATCTCAAAACTCCTGTTCAGGTTTAAATCCTTTCCCCCCTCATTTCTAATTTGGGCAAGCTTTCCTTTACATTCATCACATTGTTGGTTTAGGACCCAAATCACACATAATCTTCAATGAAAAGAATTCTCAGATATTTGATGTGGTTTTACCATGAGAGTTAAGTAGTGGTAACTGGATGGATACCACAAGCTTGTCCCAAGGACGCCCAGAAGAAACTGAACCCGCACACCCTCAAAGGGAAAAGACAGAGCACAGTACTACTGCTGAGCTCCATGGAAGAGGTCAAAGGCACCAAGGATAGGCAGGCACAATGAAGGCAGAGGGGAAAAGCGATGCCAATAGAGCATTTTAGAAAGCATTCAAGTCCCATGACTGACATGCTATCTGGCAGAACAAAGGATCACAGGATGGAAGGCTGGCACCTCTGAGGTCACCCAAGTCAACTCCTTCATTTTAAGGATGCAGAAGTCAGTCTAGAGTCACACAAACAATTAAGCAGCAAATTGAAGGGAGTACAAAGGGAAGTTAGTTCTCAAAGGTTTCAGCAGTAAGTCAGACTTATTTGTGCACATTTTATTATTCCCATTAAGAGGCTTTCCCTTCCACCTCGACTACCTAGCTGATTGCCATTTTGCAGAGCACCACATGGTGGGTACTTTACTGAAGATATTTTTGGAGGGAAGAGTTAAAACACCAAAAGGTTTGGGTCTCTTTTTTTTTCGTAGCAGAGGGACACAGATCAACAGAGATGGCACTAGGAAAATAAGAGCTTTTGCTTAAGGAAGACATCAGTTACGCTGGTTCAATCCTTACAAAAATTTATGAAGAAATGTGGACAACAATGCCAAGAGATGAGGATTCAAAAAAATCTTAAATGTCTCCCTTACAAGTAATGGGACCTGAAGAGACACCATAATTACACACAACATTTATACTGAAAATCAGTCAATTTGCAACTACAGCCAAGTGAAAATTAATGAGGAAAATCTTTGTAGACAAGGTAGGTTGTAAGTTAAGGCTTCAAAGATGTTACTGAATGAGTAAAAGAAGAAAAAAGTATGGAAGGTAGCTAGGAGTGTGACATGAAATTCACTTTAATGGAACAATGTAAGTAATAAAAAGGAATATATAGAAGCAAAGTGATGGGCCTGAAAAACCAATCGAAAAGCGGCAGTAAAGAGCTAGCTTGAGTTTTTGAAACAAAGGAAATAACCATGTTTTCCATCAGCAGTATGCAGGAGGGAGTTAAACAATGGGAGACCAGAACCAGACATCAAAAGAGAGTATTAATAATTCAAGTTTTAAAGGATTGAGGACAATGGTAGGAAAAAAGAGATGGATATAGGCACTGTGACTGAAGAATGAGAAGTCAATTATCACTGAGCCTCCATTTCCTTCTCTGTAAATTTAAAGTAAAATGCAAGTGACCAGATAGGACTTGGACAATACAGTGAACCTCTGAAGGAGTTCTCTGTAAAAGGCTTATTTAGATAGATCTAACAATTATTTTTCATAAAAGGAGAAACAAGACAAGGATTCAGTTAGATGTGACTTTTATTACTTTAGTAGATAAACCAAAATTTACGCAACCAGAGCAGAGGCTGTGGATGATTCACTGCAAGGAAGGAAAATAAAAAGGTGTTAATTTTGGCCCTTTATGCCTCCCCCAAATAAACTGCCACAAGTACCAGGATCAATCAAGGCAATTAACCCTATGGGGCCCACCCAACAGGGCAGGGTTCTTAGGCTAGGTAAAGACATTCCCAAGTCACTGACGTTTCAACGTACCCCAACCATGTAAAATTATCCATAGACAATAATGATCAATACTTACTATTTCCAATTGGGTGGAAGCACTCTCTTGGTCTTGTAGTATCGAGCCAGTCGGTGAATTCGGCTCTCGTTCAGAATCAGACGGAATTTAGAATCCTTATCCTAAAAACAAAAGCAGTCAAGAAAATTTCTCAAAGGGACATTCAAGATAATGAAGGAATAACTGCTAAAATAGGTAAATATTAACCATCTCACTGAACTTATTTACATTCTAATGAGAAAATGTATGTAAATCCTTTCCTCCCAAAAGACCATAATTACATATAATTATGATGCAGAATCAAACCATAAAGTCACCATGAGCCCTAGATTCGTTTTTTTAATACTAAAGTACAACCATGGTGTGGAAAAGCCAACTAATATCTGTAGAAAATTTTCAGTACACATAAAAACAGCCCCAACCCCCCTGCCCTCAGCTAGAAATACAAGATCCAAGGAAGATTTGGTCAATGCAAAGAAAAACCACTCTAAAATGCAAAATGCTAAGCTCTTTAGACAACTTAAAAAGCGTATGTGCAAATCCATTCATTCAACAAACTTTATTAATGATGTACAATCAGTTACCCAAAGTCTATTTTAGGTGATCAAATCGCTTCATACAAATTAAGGGTATGGCAGGATGAAGTTAATTCCCTTTCCCAAAACATTTCAAGGATAAGAATATTTAAATATGCTAAAAATCAATGTCTTTTGTCTTTTCAGTAAAAAACCTATAAATTGCCTTGATTCTTCTTTTGACATAGGATGACCCATTCGTTCTCTCTTACCTTTCTGTTTCTCTCAAGATGCTTTCGAACAGCAACAGCTTTCTTGATCAAGTGATAGAGATCTTCAGGAAGATCAGGTGCAAGGCCCTTGGACTTTAGAATTCTCAAAATTTTGTTGCCAGTTACAAAGCGTACTTGTGCCACACCATGAGAATCCCTCAGGATCACACCTGAAAAGGCAAATGATGTCATCTATTAATTCAGAATAGCTAAAAGTTTGGCCCAAAACCTATGATTCTGCAGATGTGTGTGCGTGTGTTTAAGATAGGAAGTTACCAATGGAACAAGCAATAGATAAGGAGACTGTGTATAGAGCTTTGGGAAAACCATTCAACCTTGTGAGGCTGTTTTCTCAACTGTAAAATGAAGGGTGTGACAAAAAATAACTTTCCTAGGACCAATTCTGTAACCCTTTGAACAATACCCATATGCAGAGCTGTGCATTCACCTAATATACACACCTCAGTGGATTTAACAGTTAAGAGGCAGTATACTACACTGACCAAAGACACAGGTACAAAGCATTCCTCAGGCACTGAGAAAGATTGTGACTCTGGGCAAGTTTTTCCAAAGCTCAGTTCCACATCTGCAGAAATGAGAAAATAGCCCACACCTCCACAGGGTTTTCAGTTTAAATAAACTATTTTCTAAACCTTAAAGGTCAATGCAAACGCGAAGCATCATAAACAGCAGGAAGGCCCAGCTCCATCAAAATCTCCGGTCTTACTCCACTATTGGCTCTTTTCAGTCTAGAGATTAAGGGGACACACATTCTAAGGCTTATTTTGTTGCTTCCCTTCAGCCATTCCAGGTAGACTGACTATCAGAGGTGAGACCTCCACTGCACTGCACGACCCTGCCTGCAATACATTCTGACTCACCTTCCGCCTTTTCCTGATCCAACCCTGCCCCCTTCCCCAAAGTTACTCTGCACAGAGGAGGTGACACCTGGCACAATCTTATCTATGTAGCCCCCGCTGGGATGGAAACTCCCTGAGGACACCTACTAGCTGTGTGACCCCGGGCAAGTGGCTTCGCCGCTGCCTGCCTCGGTTTCCCCATCTGTAAAAGGGGAGCTCCCCGAGTTGTTGTAAGGATGAAATGAGATCATTACAGGGCATGGCGGGCGCTAGAGCCACGGGTCAGGTGCACTCTCAGCCCCGCTCATTAGGCGGCCCAGGGTGGACTCACCTATCTGGGAGGGCGTCAGGCCCTTCTTGGCCAGCTTGTAGATCTGCTCCTTCACGTCGTCCGAAGTGAGCTTCAGCCACTGTGGGCGGCGGGGAGAGACGACTCAGGGGGAGTGGGCCGAGGCGCCCCCTTCCCGCCCCCCCTCGCGGCCCCCGTCCTCCCCGGGGCCCCGCTCGCGGCCCCATCGTCCCTGGGCCTCCCACCCCGCTGCCCCCGTCCTCCCCGGGCCCCCCCCTCGCGGCCCCATCGTCCCTGGGTCTCCCACCCCGCTGCCCCCGTCCTCCCCGGGCCCCCCCCTCGCGGCCCCATCGTCCCCGGGCCTCCCACCCCGCTGCCCCCGTCCTCCCCGGGCCCCCCCCTCGCGGCCCCATCGTCCCGGGCCTCCATCGTCCCCGGGGCCCCCCCTCGCGGCTCCTTCCTCCCCAGACCCGGCCTCGGCCCCTCACCGTGGGCACGCTGCGGCGGTACGGCAGAGCTGACTGGGACAGGCCTTTCCTGACAAGACACAAACGGGAGGGGGTTAGGACGGAAACGTGGCCCGGCTCCAACCGCCCGCCCCGAGTCCACAACCATCATAACCTCCGTCCCACTCCCCGGACCCACGCGCCCCCGGCTGCCCCGGGCCGGCCCTCTACACTCACCCGGGAGCGTGCATGCGACCCATGATGGCGGCGATCAGGCAGCAAAAGAGACAGGGAGGTAGGGAGCGAGGCAGGAAATCGCTTAAGGTGCCGGAAATGACGCGTGCTCCCGCCACCGGAACTGACGTTGTCGTACAAAGGCAGTCTAGGAGGTGGGGCCTTCCTCAGAGTGGGCGTGGTTTGGGGGAGGGAGGAGAACTGGAACTACAGGTCCCGGCGGCCAGTTCTCCCGTGAGGCTCTTCTGCGCGTGTCAGGCCCCGCCCAGATCTGCCCTGGCCCGGAGCCCTTGCCAGGGCCCTTCACGTGGTCTGTACGGCCGGAGGCTTAGGGAGCGACCTGGGTTTGGCCCAAGCTCGGGATTGGGTAGGAAGCCGCTGCACGGGGGACGCACTCGGAGCAGGCCTACCTCTTCCCCTGCCCTGCCGTGGGTACCCTGCTCATTTGAGCCGGGGTAAAGGCTAGACGGAAGAAACGCCTACCACGTGCCAGGCACCGTGCAGGAGGCTTTACTATCTCAGTTGACCCTCACAACAACCCCGGGAGGAAGGCGCGTTGTGATTCCCTTTTTACGGTTGAGGAAACTGAGGCAAACAGCGATTTGGTGATTTGCCCGGGGTGACACAGGTACTGTGTGAGGCAGGATTCGAACTTAGATCCTCCAGCCCGCAGGCCCAGCCCTTGATCCCGGCTCACTAAGCCCAGTTGTCTCCTGACTATTGACAGAATGCTGCCTTTGCGCTCCACCTGAGGTCCGCAGTCTTTCACCCCACACACTGCTGTCCAGGAGTGACTACACCGTTGTGTTCTGGGGTGGCTGATCCTTGAAAATCCAGCGGGACGATTAGACATTGACATGCTCAGTCAATTCGGTCGTGCTAGGGCTGGGGGAGCGGGTGCGGTGGGCGAAGCTGGCATAGGAGACGGAAGACCGCTGCTAAGCCACACCTGCGGTGCTCTGGATCCTCTAGGACCTCAAGTGAAGAGTGTAAGGGGTTAACCTGAAGCTCGCTGAACCAGACATCACAAGAGCGGTCCTCTGCCTCAAGTTAAACATTACCCTTCCGAGGATGCATCCCTTACTGGCACCTAGCCGAAGCTTTCCCTAAGTATCCTCTCCACTAGTGGCTGTCACAGGATCAGAGAACAGAGGTTTTCCAGTCCAGTTTTACAGATGAAGAAACTGAGGCCCAGGAAGGCTAAATGGCTTGCTATCCAGGACAGAGAGGTAATGTCGGGTGGAATCTGAACCTGGGTCCCCGACTTCCAGATCCAGTGCCCTGGGCCATGCTGCTTGCCAGGACACCAACTCATTTCTCTTATGGTTCAGACTGTGGTGTTCTTTTGTCATTTAACAGGCTTGTTATGTTTTCACAAAAGTATGACCTAAGAGCAAGTAACTGGAGACCTGGGATTCTGCCTGTCTCCACATGGTTTACAAAAGGCAGCGCTGTACGAAAAGTGCCAGCCCTGCAGAAACCCGGTTCAAGTCCCATCTCTCTCTAAGTGTGTTGGTTGGGCAAGGCATTCTTCACTTCTTGGATTCGACTAACTCATCTGTTCAGTGGTGATGATATTTGCACTTCTCACTTCAAAGGGATGGATGTTGTGGGCTAGGAATGAAGGCAGTGAGGCATGGTGGAAAGAGCACTGAATGTGGTTATCAGAATGGGGCTTCACTCTGTCCCTCAGTTCAAGTCCAGACGTGTATGAACTTGAGCCAAATCCCAAGCTAAGCAGGCTTCACTTCCTTTGATAAATGGAAGTAATACTTGAACTATCTCACACAGGGAATGAATCATATTAATTAGTAGTTAGCAAGGGTTGCATCAGTACCATGGTAATATGAAAATCTAGATCCAAGGATTAGGGCTGAAAGGAACCTTAGATCAGTCAACATTTATTAAGTGCTGGGGATACAAAAAAGGGCAAAGGATAGTCCCTGACCTCAAGGAACTTACAATCTAAAGAGTTCATTTAGTCCAATCCTCTCATTTTATAGATGAGAAAACTGAGGCCTAGGAAGAAGGGGCTTTCCCAAAGTTACATAACTAATAAGCAGCAGAGCCAGATCTAAAGATATTTACAATGGCAAAGCAGCCACCCAGGCTTTAGGGTGGGTTTATACCTCCCTACTACTATGTGTTTCACCATGCTGTGGAAATGGCCCTAAGGTCTCCAAGGTCATGAGAGGAGCCGAGGCTCCTGCAGCTGGAAAGACTTAGAGTCCAAGCCTAGTAGTGACAGACTTTTGTTCACTGGGTAATCAATGTTTACACAGATAACTAACAAAAACTAAGCCAGAGGAAGGGAAGTGTAACATCTACAGAATCATAGATATTTAAGGTTCTAAGGCCTTTCTATGAGTGACCAAGAACACATTTAGAACATACTCCTTTGGCCTGGATAGTTTAGGAAAGCCTGCCTGAGACAAGGCTAGGCCAAACGGGAAGCACAAAGAAAAGTGGATGGACTGTCGGACCCCCAGTTCATATTTCATCTTGCATTCTTCTGATCTCTAGATCCCAGTTTCCTTATCTGTAGAATGAAGGTGTTGGACTTGATGGGGCCTTTTAAGGTCCTTCCCAACACTCTACCTGTGATTCTACAGTCCTGGAGTTCTTCCCACATCTATTCTGTGGCAACAGGTAGAGTATGTTGTTACCAGGAGGATAAACTTTTCTGACAAAAATAAAATACTGGAAACTCCCTATTGACAGGCATGGGCATCACCATCATCATCATCATCACGCTCAGTTTGCCAATATTTTGAGCTTAAAATTCTAATGTTTACAAAATGACTAATGACAATCCTAGTCCTTTATTTCAGAAGTGTTTTAATACAATTATAAGACAGTTACAAAGTCACATTTAATCCACTGAATACAATTAAGGTATTAAAGGAAATAATGTACATCTTGACTATCAACAAAATACAATTAAAATATTTGGTTCTTACAGTTAACATGAGACCAACTAACCCACTGGTTATTTCTTCATATATGCACTGTTGTTGTCACAGTATGTGAGTAAATATTATAGGAACTTTAATCCACTGATTATGAAAATGGTGCTATACCTCCCTTTTCCCTATGAAATAGGAAGAGCCTGCAAATATCAGAAATAAAAGTTTCTTTGTGAAAAATCCACAATATTAGAATTCTAAAAAGAACAGTCAATTTAAGGCAAGATATTGAAATTTCTATACAGCCCTAATCTTAAAAATAGAAAAATGAAAACTTTATTAAAGACCACACATGCAGTAACACACTAATATACCTGTAGACCATATAAAGGTAATAATACAAACTTCAGTGCAGGTCCTACATTGAGTTCTTCAGTAGAGAAAATAAGAGGTCACTGTTCTTTAAGCAAGCCATGATCCTCACATCTCCATCCAGCAGCCAGCAGAGAATATTTTTTTCTGGCTGCCTGAGAACAGCAGAACTCTTTTTGTGTGACTAAATACAAAGTATCAGTTGTTGTGTGAGTGCTCACAAATGTCTTTCATTAGTGTCTTGGCTAGCTTCTGTTCCCACTCGTATTCATGTTTCATGTTTATTGTTAATCAAAGGTTTAAAACACATCTTTAGGAATTCATTTTAACTCTATCAAGAGTAGTGCAAAGAGGCTAAGTCAGTGCTATTCCTCTAGTTTTTGGTGAGGGCTGAATACATTTTACAAACAAGAAGGTATTACACTAAATCTACAGTAAAAAAGGGACAAAAGGCACAATAATGAGAAGCTGAGAACATTGTTAGCACTTATCCTGAATTCTAGTTAACTATACAGTACTAATCATAATATACATTTTCAGACAAGAATCAGATACCTTTTATATTGCAAAGCAATGTTTCAAAATTTCTATTTCTAGTATTTGTGCTATAAGACACTGTGCTATAATTGACTGCAAAAAAGCAGTACATATTGCTTCCAATTAATAATGAAATGTTTCACAAAAACAGTATTTTGCTTTCCTGGGGTTAAGTGACTTGTGGGTCTATTGATGGAATGGAATAAGTCTCAAAAGCATCAAGTGAGCAGGAAAAACCTAGGAGCTCCTTATATTACATTTATTAAGTTACTTATATTCAAACAAATGATAAATTCTATATGAATAAGAAGAGTTAAGTTCGGACTCTGGATCTGCATTTTGACCACTCTATTTACTATTTATAAAGACATTTCAACATCCCAAAAGAAAGTCATCTGTAGATTCTACTTAAACAATTATTCAACAAATGGACCATTAGTGTTAGGCACTGAATAGTTTCAAGTGTTTTCTTCTTCTTCCCCCTCCCTACCCCCTTCCCACCTAATAGTTTCATGGGTTGCCCCACTTAATAATCTGCTATAAATATCATCCTTTGTGCAAAACAATGGGCACATTTCACAGAAATAATTTCATTTGTGGTGTCCCTCAATCTGATTGTCCCTTTCCTATACCTGTCATTTTACAAGGAACAGAATATTATAAACAATCAGCAGATCTGTACTTTCCTTCATTTAAGTAAATTCTATGTTTTAATCCTGTAATTTTTAAAATAAAGATTTGTAGAAAACAAAACAAATCAAAATGATGTGTATATGTGTGGAGTCAAGTGAATCTACACATGAATATTATTTGCAAAAATTTATTAAGCTACAATTTCATCTCTTCCTAAGGTGGTTCTGAACTCGTATACACATGTGAATTACAATGTTAGTGAGGAGTAAAAACATAAGTCATGTTTCCCTACATAGGTCTATGGTTAAGGTCAGATTGGAGTCTACAAATACCTAGTACTAACATCCCAGACATCCAATCAAGAGTGTGCTTGGATGATGTTTTCATAGTGTGCAGGAATTTGGGCCACAGGTAAAAAGCTGTCCCTTGTTACAGAGGGATCAGAGTGTAGGTGCATGATGCTTAAGCTTTAATTCACTTAATGAGGCATAAGCTTGAGTCTCTAGTAATGGAATGAATGTATTTTTTCCTGTACATTCAACTTTCATTCACATCAAGTTACTGAGTAACTAACAAGACGGTGTATGTACTTGGTATGGCTGAATAGACTCACAACTGCATTACAAGTTTAGCAAGTGGTTTTTCCATGGGAAAAGAATTAGTAGGTGCTTAATTCACAAAGTAAAGGCTTTCCTGTGTTGGTTTAGTAAGTGGAAAGATATATAAAATGTTTACTAATGAGCAAGTCTGGAAAAACCAACAGAAATGAGGTGCCAGGGAGGGAAGCATTTGAAGTTAAGGCACCATTATTTACAACTTCATTTATTGGCACTCACTCTGAAAAAGGTTTTGAAGACATTGGACTCACATGAATAATGTAAAAGCAACACTATCCATTTTCTTACTTCTTTCAACCTTTGTACTATCTAGTAGCTTTGGCCACTTTTTTTTAAACTGCGCTTTATTTATTATTTACTTTGCTGCAATGAAAAAAACAACAGGGTTAAAATGATGTACCCTTCTCTACTTGGATGTTTTCATACATACAATGGTGACTAGGATTGAAAAATAGCAAAAAAGAATACACCAGATTTGTAGGATGGGCAATGGAAAGGTAGGAGGCTGAAATGACACAGTACAACCACACTAAGCCAAAATTATTACTCTTAATGGTTAAGGATCGTTGGAGAACTTCAATATCAAAAAGCACGTATATTAAGAAACTGGTAAACAACTGAGTTTGGGGTTTGCAGCATCCCATAGTAACTTTAAAATTATAGATGGCTCCCATAAAATTCCATCATATTAATTTTGTGACTGCTGGTCCAATGTTTGTGCTGAAAATGTAAGTTTATTTAGTGTCTTAAATTCTGTCCGAGTAGAAAAAAAATGTACAAAACTTCACAAGTCAGCAGGGTTCATTCATCTCTTCTTGCTTCCAACACTCACAAATATAGTGCTGCTGTCAGTTGATACCACTTAACTGTCTCTTTGCTCAAATTGAAATCTTTTAGGGGCAGAGTTATTCCACCTAAGAAAAAATTCTCCCGCAAGGACTCTGCACTGAGCACGCTTAACTGAAGTTCTCGTTGTCTCAAAGTCTCTTTGCTGTATCCACTGTACACAAGCTGCAGCCAAAAAAAAAAAAGAAGAAGAAGAAGAAGAAGAGAGAGAGAGAAGAAAGAAGTAAGTCTGCCTCGGGGCTGGAAGTAACTGGAGAAAAGAGAAGGAACTGCCTTGAAGGGGCAAAGGGTGGAGAGGAGCCATGGTTAGAATTGCTACAGTTGGGGGTGAAAAAAGACTCTTAAGTTTTCTTCTTCAATTCTTTGTTTTTCTGCTGGGATGAGATATGGAAGATTCTGCCTCCCAACTGCAAACTCACCATAATTACAAGATTTCTCATCTGGAAGGTGGCAAAGCTATCATCTCTACTATGTACCTTAGAATTCTCTCCAGAAAGATACGCTGTAAGTTTAAAACATCTCCTTGACCATGTATGCCTGACTATTCAGTTGAAAAACTGTAACAAAAGGATTGGATTTAGAAGTATAACATAAGCTAAATGTGACAGAAGTTTAACTGACATCACTAAACATCTATTGATATTTCAGCGATGTTTTAGGACCTTACAAAGCTTTCTCAAATGACATTTTTCCAGTTTGTTTTTCTAGTAATGGAAGTAATTCAATATTTAGCATTTAAAATGTAAATATCTACCAATAGTCATGCATGGGGTTTTGACTCACCATTTCATTAAATGTTGGGTTTCTAGTTTTTCGTGAAATCTTGGTTTTACGTTTTGATGTTTTATGAGTATCTGGAAGTAGATAGGTTTTTACATATGGATTTGGGTCTGCCCCATCTTCAGTAACCTATGAAGAAAAACAGTTCATGAGTCTTCTCTCCAGTGTACAAAATCCTATATGCATTCAATTCAACGAATCTTTATTGAGCATCAGACAATGTGCTTAGACTGTGGGTTTAGAGAAAAAAATGAAAACAGTCCTTGCCTTTGAGGAGCTTGTCATCCACACAAATAAGTATATGTAAAATATATACAGAGTAAAGAAATAATTTTGAGAGAAGAGCCCTAAGAGCTGCTGGAGTCAGAAAAGGTCAGAGGTGGTGCCTAGGCTGTGCTGAAGATAGCCAGAAGTAACACATAGCATTCCAGTCAAGGAAGGACACTACATGAGGCACAGAAGTGGATGACAGCATGGCATGAAGGAGAAATGCTACGTAGGTCAGTTTTGCAGGAATGTAGAAGGTACGAAGGGGAATAATGTGTGAATAAACTGGAAATACAGGCTGGAGTCCGAGTGTGACAGATTTTAAATGACAAATGGAAGAGTTTGTCCTTTCCCTAGAGGCAGTAGGGACACTGAAGCGAAAGCAAGGGTGTACAGTCAGGTGTACTTTTCAAATATCAATTTGGCAGATGTATGTAGGACAGACAGAGACAAGAAGATGGATGCAAAGAGAACGATAAAGAGGCTACTGCAATAGCAGATGAAGATGAATTTAAAAGACTTGGCAAATGACTGGAAGGAGGGAGATTTAAGGATATCTTTGAGGTTACAAGGAAGGAGGATGCTGCCATTGATAAGAAATAGGAAAGTTGGGAAAAGTTTTGAAGGAAGGTAATGAGAGTTTTTTGGACTTACTGAGTGTGAGATGCCTGTAAGATATTCCAATACAGATGTCAAGCATGGAATTAATTGGTGATCTGGAACTGTAGCTCAGGAATGATATGAGGTCTGGATAACCTGCAGGGGGAAGAGTGTCTAGGAGGTGGTAGTGGCCAACAATGCCAAAAGTTACAGAGAAGCTAAAATGGTTGAGGAGAAATATCATTTGATTTAGCAGTCAGGAGATTACTGATAACCTTGGAGAGGGCAGTTTCAGATGAGTGGTGAAACTGAAAGCTAGATTTCAAAGGTTTGGGAAGTAGAAGAAACAAGTATAGACTTCTTTTTCTAAGAGTTGACAGTGAAAGGGAGAGATATAAGAGGATAGCATCATGAAAGTTTTTTTTTTAAATATAGGGGAGATCTGAGTTAAGGTACTAGGATATAGAGGTAAGGAACTAGGATGTAGAAAAGGGAATGAGTGAAAAGACAAGCTCCAAGATTGGCTTCCTCCATCCCCTGCTTGCTGGTATTTGAGAAGAGAATTGCCACTGACCCCTGTAATCAGAGGACCTTGAAGGGTGAGGACCCCAAGCATCAGGAGAAAGCTACATTCTATGGTTAACCCCCATGTGCTGCTGCCAGCCCCTGTAATTGAGAGTCATGGGATGTTGAAATGAAAACTACCTGCCACTGTGAAATTTTTCCTGTACTGTCATCCTCATTTCTACTCAAATCTATTCCGCCCCAACATAAACAAGCTCTATGCACATCTATGCCCTTTAGCTCTTTGCCTCTTCTGCCCTCCCCCTTTTCTGTGTCCTTTGGAATCTCTGGTATATCATTAAGAAACTTCTCATTTTCCTATTTCTTCTCAGTGCTCACAAAAACCTGGCTGTCTTAAAGGACAACAAATCCCTGGCAAACCTCTTTAGTACTAACTATTCCTTTTCATGGTAGACTGCTTCTGAGGCTTAATACCTATGTGACTCTGAGCAAGTTACTTACCATCTCTGGACCTTAGTTTCCTCATCTGTAAAATGACAGGGATGGGCTGTGTGGCCTCTGAGGTCCCTTCTACCCCTTGATCTATGATCCTAAGATCAAGTTACTTAATAGGGTCAGGAGAAACAAGCATACTTTGCTCCCTACTGCCACTTTAAAACCTTTCCTTTGCCAACGTCAATCATCAACTTCTCCTCCTCTAAAGTTCATTTGGATGGTGTGTACTGTCTGGCCCAGACAGCTGGGATTGTCTCTTGCAGACTTACTCCCTCAAATTTGGAGGAATTCAGCAGGTGGGTGGCAGTCTAAATCTCTACTCTTCCCTTACAACTCGTAACTTCAATATACACAGCGATGTCTCCTTGAACACTGTGGCCTCCCAGTTCACCACACTCTTTAGTTGTCATGACCTACATCTTAATTCCATTTCAGAGTCGTGAGATGATGCAGTCCTAACTTAGATTTCACTGTCACCAATTCTGGTGATACTCTCTCTGAACATAACCTCTTGTTTCTTCCATATTTCCTTCTACCTTACTCTTCCTCAATCTAGTCTGCATTCTTTACTACAATCTGGAATCTCTTCATCCTCCCCAATCAATTTTAACCTTTCTCCCTTCAGTCATGAGCCTATAAATTAGTCAGTTCAATTATACAATGTCTATACTACCTCTTCTTTACTACAGACTTTGAGAGCTAGTCTTTGTCCCCAAGGCCAGCCCTACTACCTGTCTTGTATCCTTAATCCAATTCCATTCTGTCTTCTCCAGGACCTTGCCCCTGTTGATTGTTTCTTTTGTGTCTGTATGTCTTTCTCTCATCTTTAACTACTACCTACAAACATGCTTTAGATCAGCTTGATCTTTTAAAACTTTCACTTGACACAATTTCCTACATCCCTCTTCCCATTCACTGTCAAACTGTTACAAAGAACTATTTAGGCTCACTCACTGCCTTGCCTTTACCTTCCACTTGTTTCTCAACCCTTTACAATCCATTTTCAGACCTTATCACTCTACCGTCAGTACTGTCTCAGAGTTAACAGTGATCCTGTATATACCTCTCCAAAGCTTAGGATACAGTCAATCACCCTTTTACTTCTGTTTCCTTGGCTTCCCTAACACCCCTGACTACTTGTTTTTAGTCTCCCTTGCTAAACTACCATCCATCTTTTCATCTGATAGACAAGCCCCAAAGTGCTATTCCTATACTCCACTGTCTTCTATCTCAGCATTTGTTCTTTGGTTGTCTTGTCAGTTCCCACAGCTCCAATCCTTCTAACCCTAATTTCTCTACATTGTTATCTACCTGCTGGATATCTCCACCTAGAGAGATAAATGCAACATTAACAAAATTGAATGCATTCTCCCTAAACCTATACCTAGAATAACCTTTGCTGTTTCTATTGATGGAGCCACTATCCTCTCAGAGAGTGGCTATGATTCATAACCTTAGAGTAATTTTATTCATATTCAATCAGATGCCAAGGCATGTTGATTCCACATCAATATTTTTTGTACCCATCACCTTTAATCCATTGTCAACTGCTATGGGCATTATAAGAGCCTCTTATTCTGCTTTCATTCTTTATTCTAATTTGGCACAAAACTGCCAAAATATTCTTAAGGTAGAAGTTTAACCATGTCACTCTCCTCCTCAAAAACCTTGAGCAGCTCTCCTTTTTTTCTATGACAAAATAAAAAATTCAAATGGGGACTTAAAGTCCTTTATTCTAAGGTTTCCAACTGCTTTTCTAGCCTAATTCCAAATTACCATCACTGACACTACTTACCATCACATTATCATGCACACTATTTTTAAGTCAAGCAAATATACATGATTTTTCCTGAACTCAACCTCAGGCAGTGATACATTTGGAAACACCCCCTTGCCTGAAATGTACTTCCTGTTATAATCTCCCAGAATTCTTATCTGCACCAGTTCTTAGCTCAGACGCCGCTTCTTCCGTAAAACTGTCTTTGATTGCTCCTAACTGTTAGTGCTCTCTCCCTTCCCAAGTTATTATGATTTTACTTAGCCATCCAGGCGAGTGCAGATTACAAGAGTTTGTACTATAAAGAAGTTTAATGTGGGGAATAAGAAATGTCTGTTGATTTGAAATATGTCGTGTTACAAAAAGAAAAAACTGAGCTTTCTTTATACTCACTCACCAGATCTTTGATATGCATCACCATGATGAACAGAGTGCCATTTCGGTAAGAGATAGACAGTTTCACTGCTCCTCCTACTTGACCAGAGGTAGGACTCAAGGGATTTGCATCTGAAAAAAATAAATATTTTTATATTTATTTTATCCTTTTACTATGAAATCAGTCCAAGTTAAGATGAATGAATGTAAATAGTTTTCTAGTTTACACTTAAATGAAGATGAAAGGAGGTGAGAAGGGAAGAGGATCATATGTCCAGAACTAGAAGGGGCTCAAAAAGGCCATCTTATGCAACCTCTAATTTTACTGATGAGGGCCCAGGAAGTTAACTGGTACTTGCCCAATATGCACAAGCTTCTGTAGGAAGCACCAGCAAAGTAGTTTAAAATACATGTTCTCTGACTCCAGAGCTAGTGATATTTCCATTCAGTTATGTATATCAAATGCTTTGAAAACTTTAAAGTGCAACATAAGGTCAGGTATCATTATTAAATATGATATACTTCAGTCCTTTGAAGATCTCTGATTTCTGGTGTGAGGGATTCATCTAACAAGAATCCATCTCAATTCCTTTATGCCTGAGAAAATGAGAGGTGGCCAGAAATTCCTAACCAAAGGCCAATGTGGTAATAAGTCTCTCCTAATTTAGCTAGGTGACCCTCTAGACAAATGTAGTCTGTTATCAGGCCCGTATTCTGAGTCTTTCCAGTTTGGTAGGACATGCCAGACAAAGTGTTCCAGTGACCTTGTCTAGAGTCAAATCCAAATCTCAGTCAAGTACCACAGGAAGACTGAGTGAAAATAAGTTTGATAATATGAGCAAACAAATTAGTCAACAAAGATAGAGAATTGTTATTCTTAAGCATTTATTTTTACTGTCAGAAAATCCTTCCCAAAGAAGAAAGATTGACTGAAGAGATGGTGGAGAAAAAATTCATATGTTTTGGCTATGATAAATATATAAAGACCAGCTCAAAAATCATTCTTAGGTGACAAATGTCTTTTGGAAAAGGCAATAATAACAAAAATTCTGTTAAATTACACTTTACCATCTGCAAAGGGATTTGTGAAAAGCTCAATTTATCTTTACAATAACCTTACCAAGAAAATAGGCTAACATTGTATTAACATTAATAAACCATTATAGCCATTTTACAGAAGAGGAAACTGCTGATTAATGGTTAAATGACTTGCCCAAGGTCATACAGCTGTTAAATGGCAAGGCCCAGACTGGAAACCAGGTCCTCAGACTCAAGTCCAGGGCTCTTTCTACGTCACTTCAATATCTTCCAAATATTATCTATAAAGGGAGAAGAAACAATTTTACCTGCAGATCTAGCAATTCCTTCAGCTTTCTCATCACGAAGTAAAGGATGGAAAAAAGTACAAACAAGATCACACTGTGTTTGAAGGGGGAAAAAACAATTACCTGTTAGTTTAATAATTACTAAGCACACTGAAAATAAATGACATATGTAAGACATTTATAAACAATCACCTCTGAAACATCTACTGAAGCAGTCATCAAACTCTGTAAATAACTGTTCAGTTCAATTTTTCTTTTGGCTGCTACATCTTTTATGTGAGTTCTTCCCAGAACCATCCTATTAGGAAAGCTAAAAAAGAAAATTAAAAGTTATTCTTATATATGTTAATGTCTCATTTAAGTGGAAGAATGTCTGCCCCTAAATTATTTTTCTTTATCATGAAGTTTATACAAAGACACAATTTACAACAAAATATTCTAGTGTGTTCAAACTCAAGAAAGCACAATTTTTAAGCAGCAGAGATGGGAAAGTTCAAAAAAGTACTTCAAAACCTCCAAAGATGAATGATTTTATCAGTTGGCATATCCTCTACACATTAAATTAAAGTTGTTTTATGAGTTGTCATAGCTAATAAAAATCACCAGGCAAAGAAAAATGACCAAACTGTTCAACATAAAACCCAAAGATATTAAAGACAGAAAGAAAGGTCCAATAATATGGTGGCAAGTTAAAAACTGGAAGGGCATGTGCGTGGTGCAAGTGGATAGAGCACAGAGCCTGGAGTCAGGAAGACCTGAGTTCAAATGTAGCCTTAGACACTAGTTGTGTGACCCTGGGCAAGTCATTTAACCCAGTTTGACTCAATTTCCCTTTTTTTAAAATGAGCTGGAGGAGAAAATGGCAAATCACTCTAGTATCTTGTCAAAAAAACCCCAAAAGGGGTCACAAATAGTCAGATATGACTAAAAATGACTCAACAACTGGAAATAAAACGGGTGCCAATTAACTGCAGAATGGATGAACAAAATGGCATAAGAATATGGTAGAATATTACTATAAAGTTACAAATAAAATAAGTTCATAGAAATATGAGAAAACTTACACAAAATGATATAGAATAAAATAAGCAGGGCCAGAAAAACAATATACTCAGTGACTACAATGTAAATTTCTTAAAATAAGGCATTAAAAGAAAGTCAGTAGTCCAGAGATGAGAATCAATAAAATTTATTTTAAGAAATCACCTGGCAAGATGTCCTCCCAACTTCCATCCTCCCAACAAAAATGTTGCAATAATCTAACACAGATTTTTGATCCTTCTCAAACTTTCCCCCACCAATCTATCCTTCATATCACTGTCAGTCTAATCTTCCTTGTAAATAATTTTCAATGATTTCACTCTTCCAAGCTTCTCAATTTTTGGCAGAGGCATTGCCATCCTTCTGATGTCTCAGGTTCATAATTCTCATTATTCTCACCTCTTCACTCTCCCTAACATCCATATCAAATCTGATGTTAGGTTTTCCATTTATACCTCACAACATCTTTTCATCTCCAAGTCCTTCTCTACATTCACACAAGTACCACCTGAATTCAGGCCCTTGTCGCCTCTAAATCCTCCTCTTGGTCTTCCCTGTCTTAAGTATCTCACCACTTAGCAGTGACTGGCACCTAATACAGTAAGCACTACATAAATGCTTATTTCCTTCTATCCTACTAACTGTTGCCAAAGCAGTTTTCCTTACATGTAAATCTGGTTATGTCAATTCCCTACTTAACCACTATCAGTGGTTCTTCCTATTTAGAATAAAGCATAAACTCCTTTGTTTAGCTTGTAAAGCCATAAATAACCTGGACCCAACCTATCTTTCCAGCTGCAGTGAACATTACTCTCCCCTCCTGAAATCTGAAATTGAGACAAACAAGACTGTTTCTCGCCCATGACACACCACCTCCTAACTCTGTGCCTTTTCCCTGGCTGACTCAGCATACCCAGAATCGACTCCTTCCTTACCTGCACACCATCACCACCCTCTTCCACACAGCTAGTATTTATACAGCATTTTAAGGGTTGCAAAGCGCTTTACAAATATGCTACTTGATCCTCACAACAATCCTGGGAAGTAGGGGCTTCCTGGGTGCCATTATTATCCCCATTTTACAGATCGGAAAAATGAGACAGAAAGTAAGAAAAAGTCAGTCAGTCTAGGGTCACACAGAGGAGCAGGATTTAAAGTTCCTGACTCCAGATGCAGTGCTCCATCCATTGTGCCACCTAGTTGACTCAGAGTGCCTCTCAAAAGAACTTGAGTCAAATCTGTATGAATACAAGTCATTCCCCAACTGATAAATGGTCAAAGGATATGAACAGGCAGCTTTCAGACGAAGAAGTTGGAACTATCTATAGTCATGTGAAAAAATGCTCTAAATCACTATTGATTAGAGAAATGGAAATTAAAACAACTCTGAGGTACCACACCACACCCATCAGATTAGCTAACATGACAAAACAGGAAAATGATAAATGTTGGAGAAGATGGGGGAAAATTGAAACACTAATCCATTGTTGGTGGAGTTGTGAACTGATCCAACTATTCTGGAGATAAATTTGGAACTATGCCCAAAGGGCTATAAAGCTGTGCATACTCTTTGATCCAGCAATATCACTATGAGGTCTGTACCCTAAAGGGATCATAAAAATGGAAAAAGGACCCACACATATGAAAACATTTACAGTGACTTTTTTTTGGTGGCAAAGAATTGGAAATTGAGGGGATGCCCATCAATTGGAGAATGGCTGAACAAGCTGTAGTATATGTAATGCAATACTAGTGTTCTGCAAAAAATGGTGAGCAGGCAGACTTCAGAAAAACCTGGAAAGATTTACATGAACTGATACTGAGTGAAGTAAGCAGAACCAGGAAAACACTGTATACAGTAACAGTAACACTGTGATAACTAACTTTGATAGGCTTAGCTCTTCTTAGCAATGCAATGCCACATCCAGAGAAAGTACTATGGAGTCTGAATGCAGATTGAAGTACATGATTTTCTTTTTTTTTTTTATTTTTTTTCTTTCTTATGTTTTTCCCTTTTGTTCTTATTCTTCTTTCACAACATGACTAATGTGGAAATATGTTTAACGTGATCATACATGTATAGCCTATATCAGATTGCATACTGTCTTGGGGAGGGGGGAGAAATTTAAAACTCAAAATCTTATAAAAGCAAATGTTGAAAATGAAAATTAAATAATTTTTTTGAAAGATGTAACACAAAAATATTTTCTGCATGAAGCCTTTGCTGATGCTCTCAACTGCTAATGCTCTGTCTCCCAAACTGTCATTTGAATTTATTATATTTATGCTGTCTTTTGTATATGTATCTGTCTCTTCCAATATACTGTAAGATCATTACGATCAGGGAAGGTTTTATTCTTTGTCCCCAGCACCATATACAGCAACTAACACATACTAGGTACTTAAACAAGTGTTTATCAGTTGATTGGTCCCTCCATAAAATTTAAACTTCCTTGTCAACCACTGAAGGACCTTCACAACTTAGTGTTTGCCTAGTTAAGTGGGTTTACTTTCTCCTCCCCAAAAAGAATTCTCCTCCCCATGTCTCTAATTTCCACCTTCCCCTGTTTTACCTACTGAATCCATCCATTCTTTAAAAATCGAACTCAAACCATCCTCTACCTCATCAAACTTTCTCTGATTAAGTACTTCATTTCAATCGAACAGATTCAATTTAGCAAATATTTTGTTGTTGTTCAGTTATTTTCAGTCGTGCCTGACTCTTCATGACCCCATCTGCCATTTTTTGGCAAAGACCCTGGACTGGTTTGCCATTTCCTTCTCCAGCTCATTTTATAGATGACGCAAACAGACTTGCCAGGGTCACAAGGCTAAAAAGTCTCTGAGACTGAATTTAAATTTAGGTCTTCCTGACTCCAGGCCTTGCACTCTATCCACTGTGTCACCTAGCTGCTCCCAACAAATACTTACTAGGTATCTAAACAGTCCCTGCCCTTTAAGACATTTACATCTACTAGAGGATGCAACATATAAACAGGTTATTATAAATGGGGAGGAAGAGAGCACTAACACCTGGGGTAGATCAGAAAGGCAGCCCCTGAGGTAAGTCTTGAATAAAGATCAGTTCTCTGAAAGTCAGATCTAATAAGGTAAGGAGGGCAGCTTGGAACAATGAATGGAGGTGTGACATGGAGTGTCAAAGCTAGGAAATATGTTGCTAGTACTCCAGTTTGACTGGAATGTGATTGAATAAAGTGGAATAGTTTAAAATAAGATTTAAAAGATATGTGAGACCTTAAGAAATTATAAATAAAAATTGTCTAGAACTCAGAACCAGAAAGCAAGGTGAAAATACACTCTCCTGATAAAAGTATCTATAATGCACAGCCAAAATCCAGAGCTCCCACATAAAAGAAAAAAAATGCTGAAAATATCCAGAAAGAAGGAACCACAGTAAGGATTACACAAGATCTGGTAGCCTCTTCTATAAAAAGGGGAAGTCATAGGCTTACAACCAAGAATAACTTAGCCTACCTACCAAATCAAGTTATAGGGGGAAAAATGGAACTTTAATGGAATAAAAGCCTTTCAAGTATGAGAAGAACCCCCTAACCTACCCCTTTGTAGAGGTGGGAGATATACACTTGTAAATACATTGCACTTGTTTTAGGACTTTCTCACTGTAACGATCAATTGGGCTGCCTCTCAGAAGGAGAAAAAGAAGAGGAGGGACACAAAAGATACCATGACAAATGTAAGAAGTAGGAAACAACAATTATTTTTTTAAAAAGCAAATAGTATGGAATGGAGACTGGTTCATAGAGAATGATCTTTCTGAGTATGAATACGCTCTTTTCTAGTGCAAAAGTGCAAAGAAAAATGTTTAAGTAATGTGGAAGTCACATTATTAAGAGCTTTAAAAGTGCTGATCTAAGGAGTTTATATTTTATCTTCGAGACAACAAGTAATCACTGAAGGTTTCTGAAAGATTAATGATACAGTCAGACCTGTGGCTTTAGAAAGATATATTAGCAGCTATGGAAAAGGTAGATTTGAGATGGGAGATAACAGAAGCATGGAGATCAGAAAGGAGTTTACTGTAATAGTTCAGGGAAGAGGCAAAGAAAGCCTGAAAAGGGGTGACGTCAGTGTGACTGGACAGAAAGGAACAATGTGGAGATAGAAAAGTCAAGAAATGACAGCTCATTATATGAGGAAGAGGGAATATTTATACACAACTCCACAGTTATGAACATAGGTGACTGGTAATGGAAACGCATTAAAAAAAACAGTAAAGTTTGTAAGAGATTAGGAAGCATGGAGAATTTGTACCTAATATGATTTTTATGTAATATTTGTCAATTACAATTATTCATGAGTGCTGTTCTCACTTAAAATGTATTAATGTATTACCTCACCCCCCCCCAAATCCTCCAAAGCTAAGCTTAAGCACCACTTTCTATATGAAGTCTGTCCTAATGGCACTTAAAGTTTGTGGCTGCTGTAGAAAATGTATCATTTTGTATATGCTTGTACATATACATGTTATTCATCAGATGTATACATCAAATGTAAACTACTTGAGGGCAGGAAGTATTTCCTTGTTCTTCTCCTCACTCTCATAACCCAGTGCTCACAAAAGGCACTAAATGTTTACTCATTTTAATTTGGTATATAATCTTTTGGTGAAAGATCTCTCCCAAATGAGTTAGGTTGGTGCCTTAGAAAACATTCAGTACACTGTTACTGTCAGTACCATATTCAACTCTTTTCAATCTGGTAAGATCTGTCAAAGCCTATATTCTTTCTACCTACCGTGGTAGATTTGCAATAAATGACTGATGAATTAAACTGAATTGAGAATCCAGGCTTTTACCTCTATTCCATGATAAGACTTTGGAAAAATACTCTAATGGGGAAATTATTCTTTTTCAGAACTAAATTCAATGTTCAATTTATTATAGGTAATTGATAAGTTTCATTTTTTTTTGTTTCTGTCTTTTGTTCCCCTTAAAATTATTTTTCCTGTTTGAAATAGAGTTTAGTTTCTCAAAAAATACATTTTTTTTTTTTACTAACTTTTGTCTTTTGATCACATAGATTTCTGGAAAACTTTCTCCAACCTTTGGGTCCAGACTGAACTCTCCCTCATATTTCAGGGGAAAAAAAATAAACAAAAATAGCATATTTAATTTTTTAAACTGCTCAAATCCTCTTTGGAAGTAAGTGGGACAAATTGCCTAAATAAGTTATAATTGTCACCTATTAGACTTCTGCATCCAGGTTCTTGTCTTTGGTACTAAACCTCTTCCTCTCCCCACCCCCAAACCAAACCACATGTAATTTTCCATATTTATTACTTTAAAGCACTCCTAAACATAAAAAAAAAATTCACCTATGTTATACTTTAATTATCTTATCTAGTAGTGCTCACAGGCCTCCAATAAAGCCTTAATCTTCTGTCTTATCATGTATGGTATACAGGCAACTATGGAAGTGATGCTAGCTGTGCAACCACACACACACACACACACACACACACACCCACGTATATGTATGTATGTGTTTGTGTATATCTCAGGTAATCTTTATGAATAATTTTACTAGTATTCTTAATAGCCACTTTGACAGATTTTTTTCTATAAAGTCACAAATTTTTATAATTACTAGAAGAATTATAGAAAAATGATACTGAAGTGGCTGTTAAGAATATCAGTAAAATTTTAAAAAAAGTAAATACAGAAAAGGTTTAAATTAGGCTGTTGTTGAGTCATTTCAGCTGTGTCTGATTCTTTCTGATACCATTTAGGGTTTGCTTGGCAAAGTTACTGGAGTAGCTTGCCATTTCTTTCTCCACCTCATTTTATAGATGAGAAACTGAGGTAAACAGGATGAAGTGACTTGCCCAGGGTCACACAGCTAGTAAGTGTCTGAGGCTGGATTTTAATTCAAGTCCTCTTCACTCCAGGACTAGCATTCTCTCCACTGTGCCACTTGACTACTCCAAGTTAGGATGTATTTTATACCTTTTCATGTAGTCAAGATAAAATGGGATTAAGAAATATATAGTTAGCACATAGGAAAAGTAATGATATCTTTGCCTAAATACTCTGGGCCTCCACATTCCTGATTTTTAGTACTTAATGAAGACAGATGTAGATGTGGGTAGGTTCTTCTTACTGGTCCATTGGATCATAGTATTTACTAAACAAACATTAATCAAATGCTCAAAGAGGGAGTCTGGAACTGAAACAGGTAGCAGGGGAATATAATATAATTTCCCCTGATATTTACTTGACTGTGACTTTTCAAAGTGACTCAGTTTGTCGATAGAGATATTAAGTATCTCTTTACGCAATGATTAAGGACAAAGACTCCTCTCTAGGACAAAAGTGTTAAAATCACTGCTTTCTGCTGATTATGGTAAAAAATAACAAAAACCTATAAATAAAATAGATTTCTAAAGAATTTCATATTTTCCATGCTTTTGATGTTTATCACAATTTACTATCATTAAATTTTGCTAACATAAGAAATTTTTCAGTTTTATTTGATAACATTTAAAAAATGAATTTTTCAGTTTAAATAAAGAATGTAAATGTAGACGGTTGAGTACATACCCTGGTAACTTCCAAAGTGGAAAAAGAATACTAAGTTTGTTGTGAAGTTCCTGAAATTCATCAAATGTCCGAAAAACAAATGAAGGTTCAATTTGTCCTTCTCTCAAAATTCGCACTACATAAACCTGAAAAAGATAGTACCTAAAATTCAACATCACTATTATAACCAAGTTTTTTTCTTTTCAAACATTAAGAAAACCTGGGTCTAGGCTACAGTATATATAAAGTCAGTTGTATGTAACCCAGAATATAAAAATGTTTACATAGATACAAATAGAAAGTTTTGAAACTGGGTCCTTAGAAGGTATTTTGTTCAACTCCTTCAATTTTATAAGATCTGCCATCTAGTAAAGTAGTAAGCTATGCAATGCTTAGTACCAAGAGACCACTGTTTTAAATTATCCAGAGTAAAAAAGTAAGATAGTCCTTTATTTGATAATATTCAAAGTGATAAAACAGGAAACCACACATTACATAGTTAAGTTGAAATTCACTATAAAACCCAACAGTGTAGTACTACCTTATTTTAGTGGCACCATTTTTGGTGGGCACTTGGTGTTTTTATGGGACCTGTAATTGTGTTTTAAGGGACAAATAGCTAATGATAAAAATTCAAGAAAACATTAAGAGTACTGAAAATACTTTAGTTCCTTGACTTTGGATTATTCATTAAGAAAATAAAGATGACTTAAAATAATTCAGAAAATATCATAAAGGAAATGAAGGGGCCAGGAAAAGAGGTTAATAAAATATACACATAAATCTGCAAATAACTCATAACTTACATAGTGTTTATCTGGGTTGTATTTCTTATGGTATGTAAAGACAGAAACGTCTTTGATTCGACCATCTTGTTTAAAGGAATATGTTTTGGGTGAAAATGAAAGAATTGGCTCATCATTAGAAGGAAGTCCAGAAAAACGAAGTTGAGCAAGGTTGTGAATGAAGAAGTTAAACTTTGTAGCAATGCTCCCCAAACTTGATTCAATCAACCTACAGAAATACCAAGAAATTAAGAAGCAATTAATGCTGGTACATTTATTTGTCTTTTGAAAAGAAAGAAAAATAAACTAATGTATTTCAAGCAAGTTTCTAGTTTTCTACCAGATATCTTTTTTTAAACAGATCAAGTCCCATTATAACATCTCAAGAAAACAAAAAATTCAGACTAGGTGATTCTGATCATTTCTTTTCCCTGTATGCTATAACTATTCATTTTACTAAGCCCTAAAGAACACAGGATATTTATAAAATTATATAAGGGCATTAGGAAATAGTAAATAGTGCGAAGCTACAATATTCACTCTATCTTTTTTATTCCATGGCATACTACTAACTAGTAAGGTGAACAGGGATAAAGGCTAATAGTTATTCCTTATTTAAAAATATTTCCTACATTGATTACACAATTAGAAATGCAATGGGATTAACTCCTCTTCGAAAATTAATACAAAGGCTCAACATATACCAAAAAATTCATAAGAGCATTCATTCTCTGTAGTAGCAAAGAATTGGAAACAAAGTGAATATCCATCAAGTGGATAAAACAAATTAAAAGGTTAAAAAATTATGATATATAAGAACTGTACAATAGAAATGAAAAAATGAGAATTTCTTATGAACATGAGTAAATTATTTAATGTCCATTATTTATATGGTGCTTTAATGTTTGCAAAGTACTTTATACCTCTATGAGGTAGATGCTATTATCATCTTCTTTTACAGACAAGGAAACTGAAGTTGAGAGTGATTTGCCCATGGTCAAGCTAGAGTCTGAGGTAAGATTCAGATTCAGGTGATCTAGGCTCCCAAGTCTAGTGCTATATGATAACTTAACTGGGAAGATTTGTATGAAATAATGTAGAGCTGGATTTCTTAAACACTTTCCACTCATGACGCCTAACCCATTTTCAGCAGTGCCTGTGGCCACATGGGCTGAGGGCTTAGTTTCCAGAACCAAGGCTGCAATGAAGCTGCTCCAAGCAACACCAACAGGCATGTACTGCCACAAACACCTTGAATTTATTATGAGTTTGAGTTTTCATTTTTGGTAACCAAGTGTTCAGAAACCTTCTTCTGTTGCCAAATTTTTCACAACCTCATACAGGATCATGACCCACAGTTTAAGAAGCACTGACGAGTGAAACGACAAGAACCAAGAAAACAATGCTTATGAGCCCAACTAAATAAATGAAAGAATCTTTAAAAGAAAGCCAAACTTTTAGTAACTGAAAAACCAATTTAAGTCCCAGAGAACAGATAAAAAAATACTTCTCTCCTTTGGTCAAGTCAATAAACATTTCTAAAGTGCATACGAGGGAGACAACACAATGACAACTATGCACAAATGACACAGGCTGGAAAAACTGAGGGTAATCTTGGAAAGAAAGTGTTAGTATTTAGGAGGTTTGGACTACTTGTGCTTCACTCTCAAAGACAACCATGACATCAGGAAGAAGATGCCATGATCTGCAAATGAAGTGGACTTAACTGAGGCAGGGCAGAGCAAAGTCACCAGCCTCACTTTCTCCTCCAGCCTCATCTGGGTCCAGCAGTAAGGCACAGATCAGGACAACTGGATATGACCCTGAACAAAGTGGAGGACCTTTGGCTTTTTTAAATTAAGGTCTTTAACAGATCTTAGAGCCCACTCAGTGACTAAGGTTAGGTAAGAAATGAAGCAATGAATGGCCTCTTTTACCTAGTCAAAAAAGAAAAGAAAAGAAAAGCAAACAACAAATCTCAGAGGGGAAGACCCTCAGGGTTTTTGGCCAAAACAGAAACAACTGGTAATTACATTCACTCAGAACTAATCATGGCCCAAATAATCATGAGTTGGCTTGGCCTGGGACCTACTACCAGTGGACAATCAATGAGAATCACAGTAATTT
Source organism: Bettongia penicillata ogilbyi (assembly GCA_023548195.1). Lineage (NCBI taxonomy): Eukaryota > Metazoa > Chordata > Mammalia > Diprotodontia > Potoroidae > Bettongia > Bettongia penicillata. The sequence continues at coordinate 1,947,837 of JAJHZJ010000592.1, read as the reverse complement.
GGATTTAAGGCATGGTCCTTAAAGGAAAAAAAATCTAGCCATAAACCTCAAGATACCTTGAAAGATTTCAAGAATGTTTGGGAAAGAATTCTTGAAGAAGGTGGGACTTAAACTTAAGCTGAGACTTGAAGGAAGTCAGTGAAGTCAGGGGGCAGAGGAAGAAGGGAGAATTAATTACAAATATAGAGAACAGTCAGCAAAAGTGAATGAAGTTAGGATGAAGTTTCAGTGTCACTCAATCACACAGTATGTGGAAAAGAATAAGGAAGGTAAGAAGGGGCCAGGATATGAAAGTCTTCAAAAGTCAGAACATTTTATGTTTGATTCTGCAGGTGACAGAGAGTGATGGGAGATTCTGAAGAGGGGGAGAGGACATGGTCAAACCTGGGCTTTCAGAACATCAATTTGAGGGTAAAGTGGGGTAGGGAGAGACTTGAGACCTTTGACAGAGAACTGGGAGAACACGAGCTTAATACTGAATACTCCGTCAGGGGTAACTATATTGAGTGCTTTTGTGTAACAGATTTTGTTACAAGGAAGGCTTCAATCTGCAAAGTATTTTGGGGGGAATAGGGGAAGTGGGAGGATTTCCAGAAATAACTAGGATGTTGAAAACTAAAGGCATCAATAAACTTTTAAAAAAAATTAACAAATAGCTGAAAACAGATTAAAGGAAATTGAAGGGATAAGAATTATGCCTCATTCACATCTTACTGTGAAATGCTTTAATTAGGTAACCAGAGCAGGGTCAAAAGGAATTCTGATAGGGAAAGGCAAAACGACAATTTTTGATCAAGAAGGTGAAGCAGGAGGGCAGCATGTGTCAGTAGCAAAAGGTAGAAAGTAGGAGAAAAGTTTAGAAAAGAGGGTGATGAAGACAAAGTCTTGCCTACTTTACAATTCTGCCTGGGGCATTGGACAGTGGTGAATCTTGGAAAATAACCACTGCTATCTAAAGTAGGCTAATAGGATTTGTTTGGCCTGAAGTAAGAGAAGTTGAAGTTTATAATCTTCCAGTCACCTCAGACAGACAATATATTCACAAAAATCCTCCAATGCCCAGTGGTTGTATGAGTGACACTGGGTTCTTGAAGGTTATGGCCAACATAAGAGCTGACAGGTCTTACTAAAACAAGTGTTGAATCTAAGTCTAATAATGCCCTGTGGTCACAGAGCTACAATTTCAGAGTTGGAAAGAATCTCATCAAGTCTAACTGAGGCCTGACCACAAACATCTTCATATTGCCATCAAGAGAACAACCAGCTCTTAATAGAAGACTTCTAAGGCTCTAAACTTTGGAACCAAGAAGTACTAGTGAGGTTCCCTCTCTACGTAACAAATCTTCAGATACTTGAAGACAGTTATTATGCTCCTTTCTAGGTCTTTCCTTCAGCAGGCTAGACATTCTGTTCCTTTAATTGATCTTGAGGCTTATTTACCATTTTGGCCACCTTCCTCTGGATACGTTCCAGTTTATCAATGACATTCCTAAAATGAGTTCCCAAGAACTGATGCTATTTGACCATAGCTGGGTATAGTGACCCTTCTCATTCTAGATACCATAACATAACTCTCTTAATGCAGCCTAAGACCACATTAGCTTTTGAAGGTGCACAGTTGATTCATACTGAGTTTATACTCCACCAAAACTAAAAGGTCTATTTCAGAGAGACTGTTATCTAGTCATATTTTCCCATCTGGTACTTGTGTTTGTTTTTTTTTTTTTTAACTGAAGTGCATTACTTAATATCTCAATTAAATTTTGACTAATTAGATTCAGCTAAATATTCTACCCAGTTAAGATCTTTTTTTGATCATGATTCTCTTGGTCAATGGATAAATTGTTTCTCCCAGCTTTGTGTCACCTGCAGATTTTAGAAAGAATACAATGTAGATATTATCCAACATGATAAATATGTTAATACAGCAATAGGCCAAAGATGAACCTAGCTAAGTGTGGAGCAACCCATAGGATAATCTATTTTTTGGTTATAATAAACAATGAAGACTTTCTATTGAAGTGAAGAAAATGTAATAACCTGCATCAATGGAGGAAGCATCCAACACCAATACAATTTACAGATACCTTAAATATACATGTGTTAGAATGTATTGCCTTCAGTGAAGAGATAGGTCTCTGAAAAGTTATCTATCAATTTTTTATAAATAGAATCAAATTTTATTTGTCCTTTGGTTCCTGACATTTAAAAGATAAAACAGTCACAGGTTTAGTACTGAAAAATGGACCTCAGAGATCATTTAGAATAATCTCTTAGTTTTACTTATGAGTAAATTGAGGTTCCCAAAAGTTGAATGACTTGTTCAAAATGAAATAGGTATTAAGTGACCAGAGCCTGGATGCTCTTTCTTTTGCAAATAAACATCTTCCATTGTTCCTATTTTCTGTAAATAAGGCTTTCATTTTATTTGGTTTGTTCAAACTAAGGTACACGAGTATAAAATGAATCAAAGTATTGGTTTTGGGCTCTCTCCCTATGCTTAATAAAAGCTCATACTTTTTAAAAAAAAAAAAAAAAACAAATGTGTTTTTTAAAGGTATTTCATACCTTGTAAAGAAAATTGTAGCTTCTGCATCTGTAGTTTGGGGCTGAAGAGCATCTCTGACATATTTCAAGTCCTGAATGCTTGTAAGTTCTGGTAACCCTGAAGGAATCATCTATAGAAGAAAAATGAAGAAAATTTGAGCTAAATGTTAAATTAATTTTAAACTAAAAAATCCAAACTGCAAGTCATTTGAAATAAACACCATAAATGGATTATAGTTTCATAAGGACTGTTTTTAGGTTTTTATAAAACGGGACTTCGGATATCATTTAATCCAACCCCATTTTACAAACGAAGGAAAAAACATTAAGAAAGATTAAGCAACTTGACCAAAGTAAGAACGAGAGAGGAAATCCCCTTCTCCCTGTTCCTAATTCAGTTGTTTTCACTCTATCATATCATTTTTAGTAAACCCACAATATGTTTGGCAATGGGACAGCACTGGAGTCAGAAGATCTCAGTTCAATTCTTGCCTATGACATAGACTAGCAGTATGACCATGGGCAAGTCACCTAACTTCAGTGTCCCAGGGAACTCTCTAAGACTATAGCTTACAGACTGGCTGCTGATTAGCATCAGTGGAGGCGGTTTCCACACTGGTAGTGTCCTACACCCATGACACCACAGGTCCAACCCTCCTCCCCCTCCAATTCCTGCCTTAAAGTGAGGACATGTTTGCGATTTTCTCAAATTTTATACCCAAACCTCAAATACTTAAGAAGTAGAAAAGTTACCAGTGAAAGGAGATTAAGGAAGAGGCTTGTTTGCTTTCTTATCAAGTTATAGGCCTGGCAGCAGAGGTCCACAAACAACTGGAAACGAATGGTAGGCTTTTCACCCCCATTAATGACATATGCCATATCTGAAGTCAACACAAAAGGAGCCCGATCCCTGTTTTTCAAAATAGAAAAACATGCAGAAAATATGTTTAGAAGAATGTCCAAATCATTACAAAAAGTGATTATTTATCAAGGTGATCTTGAACCATTAACTCCAACACTAAGGTAGGAAGCTTGCTGTTAGGCTCAACATTAAACAGCTTCAATTCTGGCTATCTAAATTAGTAATTCCTATATTAAGTGCAACAATTAAGTGCACAATTGACTGAAATAAGCTATTATATAACTTTAAAAAATCAATTATCTTATCTCACAAAGATAATCACAATTCTAGAGCCTTTTTAAGCCTATACTATAGGTATTTATAGAGTTACAGAAGGAAAGATACAATCATAGGTTCACATATGTTTGCACAATGCAAACCAGATTTTGTTTTTATAAGATATTGAACAGTATGGTGCAGTTAAAATATAATTACCAATCAGGAAAAATAGAAAGATTATTTATCTAGGCCTAATCAGAAATTATTTACTCAGGATCCTTTAAAACCAGTCATTTATTCTGATTTGGTGGAATCTATAAAGTTCTCATAACTCATGTCAAAAATAAACCACCAAATATCAATAATAATAATAGTAAGTTTGGGTGATAACTTTTAAAAAACAGTAATATCCATTTTCATTCTAAAATTCTTATTTAGCTAAACAAACCTTTTAAAGCTACCAAACATTTGTGCATGGCCCAAAAATTTTCCGAAGTCAATGTGAAACATATGTCCTGTACTTCGTAGCATTATATTGTCATTGTGCCGATCACAGATACCTAATACATATGTCGCTACACAGCATCCAGCACACGAATAGATGAAATTCTCAGATGCCTGTAATAAGTAAAATTGTACAAGTTAACGTTTTAATAGGAACATATAACTATTTTAAGCTCCTTGTAACTCAACCCTCCTCAACCCAATTTTTTCCTACTGCTAATTAGCAGACAGTTACTTTTAGCCCTGAAAATACCTGATCTCTGACACAGGATATTTCTCTGTCCAATGGCAATTTCTTATTCAGTACAACAGGGTAGCACTGTTCTCTGAGTGCACTGTTTCAGAGTTGTGGCAATTTTCATGCCAATTTCACAGCATAAAGAAGGTGAAAAGTACATTCTGGGCTTTTCTGCTTTTTTGGAGATCCAATCTTTCTATCTTACATGGGCTAAAAATTTAGTAGTCACTCACTAGTCTAATTCCAATATATCAACCTGCCTGGAAACTTTAGCTGCTCCATTTTCCCAAACTGCACCAGTTTTCTGCCTTTCTTTAGGTAGTTTGGTGGTCCTCTCCTTCCTGGGGGCTCACCGTATTGGAACTGGACATAAGTGTGGACACCTGATTGGTTTTAGTTCTACCACAGCTGGAAATTCCCAAACTCAAGCAATCCAGAAGCCTTAAACTCTCCAGCAACAAGGACTACTAAAGGTGCTATCACATCTGGCAAAAGGCATATTCAGATTCAGAAAAACTCAGGTCAAACTATACATCAGTTTAATTTATGTCCCACAACATATAACCAAGAAAGTAATGAGATAAGCTTTCTTTATTACAGTACTTACATGACATTTGTAGTTGCTGTGGAACAAGCCACACAAATGTCAGTCCAATGTGTCCTAAGTAGTCACGTATTATTTACAAAAAGGGAAATAAGGGCAGAGAGCAATGCAATTCTTTTGATAAAATCATTTTTCTTTAGTTTTTCTTCTTGCCACTGAATCTTTAGTCCACATCTAGGAGACACTGTATATTTAAGATGCCAAAATGACCTTACTTTGTATGGCATATAAAATCTTCAAGTAACACAAGAGATTGCTTATATTAAATCTATTTGATGGTGACAAGAAAATTATTGAAAGCCACAGAGAAATCAAAAGGAGGAAAGATAGTCTCTGCTTTCCATTACAATATAGAAACCACATCAAAAAGCGAAAGTATTTTTTGAAAGTCACTTTTTAAAAAGGTTGGAAAGATCTGCAATTATCCACTGAAATCACTAGGAGGCGCTCCTGTACTAAAATAAGGTAAAATGCATCTGACATCCTGCTAGAGACAGGGAACACTGATAACTACAGAAATTGATCAAAAGAAGTAAAACGCTGCTTTTAAAGGCACCATCAAATGAGTAAATAAAATATAAAGGAATAAAAATCGAGGATTGCCAGTATTATCATTTTAAAGCTCTGTGATTCTCACACCATTAAAGTCACTCTTCATAATAAAAATCAAAGGATTACAGATTGAGAGATGGAAGGGACTCTAAAGAGGGCAAATCCAACACTTGTACTGTATATGTCACAAAGGATAAAAATAAGGCCAACAACAACATTTCCCTGATTACTATTTATTCACTTCTGGTGATTAACAATTTTTAAAAGGGCTAAGATTAACTTCTAGTAAAAACATTCAGAATTAAGGCAAATGTTCATTACCTTTTCATATTCTTCTTCAGAAGGATTATACTTCCTAAGCCATTCTGCAAGTGGTTTATCTTTAAAGGATCCTGTCACTCCATATTCTACTTGGATTTTCCTGAGTGTATCTGAAGCAGGAACAAGCTCCACCATACCTTCATTTAGTGATAAGTTATTATTAGTGATGAAATGTCTAAACAGGTAACCTTATCTAACACATATTTACTAAGCTCCTTCGTCATGCAGAACACTGCTAGGACAAAGTTTAGCTAAGATACTTCTTGATCTCATAGAGCTGCGGTTTAAGTACAGGAGTAAGGAACCTGTGACCTCTAGGCCACATACGGCCCTCTAGGATCTCAAGTGCAGCTCTTTGACTGAATACAAACTTTACAAACTTCACAGAACAAATCACTTAAATAAAAGGATTTGTTCTGTAAAACTTGGACTCAGTCAAAAGGCCACACCTGTGGACCTCAAAGGCCACATGTGGCCTTGAGGCCATGGGTTCCCCACCCCTGGTTCAGTAGATGAGTACTTTACGTAAAATAGGTAACTGAGATACACAATATTATACAAGTATATTAAATAGTTCTAAAACATAACGCTATGAAGGTAAAGGAGAAAAGGTATTAGGGACTAAGGGAACCAGGAAAGGATTTATAGCAAGTTGGCAGGAAAAATGGAGGGAGAGTATTCCAACAATAAGGGATGCTGGCAGCAAAGGTAAGGAGGCAGGAGAGTATGGAGTATGTTTAAGTTTGGCAGAACTGGAGAATACACGGATTGAAATAATGTAAATAAGACTGAAAAGGCAGAGGCATGATACTGTAGAGGGTCTGGAAAGACAAAAGTTTGAATTTTACTCCTGGTGGTCACCAGAATGAACAGGATGTGGAGGTGAAACAGACATGTCTTTAGTAACTAATGGGATATGAAATTCAGAGAAGGAAAAAAAAGGCAGCTCCCAATGTTACAGACTTGGGAAAGAGGGTGAAAGCAGTGCCACAGATAGAAATAGGTAAGTGAAGAGAAAATAGAGGAAGATCCGATTTGGGGGAAAAGCTTGAGTTTGAGGACCTATGAGGATGTCCACATAGAAATCGTCCAAGAACGTAACTGGAGACATGAGTCTGGAGCTCAGAAGACAGGTTATGACTGGAGTTATAGATCTGGAAGTCATCTGGATAGAGGCAGAAATTGAAATCACAGGACTAAGAGGAAAAAAAGAGTATTAAATCCAAACGCATGAAAAACAATAAGCTTGGAAAAGGAAGAAGAGCCAAGAAAGACAACAGAAAAGTGTTTGGAGAGGTTGAGGGAAAACTGAAGAGTGTAATGTCGTTGAAGTGAATGGAGAGGATTCAGTAAGAGGAGATATCTAAACAATGACAAAATCTAGCATGTTATCCATATTGGCTTTATAGCTATCATTTCCAGATAATGGTAGAATATAAATATAATCAAAGTCCCTTTTGTTGTGTTTTTGTCATTAATTAAATCTTTTGAAAGCGTTATAGTGAAATTGAAGATACTGAAAATCTGTCAGTTGGACTGCCTGTGATAACTGCTTAATTATTTCACTGGTTTAATCTTAATCTTTCAACTAAGTGCCTTTTATTCTATTTCACAGCATTGCTTCAATACCTCCAAAAACTCAAAGCTCCCATATATGCATCCCAGACATTTCGTTGAAACCCTGTAGCTGGTCCCTCCAGACCTATAGAGATCAAGACTCAGGAACTTAATCCACTCACGTCTGGAATGTTTGACCTCTGGGTAAAGCTATTCTGATTAGTGAATCAATGAGTGCAAATTCATATAGTCCACTATATTTAGTTGACTACCAGATCGTGTTTCCAGCTGTCCAACATGCCCACCTTGTTGCTATTTGCCTTGAGGCTGCCATATGTATATATGTCACCCCCCAACTTCATGCTCTGCACACTGTAATCAAAACCATACTAACAATCTTTAGAAAGGGAATCATCTGACTCTCTTATAGCCCCACTCACCATCCCTGTAACTTCCCAGTAAACAATATTCTTTCTTGGCCACTTTCCCCTTCTGTGTATTATAATATAAGCTCCTTTAGGGCACGACTGTCTCAATAGCTCCATATCCTCCATACTTAGATATATAATAAGCACGTAATATATGCTTTTCTTCCTTTCATCTGAATTTAATAATGTAGGTACTTCCTCCACAACACTTCCTAACATTATAATCAACTGGCAAAGTGTTATGTGTTTGGCCATGATGTCATTGTTATCAGTGAAAATTAGGCAATATGAGGGAGGGAAACTGATGGCTCTTGTGAATTGGGAGGGGGGAGAGAGGTAAGAATTTTAAAGTGTGTTTTCTGTTCTCCAAATTAAGATGTTCAATTCCAAACAATACCATCCCACCTCCTAAAAGCCTGGTACTTCATTCCTCAAAACTTCTCTCCCTCTACTTCCTATTCACTTAGATGAACACTTCCACCAGCATCTTGACTCCTTAAGGAAACTGACATAGTAATCATCTCTCTTTTTAACCTTTTTTTCAATAGTTATACAAATCCAAGAGTAATAAAATTCACTATCTTTGTAATCCTGGCCCCTCACTCAATTTCTCTATTACTTCTTGGTGCAGGGGATACAGAACTGGATAGGGTATTAAGATAATCCTGAACTTGACTCCCACACCTCAAACATGTAAAAACTGTGTGACCTTAAATCACTTAACTCTTTCAAACTCAGTTTCCTCATCTGTAAAATGGTGGTAACAGCATCTCCCTCCTACAGTTGTTCTGAGAATTAAACGAGATACTTTATGTAAAGCACATTGCAAAAGATGAAGTATTATATGTTACTTATATTTATTCCATACTTCTATTCCAGTTGATTACAATCCAGCTATTATTATTAATATTATTGCTATCAAGCTTCCATCATCCAAGTTCTCAACCTCAATGTCATCCTTTTCCCTACTCTTCTCATCTCTTACAATTCATTTGGTTGCTGAGTCTTCCTGAGTCTATTTCCATAAAATCTTCTGCATCCAGATCACTCACAACACTGCCACCTTACTTTGGGTGCTTGTGATCTCATTTGGATCTTTACCACAACCTTTGCTTCCAGCTTCCCATTTTTACACTTCATCCTCCACGAAATGCCAAGATAACCTTCCTAAAATGGAGATCTGAGCAAGGTATTCTCTTGTTCAACAATCTCTGGTGGCTCTTCATATATCCTGAAAAAAACATAGCCTAGAACCTACAAATGTAAACTCTGGGTCTAGTCTACCCTTTTGGACTTATTTCATATTATATCCCTTTAATCCATTCTACAATCCAGTCAAATTATCTCTTTTCTGACCTTGGCATTCTGTCTTCCTAATGCTATGCCTCTGCACATGCATGGAATATATTACTTTCTCATCTTTCCTTCTTAGAAGTCTTTCTTCAATGTGCAGCCTTCAAAAAGCCTTTCCTAGTCTTAAAAGTTGTAAGTATTCTTTTTCTTCAAATGATTTTTCTGTATCTGTTTTATATATTTTACCTCCAAGTAGGAGGCAGCTAGCAAGGCTGCACAGTGGATAGAATACTGGGCCTGGTTCAGAAAGACTCAGTTTCCTGGGTTCAAATCTGGCCTCAGACACTTATTGGCGGTGTGACCCTTAACCGTGTTTGCCTCACCTATAAAATGATCTGGAGAAGGAAATGGCAAATCACTTCAGTACCTTTACCAAGACTCCCACATGGAGCCACAGTAAGATACTACTGAAATGACTCAACACAACAATCTCCTAATAGAAGGCAAGTTCCTTGAGGATAAGGAATCTTCCTTTTGTCTTTATATCCCTAGCACTTGCACAGTGACTTCGACATAATTAGGGTTTAATAAATGTTTGTTGAAGTGAATTTAAATCTCTCCATTACCACTGACTCCTTACCATCTGACTTTAAATACGGTCAGGTCCTCCCTGGTCCTCGACCCTTCTAATCTATCCAACTGCAGTTCCATCTCTCCCTCACTTCTCCATTATTATACTTTTTGAAAAAGGTATTTTTTTACATTCTGCATTTCTTTCCTCACCATTCACTTAGTTATTTGCTTCTCAAAATCAGGGTTCCTTTCCTATACTGCTTGTGAAACTGCTCTCTCCAAAGTCAACCATTTATAGATTTTAGTCATCTCCACAACCAACCCCTCCTCTCCATTTACGTGGCCACCATCCTCTTTCAGCTCTCATCATCTCTCACCAGGACAATGACAACAGCTTCCAAATTGGTCTGCTTGCCTCAAGATGCTCCCCTCTTAAATATATGCCTCATAGAGCTGACAAAGTCATTTCTACAACACAATTCTGACAATGTCACTCCTGACTTAATAAACTCCAGAGATTCTTCATTACCCTCCAGGATCAAATACAAACTCCTCTTGTCATTTAAAGCCTTTTACAACATGCTTCAAGCCTATCTTTCCAGCATTATTATGTATTACTCCTCTTTCATTCATTCTAGGGTTCAACCAAAATATCTTCTTTGATATTTCTCACACAAAATTACACCCTCTCATCTTCATACATCTGCACAGGATGTCCTATGCCACACGCTGGACTGTACTCTCTCCTCATTTCTGACCCTGGGTTTAACGATCATCTCTGTGCAGGTAACTTGCAGATCTACATACATATCCAGTCCCAGTCTTTCCCTCAAACTTTGGTCCTACAACACCAATTGGTTATTGAATATTTAAAGTGCAAATTCCAGAAACACCTTAACTTTAACATAACTTAAACTGAATTCATTACCTTTCCCTAAAGCCCTCCCAAATTCTCTCTTCTTCGGACCTTCTCTTTCTACAGAAGGCAACAGTATCCTCCCAATGCTTCAGGTTTGCAATCTTGCCATTATCCTTAACTCCTTACTATCACTTATCCCACAAATTCAATCAGTTGCCAAATGTTGCTATTTTCACCTTTACAATATCTCTCACATTTGACCTCTTCCCTACACTCACACAGTTAAATATAGAGAGATTCCTAATTGTTCTCCCTACCTCTGTCTTTCATCACTACCGTCTATCCTACATTGTACTGACCACAATGCCTGGCGTATAGTATAGACACTTAATAAGTGTTTATTGACTTCCAAAGTATTTGCCTTAAGCACAGATCTTACTATGTAACACCCATACTTAACCAATTCCAACAGCTTTCTATTGCCTCTAGAATGAAATATAAATTCCTCTGTTTAGTTTCTAAAGTTCTCTGCAACCTGATCCCATCCTACCCATCCATTTCAGCGGACATGATTCCCTGTCCTCCACTCTATGGTCCAACCAAATTGACTCTCTCTCTCACAATACTGCGCACCTCACTCCACTCCTCTGTACTAGCCAACCACCTGAAATGCACTCCATCCTGACCTCAACCTCAGTCTCGTCTCTCACAATGCTACTCACATACCATGTTCTACATGAAGCCTTTCATGATCCTCCCAGATGCGAGAGCCCGTCCTCCTTATAGGAGCTTATATTTAAAGACTTTGTGTATATGTGCGCATGTGTGTCTCTGCTTTTTAGCTTTATATTTATGATGGATATAGTGAAGAACTGACTTCATTTGAATGTAACCTCATTGCATGTAGAGATGTGTTGTTGTTTTTCTGTACTTTTATTCCTAGAATCTAGCACAGTTCCTGAAACTTAGTAGGCACTTAATGAATACTTGGTAATGGCCTCTTAGAATCTCTAACTTCTTTCAAAACCTAGCTCAAAGTGCCACCTTTTAAATGATGCCTTTCCTGATCTCTCTAGTTGCTGGTTTCTCCTTCCCAACACAACCCTGTATTTATGATTGTAAACATTTTGTATTTACATGCATGTATATTCATGGTCTTTCCTGATGGAATTTAATCTCCTTTAGTGTGGGGCTATTTAAGTTTTTGCCCTTTGATTCCCAGAATCTAGTACACTGCCTCAGGAGCAGATGGTATTTACTAAATGCTTTTTGATCTACTACTCCTTCTTAATGACAATCCAGAGTTAATTTGAAAGACAAAACACTCTTTTGATTGGGTCCTCAATCTCTTTCTACACCCATGTGGATATTCCCCAGTTCAATTTTACAAATATTTGTTAAATATCTACTATATTAAATAATACCTATCTAAAAACAAGAACAAATATTATATATAGTGGAAAAACGTTAAAGGCATTTCCAAGAAGACCAAGGATAAAGCAACAAAGGTGCCCATTATCACCCCTACTATTTAACATAGTGCTAGAAACGCTAACTACAGCAAAAAGACAAGAAAAAGAAACTGTAGAGAAAACACTGTCTTACATAGATGATTTGATGGTCTAATGAATTCTAAAATCAACCCAAAATTAATTAAAACAATGTATAAATTCAGAATATCAAATTAAGTGCCCAATATGCACAAGGTATATTAGCTAGATGCTAGGAATTCAAAGACACAAACAGCCCTTAAATTTATATTCCACCGAGTCTTGTCCTTTACCTCTTCTCTTCCTTGACCTCATTCCTCCTCATGGCAATTTCATGATAACTCTATGACATATATATTGATACAGCTGCCTATCAAATCTGCATGTTGTGTGCTGACCTCTCTTTGGCACTCTGGATGCAGATCTCCAAAAGTATTTAGGATTTCTTCAATTGTTTTTCCCAATGACAGTTCAAATTAAACAGGTTCCAAATTGAATTCATTATCTTTGCACCTAAGGTCTTACTTCCCTTTCTCAATTTACTATTTATGTTTCTGGCACTACAATTCAGAATCGCACCATCATAACTTTGGGGTTATATTTGGATATGAGGTGAAGGGTAAGGGAAGAGTCAATAAGTGATCATATACTTTTTTACCTCTGTATCATCTCTCACATGGACACCCTTCTCACTAATTTCGGTGTTACTACTCTCGTACAGAGTCACAAGTCTACTTTTCAGAAGTATTGTAAATAACCTTCTAACAGTTTTCTCCTGCCTCCAATCAATCCTTCATTATGCAGTCAAAATGATGTTTCTTATGAATAATAGATATGGGTAGAATATGTCTCTCAAAAAAAAAAAATCAATGATTCCCTATTCCCTTCCAAATAAAGTTCAAACTCTTTTGATCTGGTATTTCAGGCTCTCCATAACATGACACTACCCTATTTTTTCGGCCTTATTTTACATTTCCATAGTCTAATAATTCTAGACTCCAACTAAACAGAATAATTCTGTTTCCTCCCAAATAAATACTTATGGGTGGATCTCACTATACCTTGGCAGGAAATGTTTGTTGTTCCCACCTCCTCTTTTATTTTGAATTCCTACCCATCCTTTAAATTAAAATCAAATTCCACCACCTCCAAAGAAGTTTCAGTACTTTATCTCCCTTTCCTTTCTAAGCAAACTACAATCTTTCCCTCCCACCCACACTTTGTTTATTATAGCAAGCTGTGTTAGAGGCACATAGATCAGTGGATAGAGTACTGGGCCTGAAGTCAGGAAGACCTGAGTTCAAATACAGCCTCAGAAACTTACTAGCTGTGTGATCCTGGGCAAGTCACTTCTGTTTGCCTTAATCCACTGGAGAAGGAAATGGCAAATCACTTCAGTATCTTTGCCAAGAAACTCCCATGCCAAGCACTGGCATGCTATACTCCACAGGGTCATGAAGAGTCAGACGCAAGGGAATAGTAACAGTGTAGTGATGTATTATGGCTATCTGTGTTTACATACAACATTCTTTGAAGGAAGAAAACAAATCTCAACTAGACTATGATTTAGCCTAGCAAATGCCTAGTACATAATCAGGCACTTTAAATGACTGTTATATTTATTGTCATATTATCCATACGTTAACTTCAACTAAATGTTTACATAACCCTGTGAGAGAGTTGATGTATTATGTCCATGTTCAAGAGAATAAGAGACTTGTCAAAACAAAGAAGAAATACATATTCTGGAGGCATGAAAAGAAAAAGAACATAGTACAAAAGAAAGAAAGAACAAAAAGAGGAAAAGTATTCAGACATTGCACTATGAGAAAAGCCAAGAATGGATAGTTTCTAGAATTCAGAGGTTGTCAACAGCTAGGGTCAACAAGAAAACATGTATAATGAGAACAGAAATTGTAACTGTTTGGTAACTAGGACTTATGAGAGTACAATGTCTGCAGTCGGAGGTACGGAAAGACAGACTTCTTGGGCTTTAAAAAAATGCATACACAGGAACTGATGTTGGTAGTACAGATAAATCACTTCAAGAAAAGTGGTACTAAAAGGAAAAATAAGTAATTGAGTTACAGATGGTAGCTGCGTCCAGCAGGAATACTTAAAACACACAAGAAAGATGCATTTCTGAGGATAGAACAGGGTCAACAAAAAAGGAAAAGTTTGAAGATGCTAGAGAGAACTATGCTTAAGACTGCAGGATAAGATTTTCTGGTAACTAGAATAGAAATATATTTTATTGTGTGAAAAAAAAGATTAGGTAATAAAAATTTAGGCACTGAAAAGACAATGAGGCTTGCCCATGATGCATAAAGACGGATAAAAATGAATACTGTCCTTCGTACATACCAAATGTCAAAAATTAATTTAACTTGTAAATATAAAAGCAATTGAGCACAGATAACATACTCACTACATTTCAGTAAGCTAAACATGTTTCCACTCAGTTTTTATTAAAGAGATTATACTGTTTTATATTTCTTCGTGCAAAAGAAATCCAGTATAAAGAACAGAAGACTAATAAATAAGATAAACTAATGAGATCTTGATGTGGACATACAGAAATGGGAAAATTGGATACCAGATACAAACTAATAATTTCACCTCTATCTTTGCCTGTTGAAAGACACTTGAAAATGACCATTCTCAGATCCAGTCCCTCCTTTAGCCAGATCTTATCCATAATCTTTATCATTTGTAAAGCCAACATATCTTGCCGTAGATCTTCACCAACCTTAAAATGAAAAAAAATAAAAGGACCACTCTTTTAGAAGTCTTAATAGACTATACTCTTTAAAAGTTGAGAGAAATTCACTTACAAGTTGTTTTTAAAAAACAATTAAGCTGTTCTTCATGATTTTAACGATTATTCCAAGGGGAATGAAAGAAAGAGAAAAGAGGACAGAATTTTCTTTAATTCTTCTATAGGACTCAGCATATAAGTAGCACAATCTAGATTTTACTATCCTGAAAAATAATGTAGATAAATAATTCTTTACCTATTTCAATCTACAATTTCTTGTTAATAATTTTTTATATGCAAAAACATGTTGAAAACTCACAAAAGTCTTCATCTTTGAAGTTACTTCTAAAGGAGAAAGGAAAGAAGAATAAGAGGCCCAGAGTAGGCAAAACTGAACAAGACTGACAGGAGAGAGAGAACAGAGCTGTTTCTGTTGTTTATTAGGGATTGGTTCTTCTGTTAAAGCCTTGAATTTGGGGGTGAGAATTCACCCCTTATTTTATAATTTTATTTTTTCACTTTTGTTGACAATTACTATCGATTAATTTTAAAATTCATTTAAAAATTTAAGTGCTTATTTCTTAAAGGGTAAAGCACTTTACTTTCAAAGTTCAAGCACTATTTTAGACCCAATGAAAATGTATACCACAGGTGCTTACTAAAGGACCAAGCATCATTATCTGCAAGATACTTCCCTATCCCCAAGCACATACTATTTAGATAACCTCCTGAGTAACTAACATTTTCTAATTAAAATTACTGAAATTTCTATACTTGGTGTAATGCAAAATACACTGGCCTGAAGTTCAATGGTTTGTGCCTGTAATCTCTGGGCTTCAATTTCCTCATCTTTAAATGAGAGTGTTGAACTAGATGAAGGCAGCTAGGTGGTACAGAGGACAGAGCACCAGTGCAGGAGTCAGGAGGACCTGAGTTCAAATCTCACCTTAGACACTTGACACTCACTAGCTGTATGACCTTGGGCAACTCACTTAACCCCAATTGCTTCATCCTGGGTTATCTCCAGTCATCCTGATGAATATCTGGTCACTGGATTCAGATGGCTCTGGAGGAGAAGTGAGGCTGGTGACCTGCACAGCCCTCCCTCACTCAAAACAATGTCAAGTGCAAGTCATGTCATCATTTTTCTGATGGCATTGTCTTCTTTGGCAACGAAGGATGAACATGAACACACACACACACACACACACACACACACACACACGAACTAGATGACCTTTAAGTACTTATTCAGCTCTAACTCTGTAACAATTTATGATAACAAAGGTTTCTATAAAGTACTCTGGTGAATACTTAATGTGTAATAGAAAGAAATAGTTTATAAACAGATAGCCTAGGTTCAGATTATAGTTCTTCAACTTACTACGTAAACTTGGGCAAGATCTTTCTCACCTGAAAGGGTTTGAATTAAAGATTTGAACTTGATGTCTTCTAAACCTCTTCAATGTTGAGTAGCTGTTGTTTATATATTTCTCCAAGGAGGCTCTACTCATGCAGAAGGTCTTCCTCTTATTATGGTTATCCACTTATTCTCATTCTTGATATATAACTATAACCTCAAAAATTTCTCATTACTTTGTGCACTACTGAAGTCAATGGAACTTGGCTGAAGTCAGTAAATGCCTACCATCCATCTTTCTACTGCTTTACGTAATTTATAATTTTAACTCTTACAGGATTATGATTTTGACATTTTTTTCTTTTTGCCAGAATCAAGCAATATCTCTTGTATAAAATCTAAACAAAAGAATTCCCTATTGACAGTGAGACTGTTCCAATGTTCCCAGTCACAGATAATATTGTAAGGAGCAAATATACAAAACACTGCAAAACCTACTTAATGTAATCAACAACTGCATAAAAAAGACCAATCTAACAATTTATATAAGAAAAATGAAGTGGAAGACAAACACACATCTGTTTCACTTGATGAGAATGCACAGTGAGACTGTTGAATGAAATTCTCCCTGAAACCACAGAAATTTATGATTGTTTTAAAGTTGTACTTTATTAAGTCAGAAAAACATCTCCCTTTTATTCCCTATCTCCTTCCCCCCATTAAGAATGAAAGAAAACATTCATTATAAACACGTATAGTCAAACAAAAGAAATTTCTGCACTGGCTATAGCAAAACGTGCATGTGTGTATCTGTGTGTATATATCTCATTCTGCACACTAAGTGCAGGAGCTGGGTAATATGTTTCATCATTCATCCTCTGGGATCATGTTTGGTCATTACACTGATAAGAGTTTTAATTCTTTCAAAGTTGCTTGCCTTTAGAATACTCCTGTCCCTGTATAAGTTGCTCCCTCAGTTTTGTTCACGTCACTCTGCATCATTTCACACCAGCCTCCCAGGTTTCTTGGAAACATCCCCATATCACATTTCTTAGAGCACAACAGAATTTCATGACATTTATGACCATTATTTGTTCAGTTCCTCCCTAATACTGTTTTATATTCTTAGAGTTTGTGTTGCTTAGGATTAATCCCTCCCTTAATCTAGCGTCCCTTTAAATCCCCCTTTCCTCCTCTTTTCGTATTGAATGAAATGTATTTCTGTCTTCAGTTGTGTGTGTATTTGACCTTCCTTTGACTAGTTCAAATAACTGATGCTCAAGAGCCAGTCAATCTCCTCCCTCCTTTCTCTTTTGTTTGTACAAATGTATACTTATTCACAGTGATTATGAGGTAATCATCTCTAACCTATCCTTCCTCCAAAAGTATTTTACTTCTCTCTTTCAACTCTTCTCTTAAGATCGTCAAGGCTTAACAGAACTACTCCCAGACCTTGTCTGATTAGACTGCTTTTATGACGCCCCATAATGATGACGGGGTTCAATGTGGATATATGTATCACACTTTGGAATGTAAGTAGTTTAGGGTTAGGGTGACTTAGTACTTGGTCATCATTGGTGTTTATCTTTTTGTGTTGCTCTTAATTCAGGTATTTGAAAAACTTTCTGCAGCTCTAGTCTTTTCATCAGGAATGCTTGCAAGTCTTCCACTTCATGAAAGGCCCATTCCCGCCCTGCCCTTACAGAATCACGGTTAGGTTTACTGGATCAATTGTTTGGCTCTAAGCCCAGATCTTTTGCCTTCTGGAATATCATATTCCAAGTTCTACACTCTTTTTAGGGGGCTGCAGCTCTATTATGTCTGATTGATGGTGACTCCTTAGTACTTGAATTCTTTCTTTCTGGCTGATTTTTCTTCAGTATTTTTTTCTTTGACCTGGAAGCTCTGGATTTTGGCCAAAATGTACCTGGTAGTTTTATTTGGAGATTTTCTCATGAGGTGATTGGTAGATTGATTTCCACTTTATCCACAATTCTAAAAGAATAGTACAATATTCTTTTAAGATTTTTTGCAATATGATGTTTTGGAGTCATTACCCTCTAGGTTTATGTCTTTGGCTTCATTGACACCATACTAGTTCTTTACTATTGGATTCCTTTTGTTTGTTTACCTATTTTTCTAGCATACATACTGACTTCAAACCTGCCATGAGGGGTGGGTTCTGTGCACTTCTGGAGGAAAGGTTTGGGCTGATTTTATTGCTGCTTTGTGTGGATATTGGATTTTACGTTATTCTAGGATTTCAGTCCAATTCGTCAGTGTTTCCAAAGTGGTCTGATCTACAGCAAAATTGTACTGCTGCCTCTGTGGTCTGAATTCTACAAATTCCTGATTTGAACAGTAAATGCCACTATACTCAGTCCCTATCAGTCATCTGGGAAACGCCATTGCTTCAAATTGACAGAACTCTAGACTTTCCTTTGGTCTCATATTCCTGGTCTAAGTTATCCCTCTGCAGGCTTCAGATGTGGCTAGATGCTAGAAATAAGTCCCTATTCTGTACCTGGGGTATAAGCCACACCACTACTGCATGCCTCTATACATCTTTCAGTACATAGGCTAAAGCCTGAAACTATTTCTTGCCCTGATAAGTCACTCTTGGTTGCAGATTCCTTCCTCAGTCCTTCTTGGATCAGTGACCTAGAATTGTGCAGTTGGTGACAAAGCTGCCATTTGGTACCTATTCCCACACTCTGACACATTATGCATCTGAGACCCCATAATGCCTAGGTACAAAGCCCGTACCTGGATGCTGGAACGCCACACAAAGCCCCAGCTGAACTCTTTCTCCAATGTTTGTAAACCTCCCTCTTTCCTTATGCGAATTTGGAATCAAAAAATGAGTCACTGTGGCTTTTCCTTCTATTTCCTCATCAGAGTTGTCTTGGATGCATTTTCTGGATCTATGTGAAGCAATTGCCCTGAGGGAGGGGAAGCTCAGCTCTACTTCCCAGTACTCTACCATTTTGATTCTTCTGTCTTGAACCTTACATGATTTTAATAAGAGTTATAAAAACTTTGAAGAAAGTGTTCAAAGAATAAAACATTTTGTTGGAATGTATAAACAGTGAGATTATTTATTCTTTAGCTCTCACAGTCAGTAATGTGACCATAAAGAAGCAGTCTCCTACATGTGGTCTACAAAATCTGATGGTTTCCTTTGCATATCTCCATGTAGAATATTCTCAAGACTACTTTCATAAAGATATGAGATAAAGTAAACTGGCACTTACTACTGAATTCTCAGTTGTGCTCCCTGTGGTAACCTCCTCCCCACAAAAAGCTATTTCATAATCATTTTTACTCTTTTGGAATATTGCTGTCTTTGAATTATCTTGGCAATTAATTTTTGAGTGCCATTAAAATGTATTACTGTCAGCATATATTTGTTCTACGAATATTTGACCAGGACTCTCTCTCTCTCTCTCCATACATAAACACACATCTAAAATGACTATTCTGCAACTTTATATGTGTGTGTGTAGGTGGAGAGAGTTTTAACCTATTTTCCCTTCTCAATGGATTAACATGGTTAAAAGTTTTTTTTAACTAGGCCAATTCATTTTACTAAGTTGTACATGTTTACAAAATTCAAGACAGAAAATAAAGTACTCTAAATATTAAAAAATTATCAGTTTAAGGAAAAAGAAAATATATTTGGAGAAAGCACAAGTTAGAAAACACATCTTCTATCACTTTTAATTTTTCTTTGTTAATGCTACTACCTAAATCTCTCTTATTGAAAAATTAGATGACAGATATCATATGATTCATCTTATAACTGCTTTTCTTCTCTATTACTAGCCAGAGCCTTGTCTTACCTAAAAGTCATGAGGACTGAATAATGTCTTCTTCCCTCTCTAGTTGGCTGCTAGTGTTTTTACCCTCTTACATTTCTGTCTCCTTTATTAGTACTTTTACCAAGTTGGACATTATGAATCCAATGACAATATATGTGTACATGAGAAAGAAATGGTCTTCCTTGTCCACAAACATCAACCAAGCCTATTCCTTCTATGTTTTTGTTCTTTACTAGACAATGTGTAGACTATCAGGACTAAAACTATGACTCTCCTATATCTGTAAAAATTCTATCAGAGGCTGATCATTATGGCTCCCATTATCTTTCTGAGGATGTTTCTGGTTCAGTGAAGCTCTGTGCTATACTATGCTCAAGAGGCTCTGGGACGTAGAATTCCAAAGACAAAGTTATTTTATACTTTCTAATATGCAGGGCTTTCCAAAGTATAAGTCCTAGATTTAGTAATTCTAAAAAATATAATTCGTTTTAACGAAAATCATCAAATCACTGTTTAGGATACTGTTGATTCTGCTTGAGTCTAATGCATTTCATATAAGTAATGAGTACTTTTTCATAAATACTCTCAGCTACTGTCTACGGCTTAGCCTCCATTTTCCCATCATTACAATAAGGCTGCAAGTGTTCTCTTAAAGGACAGCCAGCTCTGGAGAGTTCTCTTCATTTTTTTTCCTCTTATATGATTAGGTCTACAAATGACTAGCAGCTTTAGTCAAGGAGCAATGAAGATATGAGATACATAGACAATGAGGTAGCTTATAGAATGAGTAGACTCCAAAGACACTGTTAGTACAAAGTAATTTTGCTCTCCCATTATAAACTTTAAAAATAACTAAGAAGAGAGAAAGTACAATGAGACTAATAAATCCACGAGTGGTTAGGAAAACATAACTATGAAAATAAAACACATTCATTTCCTCATTTTTCTCCCAGAAAGGAAGAAAATCTCACCTTAAACATGACATTGATTTCCTCCCCCAAAGGATCAGCATTCACCATTGTGACTTTTAGAGGAACTGCATTAGAACTGAAGAAGGAACATGTCTGCAAATATAACATGTGTTAAGTGTGAGAAGGTTAATAAAAGAATGAGTACAACATGACGAGGCACTTTCCCTTTACTTGTGCCTTGAAGTCACAGCATCAGTGAGAGTAGCAGCTGTTTAGGTGTTTCGTCTTCACTCTTAAAGGGGACCATGACATAAGGGAGGAGACGCCATGATCTGCAAGTGAGGGAGAGCTATGCAAAGTCACCAGCCTCACTGTGTTCTCCAGAGCCATCTGGGTCCAGGGGCAAGATACAGATTAGGACAACTGAAGATGGCCCTGGATGCAGTGCGAGACCTTGGCCTTCTAAGGTGAGGTCTTTAACAGGGCTCAGTTTGACTGAGGCAAGGCCCATTCAGTGATAAGGTTAAGTGATTAAGGAATGAGGCAGAGAAGGGTTTCTTTTACCTAGTCAACAAAACAAAACGAAAACCCTTAGAGTTTCTGGTCAAAATAGTACTAATTGCTACTTACATTGAATCAGAGCCAATCAGGGCCCAAAGAATGACCAAGTGGGGCTTGGCCTGGGATTACTGTTAGCCAATCAAAGGGAGCCAGAGTGATTTGGGTTTAAAGTAGGGTCCTTAAGGAAAAAAAAAAAAACGATTCCATAAACCCCAAGATACCTTGCAAGGCTTCAGCAATCAAAGTTTATATTTCTTTGGGGAGAGCATCTGCAGGTAAAGGCAGAGCTTTTAGCATGAAACTCCCAACATTAACTCAGTCACTTTACTGTGTAACCAGTAGGTCTCTGACCATTTTTTGTTTTAAATCCAGAGTTAATTTAAAACATAAAAATAAAAAAACCAGCTAAAAAAACACCTCAAGATAACAATATTTTTAATGAAACTGTTTACACAACTCAGATACTATATTAGATTTCAATATTGTATAATTACCACATTAAATCAAAAATTCCATACTGTAAAAGCAATAATTAAAAATTTCAACTAGGCAAATTTAGACTTGATTAAATAAAAACTAAAAATTATAGTTATCTAAAACTCAATTCGTTCTAGAACTAGTTGACATGAATGGTAGTGGGCTTTGCTCACTGGAGGTCTTCCTACAAAGGCTAGCTATCAATCACTCAATCTTAAACATTTATTAAGTACTTAGTATGTATCAGGCACTGTGCTAAGTGCTGGAGTAGTAGACTAACCTACCACTTGTTGGTAGGAAATTCTCATTTAGCTAAGTACTGAACTAATAAACACTAAGGTCCCCTCCAACTCTGAGGGTCTACGAATAATCTCTAATTCTATGGGTTTTTATAAATTACACTACATACACAAAAGCTCATATAACAATAGTTCACACAAGTATGAGGAACACACCTTTCCTGCCCTCTTGGATTTCCATGTTATACACTAGGTTTAACACAACTAGAAGCAGAGGTTCTAAGTCTTGAACTAAGAAATTAAATACTCTGACAATGAGTTAGAAACTGATTCATTTCATACATATCTGCTATCTTTAACAAAAGCAAAAGTTCTCAGACCCTGTACATCTGAGAAGTACACTTTAATGGATTCACTGTTTTGTTTTATTCTCATGGATGATTTGATATTCACATTATTATTAGGTGTTTTTCAAAATATATTAATTCCAAGTTGATTTTGAATGACTTTAAACGGTTCACTAAATTTCAGCAGGGTCTATGTGGTCATTAACAAATGGATATGATGAAATATGTACAGGAATTTTTCTATATCTGGGCTAAAAGTTATCCATGTAATTATTAGCTATATCATCATACCTCTACCTGTCTACTGCCTTCTTTGTGCTGTTTGAAAATGTGATGCCAACATAAATGTGTACCATATCATACCTTAATATTCAATTCTTTTGCCACAAGACTTGGATTGAGAGGGAGACGACATTTATTTCTTAAGAAAAATGACTGCACCCGTTCCATGCTCCTTTGGAGGACAACCTATGAAAAAGACATACATCTAAATGTATATAAAATAATCAGATTGATTCTTGATCACTTATTTATTTATACTATCTGAAACTGATCAATTTTGTTCTATAATCGCCTAAGTTATGATTCTTTGTTTCTGAACTTAATTAGTTCAAAAATTCAGCAATCCTGCAGTGAATTAAGTTTAGAAATCAATTCTCTTTGTTAATCATTATTCTGCTTTTGTGTCAAAGAAAATCAGTTACCCTGGAAGAATGCAGAAGAATGCACCAGGGACTCTGGTCTAGTATCTTTATACTACCAATCTATCCTTCAATGGTATCTGGTTTGTTATCCAAAGAATTCCGGCTCACTATCTCTAACCCTGCAGATGAACTCAATCAATATTTTTTAGTCAGAGGAGGGAAAGAAGGGGTTTTCACTAGTCCCTCATTCCCAACACCTCCGCTCTGTAACCAATCATATGATTTCACCATTTATTTTACTGACCTCTTTTAACCAATCATAACTGGTTCCCTACCTATGAAGTCCTAGTTTCTGTTCTGCACTTCCCTAAAAACTATGAAAAGGGTAGCCATTCCTCACATCATGGTCTTATCTTTGTTAAGGAAATTAAGATCCTATTAAATGACAAATTTTCACTTTAATAATAAATTGATCATGCTCAGAACTTTGTGCCTCAGTTTACCTTATTGTGACCATAACATAGGTAACAGAAATATGTAAACAAGAAATATCATTGAAGATACAATTTTAGAAGAAAAAGAAAAATATGAAAGTAGAGAGCTAGCTAAATAAATAGTGTAAGAGAATGCAATTAGGTTTCCTGAAATATGAATGAAGAGCTTCTAAGCAAGACTGGAAAGCACATAATGAGGACTAATAAGGATGCATTTGCTTCAGGAATTTAAACTCAAAATGAAGGGAAGAAAAAGACTCAAGGACAGGATCTATCAAGAGCTACAGGTATGACATAGAAAGACCAGGTGTGGAATGTCTAGTAATGCACTGGAGAAAATAACTTAGATGAATAGCAGAAATTATATTTGTCTCTTCTACCTACACATCAATATGCCAAGGGCAGACCCTAAACAAAATTAATTTGAAACATTAATTGAAACCAAATATAGTTCCATGGGTATCACTAAACCTGATATGCAAAGGTTCATAACTGGAATATAGAAATGGAAAGGTATCCCTTGTTAAGAGGGAATAGACTGGTTGCAAGTAGTAAATCTGCATTATATGTCAAAAAAATTATAAAGATTTATACCTATAGGAAAATCCATGAATCTGAAGGGATGGGATGGGGGTGGGGGAGAGATAAGACATGCTGAAGAATATGTGAAGAGCCAAGATGGAGGAGTAGAAGTAGGGACTTGCCTGAGCTCTTCTACTGAACTCCTCAAAATACTTGTAAAAAATGACTCCACAAAATAACAAAATGAAACAGATTTTTAGTCCAAGACAATCTAGAGGGCTACCAGGAAAGATCTATTGCACTGGGCTTGGAGCAGAGGGCAGTCTGACATAGGCCCACAGACAGGACTGGAATAGGCCTCGCAGTATTGAGTTGCTGGCGGGTGTGGCAGTCTCCAGACTTATCATCTCACAAATGCCAAAGACAGCTTCAAAGATCAGTAGGAAAACTCTCTCACCTGGGTGAGGGAGGAACATGGTCCAACCTGAGCCTCAGCCTTGCAGCCACTGCTGCAGTAGTAGCTGCTTCCAGAGCTCCTGGCCTATAAGTTGGTGGGGGAATAGAGCAGCTCACCTGGGTCGCAGTCCTGGATGGTGTTCCTGGGGCGAGGAGGAGCCCCTGGCATGGCAGAGCTGGTGGCAGCTGTGAAGAGGGAATCCTACTCACAGTTCCAGGGCAGAAAAGAGTACTTGTGGTTGCTCACAGACCAAACAAAGTGCAGGCCAGGGATCATAATACTTTTGAAGAACTGAGAATTTACAAGTCCCTAAAGATGTCTCTGAAAACAGCTGCACAAAATCCTTGAGACTTGGGGCAGCACGCCCTCCATTTAAAAAGCTCAAAAATCAAGTAATTGGCTGGGAAAATGACCAAAAAGGGAGAAGATATAAGACTGTTGAGGGTTACTTTCTTCATGAAAAGGTATTTTCTTATGATGAGGAAGATCAAAGCAAACAACTGGAGGAAGACAGCAAGGCCAAAGCTTCTATGTCTAAAGCCTCCAAGAAAAATAGTAAATGGTCTCAGGGCATGGAAGAGCTCAAAAAGGATTTTGAAAATCAAATAAGAGAAATGCAACAAAAATTGGGAAGCAAAAAAAAGAGTGATGCAAGAAACCCATGAAAAGTGAGTCAACAGATTGCTAAAGGAGACCCCTAAAATGCTGAAAAAATAATACCTTTGAAAACAGGCTAACCCAAATGGCAAAAGAGGTCTAAAAAGCCAATGAGACGAATGCCTTAAAAAGCAGAATTGTACAAATGGAAAGGGAGGTCCAAAAGCTCACTGAAGAAAATAATTCCTTCAAAATTAGAATGGAGCAAATGGAAACTAATGACTATGAGAAACCAAGAAAAACAAAAACAAAAGAATGAAAAAATAGAAGACAGATAGGAACTATCTCACTGGAAAAACAACTGACCTAGAAAGCATATCCAGGAGAGAGGATTTAAAAATTATTGGACTACCTGAAAGCCATGATCAAAAAAGGAGCTAGACATCATCTTTCAAGAAATTATCAAAGAACACTTCCCTGATACTCTAGAACCAAAGGGAAAATAAAAATTGAAAGAATCCACCAATCACCTCCTGAAAGAGATCCCCAAAGGAAACTCCTAGGAATATTGTAGCCAAATTCCACAGTTCCCAGGTGAAGGAGAAAATATTGTAAGGAGCCAGAAAGAAACAATTTGAGTACTGTGGAGATACAATCAGGATAACACAAGATCTAGCAGCTTCTACATTAAGGGATCAAAGGGCTTGGAATATGGTATTCCAGAGGTCAAAGGAGCTAGGATGAAAACCAAGAATCACCTACCCAGCAAAACTAAGGATAATACTTAAGGGGAAAAAAGTGGAATTTCAATGAAATAGAGGACTTCCAAGTATTCTTGCTGAAAAAACTGGAGCTGAACAGAAAATGTGACTTTCAAGTATAAGAATCAAGAGAAACATGAAAAAGTAAACAGGAAAGAGAAGCCATAAGGGACACGTTAAAGTTGAATTGTTTACATTCCTACATGAAAAGATGATATTTGTAACCCATGAGACCTTTCTCAGTATTAGGGTAGTTAGAGGAAATATGTGTGTGCATGAGCATGCATGCATGCGTGCATGTGTGCGTGGGGTGGGGGGCGGGCACAAAGTGAACTGAATATGAAGGGAGGATACCTAAAAAATAAAATTAAGTACTAAGAGGAATATACTGGAAGAAAGAGAAAGGAAGAGGTAGAATGTAGTAAAGCATCTCCCATAAAAGAGGTAAGAAAGAACTTTTACAATGGAGGGAAAGATGGGAAAGGTGAGAGGGAATAAATGAGCCTTACTCTCAACTGGATTTGGCTTAAAGAGGGAATAACACACATTCAACTGGGTATGGAAATCTATCTTATCCTGCAGGAAGGTGTAATCAGAAGCAAACACTTTTGTGGGGGGACAGGTCAAGGGAGAGAATGTGGTCAAGGGAGAGAATGAAATAAACAGAAGACAGGACAGGATGGAGGGAAGTGTGATTAGTTTCTCACAACATGACTGTTAAGAAAGTGTTTTGCATAGCTACACACGTTATGACCTATATTGAATTGCTTCCTTTCTCAATGAGGATGAGTGCGGAGGGAGGAAGGGAGAGAATGTGGAACTCAAAACTTAAAAAATGAATGTTAAAAATTGTTTCTGCACATAACTGGGAAATAATAAATTGTGTGGGCAATGGGGTATAGAAATCTACAGGAAAATAGAGAGGAGGGATAAGGGAGAAGTTGAGGTTATAGAGGAGAGGGCAGATTGGGGAAAATGGCAGTAAGGGTGCACACTGTCCTGGGGCGGGGGAAAGGGAGAGATGCGGAGAAAATTTGGAATTAAAAATCTTGTGGAAGTGAATGTTGGAAACCAAAAATAAATTATATTTCTAAAAAAAAAGAATACTTATGTGAGGAACAAAGAAAAGAGAAAGAAGAGTAATGCCTTCATAAGACTGTTTCCAATTCCTAGCAAAATTTAATAATCTTACAAAAGTATAATTTGTGAACACTTTAAAAAAAACATATTATCATAATAAAGCAGAATGGCTTTACTATGAACAACTTATGTCAGATGATCTCATTACCTGATCTAGATACTAGATTAGTAGATGAGGAAAATGCCATAGATACGATAATAGATGTCGAGGGAAGTCTTTCATGATATCCTTGTGGACAAAATAGAAAGGAATATGCTACTAATCAGGTAAACTTGGAACTTGCTTAAAATCTATACCCCAAGAGTCTAGATTAACAGATTGGTGTCAACCTAGAGATAAGAATCTCTAGTGGAAAAGTTGTGAGGATCTGTTTTTCATTCTATTCTATTTATCATCTGGAATCAGTAACTTGAATAAAAGCATCAAAGTAATGAGTATAAATGGGCAAAATGAAGCTGAAAGAAATAACTAATACTTTGGATAACAGATACAAAAAGTTCTTGATGTGCTAAAATAATGAATTCATTGTAATGAAATTTAATAAAGATGTAAGTCATGGACCTAGGCTCAAAAAATTAACTATACAAATTCAGAATGAGTGGGATTTGGCAAGAAAGCTATTAAAATGAAAAAGACAAACTCTTAGTGTTTCAAGGGACTGCAAACTCAATGAGACAACAGTATTAGTCAAAAGTTAACGTGACATTAGATTACATTAACAGAAATATATGTCCTCAACACGAGTTAATAATTCCAATGTGCTCTGTACTGGTCAGCTCAAACCTCAAGTATCATATTCAGTCCTGGACCATGCCTTTTCCTCATCTTTTTCTTCCTCTTTGAAAAATCACACTAATAAAATAATCTCCCCATCCCCCATGTGTACTGCCCATTTAAAAAGGCAAAAAAAATTAAGCAAAACCACCTAATACAGTGACCCTTACTGACAACACAAACAATAATTTCACCTATAATCTTCCACACCTCTCTACAGAGAAGATACTTGTATGTTTCATTATCTCAACTTCAGGACCATCACTTGTTTTTCATATGCTCAGTCTGGCCCCAGTTTTTCATTCATATTATTATATTCATATTATTGGAATCACTGCATATATTGTTCCTTTGATCAGTTTCTTTCACTCTATAATTTCTTATACATTTTCCTCTTTATTGGTATTCCTCATATTTGTCATTTCTTACTACACAAACTATTATTCTATATACCCTAGGTTTTTCAGACAATCATTCTGCAATCAATGGATACAAGGTAATTACTTTTTTTTTAGTTCTATGGTTTTAGTTTTAATTCTGTTGGTCCTTATCTTACTGACCTGACCATTCTACCATATCCTTTACTGCCTCATCATTCATATCTTGCCCCTTGTCCCCTAACTGTGGATATTATCTAAGGTTCAGGCCTGGCCTTCTCCTTTCCCTCTGTGATCTAACTGTAGGGAGTCTATTAGTTCCTACAAGTTTATTTTTTATCTCTATGCAAATGACTCACAAATCTACATATCTAATCTTAGTTGGACATTTCAAACTAAATCTCTCAGAGACTTCTTAAATTTAACATGCCCAAAATTAATCTCATTATTGTTCCCCTCAAAGCCAAACTGCTTCCAAACTTTCCTACTTTGGTTGAAAAGTACTACCATTCGTCTACTCTCCTTGGTTCATAACTTGGGCATTATCCTTAACTGCTGGCTCTCCCTCATCATCATGTCTAATCAGTTGCCAAGTCTCACCATTGACACCTCTACAGCATTTATCATATCTGATCCTTTCTTTCTCCTCACACCAACCACCTTAGTTCAGGCCCCCATCACTTCTCACCTAGACTGCAATCTGCAATAAAGACCCTGACTGATCTCCCAGACTCAGTTCTCTTACCACTCTAATCCATCTTAAACACCTCTGCCAAAGAAATTTTCCTTAAATACAGATTTGGCTGGAGGACTGCCCTACTCAATTAATTCCAATGACATTCTATTTAAATAAAGCCTAAATTCCTCTGTTTAGCTTTTAAAGTCATATACAGCCTGGTTCCAAACTATTTTTCCAGCCTTGCTGCATATTACTACCTGCTCTTGCAAGTCCATAATCTAGCCTAACTATCCTTCTTCTGTTCCTCACTCATGACACTCAATTTCTTATCTCTGTGGCTTTGCACTAATTATCCTCAAACTGGAATTCACTCTCAACCTCACACATGCCTCAGAGGATTCCTGTTCCTTCAAGACATAGCTCAAACATCATCTCCTGCATTAAGCCTTTCCCGATCTTCCTAAATGAATGTGCCCTCCCTTATAACCTACTTTGTATTTAGTATATATTTGTATTTACTAATTTCAGCTATATCTATATTGCTATCACTTAACCCTGTTTGCCTCAGTTTCCTCATCTGAAAAATGAGCTGGGGAAGGAAATGGCAAAGCCCTCCAGTTTCTTTGTCAAGAAAAACCCAGTCATGAAGAGTCGGACATGACTGAAACAACTGAACAACAGCAAAAAATTACTCCCTGGGTGAGATGGTGTAGGTCCCTTCATCTTTGGAAACTAAAGCTTCTAACTTCTAACTAAAGCTATATCTATCTAATATATATATCTATATATAGATCTATAGATATATAGATCTATATATAGAGATATATCTATCTATCTATCTATATATAAATATGCCCTATATTCAGCTATATCTATATTAGAAACTTTTGGTGTCTTCCGCTGGAAACTAAGCCATTTACAAGTAAGAATTGTTTCATTCTTTGTACTCGTATCTTAGAATAGTTGCAGTGCTCAAACAAAGTTGGTACTTAGTAAATCTTTGTTGATCGGGGTTTTTTTTTTTTTGCTATCACAGAAAATGTCAATATGAATATTTTGTACACAGGTGTCTCCCTCCCCCTCCTTCCTTTCTCCCCTCCCATATATATGCATATATGATTGTATATGCATGTATATATTTATGTGTACACACACATATATGTTCCTTTAAGTATGTGTAGGAGAATGAATTTTCAAGGACACTGACAGGACTGAATTCAAAATGTCAAGGAGATTCAAACTGAAGCCATGTGAAAAATGGCTGAAGGAGCTGAGGAGTTAGCCTAGAAAAGGAAGACTTGTGGAGATATATGATCACAGTCTTGAAATATTTTAATGATTCTAACAGAAGAAAGATTTTTTCCTATTCTGTTTGGCACTACAAATAGGTAAAACAAAAGCCAGTGGCTTGGAGTTACAGTGAAGGCAGTTTTTATCTCAAATACAAGGAAGAAATTCTTTTAAGATTAAAGTTATTAAAAAGAAACGGGTACTTTGGGGAGTACTGAGCTTTCTATAACAAAAAGTCTTCAAGGAGAGGCTACATGACTACCTGCCTAAATGTGTTAGAGGAGACGCATGCTACAAAGTTCTGAATGTCACAAAGAAGTTTGTGAACATGTGTGTTTAATGTAAAATCAAGACTAGAAACATCCAAAGAAGAGTATGATTAACTGGAGCAGAAGTTGTTCAAC
The DNA here is from genome assembly GCA_023548195.1 of Bettongia penicillata ogilbyi. Classification (NCBI taxonomy): domain Eukaryota; kingdom Metazoa; phylum Chordata; class Mammalia; order Diprotodontia; family Potoroidae; genus Bettongia; species Bettongia penicillata. Next base: position 1,917,137 of record JAJHZJ010000592.1, on the reverse strand, counting down.
AATAGAATGAGTTATTGAGGTAGGATGGAGAAACGTTTCCTACAGATATTGAATAATATGAATATTTGTCCAGAATTGTTTAGGTAGGACACCCACATTCAGGCTCTCACCACCTCTCCCTTAGATTTCCAAAAACTTCCTAATTAGTCTCCCAAGTTCTAGTCTCTGCCCTCTCTAATATCATAATGATTATTCCTAAAACACACATTTGAGCATTTTACTCTCCTCCAGAAAAATCTTCAGCAAATTTCAATTGCCTCTATGACTCCTCAGCCTGGCATTTAAATCTCTCCAAAATATGACTCATCACTTTTAAAATATTATTTCATGTTACTCCCATTCACTGCAAACTTTTCCAGGCAAACCAACCAATTGAGCCATTCTCCAACTTTGCCCAGATGGTTGATTCATTCCTGAAGCAGCCTCTTTCCTGATCTTCACCTCTTAGAAAATTCCTAAGTTTCAAAGCACAGCTAGGTTCTATCTTATACCACTACTGTTACTACTAGTATTAACAGTAATAACAGCTAACACTTACATAATAGCTCATCATGTGCCAGGTACTGTGCTAAAGTGCTTTACCATTCTTATTATCTCATGTAATCCTCATGGCCACCCTGTATTTACTAATGTATTTACTCATCTGTGTTGTATCTCCCTATAAAATTTAAGTGTTTCAATGGTACAGATTATTTAATTTTTATCTTTTGTATTTCCAGCACCTTGCACATAAAAGTCATTTAATTAATGTTTGCTGAATTAGACTGAATTGAGGTGAGACGGAATAAGTAAACCTGTGAAAGTCCTGGATTACTATTCTATCACAATATTTTCCCATAATATACAGGAACAAAATCAGGTCTTCAGTCACAAAAAGCACTAATACTGCCACAATCTTCAGAGAGAGATGTACAGGTACATACCTGCCGAGCTGATCCACTAGCCTGTCGGACTTTTTCTGCCACTCCTCCTAAAAGCTGTACAAGTTTTGTCTGCTTTAAGAGCTCTTCTCTTAGCCCCTTTCCTCCAATTGATAGGAAAGCTCCCAGGATATGCTCATATCGAACACCAAACTGTGCATCATGAAGGGCATCTTTCAGTAGCCTGTTATAGCAAGTACTGCATCAAATCATCTTGAAAACTTAATGAAATTTTCAAAAACCATTTTAAGGAGATACATTTTTCATATTTAGAATTTTTTAGCCTTATAATAATAAACTCAATTATTCAACGACATGGCATTAAAAAGCCTTTAAAAATTAACTGTGTTATAATATGCCCTATATTCCTACAATTTCATTTCTCAGTTTAATATAATAGCACTTTTATTCTTCAATACAAGCTTTTGAATCTATAGTAAATTAGAAACTAAAGATACTTTTCAAAAAGGTTAAGTTCTCTCATATACCATTAGTACAGCTTAAAAAAATCAAATGCTTTGTGAAATTGGATTCTTACCAATATAAGTAGTGTGCTATACGAATATTTCCCAATGCCCGGGACAAGAGGAATCTCACTAATGAACTGTCCAGATAAATCTCATACTTTAAAGCCTGTGGGGAAAGGAAAAGATCTATTAAAAACTACCTTTATTTGCCTATGAAGGAAAGAGACAAGGATTAGACCTGTGTTTTCATTGGTATGTGGCACTCTCATATAAGAACTGCCCTCTCTCAATGCAGGTTGAACTTCCTCTGGAAGTTGTAATCCTGGAGAGCTTAGAGGAATGAGGCTGGGGAGTATGCTCAGAGTCATGCACACAGTATGTGTTAGAGGCAGGACCTGAAATCAGAGCTTCCTGGCACTAAGGCTAGCTCTTTATCCACTATGCCATAATGCCTCTTAAGGGAAAAGAAGATTCAGGAAACATTTATTACACTCCTACTGTGCACCAAGCATTGTACACTTTAGAACAAATTTTAGAGGTCTTAAGAAATGCTACAAATTATGCCATTATGAAGTAAGAAAAATAACCAAGCTCACTTGTACAAACTGTGGGAGGAAATCAGTTAGCTCATCATCACTAATTGCTTCAATCCAGTTTACAGCCAGGGCCCGCACTTCCTGATCGGCAAATCTAGAAAAATATGAAAGAGTATGTTAGGTTTCAATTTAATGCTGGAAGAAATATACCTACAGAAATATATTTTGTACTCATTTAGCACTGTTATCTGTAGAAAGATATATATGTTCCTTTTCTGGAAGGAAATTATATCATGTCACACAGATTTGGTTTACTGAAAATGTTAGCATTCCCAGAAAAAGTTTAAGCAGCCATCAAATATTCATTCCATAATACAGAAATTCATTTAACTTAAAATTTCCATTAAGGTTATATATAAAACACCTAAAAATGTTCTACAAATATCTCTCCAATATAATTTCCTTTGAAAAATTTTTATAGTGCTTTGAACAAGAGAGTGGTATTATTCGAAAAAGTCATGATTTTGCTTGTTTTTACTCTTATTTTTAAAAAACCTATTAACTCAATTATTTTAAATGAATGCAACAATCTTTCCAAACTTGGGTAGATAAATGGTATAAAGGATCAAGGAAAAAGATATCTGTTTGCACTAAGGTAAAAGGTACTTTCACATGAAAGTATAACACCTCATTCAAAACTTAATACAAATACTAATTAAATAGATTCTCATATTTGAACTTACTTTGAATCCAGCAGTTCCAGGGCATTCAGTGGAGGCAATGGCGGCCACTGCTGAAGTAATGAGTATGTTTTAGAAAGATTTGCCCATTTCCAGTTTGGGGCACTTGCTAGTACCTTTGGAAGGCAGGTTGGGTGCTTAAGGCAATAATAACGCTTCTCCCACAAAAAGGCTTTATCTTCTTTAGAAAGTCTATATATAACAAAATCAAATTCTCAGTGTTATAACAGTGACATACCTCTCAAAGATTGCAAAATCAAAAGGAAATAAGTCAAGAATAGCCACCTAACGACTAAAATGCTGTACTAACTAAACCTGGATTTCAGTTATGCCTCTATCTAAAATCCTCTATCTAAAATAGGGATAATGACATTGAAATATGCGAGCTCAAATCAAATTTAAAAATAAACAAAAATTCTGTCAATCTTAAAATACTACATAAATATGAGCTGTTTTCAGCAACAAAAATGACAAGAAAACATCAATTTGCCACAAATAGGAGAGAATCAATGTAACCTTTAAGGAAAGTCTTACTTATGAAAACAATTTTAAAGAAATGAAGTTTTGTCACACTCAAGTACAAAAAGAACAGCTTTTGATGAAGAAGGAATCATGGCATTCTATAGGAAAAACAAGAGGCCTTGGAATTGGTAGAGTTCTGACTCTGAATTTTGCCTCTACCGATTCCTGTTGAGGCAACTAGGTGGACAGACCACTGGGCCATGGAGTCAGGAAAATCCAAGTTCAAATCTGGCCTCAGGTACTTCCTAGCTATATGACTCTGGGCAAGTCACTTAACCCTGTTTGCCTCAGTTTCCTCCTCTGAAAAATGAGCTGGAGAAGGAAATGGCAAAACCCTCCAGTATCTTTGTCAAGAAAAACCCAGTCATGAAGAGTCGGACATGACTGAAATAACTGAACAACAGCAAAAAATTATTCCCTGGGTGAGATGGCGTAGGCCCCTTCATCTTTCTAACAAAACAAGAGAATGGAAAATGGTGATTTCTAAGGTCCCTGTGCCAGTTCTAGTACTATGAAAACTAGTTACATATCTTACTGGATTTTAAAATGTGCTTATTAGTAACGTACTAAGTAAGTAGACTTAACACCTTCCTTTGCTTATAAGATTCACTTGCTTAGCAATACCCGTCTCTTCTGCTGCCATGCATAAATAGGACCAAGGTAAGGTAAATAAATCATTAAGCATCCACTATGTTGCAATCACTGGGGACCCGATGACAAAAAATAAACTAGTCTCACCCCTAAAGGAAGTCACTCTCTAATGGGGGAAGGAAGAAACAACATACAAATCAAATACCAGGTAACACTGGAGAGGAAGGCAGTACTTTAAAATCTGGCTTTCAACTTCATCTCTCACTCAACAGAAATTGCTTTCGCCAAAGTTTCCAATGATCCCTTAATTGAGAAATCAAGTCTTATCATTTTCAACTTATTTGGGGCATCTGACCATCCTCTCAGGGTTTTTATGACATTATGTTCTCCTGATTTTCCTGTCTAAGCAAATCTTCCCACTCTCCTCTGCTGGCTCAATATTCATATCACATGCCATGTGAGCGTGCCCAGGGTTCAGTCCTACATACTCTCCTCTCAGTAACGACATCAGCTCCCATGGGTTGAACTATTTTTTCTATGCAGACGATTTGAAGGCCAGACGTGGCCATCTAGGTCCTCAAATGCGGCCCTTTGAATTCAAATTTCACACAACGAATTCTTTTATTACTTGCTTATTCCCTTACTTGCTCTTTGACATTCTATTGCCCATCCTGCTTATGTAACCAAAATGTATTTAATGCATCTAACACCTGATGGTCAGGGCTCACTGACATCTGGATGTACAGTGATAATTTTAAGTTCATCCCTATCTCTTCATCTTGATTGTATGATTGGCAGCACTACCTAATCAATGGATTCTCAGAATATTTTTGTTACACTAGCCAGTACTGAATTCTTTTGTGTATTTTTTATTTGTTCATTTTTAATTTAATAGATTTCTTGCATGTTATTTATTGTTTTCCCCATCAAGAATGCAGAGTCTTTGGGAACAGATTTTCTTTCATTCTTTGCACTACATTCTTACCTGCTTTGATGGAATGTAAAGCATATGAAAGGGAAGAGCATAGCATAAGGCTGGCAAAGTGGGTGGGAGACAGATGGAGAGGGTCATGAATGCAAGGATCAGGATCTTATACTTTGTCTGACATTTGGGAGGCAAAGAGGAGCCACTGCTCCCCACTGGGTAAGGGAATGACACGGTCAGAATAAGGAAGACTGTTCAAAGAATAATTTGACAGACTGGAAAGGGAAGAAGCTGAAAGCAGCAAGGTCTACTATCTAAGTGTTATAAAACTATATTTATCAAGCACATTGTAAACATCATAAAACTAAAGAATTTATTATACAAATAAGACCTGAGTTACACATCTTGTAAGGTATCAAGGCATCAATGCTTAAAATCAATGAATAGAAACCTACCCAAATGAAGAATCTCTGGAAAGAATGGCAAGAAGTTTTCCTCTAGTATCTTTTTCCAGTGTTTCTAAGCATTGCTGCTGTACAATGCTACCGTTAACTTGAGGCGTTGTATATATGATATCAAATGTAGGGGAAGGAAAGTCAACCTTAACAAATTAAACAAAAGCCAACCTTCAGTTTTTGAGTTGCAAATGAAACTGTAGATTTTGACTTTCTCTAAAAATAAAATATTGGTATCTTTTGTTTTCACAATGCCTAAATTTCCCCTTGTATCATTCCTCTCCCGACTCCCAGGGAATCATTCCATATAACAAGAAAAACAATCAGCAAAACTGACTGACACACTAAAAAAGTCTGAAAGTATGATGTATCACACCCCAGGGAACAAAGAAAAATACTATCTATCTCTTTACAAATTGATAGTACATCAGCTTACTACCCTGTGACCCAGGAAACTAACCCTTTTTTAGTAGCTAAGGACCAAAATGAAATTAAGACCACAGCTGAGGTCCTTCCCATTATCTCACTGTGGCAAAAGCAACCCTAGGTTCTTGAAGGATATGTTCACAGAGTACAACCTCTGGTAGATACCAAGCATACAAAAATGCTTTAAGTACACAGGCTTGAGTACTGCATGTCTGTTGCCTAAGTAAAGCCCTAGCTAAAGTCAGAAAGGCTGTTCACCAAAGGACTGTCCACTAGGTAATATTTTCAGTCAGAGCACTTCAGTAAGATGGATGGTGAAGGGTTTGATGTACATTAGCAGTCTCTTCACTATGATGAAACCTGAAGAAGCTATTGAATTAAGCTTTCTTGCTACATGACATTCTTCAATATAGCCTGTCCATGAAATATGAAGACTGTTTTTGTTGGTATTTCTCATTAGGACACAGGGCATGAGATAGGGATTCAGGTAAATTTTTCATAAAAAGTTTACCAAAATGATGAAAAAATTAATCAGCACTTATACAAAACCTATGATTTTCATTAAGACTAAGTTCAAAAAGGATGCCTTTTGCCTCCACAAACAGTATTATTTCATATCAGTACTAGAGCAAAAAGCAGATCGAGAAAAATCATTACCTGTAACACTATTCTTTCCATCACATGTCCTTTCTTGTGGGTTACCCCAGGTATGGGTTGTGCCGGGGATGAAGCCCAAAGATAGAGCAGCTTAGTTCCACAAGTTAAGAACCTAAAAGTTAAGCAAATAGAAGTAGTATGAAAAGAACAGGGGGCCAAAATAAACAAAACACTATACAAAAATTTGCCATACTCAAAAAAACACTACTATGAATACTAAATGATATTCTATTTACTCATTAACCTGAAGCCTGGAAGAATAGTGATATCTTCAATATTAATGGGGAAATTTGGAAGAAAGGTGGATTTAGTGGATGGGAAAAGAAGATAGTAAGTTCAGTTTTAGATGTATTAAGTTTGAGATGTCTATAGGGAAATTCAATTTAATATTTGGTAATATAAGACTAGAACTGGAAGTAGAAAGAAGTGTGTGGTACAGCCACAGTTAGTGGGTGTCACACAGAGATGACATAGCAAAGCAGACTAAAAAAGAACAGTTACATAGGTAGCAAGTAGAACCAAGTGAGAACAGTTTCACAAAAATTCAAAGAGGGAAGAATATAAAGAAGATGGCTGTCAAAAGTATAAAATGCTACAGGGAGGTCAGGAAGTACGAGGGTGGAGAAAAGGCCATCAGCTTTGGCGATCATTAGTGATACATGTTACCTACCAACTGACATGGAGGTGACACCAACAAGAGGGTACAGAATGAGACATATTTTTGGAGATAGCCAATGTAGAAATTTGCTTTGCTATGCATATGTGTTATAAGGGTGGTTTTTGTTTTTACTTTTGAACAGAGATGGAGGAAGAGAAAGAAAATAGATTTTTGTTCATTAAAAAAGAGATCACTGGTGACTCTGGAGAGAGCAGTTTCAATTTCAAAGGAGTAATAAGTTGGAAAATATATTACAGAGCATTAAGAAGATCAAGAAGAGAACTGGAAGGACTGAAATTAACATTCTCAAAGAATTTGAGGAACAGAAGAAAAATAATAACTGATAACTAGTAGAGTTAGTAGGATTCAGTAGTTATTTTTTTAAAAAAGCTATGGGAGTTTGGGCTGTGCTTATAGGCAGAAGGAACCAGCAGAAAGAGAGATTAAAGATTGACAAGAGGAAAAGGAAGATAGTGAGGTTAATGTACTGGAGAAGAGGAACAGAGAGCACATTGACAGTGGTTGGCATTAATGAAAAGATATCATGGTAGGCTGGAGTAAAGGAGGAGATATTATTAAATGAAATTAGAGGGTTGTGAAATGATGACAGCAGAAAAGGAAGCTCTTATTGGATAGTTTCAATTTTATTAGAGTAAGGTCTCCAAGAACACTCTGAAAGATTCATGAAAATAAAAAAAACACAAATCACACAGAATTAGGAGTGGTGTAAGAGGGAGTACGGACACTGTGGTGGTGCAGTTCAGTTGTTTTTCACTTGTGTATGATTTTGTGACTTCATTTTGGGTTTTCCTGGCAAAGACAGAGTTTTGTCATTTCCTTGTCCAGTTCATTTTACAGATGAAGAAACTGGGGCAAACAGGATTAAGTGATTTGCCCAAGGTCACACAGCTAGAAAGGTTTGAGGCCAGATTTGAACTCAGGAAGATGAGTCTACCTGATTCCAGAGCCGGCCCTTCTATCCACTGCACTCCACCTAGCTTGGCTGCCCAGTATTCACACTGATGAAATCATAAGTCCATCTAAATAACTAAAAATAGTCAAAAATGTGTTGATGAATAAGAAAGTTAAGTAGAACATTCTAAGTTTTTTGTTTTTTGTTTTTTGCTAGTTATATTTATTTTATTACTGTTATCAACTGTTAAATTCAGGAGGAATTGGAGATTACTACTTACCACTATAGGCTTATTTGTTCTCAGTTATGCCTTGTTTGAATTTTTAGCATATTTTCAAATAATTCCCCAATATCTGTAGACATGCCTTGTGGTAACACCTGGTTATTAAGTTAATCTTTTTAAACTTCAATCAAGTGCTCTTTATACCAATTATAACAGTAACTGAACATTCTCCCTCCCTGTTCCTTAAGAAGCAAAAGTCAATTTATACCACAACCTATTAACATAGGCTCACAGCTCAAATTCTGTACCTACTCCTAAAATATCAAGTTGAAGGACTCAAGACTAAATGCCCATGCCAACCTTGAAAGAAAAGCAAGATTATTTTGACAGTAGGTTCAACCCTTTTGGTTGTGCAGATAACCAGAGACAAGGAACATATAGCTTTTTAATTAGCAAGACTTTTTATGACATTGAAGTGAGGAAACAACGACCCTTCTTGCACACAAAAACCAGGGCACTAAGGCAACTTTCCTTGAAAGAAGGGTTTTAAAATAAGCATATTTTATTTTAAATAATCCTACAGCATGAAATGAAAGAGTTCACAGTCTTTGCTTGGAAGAAGGTCATGTAAACAATATACTTGTCAAATGCATCTGTGCAACTCAGCAACAGTTCCTTATTGGAAAGGCTATTTCCACACTGGCGGCTGAAAGGACTTTTTTGTCTCAAAATTCCCTCTCCTTTGGCTTGTTTCTCCCTTGACTCTACCCAGGCTTTATTAATAGTTCTCTTCATTTCATTATCTCCATCTTCATAAATTTTCTTCTAAACATTCATCAGCCCCTCACTAGGGTCCGTGTCATTATCAAGGGAAGATTTCTCCTTCTCTTTGCATTCTTTCGCCACCTGGGTCAGGTCATCCCATTTCTGTCCTTGCCTCTTTTTGCATAGTACAAGAACTGTATCAGTCTTGATCTTTCTTAAACTACCTTCTACAGAGAGGGGCTTCAAGAGGTTGTTGATCATCATAGTTTTTCCCATTAAGACTCTTTACAAGAACTTCAAATGACCTCTCTGTGAACTGCACCTGTACATTCTCAGTGGGGAGTTGCTGAACACCATTTAAGGTTATGTAGATTTTCACATATTTATCTGATTGATCCTACCCATAATTGTTGATTTTCACTGTGTACTCAACAGAAATGGGGGCAACCACAGCTGCTGGCTCCTCATTATCAACAGTTTCTCCTTTTTCCTGTCTCTTCTGCTTTGTCTTGTGCTTGATTTCTGTCTCTACCTTGGACTTTTCTACTGTGAAGACATCGCAGACTCTTTTCCTAGTGGCATTCCCCAGCAACTCCTTCACTTCTTCCAGGTCTTTCTGTAGCTCCTCCAGGGCTGCTGCCATGCCTTGCTGCCACTGCCAGGAGTAATGTGAACTATGACCACACAGAAAGGCCCTGGGATCCCACTCGGCAAAGACTGGGCTCAGTATGCTGCTAGAGAGCAGATCCGACCACCACCAGTCGCTGACCCTAGTGCCGCCTGTGCACCACATTCTAAGTTTTTTAAAAAACACTGGCATAATAAAGTAATATTACAGAAAGACAACTAAGATACATAAGTAAAATACACTGCCAGAAATTCCACAAATCTATAGAGAACACTGATTTGGTTCAAAAGTTTATTTTTTAAGTTGAAGAATCAAATATATCACAATAATTTCCATCAATAAAACAACTCTACGTCCTAGATTATTTTTCTGCTTACTGAAATTAATGCCTCCAATACCATTAAAAAATTTCAGCAACTCTTTATACTATTATACTAAAGAAATTTCTAAAAATCCTGCTTCCTCTACAAACAGAACAAAAAAAATGTATAAACATGTTCTTTGGTCATACATTTTAAAACTGAATTCAATTCACTGAATTCCTCTCTTTTCCAAAACTCCCCTTTGCCATTTGTGAAGTGATGTTTTCATCCAAAGGCAAACAGCCTTTGGATCTTGGTTATATTCAAGTTAGCAGGAGTCTTTAGAACATACTCATTATCGATTTAGAAATGTAAGTAGGCCATGTGGCAGCTACTCTGTGAATGTTAAATCAGTGTCATTAAGTAGTATTACTGACATTTCTCTCTCCTCCATATATAGCAACATGTTTAGTTTTTCTAATCGAGATACTTCTTAGATGACCATATCACCACAAGCTGGTTAAGTGTTTGTTCAGAGGTATGAATAAATGAAAATAATTGCCTCCTTTTAAATTTTTTTCAAATGAATAAACATTGGGGACATCTTAAAAAACTGTTCTGAAGGGGAAAAAACCCTTTGTAACAAATATGCACAATCAAGCAAAACAAATTCAGCATAAACAAAAATCTGTCATTCTGTGTAGAGTTTACCACTTCTCCATCAGGAGGTAGGGTGCATATTTATCATTGGTCCTCCATTAATGTGAATAGTTATTACATTAATCAGAGAGCTTACATATTTCGAAGTTGTTTGTCTTTACTTTGTTGTTACTGTATAAATTATTCCTCTGGTTCCGCTCATTACACTCTATCAATTTTCAGGGACTGCTGTAATACTAAGTGATATCATCAATCCTGAAGTGCATTATTTAGTTGAATTTCCATGAACAATTCCTTGTATGCTTTAACAGAAGGTAAAGCAGACATAAAATTTCCAAAGACATAAACAAGTTATCCTCCCTTCCCCTTTAGCTATCTTAAATTCCAAGAGCTTTCTGAAACCTACATTAAGAATCTTAAAAGAACCCCTGAAAACAGTATGCCAAAAGTCATGGAAAAGTTCTGCTTCTGTATTCTAAAGAAGGCTGTTACTTGGCCAAGCTAGTCACCTAAACTGTTTGAGTTCTAAGGCAGAATTCTTAACCTGGGGCAGGTGGGGGACGGGAATTAACTATTTCACTAATCTCAATATATTTTATTTCATGCATTTAAAAACACTGGTCTGAGAAGGGGTCTAGGTTCCCTCAGACTGCCAGGGAGGTCCAACACACAAAAGGTAAAGAAGGCTCCTGTGGGCAAGTCCACGTTTTTGCTTGTAAAGATTTATGATAATGCTGCAAACAGGATTATTTACGTTTAATTCAAATAGCTAGCCTAAAGTAGGCATGTGTGAAGTGCACCTGATGCTGCTGTGGCCAGTAGGAAGGGGGAGCACCCTTCTCCATATCAGGCTACCAAGGTTATCAGAAAACCTCTTCAAACACAATCAGTAATCTTTCAAATGTTTTAGTATAAAAAAATCTATTTATCTCCAATTACCCAAATCAAGGATTCAGAGCTTCAGCATCCTTGCTATTTACAATCATAAGAAGTTAAAAGAAAGAAATTTTGGTATTTTCTCCGCAAAAAGTAAAGTTACCAAATGGTTATCAACCAGGTTATATTTTTTAGCTAGCAAGTCACTAAGACCAGCTGCTTAAGCACAGAGGAGCAGTAACCTGTGTTCCATAAGACTATGTGAAATAAGATATGAAATTAAATAAGCCTTAAATCATTATATTAGTGCCCATAAATATCATTATAAATGACTAGTATCTGCACAGATTATGACAAATTCTACTGACAAAGACCACGGCTAAAAGGAATACAAAGAAGTCCCTTAGATATTATCCATGTTAGGAATGATTACAGCTCAATTAACACTTACCGCTTAAAGTCAAAAAGAGGTAAAGAAACTTTGCCTAAAATCTCAGGCCCCTTTCGCTGTTTATTAGAGTCCGGGGAACTTCCACTGTTTTGATTTAAAATTCCAAAAAGAGTAAGGTGAAGAATTGATTCCAATGGTAATTGAGAGATCTGAATGGGGAAAATGATTCTGTAAGGGAAAAAATGTTAATAAAAATAATTGTTATTTATCGAAATAATTAATTAGAAGTCAAATGAGTACACTTAAACTTTCATAAAAATTACTATGATGAAAAATATCAATTTCTAAAAATTATCTTCATTTTAAATGCAATACTCTGTGTACTATTTAAACTTGAATGTAAAAATATGCAAAATACCTAAAATACTCCTCCCTTTAAGAATTATTAAACACATTATTATTCAATCAGGAATGAAGGCAGGATAACTGTACCACACACCTCAAAGCACATTATAAAAACATTAGTCACCAAAACTATATGGTATTAGTTAAAACAGAAAAGTAGATCTGTGGAACAAACTATATAAGGCAACAACTAGCTGAAACTGAAAAGAACAGCTCAATGTTTGAAAAAACAAAATAAATTTCAAAGGAAAGACATCATTACTAAATTTGTAGGAAATACTGGGAAAAGTAAAAGGTAGTTTGGCAAGAAATTGTGTTTACATTAACATCTTACATCATAAACTGTAATAAGCTTCAAGGGAATACAAAAGATAACACCATAAAAAACAGAAAAGTTATTTCTATATTGCCAATGTAGAAAATATTAAGATGAACAAAGAAAAACGGCAATGATGATATATGAAATTATAAACTTCTACTATTTTTAGACTATAAATGTCTACATATTAAAAATAATGGGCCAGGTAGTACCAGGATAGAATGCAAGGCCTGGAATCAGGAAGACTCATCATTTTCATGACTTCAAATCTGGCTTCAGACACTTCCTAGTTGGGTGATCCTGGACAAGTCACTTAATACTCTTTGCCTCAGTTTCCTCATCTGTAAAATGAGCTAGAGAAGGAAATGGCAAACCATCCTAGTATCTTTGCCAAGAAACCCCAAATGGGGTCACAAGTCAGACATGACTAAACAATGTTAAAAATAATGTATGTTATTAAGTGGAGGAAAAAATAATGTGTGACAAGAGCTGTTCCCCAATTAACAACTTTTCAAGGTGCTTCTCCTATGACATTGTCCATAGACTACAGGATGACCGTGCAAGCTTGCATGGAGTCTGAGAAGATCATAGGATCACTGCGCTGTGTCTAACTGGTCCATGTCTACCTGAATGGTGAGAACCTAAGTTAAAGTAAGTTTTGCTGTGCGTTTTCACCAGATCGCTGAAGATGCAATTCTTTTGAAAACTGTCCACATCCCATGACTATTTTATCTATTGGGGAATGGCACGCAGTCATCTATATTTACATTAGTTCCTTATATTTGGTTATCAACTAATTAACAGTGATATGTGAAACAAGGATTCTTCCTCTACACAATACCCTCTCTTTTTATTCTAGATACATTTGAGAACCAAAAGTGTTTATTTTGTCCTTTATGACTTAGGTTGTAGCAGTGTACTGTTCTTTTGGTTTTGTTTTTTAAAATCTACATCAATATCATATTTCTCAGAGACTTAAACGTAAAATAAAAATTTGTATTAGCAATTTTGATCCATAAATTTTAAAGTATCATATTTGGAACTGAACTTTAAGAGGTCATCAAGTTGAATAACTAAATTCAACAAATTTCTAAATAAATTTTAACTGAAAGCTAACATTCATTTCTTTAAAAAAAAAATTTAAATTGAAATGAACCCTTGTGACAAAGAAAAAATTACTATGTTACTTTAAGGGGGGGGGATTCTTAACTTGAGGTCTATAAACTTATTTCTGTAATATTTTGATAACTCTTACTATAACTGGTTTTCTTTGTAATCCTACAAGCTTTATTTCATTAATTTAAAAACAATATTCTAAGAAGGGCTTCATTGGCTTTACCAAACTACCAAAGATGTCCATGAAACAAATGTTAAGAACCCTTACTTAAAAGAAATGTGCACAGAAAATGTAAAAGATACTACTAAAAGACATTCAATTTGGAAACATCACTTACAGTTCATCCCATTTAATAAGATAGAAGAAATTCTTATATGTGCCAACTTTCTTCGACTGAATAGGCTTAAAAAGATCTTTCCCATTATGAGTCAGGGAACAAATTAAGTAGTATTTTTCATAACTAGAAAGAGAAAATTCAATTTGAAATTTATTCTAATGGTTCATAATTTCAAATATCATTTATATTTTTCTAGCAAAAGTAACTGCTTTCTGGAGTTTATATAGGCAAAAGTTAATTAAAGTTTATCCCAAGTTACTTGTAATTCATAGCAATTCAGCTAAAATTTAACAATTAAACTTGTGAAGAGTTAGTCAATAAATAAAACTGACAGAGGCCTACTTAACCTACTTACAAATTCATAAAATTGTCTAGGAAGAAGCAATCTTACTGGTTTCTGGAGAGGGAAATGACCTATGTTATCAATTCTTTAGTGCAAATTAATGCCTAGTACTCAACTGAACAATCTGCTCACACTATGGAGGAACTTGGGTTTAACACAATTTTAGTTCCCTTGTTTGTTCCATGAATTTTGTCTTGATATTTTATATAGAATAAGAGTAGTTTGGCTTTAACAAATATCTCACTGCTTTGAAAGCAACTATTAAAGTACTTTTCATTAAAGCACTATTTATTAAAGTACTGATTTTTTAAAGTTTAAGACAGGCACTTGTCTGACTACACTTTGTTAAAACTCAATATTATACTCTTAAATTATGGTGATTACTTACTTTGCTACCCAATTAGATGAAATGCCATGTGCAGCAAATATTGTGAACTGGAGTTGTTCTGTTGTGGTCCAGGCTTCCTTGGTCGTCTTATGACTCTGTCCACAGTCTACAGGACGACCACATGAGCTTGCATGGAGTCGGAGAAGATCATAGATGGCTGCAGTTAGCTGGTCCATGCTTACTTGAACTGAATTTTCTGAAGTTAGGGAACCTAATTTAAAATAAACTTGTAAAACATTTTACTGAAAACAAGCAAGGAAAATGTAGCAAAACTTAGAGAATTTAAATAAAATAAATTTACCCTTACTTGAATTCTTGCTTATTATGTCACCTCTGGATAATGAAGTCACCTAGAAAAGAGAATAAAATAGTGAGAAAAACCAATCAAGACAGCAAATAGTCATTTTACTTCTGAAAAATATTTTGAATATCACATATTAACTCAATTCTGCAGAACCTTAAGGTTTATGATACATTTTTCTCACAACCAAGTATCACAGTTACTACCACACACATTTTATAGATAAGGAAACTGAGGCTCTAAGAGGTTTAAGTGACTCACCCATTGTCACATAGCTAGAAAGCATCTAAGGAAGCAGTCAAACTTAGATCTCCTAACTCCAAGTCCAAGCATGACTACTCCTCCTGTTGGATAATGCATCTAGGGGCATGAAGAAAGGTACATCCAGTAGCACTAATGGTGACAGCTACTCAACAAACCATATGGTCTCTCAACTTATACATAACTGAGGCCACACCAACAAGATTATTCTGCTTACTTTCTCAAGAAGATCAGAACCTGGTTCCAAGCTGTCCTATTCTTGGCAACTTCAACCGACATGCTGCTGTCACCTCAAACACCTTTGCTTCACAGTTCTCTATGCCTCTGGTTCTTAGCCTTGAAGCCTCCATCTCATTCCCATACAACAATGGTCATAGCCTACATTGCATCACAACATATGTTCCAACTCCATAATCCATAACTACCTCCTCTCCTTCCATCTCTTCCTGAACTTCATCTCTCTCAAATCAATTTTCTATTCCTACCACAAACATTTCCTTGTTTTCCCAGGGTATTATCCTTGCTCTGGTCTCATTTTTCTACCTCCAAAATTGTCATTCTACTGTTGGCCAGGTTCAGTTTCATATTGCTCTCTACCCTCAGACACTTCCTAGATATATAAACAGTTACTTAACCTCTTTCAGCTTCAGTTTCCTCATCTGTAAAAGTAGGGGAGAGGGGCAGCCATTAGGAGGATAATAAATATCCTTTTTAAAAAACTTTTATTATTGTATTTGTTTTCAGTATTCTACAATCACTTCCATATATCTTGGATTTTTTTGCCCTCCTTTTCCCCCACCCCGAGTCGTCATACAATTTTATATAGGTTCTATACATACATCCCTATTAAATACCTCTTCTCCAACATTTATCATCTTCCTGTTTTGCCATGTTAGCCAATCTGATAGGTGTGATGTGGTACCTCAGAATTGCTTTGATTTGCATCTCTCTAATCAAGTGATTTAGAGCATTTTTTCCTATGACTATAGACAGCTTTAATTTCTTCCTCTGAGAACTGCCCATTCATATCCTTTGACCGCTGGGTAATAAATATCTTAAAGGGGTGTTTTAAGGATCAAACAAGGCAACACAAGTAGTGTACTTTGTAGCCCTTAAAGCACAGTGCAGATGCAAACTATCATTAGTTATTACTGAATCCTGTTGTCCTGCTGCTGATCACGCCTTTCCAAACCCAACCCAATGGGTTGGATTATTCCTCCCATTCATTTCCTCAAAGTCCCATAACCATGACAACCATGAAGACCAGTTAGTTCCACTCCAAATTTGTTACTCAGTCTCAAGCAGATCCTACATGGTACATGTCAATCCTTTCACTCTTCTCTAGCTTACGCTATTGCATTGTCTAACAGTATCTGTTTCAATCCCTCTCTTCTTCCTTCAAGTCATGGACACTAAACTTACTTCCTTCTCAGATAAGGATTTCACCTGAAAGCTCCTTCTCCTCCCTCCATTCCATGATTCAAAACAGTGCAGTATCTTTCATTTGCTCCCATCTTAGAAAAAGAAATGCCCTTTCTCTTTGTCAATGCTCACTCTTCTATTGGTGTCCTTGATCCCATTCTCTCCTCCTCTTTCAGAGGATATGTGCCATTCAATTATCCCCTTTATCCCTAAATATCATCCTCTAAACTACTAGATTCCTTTCCTATTGCCTACAAATAGGTCCAGCTCTTCACATCCTTAAAAACCCTTCACTTGACTCCTCACATTATCATCCTCTATCTTCCCCCATCTTCACAGTCAAATGACTACAAGAAAGCAATCTATCCTCCTGGCCTCTGCTGTCTCACCTGCTTCTTTCTCTACATTTTGCAGTAAGTTTTCAGTCTTCACCACTAAACATAAAGCCACTCTCTTCAAAGTCATCCAGGATCTAATCTTTTTATTGCTAAATTAAGTTAATTTTTATTGCTTTATTAAATCCAATTAACTTTTTCTCTACCATATTCCAGAAATATTTTCATTCTAAACCTGGAATTCACATAATGGAAGTAGTACTCTCTGCCCCTATGCATTCTCTCTCTTATTCAGCTTCCTTTTATGTGTTTTCTTCCGATGTTAGAATGTAAGCTCTTTAAGGGCAGGAACTGTCTTTCTTTTCCTTCCTTCCTTCCTCCCTTCCTTCCTAGTATTTAATAAGGGTTCTTCAGGGCTCAACATTCCTACTCTCAGTGCAGCATCAGACACTGGATACCCTACTTCTAAGTTTTAAGGACTGTGCTCTGTTGTGGGTCTCATCTCCCTTGCCTGATTCTTCTCAGTGGCTTTAGCAGCAACATCATTTGTGTCTTGATCAACGCATGGATGCCTGAGTCTCTTCCTCTTCTCTCTCAATGACTTCATCAACTCTCCCCTATATAGTTGAATCCCAAATCTCAATATCCAGTAATCCTGAGTTCTGGTTCCACATCTTCAATTGCCCATGGGGTATTTCTACTTGGATGTCCTAAAGACATCTCAACTCAACATGTCCAAAACAAAATTCAGTATCCTTCCCACACCCCAACCCTCCCCAAAGTCACTACTAATCTTTCAGTTACTAAAATTCACAACCAAAGAACTACCTTTGACTCTTTGTTCTTCTGCACCATTCTCTCACCCAATCAACTGCCAAGTTTTGTCAGTTCTAACTTCACAACAACTCTTATATTCATCCCTTTCTTTCCTTTCACACTGTTGGCCATCACCCTAGTTCAACCCTCACCCCCTTTTCCCTTTTCCTACAAAAACCTCTTAAGGTACTTTCTGGGAAGCTCCAATGACTCGCTATTCCTTCTACGATAAATCAGACAAACTCCTTGGGGCAGCTACTGGTATAGAGTACCACTGCAGGAGTCAGGAGGACCTGAGTTCAAATTTCACCTGAGACATTTGACACTCACTAGCTGTGTGACCTTGGGCAAGTCACTTAACCCCAACTGCCTCATCCTGGGTCATCTTCAGTCATCCTGATGAATATCTGGACATTGGATTCAGATGGCTCTGGAGGAGAAGTGAGGCTGGTGACCGCACAGCTCTCCCTCACTCAAAACAAAGTCAAGTGCAAGTCATATCATCATTTCTCTGATGGTATAGTCTTCTTCAGCATTTAGGGTTAGGCAATGAAGGACAAACACATTCCCCCCACAGACAAACTCCTGTTTGTCATTTAAACCACTTTACAAAATGAGTCTAGTCTACCTTTCCAGAATAATTAGACATTATTCTCCCCTAACTCTACTATCTTCTACTCAAGCACACCCGTGCTTGTTCTGCCCTGTACAGACATTGTGCCTTCACACAAATTGTCCCCCCCAGTCTCCTCACTTTTGCTTATTGAAAACCCTATTTTCTCTTTAAGGCTCCAAGCTCAATTTCAAGAAGCTCTTTCCAATTTTCCCACTTGTTAGTGCTACTCCTGCCCAAATGACTTCATATGCATTTTGTACACAGCATATATTCTCTGTGAACATGTACCCTTCAGTGGAATGTATGTTCTTGGCCAGGAGGAATTACTTCATTTTTTATACTTGTATTCCATGTACCTAGCACAGTGTCTGACACAACAGGTACTTAACAAATATTTGCTGGTTGACTGTTTTTAAACTAAGAACCTCATCAAGTGTTGGAACTAAAAGATCTTTAACTTTAGCTACCATCTGCTTCAACTTCTCCATTAGTAAACGAAGAAACTGTGACTGAATGGTTTCTTGGTTTGTTAAAGGTACATTATACAGTTTAATCAATGGCAAAGTCAGAACTAAATTTGAAGCATTTTGCAGACACTCCCCTCTAAGTCTCCAACAGGCTTCTTTGTCCATTCATTTTCTTTTATACTTGTTTCACTTTGCAATACTTCATAAGTCTTCCCAAGTTTCTTAATATTTTTCAAAATTATTGGTTTTAATTACATTTGTTTTCCTTCACATGAATGTACTTCAATATATTTAAGCCACTTCCCTATAACTGGTAACTGAAATTGCTTCCAATTTTTTTTAAAGGTAGTTTTGCTATGGAAATCTCTGAAAAAATAATTTTTGTTTTTAATGTTCTCAGTATACATTTCCAACAAAGGAAAAAATGAGTCAGTCATGCCTACAGTTTGATTCAAGTGCCACCTAAAATATCTACCTTGCATACATAGAGTATACAAGTATAGGTGGATTATGGGAACCACTTCCACTTGATCTTTTCCTAAAATAGGTTCTTGCTAAATACAGGGGGACATCCTTCTACTAAATTCTGGCGACTAGGACAATGTTAAAGCCACTTCTGGAGTTCCTAGGTTGGTAGCCCTGTCAGTTCCACTCCCTGAGAATCCTCACTGGTGCCTGGGCTCATCAGTCTCCTTCCAGGAACCACCTCAACACCTCCCCTCAATACTGTCAATACCCTCCAACATCAATATCATCATTATCATCCCAGTATCCCCTTCAGGGAGGCAATATTTTAGACTCTGGACAATATTTTAGACTCTAGAACATGAAAAGCACATCAATGTCTAGAAAAGATTACCATATAATAACCTTAATAGAGAAAGTTTCATATTGGGATTTTAGCAAACCTAACATAATAAAACTCTGCCTCTTGGAAAGCATGCTATCTTAGTTTGGGGGCATGTGTATATTTCATCCACAGAAGCATAACAGAGAATGTAAAAATTACCAAGAGATAGTCACCTCATCACTTTTGCTCCTTGGAAGATTAACTGCTCTTTTTAGTTTCTTCACAGATTCTGTAACAGCGAGGGTCTCCACACCATCTAAAGCACTACAGATTTTTCTTACTGCTTTGATTATCTGATCTACTGCTTTATGTTGGTTCTGAAAAAGAAGGTGAAAAAGTCCAAAGTGAAGAATTAAAAAGAATTTCAGATATGAAGTCACAATTTTTTAAATTTAAAAGCCTTTTAAAGCATCAGCAAAAAATGGACTCACTTTGGTGTTACAAAAATTAAAAAAGAATTATAAGACAAAGTCTGACCTTTTTATTAAATACAATTTTCTAGTTTATAGGTAAGGCATACTGTACATTTGGGCTTGCAACGTTTTTCATTGTACCAAATTTGATAGGAGAGAAAAGGTCTGACAGATTCCTACCATTCCTACATTCCTATCTGACAGATACCAGTTGAATCAAAAATTCGTTACTGTCCCTAGAACATGGATTTGAGGCTTAATTTTGTCTCTAGCACTGTAATCTTGAGCAAGTTAGTCAATTTCTTCTAGCCTGTTTTCTCATATGTAAAATGAGGGCAATACTCATACTACAACTATCTCACAGTACTGTACTGAGGATCAAGTGATAAAAATGTACATAAAGCATTTTGCAGGCATAAGACATTATGTGAGCTAATTAGGTGCAATAGATTATAAAGTTAATAAAAAGTGGAAGCTAGTTTTTATGCTCATTGTGGAATAAGACCCTTGTAGGATTGCTTTCGTTGTTCAGTTGTTTCAGTCATGTCCAATGTTTTGTGACCCCATTTGGGGATTTCTTGGCAAAGAGGCTGGAGTGGTTTGCCATTTCCTTCTCTAGCTCATTTTACAGATGAGGAAACTGAGACAAATCGGGTTGAGTGATCTGCCCATGGTTGCACAGTTATTAATTGTCTGATTTGAACTCAGATCTTCCTAACTCTAGGCTCAGTGTTCTATCCACTTCACCACCCGGATGTTCCTCTCAAAGGAACAGTACATTTTTTGGGGGGGGGAGGGTGGGATTTTAACAGTAATATTAGGTTTTTTGTCTTTTGTTGGACATTAAAATTTCATTCATAAAGGTTTAAGTAACTCTGTCACACATGAATAAAGCTTAGATGTGGTCACTAAAAAAGCTATGTGAATTCTGGAGCACTACATGTTTGAAATATTTACCAAATATTTTTAAACCTTTAAAGTATTTCCTTGAGTACTGTGTGTTTTACAACATTAGATGATCAGTAACAACCTTTTAAGACAACTTAGCATTCAATAACATGCAAACAGAACACGGCTATAAAATCAGTTCATGAAAGCAAGAGTTTGAAAGCCTCCATCACTCCCTCAATTACATAATTCACTTAAAAGTAGTATTATAGAATGGGCTAAAACTTAATGGAAAGACATCTCTGACCTCCAATTTTTTTAACCAGACCATTTTTTTTTTAACTAGACAATCCTTAATGGGAACTTTTAGTGAGGAATGTTCTTCTACCAAGGCAGGTCAGCACCAACTTTGCAACTTTCACCCTTATAAAGTTGTGTGGGACAACTGAAGGTTAAGTGACTTACCCTGGGTCACGCAGTCATCTAGTCTGTGACAGAAGGAGCACTTGAACCCAGGTCTTTTTGACTTTAAGTCTATATCTCTATCTACTACAATTTACTGTCTCTGTGCCATCTTTTAAAAATTTAAGCTGTTTTCATCTTCAAAGCCTACAGTATTAACTTTTTAAGGAATTTTTAAAAAATATGTAGTTTATGAGGAGACTAGCATTATTTATTATTAAATAGGTTGAAACTAAAGGCTTTCAATAATTACTCTATCACTCTTTGGAACACATTCTTCTCTGAAATAAAGTCAAACTGGGAGAAAAATTCCTATCTTGGTGTCATGAAATTTTGCTAATAAGTATGTAATTTGTAATATTTAGTAAAATAGGAAAGTAGACATCAAATCTAAAGACTTGAGTCTCCAGAATAAACCACCTTGTAAAGCATTTCATAATCTTTTAGGACTGGTTAGTTTCAAACCAAAACTATTTTCAATGAAAATATTGGCAAGAATCTGGGTACTAATAAACCAAAAATGTAAAATAATACTTACTTCATTTTGAAAAGCCATCTCCACTTGGTTATGATAAGTATCTAGAAGTTCTTCAACAGAATGTCTGAAATAAAGAATAATTACTATGGTTGAAGGAGGTGACATACAAACAACAATGGCTTATTCAACAAAGTAATATAATAATTTCCTTAAACATGTTTGAAAATAAATACAAAATAAACCTTAAATACCATACCTTGTCATGATTTCTTTAAATGGATTTTCTATATGGTGCAAATATTTGCTTAAATCTGTAGGTGTTTTATCATCTTCTACCTAAACACAAAAATGTGCTTATTACTTTGATTGCCAGAGCAGATAAAGAATACTTTGAGACTAGGATTATTTTAAAATTAAAGATGTAGTATTACCCAAATATAAAGCACTCATTTGATTTTTCTCATAAGATTATTACAAGATCAATATTCTGACATTTTCTTTTCTTTGGCTAGGTAATTGGAGCTAAGTGACTTGCTCAGGGTCACACAACTGGCTCATGTGTCTGAGACCGGATTCTAACTCAGATACTCCTGACTACAAGGCCAGTGCTCTATCCACTGCACTACTTAGCTGTTCCTCTGACAAACATTTTCAAAAGGAGGTGAAAGGAGTTAAGTCTAGGTTCAAATATATAAATACCTTCAAGAACAAAGTCAAATTCTGTTCCAGGTCTCTATGTAGTAACAGCAGAACCAAAAATTACTTTTAAATGTAGCTAACTGGCAGCCAAGATAAAGGTATGGTGAAGTAGGTTGGAGGAGACAACATGAAATTCTGCAATTCTTATTTTCTTCAATAATAAACAAAAGCAGACTGCTGTTAATACTAGTTCCATTGTCTATTAGCGTCAGGGGTTGCTATTGCTTAAGAGAGTAAAAACAGTATTTATTTGTGACTGTAAATAGATTGCGTAAAAGTTTTTTTTAGACTCTTCAACCTTTCAATCAACTGACTTCTTTTCTGCTGCTTTCAAATATGTCCAAGTTTATATCATCTTTAAAAAAAACCAACAAAACCAAACCTTCAATAATGTTGCAAAAAACAAAACATTGACATGATCCAACAAAAAGAACAAGAGAAGCCAACTTAAATCTACTACTTTGCAAGTGGTGGTACAGATGTACATTGCACTTATTTTGAGACCTTTTTGATGTATTAATCAGTTCTATTGGTTTTTCCTCTTCTTTAAAAAAATTATTTTAAAACAGTATTTGCTATATAGTATGGCTCTGGGGGAAAAAGGCAGATTGGGGTAAACTATGGAGTGTTTAAAAGAAAGAAATCAATAAAAACTTATTTAAAAAAAAATTTTTACTAGACAGTACCATTCCCCAAGCTATCAAGCTCTATTTTTCCTTTCCTTTCTCCACCACATTCCTTGGAAAAGTCTATATTTATCATCTCAGCTTCCTTGCCTCTTACCCCCCCCCCCCACTTCTTAATCCATTGCAATATGGTTTTTAATATCATCAGTCAACTAAAACTTCTCTTTGAAAAATTACCAGTCACTTCTTACTGAAATCTGGAGGCCTTTTCCCAACACTAAGCCTTTTCAACATATATACTGAATTTCAAACAGCTAACTACACTCCTCTCTTGCTGAATACTTCCTCCTCTCCGGATTATTGGTGCTGTGTTTTTAAACATTCCTCTCAACTGGTTCTCCTCTTGCCTGCTTGATCGTGCCACCGTTTCTTTTCCTACATCAGCACTCAAATTATACTCCCTAACTATGAGTCTTCCCCAAGACTCTGTCTTTCTTTTCCAGCATTCTTTTCCCTCTACACTCTCTTTGGGTAACCTAATGAGTTTCCATGCATTTTACTACCATCTACCAAGTATACAGAAGACTCACAAATCTACATATTCAGCCCCAGACTCTTTCCCAAGCTTCAGTCCCACTACACTACCAACTGGCAGGTAAATAAGAAAGTAGATAGATCACTAGGCTGGAAATAAGGAAGACAAGTTCAAAACCACTTACTGACTGCATGACCCTTGGCAAGTCACTTAACCTATGTTTGCTTCAGTTCCTCATGTGTAAAATGGAGGTAATGACAGCACCGACCTCTGATGGTGGTGAAGATTAAATGAAATGACTGCAAAGCACTTACAGCCTGACATACAGTAAACACTATATAAATTATTATAATAATGACATATTTCAAACTTGATGTCCCCACAACACCTTGTCCTCAACTCAGCTCCCTCTTAAATCTCTTCTACTTCTGTCAAAGGCATCAGCAGTTTCACTGGTTTGTAATTCTGGCATTATTCTCTTCTCCTCACGATTCTTCACATGCTGTAAACTCCATCTCTTGTCATTTCTATCTTTATAACTCCTTTTCACCACTCATAGTTTGGTTACCACTTTATTTCAAGTCCTTACTCCAACAACCTCCCTACCTCAACTCTCCCATCACTCCCATTCATCCATCCTGCACAATGCTTTCAAAGTAATTTTCCTTATATGCAGATATGATCATATAACTTCCCTACTGAATCAACTCTGGAAGCTTCCTATTGCTTCCAAAATAAAATATAAATTCCTGTTTAATGTTTAAAGCCATATACAACCTGGTGCCAACCTATCTGTCCGAACCATTGGATATTATCCTCGCTTTTCTACTCTGATAAACTGGCCTCTCACAGCAGGGGCCTTCCCTCATGCCTGCAATGCAGTCCTTCCTTACCTCAACCCATACAGTGCTTGGCCTCCCTCTAAAACTCCCTTTTATTCATGTGTATGTATAATTAACAATTTTATGTTCATGTTGTACCTATTTACCACACCAACCCTATACCTATATGTACACACACACACACACACACACACACACACGAATGACGTAAGCTCATTCTGAGTAGTAACTGTTGCATTTTTTTGTACTTGTGTTCCTAGCACCTGGCACTTAACAGATAGATCTAAACAGTTGCAATATTATAAACAGTTTACCTTATTGCATTTTATTCTCTTTTACAGAAGAGTAATCAATTTGGAGTACTAGTTTCTAATATACGATGCCAAATTGGAAAAAACATGTTCCTCAAAAGTCAGGCGTAGAAGAGATTTTAATTATAAAAGTCCCTCTTCTCTCTCATACCAAAAACTCGAATCCTTATTTTTCTTCCTTCTTCCCCAACTCTCAGTTCTTGCTCTTTTTACCAAGGTACAGGATACAACCAGTACTTTTTTCTTTCACCTTCATTCTCAAATCTTGTGCCTAAGAACCCCTGTAGGCTAACATGACAACCCCAGAAATAATCCTGTTGGGACAAAAGTTAGTATCATTTTATTATCCCCCAACTCCAATGCCAGAATTTTCAAGAATGCTGTTCTTATGAACCATTACTGAATAATACAATCCAGTAATCAGTTTTAGAAAGCTATTTAATTTTTTAAAAAATTCAACCAAAAGCAAATGTGTTATATACTCACTGTTCGAGCCAGATCTTGGCACATTGCATCAAAGGTTAAGAGCTGCAGTTTAATCTCTGTGTCCCATTTTCTAGAGTTCTGAATATATTCATGACTTCCAAGGCAATGGTTACTGTTAAAAGAACAATCATTTAGCAATATTCTTTAAATCAAACTCAAAATAATAAATATGAAGACCCAGAAAAAGTCACTGCTTCACTGAAGTGAATGTAACCGCTAGAAGTTGAGACATGGCAAAACAAGCAGAAACAGATCAGTGGAAAGTGATAAGAATAACAATACTATGAATCTAAAAATAAATATATGGAACTAAAGTATATATTCTCTCAGGAGAGATGTATTCAAAGCAAATGTACAAAAAATAGACAGATATTTCAAAATGACTAGAGGTGAGACTAAAAGCAGTAAGAAAATCACAACAAAAAAGGCTTAACATGTTGTTCAGTCATTTCAGTTGTGTCTGATTCTTCATGATCCTATTTGGGGTTTTTTTTGGTCAAAGATACTGGAGAAGTTTGTTATTTCTTTTTCCAGTTCATTCTACACATGAGGAAACTGAGGCAAACAGGGTTAAGTGACTTGCCCAGGGTCACATAGCTACCACATGTAAACTCAGGTTATCCTGATCCCAGGCTGGGCATTCTATCCATTGCACCACCTAGCTGCCCTAAAAAATGTTTTGACATAACAATACTTGTTAAGTAAGTGAGACAAAAAGATTAACAAGACACTCATGATAAGTCACTGAAAACAAACCAAAGTTGACATCTGAAAAGTAACAAACCACAGAATCATGTCTACTAAAGTAGAATATAACCACATTACAATATGTTTACGAGGACTAATGGTCCAAATAATTATATGCATATAAATTTTTAAATAAAAATTGAATAGAATTCATGTTTTATGTATATTGCAATAATACTCATAATTTTTAACTAAGCATCTTTAAGTATTAGAAGATTTTACACTATAGAGCATATACCGATGTGTAAAACAGTAACAAAGTAGTCATGCTTACTTCTGTAGTACTTCTTCTTGACCACAGACTTTAAGGACATAGCTGCCAACATCTACTTGATTCAAGTCGTCATGGACCCAGCAAAGTGCTTGCATCATTATAATCTCAACAGTAGAACTCACTATAAAAAAAGGAGTTACACGTCAATCTAGTTTTGCTCATTTAACTACACACAGTTTCCTATACAGATTACGTTGCTCTTCAATCAAAAAGATCACTTGCTTAATCTATACTCCTATGAAGAAGATGTCATTTGTATACAGAAACAAAATTGTTTATTGTAGGCTATGAAAAGTAGCAGATCAGTATAGTGTAGCAGCAGAAAGAATGTTATCAGACTGGTGTTAGAAGATCTGATATCTGGTTCTGCTACCAACAAGCTGTATGGAACTTGGGTAAATCATTTACTCTCACTAAGCCTCAGTTCTCTTATCTTTAAAACGAGGATAATAATTGCACTTCTTACCTTACAGAGTATTGTGACAATTAAAAAATCATGTAACAAAATATTATGTAACTATAAATTAATGTTTTTTCATTTAATGTCTACAATGTGTAAGGTACAGCAAATATAGAAGTGAGACAAACGCTGCCCTTAAGAAATTTACTTTCTTAATAAAGATTGTTCAGTTTAAAGATATAAAATTTTATAAGTGTGGGTAATTCCCTTCCACAAAGGCAACAATCCCTCTTTAACTTAATATAAGGTGCTGAAGAGTTGTACCAGTGGCCCGCCTAGTATTAAGCCTCTGTGAACAGTCAGGTTGGTGCTCAGATAAGACACACACCCACACCCACAGACAGGCACATAGACACACAAGCACACAGGCACAAACAGGCGCACGCACACACACACACACACACACACACACACGCACACACACACCCCCTCAGAGCTTTTACACACACACACACACCCCTCAGAGCTTTTACACACACACACACACACACACACACACACACACACACACACACACACACACACACACACACACACACACACACACACACACCCCTCAGAGCTTTTCCACAGTGGCAGACCTTAACAAAGCTTGCAAACTCAATCACCTCCATGTATCACACTAGGACTTACATGCAGTAAATTCTGGAACAGTATATAAACAGATATTAATGAATGTATTTATTACTGTCTGCCCCCAAAGATTTACTTTAAATTACAGAATTAACATGGCAAGTTTCCAAATTCTCACAAGAAGACACAGCACTTGTCGCCATCTTTGGCACTGGGTGAACAACAGCAACAACAACGACTACTACTAAAAAGTTTTTAAAATCAAAGTAGCCACAATAGGCCTGGCATCAGCAGTTATTTAGAATAACTTGTACCTGAACCTCACACCAAGAATGGAATGGTTTAGTGGAAAGCCAAGAATCCTACCTCATTATCCATGATGGGCCCCAGTCTTGGACAAACTCGTTCTATTCCCCCTCTGACAACATGATTGGGTAGGATTTCTCCATTAAGATATGTATTAAGATTTATGCTTATAAATTAAGTTTAGCAAAACAGTTACCATTTTAAATTCATTTCAAGAACAACTAGGTCAGGGGCAACTAGTTGGCAGGAGCACAAGCCCTGGAATCAGGAGGACCTAAGTTCAAATCTGGCCTTAGTTATCTGACACACTTATTAGCTGTGTGACCTTGGGCAAGTCACTTAATCCCAACTGTCTTGTCTTCCTGTGATGGCAACCAAAATAGGATCTTTTACTGTTTTTGTTTTAGTATAATCAAGTGCCTCACACTGAATCTTGCCTTTATCAATCAAGAGTCTTTACTAGGAGTAAAGTAAGGAAACAAGAGTTTCTTTAGCTAGAAAGAGTATATGTATTTTTATTGTTAATGTAAAGATTAAAGATCTTCCCCTCTCATTAATGAGCCTTCCCATTATGGGGAGTTTGATTAGGTGAGATTGTGCCCACACCTTTTGTTAATGAGTCACAGTTCTCAAGGGTTGGGATGCCCTCTGGCAATTAAATAGGTATAAATACTCTGACGCTGAGGTTCTACTTTGGGGCCTACTGATTGGAAGTGTTTGTTTGGCCAGAGGAGGACTCTGGGAAGCCACTAAGGAGCTTCTCACCCTCACTCCCGGTGCTTCCCTCTCTGTAACTATGGTCTGATAGTTAAACCTATCTGTTGAATTATGGTCAGGCAGAGGAAGCCATGTCTGTTGATCTTTGATTTCACTGTATTTTCTTTGAAGTTCAGGACGCTGACTCCCCTGAACTAGGTGAATGATCTATGTGCTTGGTTAAAGGAATGATACATGTGCTTGATTAAAGTGATTGTTAACCCCTCAAAAGTTGCCTTTCCTTTTATGAATACAGATCTAAGAACCTGTGGTATCAGGTCCCCCCTATGTATGCTGGAGTGCTTACTGATACGCTTCTCCCCCTTCATTATAAAAAAAAAAGAAAAGAAAGGACAGGCCATTACATAACATTAGTCATATTATAATACAAATTATATATTTAAAGTCAACTGTTTAATGACATATTATTAACCAAATATTGCCTTTGAGTTATTTGAGCCAATAGTACCTTATGGGACAAAATTAATGCTTACTATACTTAGACTTTAATATTCAAAAAAAATTAACATATCAAATGAATATAATCTTTAACTTTTAAACTGAAAGCTAATTTAAGTTGCTGGTTTGAAACTGCTGCAGTTGGTTGGTATTTTTATTTCTCAGAGGTTTATAATTTAAAGATCATTAAAAGTACAAGACAAAGAGGAACATGACCAAATATTTCAATATTCTCCAGATCTGGAGCCCTTAGAAAAAGGAATAGCATAATTTTAGACCAAAGCTTGATGTAGAAGTTTAAGAACTTTTTCTACAGATACAATCTTATTTAATATTAAAACACAATGAAACCTCAGAGTTCTAATTAATCCCTATTGCTTTTATTATGTTCAAAGTTTATAACTAAAAATACATCCAATTATGGTAGGAAAATCATTAAACAACATAGAAGTCACCTACAAAATTTGGAATGGGAGTGGCTGGGGAGCAGGCTTTCAGGTAACAGAATAAGTCATTGTACAATGGACACTTAACCTAGAAGATAGGGCTAGAACTTTGTGTTCTTTACATAGAATCCCAAAGGCAAAAACATTTAAGAGTTGAAGAAGATTCTAATTAGCTCCTCCACCGTCAAGCAGTTTTGAACCTGAGCCAAATGTATCAATATAACAAATAAAACTCAAAAAATTTTTTAAAGCAAGCAGGAACTCATTAGATCACCAGTTTTCAATAGGACACCCAAAATGTTATCTAAATGAATGATCTTTTATTAAATAATAGAACCTACTGATAACTAAAAATAATTACAACACTGACACATTTCCAAGTATCCATTACCTTTCACTTAGAAAAAGTCAACCCAACACAAGTATTTAAGACATACCATCACATGTAAAAGTAACTGGTAGTTGAAATCCTTCAATTTCTATGGAGACCTTCACACTAGAATTCTCTCCACATGTGTTTCTCTGCATCATAACTGGGCTTAGCACATAACCTGGATTTGTGACTCGATTGCTATGTGGAAAGTTGGTCCTCAATCTGTAATTAAAAAAAAAATTTACTTGTTAAAAGCTGGTTTTAAAGAATGCTTCTATATTGAATAGTATGCTTACTTTTTTTCATCCCCAAATCTTTGTCCACTTGTAGAAAGGTCTATAAGTATTACTGTGAATGAAATCCTATTATAACACTGCAATCAACATGTACTTTTAAAATAAAGTGACAAGAGGAAAAGGAGAATTAGAAGGATTTTCATTATTTTTACATGGACCATTAACATTTGTTGAGTATATAAAACTACTGGAGCTTTTTGGTAAATAACATGACATTCTATCTATGGAACCCAAAAGAGATTATGCCAACAGCCTCACAACTGGTATCCTCACCTCAAGTCTTAATTACTCCAATCTATCCTGCACTCAGCTATTACAAGTGATTTTACTTAAGCACAGATTTGATTATGTCACTCTCCTACTCAACAAACTCCAAGACATTCCTATTGTCTCTAGAGTAAAATGCTAGCTCCTCTTGGTAGCTTTTAAAGCCCTTCATAAACTCCAGCCTTACATCATTTCCCTTTCTACATTCTGTGATCCAGTCAAAATGGCTTTCCTTTGGTTATTTAAACAGTACACTATACCTCCCATCTCCAATGTATTCCCTCATAGCCTGAGCTTACAGGATTCTCCTGACTTAAGATAAAGAAAACAGAACATTGATAAAGCCTGATCCACCCAACTGCTAATGCCCTCCCTCATGACCTTGTATTTAGATGCTTTTCTTTTTTTGTCTTTACACGTATTCCCCCCTTCTATATAATTTTATGCATGCATGAATATATGGGAAGGGGGGACACACAAAGCATGATGTAAGTGGACACAGAGCTGGCCACAGAACCAGACCTGCTGATATATGCTGGCTGTGTGACCCTATGCTAGTCACTTACCCTCTCAGTGCAATAGGCCAGAGGTGTCAAATTCAAGGTTTGTGCTTACAATCCTAATCAAAATGTAACTAGTAAATGTTTAACAAAATAATGAATACCACACACAGATAATGCTATTTTTTAATTTTTCTAAGTCAATATGCCATCTCTAAGGATTGAGTTTACCACGAATGCATTAAACAACTCTTTCTTTTTAGAGGCAATCAGGGGTAAGCCCTGGACCACTTAGCTAGTAATAAATGTCTGAGTTTGGATTTGAACCCAGGTCCTCCTGACTCTAGCATCCAAGCTCTATACACTGTGCCACTGAACTGCCCCAGGCAACTCTTTTCTAAGACCAAAAATTGCAAAGGAGATGTTGACCTTCATAGGTAGGGGGAATTTCCTTCTCTAGAATTTTCTTCAACTCATCTACATACTTGTCTCCATTTGCATGGAAGAGCAAAGGTGCTATCTTCCCAGTTGTATTCTATCACATGACTGGCCACAGCACTTGGCACCTAGGAGGTGAGTGATAAATGTTTGTTGATTAACTGGAGAATAACTGTCGGGGGCAAGGAGAGTACAAATGACTTCATTCTCTCACTGTTCAATGAGTGTAAGTCACAGACAACCTCAAGATATCACAGACTGAACTCAAGTCCTGACTCCTACTCAGCTTTTTCTCCCCACTATGCTCTGCTGCTACTCTAGAAAAGTAGTTCAGAGAGATGGTATGATAGAGCCAAGATTGAGTAGGATTAAGGCATCAGGTTGAAGCTCATTTGGTTATGTGTGCACAGAATGCTGGTGATAGTGAACAACTTCCTGCTGCAGAAGGCTGACTCTCCCGCTGGTAGCTTATGGCTATAAATTCTGTAATATCTCTCTTCTAAGACAGCCAACTCAACTCAAAGGACAATAGAAAGACTCCTACTGAGCTTCCTCTGATTGACTGGGTTTCACCCAGAATTTCCATTTAAGGAGGAAGCCCAGGCCAACCATATATTCCTCCTAACTCTCCAAACTTTCTCTACTATTCACGTCACAGAAACTTCTATAATCTGTGTTCACTCACAATGCATTATCTTTCCAGCACAATGTGAGCTCCTTGACAGCTTCTATTTCTGTCCCAGTACTTTGCTTAATAAACGTTTTATCTTTCATTCATTCACCCCTAGAATTCATTTATCAGAAATATCCTCTTGGAGTCTTTCTCAGTAACAGACTGGTTCTTCCCAAAATCACCACTGTAAGGAGGAGGCATAGGCTAGATATGCCTTCAATCTTCTGTAAGCTGTACTCTAACTTTCCTGACTTACACTAACCTTCATCTGATACGTGGCTTCCTACCTTCAGTTCCCTTTATGTACTATCTTCCCCCATTAAAATATAAACTCCTTGTGGTTACAGGCTGTCTTTTTTCTGCTTGAATTGCATTTCCAGAATGAAGCATAGTGCCTGCCAAAAAGTAAGTAACAAATGCTTGCTGACTTGATTTTCAAGAAAGCAAATTTTAAAAGGCCAAAAATAATCTAAATACTGAAATAAAGAAAAACACCATGTAAGTACAGTGACCAATACTGGTCTCAGAGGGGGTGGAACAGAAGGAAAACAGTATAGCTGAGCTCCCCTCCAAACAGAAAATGGACCAGACTAGATCCTGATGGGGATTTCCAGAAATAGTCATATCGAGTCATCTAACCAGCCCAGGTCAGCGATGGGGTCAGTCAACAATAAATTGGCCAAGGAGCATTAAGGCCTTACCTTGGTCCAGGCACTGTACTAATTGTTGAGAATACAATAAAGGAGAAGTCATTCTCAGCTTTAAGAAGCTTACATTCTACTGGGGCAAGGATGTAGAAAATTGGGAGTGGGGAGGAGAGGTATCAAGCCCATGGCATAGCAGGAAAAGTATGAATGCAGTCTAGAGAAAAATGAGACATGGCTGGCTAGAGGATCTTCCTGAAATGAAGGTTCTGGGAGGAGTCATGCAATTAGAGGGAGAGGCTGAAAGCGTGGTGGCTTACTTCCAATAAGTGAATTTTCTAGGCCATGGTAAAGGAAGGTCCCAAGTATAGCAATGAATTCATTCCATATGATGAGATAAAGAAGACTGACATTCAATCTCTATCATTTGTGGGTTTGGGATTTGATACCACCTCTTCTTTTGGTGTCTTTCAGATGAAAATGACTCCCCTTTCATGCAGGTCAATACAGGTCTTTGGTGGGGATGGCTTTTAGTATTGAGAGTGACTGAACAGCTGTAACTCTTGGCAGGACCAGACCAGCCACCTTGAAATCTAATTCTTCATCTTTTGACTTCCATGGTCACAATAAGGTTTACTGGTCTTCACTGGTCTTCCTGGTTTTCATTTTTTTCTTCCAGTGCCATCCTAGGATCCTTCCAGCCTACCATGTCACCACTCCAGCTGCTTTCAGCATGTGTTCCTATTGGAGTTCAGGGAGCAACTACTTCCTTGTTTCCACAGAAGCTGCTCAGAGAAGCAGGCAAAGAGGAGACAGATACACTTTCAGATACTGGAAACAGGACTGAACTAGGAGCATGCTGTGGAGCCTTGCAGTGCCCACGGAGAGTCTGTGCACCAGAGTGAAAGGTCACATACTTATACTGGGGTACCACCAAAGTCATATTAAAGCACTGCAATGGGAATGAGTGCTAAAGTGCAGCTTTAGCACTAGAAAGTCCATTAGATAATTCTGGGTCACAAGTCTAGGACAGATTAAAAAGAGCATGTGGGGGACCTGGGGATGGTATCCTTGGGTAGGGAGGCCGTTGGAGATCTACCAAAAAAGGAAGAAATTCAGACACAAGCAGCAGAGATAAGTATGGCTCAGATCTCAGGCACAAAGTAGGGACACAGCTTCAGCACCTAATCTATCCTACAGAGGAATAACCAGGCAAGAATCCCAGACCAAATGGAAGCCTACAGTTCTTTCACTCTGGAACAAAACAACAGTGTTTTTCAATTGGCTGATAGGCACTGAATCCAGCAGCATCTACTGTTGCCCAGACCAGGAGGGAGAAAACACACAAAAGGCAACAGGAAAGTGGGAGGAGAGGGTAACATTGGACACTGGGGATGCTCAAAGTGAGGACATATTGTTTTAGGAAGTTGAAACCAGGCAGGGCAGAATGGGCCCCAAACTTAAGTTTCTGTCCTCTACAAGGGGAGACAATGGAAAGAGTTTGGGGCTCCACTCTCCAGTCCTCTAATCAGATGGCAGAGGAGGCTGAAGGCAGTAGTTGCAATGAAGGTTTGTGATGGGATTAGATGTAATGAACATAACCTAAGAGGAGTATTTTGTTCCATAGGAGTTGTCACCAGGTATGTCAGCAGATACAGAGTAAAGTAACAATCACAAAATGAAAAATTCTATGAACTTCATAGTCAAAATCTAGAGCTTCCAGATCAAAGAAAAAATAATGCAAAAAGCTAGAAAGAATTAAAATACCAAGGAACCAGTCAGGATGGCATGATTTTGTAATCACTACTATAAAGGAACAGTGAGCTTGGAATATAATATTCCAGAAGGAAAGGAAAACAGGCTTGTAACCAAGCCAAGAACAACTCACCCAGGAAAAAAAACGCAACTGGAGGGATGGGGGTGGAGGTAGGGGTAATGGATCTTTAATGAAATACAGGGACTTCTAAGAATTCATGATGAAAAGACTACAGCTGCCTAGAGACTTTGAAGATAAAACAGAGGTATTAAGAGCAACATAAAAAGATAAAGATGAGGAAGAGTAAGGGACTAAACAAGAATAAACTATGTATGTTCAAATGAGGAGATGGTAAACATGTCCCCTCTAAAGCCTAACATTATTAGGCTGATTGCAGACTGAATCTAATTAGTTAAGGTCTGGATTGGGTGCTGTTATTTCTTCTTGATCTTAAGAGAAGAATGTAAAGAAGGGAAGAGGAACACACTGGGCGAAGGGAGGGAAAGAAAGGTTAGAGGAAAATATCTCACATAATTAAGGTATACAAGTTGACATCTATACAAACTAGGAGGCATGGGGTTAACTAACACTTGTATTCTCACTTGTATCAAACCTGGTCAAAGGAAGGAGGAAAACATATACATACACACAGTTTGGTAAAGAAATATCTTTCACTCAGTAGAGAAACAGGAGGGATGGGGGAAAGGGGGGGGGGGGGTAATTAAAGAAGGGTAATAAATGATGGCTGAATTAGGAACTCTAATTGATATAATGACCAACCATGATTCCATATGATTCAGATGAAGCATGCAATCCCACAACCTGATAGAGAAATGAAGGCCTCAGAGTACAAAACAAGGTAATTTTTTTTGGACCTGATTAATGTAAAAATTTTTTTGTTTTACTATACATGTTTGTACAGGTTTTGTTTTTTTTTAAAAATTCTCAATGGGGGTAGGGGAAGTTGAAGTTGGAGGGTAATATGATGAATTTTTAATTGACTGAAAAAAATATAATTTCTTAAACAAAAAAACAGTACCAGAGAAGAAAATGAACCTCTCTCCCTTTGCTGGAGAGAAAAGAAACTAAAGGTGCGTACTACTACATATGCTGCCAGACTTGTCTATATGTGCATTTATTTTGTTCAGCTATTTTGTATGCTACAAAGTAAAGGCTAGATTTTTTGCTGGTTTTGTTTGTGGGGTAGAGGGTGGGAGATACTAATACATTTCTGACAATGAACATAATATGAAAAAGTAGTAAATAAAACTTAAAAAGGATCAATTAGAATAAACTTTTAAAGAATTAGATGGCATCAGTATTTTATAGTAA
Source organism: Bettongia penicillata ogilbyi (assembly GCA_023548195.1). NCBI lineage: Eukaryota > Metazoa > Chordata > Mammalia > Diprotodontia > Potoroidae > Bettongia > Bettongia penicillata. Next base: position 1,881,465 of record JAJHZJ010000592.1, on the reverse strand, counting down.
TAATCAGAGTTTAGGCAATTTTGATGGGAAATGAGGTAGTTTTTATTTTATAATTTTAAAATGCATTAGGATTCTTTTCCTCACATCTATATATATATATATATATATATATAATATATGTGTGTGTGTGTGTGTGTGTGTGTGTATATATATATATATATATATGGTTTTAAGCAATGGCTACAAAATAAGGGGCTCCATCATATCAGGCAAAATATAATAAAATACTGTAACAGAGGCAAAATAGCAAGAAGTAGCTTTAACACTAATTTTAACATGGGTTTTTAAAATATACTCATCAACTTGAAAATCTATGATTCTCTTAAGTAAAATAAAATCAACATCATTGATACAGCAAGAAAGTAGAAATGAAGTTCTTATATGCTACAATAATTTGAAAGCTAATTCATTAACTATATGTAAAAGGTGACACCATTAAACATAAATTATAACAGAAGGAGATCAGGTACCTTTCCGATTTGCGGCTAGGGGAGAATTATTAACCAAACAAGTTTAACTCAAGATTAATAAGAATACAACAGAAGATAAAATAAGTAATTTCAATTACAAGAAATTGAAACACTTACGCACTAACAAAACCAGTGAGGATGAGATAAGAATGTGAAAAATCTTAACGTCAAATGTATTTGGTTAGGATTTAATATGCAAGATATACAGAGAAATAACACAATTACGTAAGACCAAAAGTCACTTCCCAAAGGATAAAAAATCTAGGGATATGAACTAATAGTTCTCAAAAGAAAAACTGCAATCTATTAACATGTGTGTGAAAAACTGATCAAATCATAACAAGAGAAATCAAAGCAGTTCTACCCTACAAATGTACTAGTCTGCAGTTACTGTTTAAGGAAGCAAACTGGCAAAAATGACAAAGGATGAGAATAGTCAGTATTGGAATATCTCAAAAAAAAAAAAGTACACTGATAAATTATTAGTGGAATTGTAAATTGCCCAATCATTCTGGAAAGCAATCTGGAATTGTGCTTTAAGAAGAAAAAAAAGACTTGAAAAAAAGAAAGGCCACCTTTTGACCCAGAGATAGGAATATTAAACATGTACCTCAAGATGATCAAAGACAGAAATATATTCCATATACAATAAAATATTCATAGTAACCTTTTCTGGGGTATCCAAAACCTGAAAATAGTCCAAAGGGAAAAAGACTAAACAAAATATGGTTCAAGCAGGTGTGCTAGAGCTGATGGTTAATGGGAAAATTTACTCTTCAGATATCATTAAACTCTACAAATGAGACCTGATTTCCTATTTAGTTGATTCTCTAGGTTTAAGGAAATTATAGATAATATGTTAATAAGGCAGATTAAACTTCATAGTCATGCCCACTTTTTTCTTAGCACACCCTTGGGCACATAAATACAAAATGGAATTCACACTGTATCATAAAAAATAACTGTAGAATTGAGAGAAATATAAACTAATATAACGTAAAGTAAGCAAAGCCAGGAAAATAATCTCAACAATAAATAGAATAACAAAAGCAGAAAGAGCAATGGAATGAAAGTGAACACTAGATAATTATAATGATCAATCTTGGTCACTGGTAATTAAGTCAACAGAGTGATGGGCCTAGAGTCAGGAAAACCTGCATCTTCCCTCAGACATTTATTAGCTATGTGACTCTGAGCAAGTCACTTAGTTGTTTGCCTCGGCTTCCTTAACCGCAAGATGGAGATAATAACAACACCTACTTTGCAAGGCTGGTGTGAGGATCAGACAAGGTAATATTCGTAAAAAGCACTTGTCACAGGGCCTGGCACACAGGAAGTACTAGATAAATGTTCACTCCCTCCTTAGGGTGAGTGGAATGTAGAAATGAAGGCAATGCAAAACAAATCAATATAATGTTTAAAATGCAAACAATACACACAATGCCTACAAGATAAATGGAAAGAACAAAAGAATATGACCAACCTGCTCTAGCTCTACCCTCCACAGCCCATAAAATACCTATAAAAAGACTCCAAACAAATTCTAGAGCAGCAAAAGTTGCAAAACGACAGAATGAAAGACATTTCCAGCCCAAGGCAGCCTGGAAGGCCAACAGGAAAGGTCTATTGCACCCAGATCCGAGTGAAGTACAACCCAGCCTGGGTCATGCTGCACTCATGGACAGGACTGGAGCAGGCTTCAGGGTGTGGAATCACAGGTAAGGGCTGCGGGTCGCACATGTCTCACCCAAAGACAGCTTCAAATGTCAGTAAGAAAGCTCTATCACTTGGGTAAAAAGGGAGTGTTCACTTTTGGAGCCCTAGGCCTAAAAGGGGGGGGAGGGGGAGGCAGGGAATTGAGCAGCTGATTTGAGTATCAGTTCTGAGTGGCTGCCCTGGTGTGAGGAAAAGCACTGGAGTGGTGGAGCTGGCAGAGGCTCTAGAGAGGGAATCCTACTCACAGATCCTGGGAAGAAAGGAGCAACTCATCTCACACAAAAGAGGAAAGAAAGAGCTTTTACAATGGAGGGGAAAAGGGGGGAGATGAAAGGAAATAATTGAGCCCTACTCTTATGGGATTTGATTAAGGAGGGAATAATATGCACTCAATTTGATATGGAAATCTATTTTACCCTGTAGGAAGGCAAGGGGGAAGGGGATAGGAGAGGAAAGACTGTCAGGGGCCGTCCCCGAACCTCCTGGGCAGAGAGGTAACGGCCAGGAGTCTATACCCGTCCCCCCCCCCCCCCCCCCGGCAATCACGCGCCTCACCCGTGACTTCCGGGCTAAGGGTGCAGGGAAGGCTCGTGTACAAGGCACGATACCGCCCTCGGGGAGGTGCTGAGGGAGCCCCAGTAAGAGTAAAACACACCTGGCCACCTGTGATAGGACCAAACAGATGGTCCGAGTGGGGAGGGAAGGTCCAGAGAGACTCCTGCCCTATTGCCACAGAACACAACCAGCTAAGGGGAGGGGGCTGGGGCGACAGCAGGCTGAGCTCTCCAATCAGGGGCCAGATAGCAAGAACCGGAAGGATAAGGAATATAAGGCTATGCTCTGAGGGAATTCGGGGGGACTGGGCTGATGTAACCTGCTGAATAAACACCTGCATTGCTCTACCACTCTGGCTAGTGCCTGGTTTAGCCCGTCCTCAACCCCTGGGGCCGGGACCGGAGACGTCCGAAGCCGCGGCTGAGCGGAGAGCAGAGGTCACGACATACCCCCTGCGGTGCAGCAGGGACTGAGCCCGGACAAAAGACAACAGAAAGAACAGCAAATTGGGGAAAGGGATAATCAAAAGCAAACACTACTGTGGTAGGACAGGTCAAGGGAAAGAAGAGAATAAATGGAGGGCAGGATAGGACAGAGGGAAGTGTGGTAAGTGTAGTTGGCCTTTTACAACATAACTATAATGGAAGTACTTTGCATTGTTACACATGTATGACCTATATTGAATTACTTATTTTCTGAATTAGGGTAGGTGGGGAGGGAGGGAGACAATATACAACTCAAAGCTTTAATAATAAATGTTAAAAATTGTTTTTAGCTTGCAATTGGAAATTAAGCTATACAGGCAATGGAGTAAAGAAATCTATTTTGCCCTACAGAAAAATAGAGGGGAAGAGAGATGGAAGAAGGGTGGGTAATAGAGGGGAGGACAGACTGGAGGAAGGGGTGGATGTGGTGCATGCAGCCCGGGGTAGGCAGTGGAGAGAGATGGGACAAAATTTTGAATTCAAATTCTTGTGGAAGTGAATGGTAAGAACTAAAAATAAATACATTAGGGGGGAGGAGCCAAGATGGCGGAGTAGAAAGACTCACGTATGCTAGCTCCGAATCCATAGCCCATAAATTTCCTGTAAAAAGAACTCCCGCTAGAAAGGCCAACCTTCCTTCTCGTTACAGATCAGGGAGCCCGAGGCTCGTGGATGGCCGAGGCTCATGGATGCCACCTCGGCTGCCCAAGGTCCAGAGCTGTGTCTTGACCTCCACCCTGGCTCTCCGAGGTCTCCAAGCCCAAATCCGTGGCTGTCTCCACAGGTCCATCCTTGGGCCCATGTTTGGATGAAGCCACCCAGTATGGGCGCTTCAGGGCCAGAACATAACCCTACTCCCAAAGCAGAGAGTGAGCACACTTTAAACCACTAGACAGTATTCCTGGGTTCGAATCCTACCTCTCTCTGCTCCTCAGTGCCTGCCGGGATGTTGAGGGCCAGGGTGGAGTGCTACTGACAAGATCAGGAAAGACCTTCAGGGAAACTGTTCTTGAAGACTGTGCTCATTATCATCTGGAATGGCTCTCCATGCCCCAAGATGTTGCTGTCTCCGTGAGACAAACGTGGGAATTACAGAAAACAAGGGACATGTAAAATAGATGTCCTCTAGGCTAATAGCCTTTAAAGACAATAAGTCTGGCCAAATCACTGGGACAGGAGATGAGCAAAATTTCTGTCACGTACACTTGCAGATTCTGTCTATATAAACCTTAACCCTCAGATCAATAAACGGAACTGGTCTATCTTTAAAAAACAAAAACAAAAACAGAACTCCCCACAAATTCTGGAGCACTGCAAGCCGCGCAGAAACACAGTGGAAAAGATTTCCGTTCCAGAGATTTCCGTTCCAGAGACCCTGGAAAGCCGTCCTCAGGGGTCCGTTGCACTCCGGACAGCGGAGCCCACCCCTGCGCTGCCCTGGCCGTGGCCCCAGAGGAGCAGATCCATGCAGGCTTCAGGGACAGAATCTCCGGCGGCTGAGAAGGTCCCTCCACCCACACGCGCACACGTCAGTGAGAGAAATGCTTGGGCTGCCTGAGAGGGGAGCGGGGTGTCTCCGTGACTCGGGTCCCCTCGGGAGGCAGTGGCAGAGGCAGCAGTGGAGGCCGGAACTCCCGGAGCAGCCGCAGGAGCTCAGGGCCATTACCGAACGTCTCCCCATAAACCCCCAGAGGGAACTGAGCCTGGGAGGCGGCCCTGACCCCACCCAAGCACCAGAACTTCAGCTCACATTGAATAGCAGCCGTGCTCCGCCGCTGAAAGCCCTGAGGCTGGGGAGCAGCATTTGAATCTCAGACCCGAAGCACTAGTTGGGCAGATCTAGGCAGGGGTGGAGAGGAATCTCAGAAGTCAAGTAACTGGCTGGGAAAATGCCCAGAAAAGGGAAAAAAAATAAGACCATAGAAGGTTACTTTCTTGGTGAACAGATATTTCCTCCTTTCTTTTCTGATGAGGAAGAACAATGCTTACCATCAGGGAAAGACAGAGAAGCCAAGGCCTCTGTCCACCAAACATCTGAAATAGATATCCAATGGGTTCAGGCCATGGAAGAGCTCAAAAAGGATTTTGAAAATCAAGTTAGACAGGTGGAGGAAAAACTGGGAAGAGAAATGAGAGAGATGCAAGAAAAGCATGAAAAACGGGTCGATACCTTACTAAAGGAGACCCAAAAAAATGCTGAAGAAAATAACACCTTGAAAAATAGGCTAACTTGGGGGGGCGGAGCCAAGATGGCGGAGTAGAAGGATGCACGTTTACAAGCTCCGAAACCACAGCCCATAGAATCAATGTAAAAAGAGACCCCTCCATAACTTCTGGACCACTGAAAGGTGTGCAGAAATGGAGTGGAAGAGATTTCCGTTCCAGAGAGCCCTGGAGAGCCGTCCCCAGGGTCCGTCGCACCCCGGAAAGCGGACCCCACCCCAGCGCTGCCCTGGCCGCGGCCCCAGAGAAGCTGACCCGAGCAGGCTTCAGGGACGGAAGCGCCGGCAGCCGGGAAAGTCCCTCTGCCCACAGAAGCTACAGGTCAATGAGAGAGACGGCTGGCTGGCCGAGGGGAGCGGGGTGTCTCCGTGACTCGGGCCCCCTCAGGAGGAAGCGGTGGCGGCAGAGGCGGGGGCGGCAGCAGAGGCAGCAGCGGGGCGGCTGCAGCCGCGGTGGCCTGGGACTCCCCCAGCAGCAGGCAGGATCTTCATTACTGAAAGTCTCTGCATAAACAACGTGAGGGAACTGAGCCTGGGAGGCGGCCCTGCCCCCACCCCAGCACCAGAACTAAAGCTCACATTGATCAGCAGGCGGGCGGTGGCGCGGAAAGCACATTTGAATCTCAGACCCCAAGCACTAGCTGGACAGATCTAGGCGGGGGTGGACAGGAATCACAGAAGTCAAATAACTGGCTGGGAAAATGCCTAGAAAAGGGAAGAAAAATAAGACTATAGCGAGTTTTTTCCAACAAATGCAAATGATCCCGACCTTCGGATCTGACGAGGGGGAGGACATATTCTTGCCATCAGGGAAAGACGTGGAGGGCGGGGCGTCAGCACCCCGGCCATCCCAGGGGGATGTTGGGTGGGCTCAGGCCTTGGAAGAGCTCAAAAAGGATTTTGAAGAGCAAGTTAGACAGGTGGAGGAAAAACTGGGAAGAGAAATGACAAAGATGCAAGAAAAGTATGAAAAACGGGTCAATACCTTGGTTAAGTAGACCCAAAAAAATGCTGAAGAAAATAACACCTTGAAGAATAGGCTCACTCAATTGGCAAAAGAGGTTCAAAAAGCCAATGAGGAGAAGAATGCTTTCAAAAGCAGAATTAGCCAAATGGAAAAAGAGGTTCAAAAGCTCACTGAAGAAAATAGTTCTTTCAAAATTAGAATGGAACAGATGGAGGGATGGGGAGAATTTGGAACTCAAAGTTTTAGGAACAACTGTTAAGTATTGTTGTTGCTACTAGGAAAGAAGACATACAGTTAATGAGGAATAGAAAGTCATCTGGCCCTACAGGAGAAAAGAGAAGATGGAGACAAGAGAAGGGAGGGATGACAGAAGAGAGGGCCTATTGGAAATAGGGAAAATTAGATTGCTTGGGGTATTGGGGTGGGGGGAAGGGATAAAAGGGGAGAAAATTTGGAACCCAAAATTTTGTGAAAATGAATGTAAAAAGTTAAATAAATAAATAAATAAATAAGGAAGGCGGATAAATAAATAAATAAAAAGAAATGAAAAAAGAAAAATAGGCTAACTCAATTGGCAAAAGAGGTTCAAAAAGCTAATAAGGAGAAGAATTCTTTCAAAAGCAGAATTAGCCAAATGGAAAAAAGGTTCAAAAGCTCACTGAATTTAATAGTTCTCTCAAAATTATAATGGAACAGATGGAGGCTAATGACTTTCTGAGAAACCAAGAAATCACAAAACAAACCAAAAAATTAAAAAATACAAGAGAATGTGAAATATCTCATTGGAAAAACAACTGACCTGGAAAATAGATCCAGGAGAGACAATTTAAAAATTATGGGACTACCTGAAAGCCATGATCAAAAAAAGAGCCTAGACATCATCTTTCATGAAATTATCAAGGAAAACTGCCCTGACATTCTAGAACCAGAAGGCAAAATAAGTATTGAAGGAATCCATCGATCACTGCCTGAAAGAGATCCAAAAAGAGAAACTCCTAGGAACGTTGGAGCCATATTCCAGAATTCCCAGGTCAAGGAGAAAATCTTACAAGCAGCTAGAAAGAAACAATTCCAGTACTGTGGAAATACAATCAGGATAACACAAGATCTAGCAGCTTCTACAGTAAGGGATGGAAGGGCATGGAATAGGATATTCCAGAAGTCAAAGGAACTAGGACTCAAACCAAGAATCACCTACCCAGCAAAACTGAGTATAATACTTCAAGGGAAAATATGGTCTTTCAATGAAAGAGAGGACTTTCAATCATTCTTGATGAAAAAACCAGAGCTGAAAAGAAAATTTGATTTTCAAACACAAGAATGAGAAGAAGCATGAAAAAGTAAACAGCAAAGAGAAGTCATAAGGGACTTACCAAAGGTGAACTGTTTACATTCCTACATGGAAAGACAATATTTGTAACTCTTAAAACTTTTCAGTATCTGGGTAGTTGGTGGGACCACACACACGCACACACACACGCTCACACACATGTACACATGTGCACGCACACACATGCACCCACATACAGAGACAGAGAGCACAGAGTGAATTGAATAGGATGGGACCATATCTTAAAAGAAATTAAGGTAAATGGTGAGAGAGAAATGTAGTGGGAGGAGAGAGGGTGAAATGGAATGGGGTAAATTATATCTCATTCAAAAGGCAAGCAGGAGACTTTTTAGTGGAGGGAAAAAGAGGAGAGCTGAGGAAAAAAACATGAAGTTTACCCTCATCACATTCGACTAAAGTAAGGAAGAAAATGCACACTCATTTTGGTATGAAAACCTATCTTACAGTACAGGAAAGTGGGGGAGAAGGAGATAAGCAAGGGGGGGAATGATGGAAGGGAGGGCAATGAGAGGAGGGAGCAATTTGAAGTCAACACTCTTGCGGAGGGACAGGATCAAAAGAGAGAATAGAATCAATGGGGGGCAGGATAGGATGGAGGGAAATACAGTTAGTCTTACACAACACGACTATTATGGAAGTCATTTGCAAAACTACACAGATAGGGCCTATATTGAATTGCCTGCCTTCCCAAAGGGAATGGGTGGGGAGGGAGGGATGGGGAGAATTTGGAACTCAAAGTTTTAGGAACAACTGTTTAGTATTGTTGTTGCTACTAGGAAAGAAGACATACAGTTAAAGAGGAATAGAAAGTCATCTGGCCCTACAGGAGAAAAGAGAAGATGGAGACAAGAGAAGGGAGGGATGATAGAAGAAAGGGCAGATTGGTGATAGGGAAAATTAGAATGCTTGGTGTATTGGGGTGGGGAGAGGGGAGAAAAGGGGAGAAAATTTGGAACCCAAAATTTTGTGAAAATGAATGTAAAAAGTTAAATAAATAAATTCATACTAATAAATAAGTAAATAAATAGATGCATTATATATTATGAAAAAGAAATGAAAAGAATAAAAATTAAACAAAAAAAGAAAGAAGGGGGTAATGACAGTCATGGCATATGATCAGATTTGACTGATTTTACTAAACAGCTTATTTCTCTCTTTAAAAATGACCGTAAAAAGAATGTCTTTCAAGGGAAGCAGATATTTTAAAAATTAAAGTGTTGTAAAAATAGATATCAATAAAACATTTTACAAAAAAGAAGAACAAGATTTCAGTTGCATAACTACCATTAGTCTGTTTTATTACCACGGAAAAACAACACAACAACTATATATCTCAAATTTACCTTGTAACACAGGAATTCAGAAAAAATTTTTTTTTTTAAAGAATCGCAAGGTCTTCATCAAAATAATATTTTGGAATTACTATTATTATGGTATCTTATAGCATTTCTTCTATAAACAGTACACATCAAGAAGCATTTATTTAATGTCTATTACGTGTCAGGCATTGTGCATAACTGAACTAGGCCCACTGGGCACAGAAGTACAAAGAACGAAAATCCCTATTCCCAAGAAGCCCCCTAATCAGTTTACTATTCAATTCACTACAGTGGCCATTCCAAAACTTTTCATTCTTCCCACTGTACCCCCTGCCCATACCCTCTCAGCTGAGGAACTGGTCATATACTTCAAAAAATTGAGGTCATTTCTTTGCCCAGAGTTTTAACATCCTCTCATCTCACATCCCTGAGATACTTTCCCCAAGTATTTCCTCCTTCATCCCTGTCATAAATGAAAAGGTGACCTTTTTCATTGCCAAGGCAAACCTCTCTTCATGCACTCTTGATCCTATTCCATCCTATTTGTTCCAGTAGATTACCTTCTATCATCAATTTTCCAGTGTCTCCCCATCTACAGGCTACTTCCCTATTGCCTGCAAACACATCCATTACCTTCCCCATCCTTTAAAAACCTTCACTTGATCCAACTATCCATGATAGCTATCATCCTATATTTCTCCTCCCTTTCATGGCTAAATTCATCTACATATACTGTCTCCTCTTTCTTTCTTCTCAATCTTAAAATCCTCTGCATTCTGGCTTCTGATCTTATCATTCAAGTGAAAACTGTTCTCCCCAAAGTGACCAAGGATCTTCATGGCAAAATCTAAAGCCTCTTCTCAGTCCCAATGACTTCTGACCTGAATGCAGCCTTGATACTGTTTATAACCCTCTTCTCGGTACTCTCACTGGGTTTTTATAACACTGCTCTTCCCTGGTTTTCTTTTTGACAGTCCGATCACTCTTTAGTCTTTTTTTCATTCTCAATATCTGACTGACTCACTGTATTCTCCACTCCTCTACAAGAGGCACAAAAGGTAAGTTTTCAAAAGTAAACCATGCGCTCAATTTCAAATTTTATTCAATTCACATATATTTAAATGTAAAACCAACTACCTTTTTCTTAAGTTATAAGTACTAATTTATATAAGCCTACTATAATGGCAGCAGCTCACATAATAAGAAAAATGTAAGGTCTACTAGCTAGGTAAAAAAATTGCTTAAAATATCACACAGGGCAAATATCCAGACTCTATGATGTCTTTCATTCCATTTTTTTTTTTTGCATACAAGTTATTTATGGTAACATGTCATAGCCTACTTATACCCATGACTGTCCTTTGAATTCTTATAATTTTAACTCCTCTGATACCATAGAGGAACATGATTCACTGTAATACAGTCTCACTAGGAAAATATTAAGATTAAAGACATTGGTTTTGTAGCAGTATGTAGGTTCGTAATCATTAAAGGCAATGAATGCACTATTTCCCAAGGATGATTCATCTCAAATCTCTTACTATTCAATTTTGGAGCTAGTCCACAATGCCTCTGTAGTATTTGAACAAAGATGCAAACATTGAACGAGTAATTCAATTAGTTTAGTATCTAGCCGTGAGTGGCAATATGCATTTTTCATCCACTTTGTTTGCAGACAGTTAGATTAATATCTTTTGCATTAAAGTGAATTTTACTAAAAAGGTTTCATAAGCAGCTAGGTGGCACCATGGAGAGAGCCCTACACCAGTTGTTAGGAAAACCAGAGTTCATATTAATTCTTAGACAGTTGCGTGACACAGGGCAAATCACTTAACTGTTTACCTTGGTTTCATCATTCATAAAATGGGGGTGATAACTGTATTGTGAGGATAGAATGAGGTAATGTTTATAAAGTGCTTTGCAAATCTTAAAGAGATAAATGCTATTATTATTATAATTATTATTGCTACTAATTATTATAGTGTTCTAGGGCTTTTCACAATTAGTATAATGTTATCCTAAAATAGAATATTTTTAGATGCTGGAAAGCAAGTAGTAATCTTTTGTCTGAGACTTATAACATCCATACATTTACAGTTGCTTTTTAATATCCTGCTTCATGTTAATACTCAAGGAATTATTAAAAAGAAAAAGTAATCTCTAAAATCATGTCTGCCCTTCAGTCTTGTGCTATTTGGAAGGGTTTTTCTAAGGACAAACTTGAAGGTTACATTGAAGTCTGGGTCAAATTATTTCTTAAAATCAACAAACAACAACAAACAATTGTAACCTGCTACTGGTTTTTGTAAAGTTAAATGTTCCTTAAACGAACTCAATAAAATATGAATCACTAGCTTAAAAATAAAATTTTCTTACTTTGAAATAGTTTCACAAAAAGCTGCCACCTCTTCATTCTGGATTCCAGCTTCTTGTAAAAGAGAACTTCCAGACGACAAACTACTGGTCCCGCTGTCTTTCTGTAATCAGAAGAAAGTGCTTTTATTTTAATAGTAAGGTTTTTAAAAGTAAATGAAATACTCACAGCAGTATTATTCAAATTTCATGAAATATTTTTGTTTCATGCGCATGGTGGTGCACATCTAAAATTCATGTTACAGGGTTACAGGCTGTTGGATATTGTGAGCTTAGGAATTTGGAGCTGCAGCGGGTGGAGTCAATTAACTTCAAAATCAATGTGGTGATCTCTAGGTATCAGGGATAATCCAGATGCCCGGAGAGAGATGAATCAGTCTAGGTCAGAAATGGAGCAGATCAAAGCTCCCATTGTACCAAGTTCCTAAAAAGTCCCTGCACTTCCGGCCTGGGGCAGGTACAGGGATCCAGTCTTTTTTTTTTTTTTTAATTTTCTTTCAAAGCATATTTTTTAAGATAAATAACTATAAAGGTAATTTAAAAATCTCTAATATGTGGGTTTTCTGATTCAGTAAACTTTGAATAAGGGAATGCCAACTAAACCTTACTGTATAGCAGAAAAAGTACTGGATCAGGGAGTGTGTATTAGCTAATTCCATTTCTATTTCACTTAGTTTGCTATGTCATGCAGAATAATTAATTGAGACTAATTATTTAAGCTCTCCGATTCTCAGCTTCCTCATTTGCAAAATGAGGAGTCTGGACAAAAGGGAGGCCTCTAAAAATCCTTCTAAATTCTCATATTCTAGGATTCTAATTTTCAGGAAGCATAGATTATGAGAGGCCATTCCATCTTGGTTGGTTGCTGTCCTTTGTTTGCAAAGAGGACCAAAATGACGTCACCATGATTAAGTGAAGTTTCAATGTGTCCAACTGTGACTGATCAGAACAATACTAGCTCGGAATGCTCTACCACAGATAGGGCATAGATAGTTCTGTGTGAACTATCATAGATAGTGTGAACATTTGGGGTGGACATTCCAAATCTGAGTATCCTACGTTTCCTTCGTGCTGTTTCAATTCTGCTTTGCTCCTACATAGAGCACAGCACCCTTTCTGATGTGGGCACGCCATGCTGAGTGGTCCTGTGCCAGTGTCTCTCATGTCCCACAATCAAATCCAAAGTTCTTGAGAGACCTTTGAGAGTGTCTTTGTATCGCTTCTTCTCACCACCACGTGATTGCCTGCCTCATGCGAGTTCTCCATAAAATAGTCTTTTTGGCAAACATACATTTTGCACTTGAGCAATGAGGCCAACCCATTGGAGTTGCGCTCTCTGAAGCACAGTTTGAATGCCTGGCAGCTTAGTTTAAGGAAGGACCTCAGTATCAGGTACCTTATCCTGCCAGGTGTCCTTCAGAATATTCCCAAGACAGTCCAAATGGAAGTGATTCAGTTTCCTAGCATGGCACTGATAGACTGTTCATGTTTTATAGGCATACAAATAATGAGGTCAGCACAAATGCTCTGTAGAACTTCCGTGTCCTTCTTCTCTCCCATACTTTTCTTTGGAGTCTCCCAAACACTGAGCTAGCTCTGGCAATGCGTGCATCAACCTCACTGTCAACATGTACATCCCTGGAAAGTACACTACCAAGGTAAGTGAACTTATCCACAGAATTCAAAATTTCTCCATTTGTTGTTATCAATGGTTTCATGTATGGATGGTGTGGTCATGGCTGATGGTACACCAATATATTCTTGGTGTTAATTATTAGGCCAAAATTACCATATGTAGCAGAGAACTGATCCATACTTTGTTGCATCTCAGTTTCAGAGGCTACACTGAGTGCACAAACATCTACAAGCAGAAAATCATGCACCAAGACTCCTTCCACTTTGGTCTTGGCTTTGTAGCCTTTTCAGATCGAAGAATTTAGCATCAGTACACTAGTTGACCTTGATGCTATATTCATTCTCATTGAAAGCATTTGACAACATCACTGAAAACATCATGCTAAAAAGCATGGGAGCAAGCACACAGCCCTGTTTCACTCCACTGGTGACTGGGAAGGCACACGAGCATTGTCCACTCTCCAGAACCCAGGCATCATGAAATTGATGACATAATTTTCCATAAGACTTCACAACTAACAGTGTCAAAGGTCTACATAACTGTATACCGACCTCTGTTCTGCTCCTGGCATTTCTCCTGGAGTTGTCAGGCAGCAAACACTATATCAACTGTTCCTCGGCCCTATGTGAAGCCACACTGGCTCTCAGGTAGATGACCATCTTCCAGGTGAAGGATCAGTCTATTAAGGAGGACTGTAGCAAGAATCTTGCCAGCAAAGACTAAGAGAGAGATTTCCCTGTGATTGTCACAGAACGATCTATTCCCTTTACCTTTATAGAGATGGACAACGGAGGCATCCTTGAACTCCTAAGGGATAACCTCCTCTTGTCACATAACCTGGAAAATTTCAGTCAGCTTTTGTATGAGCAATGATCCCCCTATCTTGTAAATCTCAGCTGGAATAGAATCAGCACCAGGTGCTTTGCCATATGAAAGGAATCTAATGGCACTCAACATCTCTTCTTCAGTTGCAAGTTCAGCTAAGGAGGGACTGACTTCAACCTGATGTAAACAGTCAGAATTAATTGAAGATGGTCTGTCGAGAACACTATGGGAATTGTTCAACCCATCTCTCTAGGATCATGTCCTTTTCACTATTCTATGTAGCTCCATCAGTACTGAGTAAAAGGACGTTAATAAACATTTTGGAAATGATAATAGTTACATGGAATAAAGGAATTACTCTGCCTTCAGAGAAAACACAATCAAACCTATATAGAGCAGAATATTCAGATTATACCCAAAACTTAGGGGGGGAAATTTAGGACATTCATCAAACGGTTAGTTCTTTAGTGCTTTAAAAATCAGTGGATAATTTGTAGTTCATATGTCTTATATATGGAATCATATGACAATTAAAGCTTATGTTTTAATAGCATAAAATGCACTAAGACTTTTGGAGCACTCTAATAAAATTTTAACTAAGATCATGGCAACTGGTCCCATCACTTTCTGGAAAACAGAGTGAGAAGAAACGGCGGCAGTATAAGATTCTATATTCTTGGGCTCAAAGGTCACTGCAGATGGTGACTATAGTCATGAAATTAAAAAAGGTTGCCCTTTGATAGGAAAGCTATAGAAAATCTGGACAACATCACCTTGCTGACAAAGGTTCATACAGACTTTCAAACTATGGTTCTATAGACTTTTGAGAGTCCCCTGGACAGCAGAGGTCAAATTAGTCAATACTTAAAGAAATTAATTCAGATTATTTATTTGAAGGACAAATACTAAAAGTAAAGCTTAAATACTTTGGCCACATAATGAGAAGAAAGGATTCACTGGAAAAAGCCTCTTATGTAGAGAAAGATTAAAGGCAAAAGTAGAAAAGGGAAGGCAGAGGATGGAATAGATAGTATCATGGAAGCAAAGAACATGAGTTTAGATACACTTTAGGAGATAGTGGAAAACAGAAAGGGCCTTCTATGGTCCAGGGGGTCATGAAGAGTCAAACATGACTGAACAACTGAACGACAAATTAAAGCTTTGAAATGCACTATAACTTTTGGGACACCCTGGATATAAACATTTTGATGGAGGCTATAAATTATACTTCTGAACTAAAAGTTTACCTCTGTGAAAAACTTTTTTTCCTTCAAAGAGTTAGGTAAATTCAGCACCCAGCCACAACCACATCACAAATTTCATGCTATCTGAATTGATTCCAATTTAAATTATATGTTTTCTTCAAAACTAAAGCTAGGAAACTTTCTTCAAATAAAAGTTCATGAGAATATTGTAAGTTGTTAGCATAACTTTAAAAAAAGAAAGCATGGGATTTCAATAACCACAACACAAAATAATTTGTGTGGTATGTTAACCTGAAAATTGAGCACAATTTTTAAAGAGAAAGTCCCTTTCATAAGTGGCTCTAACCCTAAAAAGACGCATTAGATGTCTACCAAGTCCAAGATCCTTAATATGCAGCTCAAGGTTCACCATAACTAGTGCCTATGACTTTTCTCTTACTGCTAATGAATAAATTGATAAAAAGGCATTTATTAAACATATACTATGTGACTGACACTAAGCTAAATGGTGGGGAAAGAGATAGAAAAGCAAGGCAGTTCTAACTCACCAAGAGCTCTTACTCCAGTTTGCAGGAAACAATACAGATACATGGCTTAGCTTGCAGGGTAGATGGGAAAACCTGGTGGGGTCCTCAGTGATCCTTACCCTACAGCCTCCAGACCCACAGCAAGGGCTGGGGATCTGGAGGGTATAGTGGTACGGCAAATAGTAAAGACTGGTGATCCTCCGGTTTACCAGAAAGACCAAATGGTGATTTCCTGTTCATCCAATCAATTGAAAGAAGCTAGGGCTGCCCTGTAAAGGAAAGTAAGGGAGCTAAGGAGAGTTGCTGAGACTCGTTACACATCCACTGGGAAGCAAGTTGAGTGGGCTTGAGAGTTAGTGGAGCAAAGTTCTGTAATGCTTCCCACAGAGATGAGGATGGGGAGGGTGGAGGCTGAGTTCAGTCATGAGGAAGAAAAAGGAACAGTCCTTTGGCAAAAAGACGGAGGGGAAGGGGAGAACTTTATAGGACTTGCTGGAGATAGGAAAACCTCTACATTCTAAGACAGTGGTGTTAAAATCAAATTGAAATGGAGGTGGGGGTGGAGAGAGAGGACACCAATGAACTTACATAACGATTCCTGCAGGCTATGTATGTACTTGGAAAACCACACGTCAACATTAACTATGTTCTTTTGTGAAATCTTTCCCAATTACACTTTAATGCGGTTCTTCTCACACTAAGCTCTGCAGGCTCTAGGCAATCTGTCTGATGTGCTAGTACATCACATTTTCTTTCTTCATCCACCCAACATTCACGGTCCATATCTACTGTTACGTCCCTAAGACTTCATCTTCACCAGATCCTGAAATGATTACTCCCTCTTCTGCATGCCTATGTCTAGTACTTTGTACTAAACATCTGGCATTTAGATTGTTGGGGTGGGGGAGAAGTGACCTATGCTTTTATTGATACGGGGGAACTATCAATGAAGAAACTCCCTCTACCACAGCAGATCAATACCTGCTTAGGTTCTGCAAAACCTAATTTAAAAAGAGTTGCCTGAGGCACTGGGAAGTTACTTGCACAGTATCATTAAAGGAGGGCTTAAACTCAAATCTTTCTAACTCCATGCTACACCAATGGTATCAGGCTCAAACAAGACCAGGACCATGAAGCCAAACATAAGGATTCTTGTGACCACATACTGATTTAGAAATGTGTGTGTATTTTTTTTAAACTAACACATCAACACATTTAAATCAGACAGGAACTACATTCTTTCTGACAGTCCTTGGGTGTGTGGTAGACTTGGGTGTTTCATACCTCTAATCTAAATCATACTACCTCACCCACACTAACTGGTGCTTTGTACTATAGTTATTTTTATGTGTCTCATATTCCCTGACAAAATATAAACTCCTTGAGGGAAGGGAATCAGGCTTATTCAACTTGAGTTCCCAACCAGTTTCTTAGGTGGGTACTTGATAGATATATTTCTTATAAAAAACTAAGTCCATAATACATAAGTAATATATAAGTTCTGCTTGCTATCCCCTTCTTGAAAAACACCTTTTGATTTTCATCACTTTGTTGTTTTGTAGAAAATTTACCTATGCAGACTGTAATCCTGTGAACATATCTATCATGCAATAACAAACTCTCTTCACACTTAGCTGACTTGATCCTCAGAAACCAAATACTCTGTTGATAGGTCTGTACCACAAGCCTATCCAACTTGGTCATATCATGAAAGCTTATATTCTTCTGGCATAGTTTTCAAAAATAAAAATCAGGATCATCTCTGTATCAAAAGGAGGAATCAAAATAGGCCTTGAGTAGAAGAGATTATGAAATACTTTATAAGCACAAAGCAGTAACATGCAAAAATCAAAAATGCCCAAACTATAAGCAGTAGCAGTGTTACAGTGCTCGGGATTTGGAAAGACCCAAGTCTGAATTCTGCTTCCAACACTTACAAGATGTGTGACTCTGGGCAAGTCATAAACCTCTCAAATCAAAAGAGATAATATTTGTAAATCACTTAATATAATGCCTGGTACATTGTAGGTGCTTAATAAGTGCTTACTCCGTTTCCTTCCCTCTCTGTTAATACCAACATTTTCCTCACAGGATTGTTGTGAGGATAAGCAAAATAACAAGCATAAAATGCTTAGCAAACCTTAAAGCACTCCATAAATGTTAGCAATTATTATTATGAAACTATCTTTAAATAACTTATTTTAAGAAGTTGGTACAAGTAGGGAAATGAAATAAGAGGAATAATATAAAGAGTGTGAAAGAATTTTTACTTGACCAACTAGTCACTGAAAAATATCTAGAAATTTTCTCCCTCTTCATAGCATAGTTAGTACTCCATTAAGTTGGCTTGATAAAAACATAATTAGACTTTCAAAATTCCCTCCAGGCACATTATGAGATCAATCTGACACTGGCAAAAAGACACGTCATTCATTCACCAAAGTAATAATGGAACCGAGATAGCTAACATCAAGTGGCCCATCTATCAACAGCAAATGTATTCTGTTCATTTACTTGATCTTTTGCATTAGTAATTATGTTAATGAATTGTATGGTATCCTACAAAGAGCACCCAAGCTCAGATCTCAGCCCAGATAACTGAAGAGCCTGCACTAGATCTCTTTCAGTTTTAAATCTTACTCCCTCATTATAATCAAACGTTCAAGAAGAAAAAAAATCTTCTACCTCTCTCCAAAAAGGATTTAACATATTTACAGAAATATTGGTCAACAAGACAAATTAGAGAAATTTACATAACACATTATAAAACATTTATGAAGATATGCAGGAAAAGGAACCATTAACAAGTTAGACCACGATATTTAAATAAAAACAGAGAACATAACCTAGTTTTCAAGAAACAAGACATAAATGTATTAGCTATTTAAAAGAGTCTCTATTCATATTATTTAGGAATACATAGGGAAAATTTAGTCAATATTAAAATACCATACTTAATTAGGAATGGAAAATCAGTGTTCTGTTCCAATATAGGAGAGGCTATGTGTTACAATGGAGAACAAGGTTGAAATCTTAGCCTAGACATTCCTTTCTCATCTGTATGAGACTCTGAGTAAGTTTCCTTTTCTTTAAAATGGGGATAATAACCACTTACAGGACAACTATTAAAAGGAGAGTAAACTGCAAACCTTAAAATGGTATAGAAGGAGTTAAAATTGCGCAAATGTGGAATAGTAGAAGAGTGCTCTACCTGGAGTCAAAAAAGACCTAGACACCATTTCTGACTCTCTTTCACTATGAGTAACTGCAGAAAATCTCTTCATTAATCTATAAAATGAGGCAATAATACTTGTATTGCCACCTCACAGAATTCTTGAAACACTTTTCTAAACCACAATGTGCTACAAAAATGGGAACCATATTCTTCCTTGGTAGAAGATAAGTTGCTTGAAGATTAGCATTAGCATGGGACTTTTAAATCTTACTATCTCCAGTGCCCAGCAACAATTACTTATTTCAAATTAATAACTTAATATCCTGTGCTAACTTTCAAAATTTTGACAACTAACTTCTGAAAACATTCAACATTCACAGAAATTTCTCACAACTTTTTAAGATAATAATTATGATAATCTTTCTGATTTTTATATTAGTTCAATTACATCACAGATAGAAGTGATTTGCCAGAATAATCTGCTGTCTATCGTAATCTGTCCATTACTAGTTTGGGGCAGAATGGATTTCTGACTAAAGAATTTAGATGATTATAAAAAAATTTTTCTTAAACAAGGAAACGGGAAGTGAGCCTGCTGAGCAAGAAGAAAAACACCCCTTTCAGTTGAGCTTTCAACACAAAGCATAAAAATCTCAGCCAGGAAATGAACATCTAAGTTTTTTTTTTCCATTGATACAAACAAGAAGCTGAAAAGGCTACATAGCGAAATTTTGTTTTCCAATAACTCATATAAATCAATGGTTCCCTAAGCCTTCTTCCTTTACATTTTGTTCATCATCATTTGATATTCTTGACCTTTCGTTCTTCCAAATGAATTTAGGTACTTTTTCTAACTCAGTAAAATAATTTTTGATAATTTGATTAGCATAGTATTGAATATATAACTTAGTTTAGGTAAAATTGTCATTTTTATTATATTGGCCCTGCCTACCTATAAACGGTTAATATTTCTCCAATTATTTAAATATGATTTTATTTGTATGAAAAGTTTTTCATAATTTTGTTCATATAGTTCCTGGATTTATTTTGGCAGTTGTGCTCCCAGATACTTTATATTTATTGTTTAATATAATTTAAATGCGATATCACTATTTCTTCTTGCTGGTTTCTGTTTGTGATACATAGGAACATTGACATGGATTTAACTTTATATCCCGCTACTTTGATAAAATAATTGTTTCAACTAACTTTTTGGTTAAGTCTTTGGCACTTTCCAAGTTTTTAAATCATATGTAAAAAGAAATACTTTTATTTTTTTAATTCCTATTCTGTTTCCATCTATTTCTTTTTCTTCTCTTATTTGCTAGGATTTCCAATACAATATTGAATAATAAGTTGTTATAATGGGCATCCTTCTTTCACATCTAATCTTACGGGAAAGGTTCTAGCTTAGCATGATTACAAATAATGCTTGCTGATGATTTTAAGTGAATATTTAATCAATTAATTTAAGGAAAAATCGATTTACATCTATACTTTCAAGTATTTTCAATAGAAATGAGTATGGTACTCTATCAAAAAGTCTTTTCTGCATTTACTGATATAATCATGTGGCTTTGTGGCTTTTATTATTCATATAATCAATTATGTTAATAGTTTGCCTTATATTAAATTAAATCATGCCTGAATCCCTGGCATAAAGTCTTTGTTATGAGCTTTTAGCTAGTATTCTATTTAGGATGTTTGCATCCATACTCATTCATGAAATTGGTCTATAATTTTCTTTCTTTGTTTCCTGAATTAGGTACCAATCAGTAATAATCAAAACTACATGATATTGGAAAAGAAAATTAAAAGGAAATAAGTGGGACAGAGTAGACATACAATTTACAGAAGCAAATGACTACAGTAATCTTGTGCTTGACAAAGTGTAAAGATATATGTTTTGGGGACAAGAATTTATTATTTGGTGAAAATTGATGGGAAAGTAGAAAGCAGCATGGCAGAAATATCTTACACCACTTACCAATATAAGGTCAAAACAGATACATGAACTAGACATAAAGAGAGATATTACAAGAAAATTTGAAAAACATGGAACATGTTACCTATCAGACTTATGGACAGGCAAACAATTTATGAATAAACAAGAGATAGAGAGCAATTAAGAGATATAAAATGGATAATGTTGATTACATTAAATTAAAAAGGTTTTGTACAAATAAAACAAACGTAGCCAATATCAGAAGGGAAGCAGAAAACGAGAAAAAAATTTTTATAGACAGTTCCTCACATAAAGATACCAATCTGAAATAAAGAACTTTATCAAATCTTTAAGAATGTTAGTCATTCCCAATTAATAAATGGTCAAAGGATAAGAACAAGCAAATTTTCCAAAGAAGAAATCAAAACAATTACAATTTACAGTCATGTGAAAAAAATACTCATTAATGATTAGAGAAATGCAAATTAAAAAAACCTTGAGATATCATTTTACCCCTAACTGAATGGCTAAAATGATAGGAGGGGAAAGTGACAAATGTTGGAGGGGATATGGAAAAAGTGGGACCTTATTTCATTGTTGGTGGATCTGTGAGCTGATCCAACGATTTTGGAGATATATATATATATATATATATATATATATATATATATATATATATATATATATATATATATATATATATATATATATATAGTGACCAAAGAGTTTATTATTACCCTTTGACCCAGCAATACCACCATTAGGTCTGTTTCCCCAGATGGTTAGAGAAAAAGGAAAATAATCTATTAAATTCTAAAATATTTATAGCAGCTCTCTTTCTGGTGGCAAAGAACTGCAAATTGTGGGGATGACTGCCATTTAAGAAATGGCTAAAAAAAAATGTGGTATACATTCATGATGGAATATTACTCTGCTAAAAGAAATGATGAGCTCAATGATTTTAGAAAAGCATGGAGAGACTTCCATGAAATAATGAAAAGCAAAATGAGCAGCACCAAGAGAACACTGTATATAGTAAGAAAAGTACTATTTAAATAACAACTTTGAGGGACCAAGGGATTCAAACTATCATAAACACCCAAATTAATCATATACACCCTATAAAGGAAGATGATGTTTGCACTCAGAAAAAGTACACACACATACAAATATATCTAATGGTAGCCATTTCAAAGTTG
The DNA here is from genome assembly GCA_023548195.1 of Bettongia penicillata ogilbyi. Taxonomy (NCBI): domain Eukaryota; kingdom Metazoa; phylum Chordata; class Mammalia; order Diprotodontia; family Potoroidae; genus Bettongia; species Bettongia penicillata. The sequence goes on along the minus strand of JAJHZJ010000592.1, from coordinate 1,859,495 downwards.
GGGGCAAAGGGAGGGCAAAGAAAGTTATATAACTGTTGTACATTTGAAAGAAATAGCAAACTGTACCATAATGGATCTGCAATTTCAGGTACAATTCTCTTGTTTCTCTATTTTACTTTGTTATGGAAATGCTTGTTTTATTTCTTAAGTTGAGAATAAGATAAATTAAAAAACAAAAAGAGAGTTCAAGTACCAAGGAATCACAGTCAAGATCATCCAAGACTTGGCAGCTGCCACTACTTAGAGGAGAAGATCATAGAAGCATTGTACCTGCACATACCCATTTTATGTTACCTCACTAGGCATTTAGCGGAAAACATACCCTGGTACTTGAAACCAGGACTATTTAAAACTACTAGTATATAAGGTGTACCAAAAATATTAATTTAGTTTTTTTAATATTTTTATTTATTTTTTTGATGTTCTACAATCACTACCATAAAATAAAAATTTTAACTCCCTCACTCCCCAAGACAGCATAAACTTCTATACAGGTTCTACATATATTTTCCTATTGAATACATTTTCATATGGTCATACGTATGTAGACAAACTAAAATATATGGAAGAAATCATATAACAAATTAAAACATAATACACAAACACACACACACACACACACACACAAACATGATCTGCTACATTATGCGAATGAATTCCATAGTTCTTTCTCTGAGTGTGGAAGGCATTTTGCCTTAGAAAACCATTGGGATTTTTTTTTTAATAAGTTCTTGCGTTATTACGAAGCTCCGCATCCACCAGAAAAAACTCTTGCACACTGTGGTCATTGCTGTGCACAAAGTTCTTCTGGTTCTGCTCCTTTTGCTCAGCATCAGACTTCGAGGTCTCCTTGAAGTCCTCTTGTTCATCATTTCTTATGGCACAATAGGACTCCATTACATTCATATACCATAATTTATTCAGCCATTACCCAATTGATGGGCATCCCCTTGATTTCCAGTTTTCGGTCACTACAAAGAGTGCTGCTATAAATATTTTTGTACATGTGGGACCCTTTCCCATTTTTATGATCTCTTGGGGATACAGTCCTAGAAGAGATACTGCTGGGTCAAAGGGTATGCACATTTTTGTAACCCTTTGGGAATAGTTCCAAACTGCTCTCCAGAATGGTTGGATCAGCTCAAAGCTCCACCAACAATGAATTAGCGTTACAACTCTCCCACATCCTCTCCAGCATTTATCACTTTCTTGTTCTGTCATGTTTACCAATCTCATAGGTGTGATGTGGTACCTCAAAGTTGTTTTGATTTGCATCTCTAATGAAAAGTGATTTAGAGCATTTTTTCATATGATTATAGATATCTTTAATTTTTTCCTCTGAAAATTGCCTGTTCATATCCTTTGACCATTTATCAATTGGGGAATGACTTGCAGAGCTGTACGTTTGAGTCAGTTCTCTCTATATGCTAGAAATGAGGCCTTTATCCCCAAGCTTAGCCATAAAAATTTTTTCTCAATTTACTACATTCCTCCGAATTCTGGTTGCATTGGGTTTCGTTGTGCAAAAACTTTTCAGTTTAATGTAATCAAAATTATCCATCTTGTACTTCATAATGCTTTCTATCTCTTCTTTAGTCAAAAATTCTTCCCTTCTCCATAAATCTGAAAAATACACTATTCCTTGCTTCTCCAGTTTGTTCATGGTATCAATCTTTATACCTAAATCATGTACCCATTTGTACTTTATTCTTGTGTACGGTTTCAGGCATGGGTCTATGCCTAGTTTCCTCCACATTGTTATTCAATTTTCCCAGTACTTTTTGTCAAACAGTGAATTCTAATCCCCAAAGCTAGGGTCCTTGGGTTTATCAAACAGGAGGTTGCTATATTCCTTGCCTACTGTGTTTTGAGTGCAAAGGCTATTCCACTTGTCTACCCATCTGTTTCTTAGCCAATACCAAGTGGTTTTGGTAATTGCTGCTTTATAGTACAATTTGATGTCTGGTAGCACTAGACCACCTTCCCAAGCATTTTTTTTTCATTAGTCCCTTTGATGTTCTGGACCTTTGTTCTTCCAAATGAATTTTGATATTATTTTATCCAGCTCTAGAAAAAAAATTATCTGACAGTTTAATTGGTATGGCAGTAAATAAGTAAATTAACTTAGGGAGAATTGTTATTTTTATTATATCAACTCGGCCTACACATGAACAACTGATGTTTTTCCACTTACTTAAATCTGACTTTATTTGTGCAAAAAGTGTCTTGTAATTGTGTTCATATAATACCTGGGTTTGTTATGGCAGGAAAAGTCCCAAGTATTTTATAGTGTGTACCCTAGGTTTAAATGGGATTTCTCTTTCTATCTCTTGCTGTTGGACTTTGTTGCTAATATACAGGAATGCAGAAGATTTGGGTGGGTTTATTTTGTAACCTGCAACTTTGCCAAAGTTGTTTATTATTTCAAGTAGTTTTTTATTTGAATCTCTGGGATCCTCTAAGTATATCATCATATCATCTGCAAAGAGTGATAACTCAGTTTCTTCTTTGGCTATTCTTATTCCTTCAATTTCTTTATCTTGTCTAATTGCTACAGCTAACATTTCTAGTACCATCCTGAATAATACTGGTGATAATGGACATCCTTGTTTCACACCTGATCTTATGGGAAATGCACCTAGCTTATCCCCCATTGCATATAATGCTTGCTGAAGGTTTTAGGCAGATACTGCTTATTATTTTATGGAAAGTTCCCTTTATTCCTATGTTCTCCAGTGTTTTTAATAGGAATGGGTGTTGTATTTTGTCAAAAGCTTTTTCTGCATCTATTGAGATTATCATGTGGTTTTTGTTAATTTTGTCATTGATATGAGCAATAATGCTAATAGTTTTCCTAATATTGAACCAGCCCTGCATTCCTGGTATGAATCCTACCTGATCATAATGTATTATTCTCATGATAAGATGCTCTATTCGTTTTGCTAAAATCTTTTTTTTTTTTCAAAGAAGTTTTTTTTTTAAAAATTTATTTATTTATTTAACTTTTTACATTCATGTTCACAAAATTTTGGGTTCCAAATTTTCTCCCCTTTTATCCCCTCCCCCCACCCCAATACACCAAGCAATCTAATTTTCCCTATCTCCAATCTGCCCTCTCTTCTGTCATCCCTCCCTTCTCTTGTCTCCATCTTCTCTTTTCTCCTGTAGGGCCAGATGACTTTCTATTCCTCATTAACTGTATGTCTTCTTTCCTAGTTGCAACAACAATACTAAGCAGTTGTTCCTAAAACTTTGAGTTCCAAATTTTCCCCATCCCTCCCTCCCCACCCATTCCCTTTGGGAAGGCAGGCAATTCAATATAGGCCATATCTGTGTAGTTTTGCAAATGACCTCCTTGATAGTCATGTTGTGTAAGACTAACTGGATTACCATCCCTCCTAACCTGCCCCTCATTGTTTCTCTTCTGTCTTTTGATCCTGTCCCTCCCCAAGTGTTGACTTCAATTTGCTCCCTCCTCCCTTTGCCCTCCCTTCCATCATCCCCCCCCTTGCAATATCTCCTTCTCCCCCCCTTTCTTATACTGTAAGATAGGTTTTCATACCAAAATGAATGTGCATTTCACTCCGTTTAGTCAAATGTGATGAGGGTAAACTTCTTGTTTTGTTTTTTTTTTTTCTCAGCCCTCCTCTTTTTCCCTCCACTAAAAAAAACTCCTACCTGCCTCTTAAATGACATATAGTTACCCCCTTCCATTTCCCCCTCTTTCCTCCCACTACATTTCTCTCTCACCATTTACCTTAATTTCTTTTAAGGTATGGTCCCATCCTATTCAGTTCAACATGTGCTCTCAATCTCTGTATGTGTGTGCATGTGTGTATGTGTGTGTTCATGCATACGTGTACATGTGTGTGTGTGTTCCCACCAACTTCTCCGATACTGAAAAGTTTTAAGAGTTACAAATATTGTCTTTCCCTGTATGAATGTAAACAGTTCACTTATGGTAAGTCCCTTAAGACTTCTCTTTGCTGTTTACTTTTTCATGCTTCTTCTCATTCTTGTGTGTGAAAGTCAAATTTTCTTTTCAGCTCTGGTCTTTTCATTAAGAATGATTGAAAGTCCTCTGTTTCATTGAAAGTCCTCTGTTTCATTGAAAGACCATATTTTCCCCTGAAGTATTATACTCAGTTTAGCTGGGTAGGTGATTCTTGGTTTGAGTCCTAGTTCCTTTGACTTCTGGAATATCCTATTCCACGCCCTTCAATCCCTTAATGTAGAAGCTGCTAGATCTTGAGTTATCCTGATTGTATTTCCACAGTACTGGAATTGTTTCTTTCTAGCTGCTTGCAAGATTTTCTCCTTGACCTGGGAGTTCTGGAATTTGGCCACAATGTTCCTAGGAGTTTCTCTTTTTGGATCTCTTTCAGGTGGTGATCAATGGATTCTTTCAATTCCTCTGGATTCCTCTGGTTGTAGAATGTCAGGGCAGTTTTCCTTGATAATTTCTAGGCTCTTTTTTTGATCATGACTTTCAGGTAGTCCCATAATTTTTAAATTGTCTCTCCTGGATCTATTCTCCAGGTCAGTTGTTTTTCCCATGAGATATTTCACATTCTCTTCCATTTTTTCATTCTTTTGGTTTTGTTTGGTGATTTCTTGGTTTCTCGTAAAGTCATTAGACTCCATCTGTTCCATTCTAATTTTGAGAGAACTATTAAATTCAGTGAGCTTTTGAGCCTCTTTTTCCATTTGGCTCATTCTGCTTTTGAAAGCATTCTTCTCCTCATTGGCTTTTTGAACCTCTTTTGGCAATTGAGTGAGCCTATTTTTCAAGGTGTTAATTTCCTCAGCATTTTTTTGGGTCTCCTTTACCAAGGTATTGACCCGTTTTTCATACTTTTCTTGCATCTCTGTCATTTCTCTTCCCAGTTTTTCCTCCACCTGTCTAACTTGCTTTTCAAAATCCTTTTTGAGCTCTTCCAAGGCCTGAGCCCACCCGCCACCCCCTGGGGTACTGAGGCCCCGCCCTCCACGTCTTTCCCTGATGGCAGGAATACGTCCTCGTCATCAGATCCGAAGGTCGGGATCATTTGCATTTGTTGGAAAAAACTCTCTATAGTCTTATTTTTCTTCCCTTTTCTAGGCATTTTCCCAGCCAGTTACTTGACTTCTGAGATTCCTTTCCACCCCTGCCTGGATTTGCCCCTAAAATCTTATTTAAAATTTTTTCATCTATATTCGTTAGAGAAATTGGTCTATAACTTTCTTTCTCTGTTTTGTCTCTTCTTGGTTTGGGTATCAAACCATATTTGTATCATAGAAATAATCTGGGAGGACTCCTTCCCCAATTTTCAAAAACAGTATATATAATACTGGAATTAACTATTCTTTAAATGTTTAATAGAATTCACTTGTAAATCCTTCTGGTCCTGGAGATTTTTTTCCTAGGGAGTTCATTGATGGCTTGTTCAATTTCTTTTTCTAAGATGGGGTTGTTTAAGTATTCAACTTCCTCTTCTGTTAACCTGGGCAATTTGTATTTTTTAAAATACTCATCCATCTCATTTAGGTTATCGAATTTGTGGGCATAAAGTGGGACAAAGTAACTTCTAATTATTGTTTTAATTTCCTCCTCATTTGGAGGTGGGTTCACCCCTTTCATTTTTAATATCAGTAATTTGATTTTCTTCTTTCTTTTTTTTAATCAAATTGACAAAAGGTTTATCAATTTTATTAGTTTTTTCATAAAACCAACTATTGGTTTTATTAATTCAATATTTTCTTAATTTCAATTTTATTAATCTCTCCTTTGGTTTTCAGTATTTCTAATTTGGTATTTACTTGGGGATTTTCAATTTGTTCTTTTTCTAGCTTTTTCAGCTGCATGCCCAAGTCACTGATCTCCTCTTTCTCTATTTTATTTATGTAGGCATTCAAACATATAAAACTTCCCCTAAGAACTGCTTTTGCAGTATCCCATAAGATTTGGTAGGTTGTCTCATTATTGTCATTCTCTTGAATGAAATTGTTGATTGTTTCTGTGATTTCTTCTTTAAGATTAGATTATTCAGTTTCCAATTGATTTTTGGTTTATCTTTCCATGGCCTTTTGGCCGTTTATTACATATAATTTTTATTGCATTATGATCTGAGAAGGATGCACTGATTATCTCTGCCTTTCTACACTGGATTGTGAGATTTTTATGTCCTAGTACATGGTCAATTTTTGGAAATGTTCCATGTACCGCTGAGTAAAAGGTATATTCCTTTCTATCACATTCAAATTTTCTCCAAAGATCTATCATATCTACCTTATCCAGAGTTTTATTTACCTCCTTAACCCCTTTCTTGTTTATTTTGAGGTTAGATTTATCAAGTTCAGAGAGGGGCAGGTTGAGGTCCCCCAGTACTATAGTTTTGCTGTCAGTTTCTTCCTTCAACTCCCCCAACCTCTCCTCTAAGAATATGGATTCTATACCACTTGGTATAGTAATGTTTAGTAATGATATTGCTTCATTGTCTATGGTATCTGTTAGCAGGATGTAGTTTCCATCCTTATCTCTTTTGATTAGATCTATTTCTGCTTTTGCTTTGTCTGAGATTAGGATTGCTACTCCTGCCTTTCTTACATCAGCTGAAGCACAATGCATTCTGCTCCACCCTTTGACCTTTATCCTATGTGTATCCCCCCTACCCCCCCATTTCAAATGTGTTTCTTGTAAGCAACATATTCTTGGATTATGGCTTTTAATCCATTCTGCTATCAGTCTCCTTTTTATGGGAGAATTCATTCCATTCACATTCAGTTATGATTACAATCTGTGCATTTCCCTCCATCCTCTTTCCCATCATTTGTGCTTTTAGCTCTCCTGTCTCCCTTCCCCTCCTCAATAGTATTCACTTTTCACCACCTCCTCCTGCAGCCTTCCCTTCCTTCTTTTAACCCCCCTCCCTTTTACTCCCCTTTACTCTTATTGCTTCTTCCCTCCCATTTAGCCTCCCTCCACTTTCTTCCCCCTTCCCCTCCTACTGTCTACAGAGCTAGTTAGGATTATCTACTTAAATTTATTGTTCCCTCTTTTAAACAAATCAGATGAGAGTACCTCTCAAACAATGCTCATCTCCCTCCCCTCTTTCCCCCTACTATAATTTTGCGCTTCTTCCTGTGATGTAATTTGCCATTTTCTGCTTCCTCTTTTTCACACCTCCTGTTACAATCCCTTCTCATACTTAACTCATATTTTTAACATGACATCGTTTACATTATACCCGTTCTCTCTATGTATATCCCTTTTATATTTCATAATAGCTGCACAACTCTCAAGATTAATCTTGATCTTCCCTTATAGGGAGGTAAACAGTTTCCCCTAATTGAGTAACAAGTTATTTTTTTTCTTTTTTTCCCCCTGACCTTTTTATGATTCTCTTGAGACCTGCATTTGAAGATCAAATTGTCTATTGAGTTCTGGTGTTCTGATCAGGAAGCTCTGGAAATCCCTTACTTCACTGAATGACCATCTCTTTGCCTGAAATGTCATGCTGAACTTTAATGGGTAGTTGATCCTTGGTTGTAGTCCCAACTCCTTTGCCTTACAGAACATTGGATTCCAATCCCTTCGATCTTTTAACGTAGAAGCTACAAGGTCCTGTGTGATCCTGACTGCAGCTCCTCGACATTTGAATTGTTTCTTTCTGGCTACCTGTAGTATTTTCTCCTTCACTTGATAGTTCTGGAAGTTGGCAACTATATTTCTTGTGGTTTTGAGTTTGGGATCCCTTTCAGGAGGGGAACGGTGAATTCTTTTGATGACTATTTTGCCCCTCTGACTCTAGCACTTCTGGGCAGTTTTCCTTGATGATTTCCTGGAAGATATTGTCCAAACTCTTTTCCCCATCATGGGTTTCTGGCAGGCCAATAATTCTTAAATTTTTCTCTCCTGGATCTATTTTCCAGGTCAGTTTGTTTTTCCAATTAGATATTTTACATTTTCTTCTATCTTTTCATTCTTTAGATTTTGTTTGACTGATTCTTGCTGTCTCATTGAGTCATTAGTTTCTACTTGCCCAATTCTAATCTTTATCAAATTATTTTCTTCAGTTAACTTTTGCATCTCCTTTTCCATCTGTCCAATTTTTCCTTTTAAGGAGCTATTTTCTCCAGTGAATTTTTGTACATCTTTTTCCATTTGACCAATTTTCCCAGTTGGGTTTTGTGTTTCCTTTTCCATTTGACCAACTGTTCCTTTTAGGGAGTTATTTTCTCCAGTTAATTTTTGAACTTCCTTTTCCATTTGTTCAATTTTCCTTTTCAAAGAGATGTTCTCATCAGTGAATTCTTTTTCTATAATTTTAAAATCATTGGTGAGTTTATCTTCTATTTCCTTCTTCAGCTGTTCCAGGAGAGCTTCTTGTGCTTGTGAGCAGTTCATAGTCCCTTCTGAAGTTTCAGGTGGAAATACAGTCTCAACTCTGACCTTTTAGGTGATTGTGTTTTGTTCCTTATCCCCAGAGAAAGATACCATGGTTTTTTCACCCTTCTGCTTTTTCTTGTTCATGACGTTGATTTGAGTGTTGTGGCTTCTGGTTCTTTCAGTCAGAAGCTACAGAACTTTGTGCTGAGCTGATGTGTGAAAAAGCTAAAAGCAGGTTTCTGTTTAGTGTTTCCAGATCAGCCCTGGGGTTAGCTTGTTAAGTGTGGGGGAGGGGTGGTCTGGTCACGGGAGATCTCAGCTGAACTGAGGCAAAAGCAAACTCAGGGGATAGTGATCCCAGCTGCCCTATGGTCTTCCCATTTCTCCAGGAGTGCTGAGGCATGCCTAGATGGTAATGCATGTTCCCACCCCTCCTGGGACTTCTATCCTGGTGCTGAGGCTTGCCTGGGTCCTAGTGCGAGTTTTCTCTGTTCTTCCGTTTGCCTCCTCCACAGTAGGAGGCATCCCACCTAGCTATTTTCCCTAGCCTCAGGTGTTATGAGACTATTGGCCCCTTCTGCTATTCCCGCTGATCCAGGATTTTTCTGGGGAAATATTTTATGGTTCTTTCACGGTCATCAAGGGGGGAGGAGAGAGAATTTACTGATCACTCCACCATCCTGGCTCCCGGAAGTTCAAGTAGATGACTTACTGAAGTTTGATCTTCTTCAGGCTGAAAGTCTTAGGAGCTGCTGCACTGATATCTGGTGCTCAGAGGCTCTCTGGTACTAGCTTAGCTAGGCTTGTCTCCCACCCTCGGATGTTGCTCCGCCAGTTCCCCCCCAACTGCTTTCCCGTTTCCCAAGCCCCTTCCACTCTGCTGCGCTGGACGTGCTGCACTGTGCGCTGGTGGCTCACCCTCGTGGAACAGATCCTTCCCATGGACCTTCCAATCTGTCCTGGGCTCCAAATCTGTCACAGTCTATCTCCCACTGGATTCCGCACCTCCAAAATTTGGTCAGATTCTCCTTTCAGAGGTATCCATAGGAGTTTGTCCAAGAGCTTAGGTGAGTTGTTGCTCTCACTCCACCATCTTGGCTCCACCCCCATATTAATTTAGGTTTAAGCTTTAGTAGCTTTAATTAAGCTTTAATAGCTTAAAACTGTACCAAGACTTTTGGAATACCCTGTACTAAGTTCACAACATTCCCATAAGCTACAAATTTAGTAGCCCAATGTGAAAGAAAAAAAAAAGGAAATGATGGCTCATATAGTCAACTACTTTCCAAACTTTAGCAACTCCATTAGTAAAAAAAAAAAAAAAAAAGAAAGAAATTTGAGCACTAACTTCCAGTCAACATTTTCAAATTTATAAATTATAGGCATGAACTACTATACTAATAATCATATAGATTATAAAACTTAGAATTGAAATAAACAGAAAATGAGATAAAGACGAAAAGTGTTTGAACCCAGTGTTAATGGGAAGTCACTGGAGTCTACTGAGTAGGATAGTGAAATCATTAAACCCATACTTTGGGAAAAATCACAGTAGCATCTGTGTGGAGTATGGATTAGAAAAAGATCCTTCAGAGACAAATAAGGCATATGCCTCAATAATTCAGGCAAGAGGTGGTGAGGATCTGAACTAGGGTGATGTCTATAAGATTAGACAGAAAAAGACACATGTAAGAAATCTAGGTACATAAATCTAGCCATGAATTGGACATGTGGCTACTATGGAAGGGAAAGTAAAGAATCAAAGATATCATTGAATATAAGTACGATGGTGCTCTTGACAGTAAGCAAGTTCAGAAAATTGATACGCTGGAGCGGAGCCAAGATGGCAGAGTAACACTAGACTTTTCTAGAGTGCTCCCGCCAAGCTCAGGCAAATACCTGTAAAAAAAAGACTCTAAACAAATTCTGGAGCTGCAGAACCCATAGAATGACAGAGTGAAGCAGATCTCCAGCCTAAGACAGCCTGGAAGATTGCCTGGGAGGTGTCTACCGTGCCACACTGAGACCAGAGCACAGTCCAGAGTGGGCCACCCCAGCACAGACAGGACCTGAGCAGACATTGAGGAGACTGAATCTCTCCCACCTGTGGCAGTTTCCACACTTCAGAACCCCAAAACGTCTAGGACAAATTGGAAGGTCAGTGAAAAAAGCCTGTGGGACTAGTGTGGGAGAGTGGAATGGTCCAGCCCCAGGGCAGCAGAGGAGGAAGGGGGCAGAGGAATCCTCAGCAGTCACAGCAGAAGCAGTGGCAGAGACAGTGACTGTGGAACTCTAGGCCCACAGATTGTGAGAGGATCAAGTGGCTAACAGTACACCCAACATCCCCAATGGAAGCAGAGATGTACCTTAACAAAGAGCTCCAAAGTCAAGTAAATGGCTGGGAAAATGAGCAAAAACTGAAAAAAAAAAATCAGACAAAAGAATGTTACTTTGGTGACAAGGAAGACCAAAGCATGCAAACAGAAGTAAATAAAGTCAACGCTCCTCAATCCAAAGCCTCCAAGAAAAATATGAATTGGTCTCAGGCCATGGAAGAGCCCAAAAAAGATTCTGAAGCTCAAGTAAGAGAAGTGAAAATTGGGAAGAGAAATCAGAGTGACGCAGGAAAATCATGAAAAAAGTATCAACTGCTTGCTAAAGGAGACCCAAAAAAATGCTGAAGAAAATAACACTTTTAAAAAAACAGACTAACCCAAATAGCAAAAGAAATTCAAAAAGGCAATGAGGAGAGGACTGGCCTAAAAAGCACAATTGGCCAGATGGAAAAGCAGATCTCAAAGCTCACCGAATTCCTTAAAGGTAAGAATGGAGCAGATAGAAGCTAAAGACTTTATGAAAAATCAAAAAATTACAAAACAAAACCAAAGGAATGAAAAAATAGCAGACAATGGGAAATATATCATTGAAAAAAACAACTGACCTGGAAAACAGATCCAGGAGAGACAATTTAAAAAGTATGGGACTACCTAGAAGTCAAAATCAAAAAAGAGCCTACACATAATCTTTTATGAAATTATCAAGGAAAACTGCCTTGATAGTCTAGAACCACATTGAAAGAATCCACAGATCACCTCCTGAAAGCAAGATCCCCAAAGGAAAACTCCTAGAACATTATAGTCAGATTCCAGGGTTCCCAGGTCAAGGAGAAAATATTGCAAGCAGCTAGAAAGAAACAATTCAAGTATTGTGGAAATACAATCAGGATAACACAAGATCTAGTAGCTTCTACATTAAGGGATCACAGGGCTTAGAATATGATATTCCAGAAGTCAAAGGAACTAGGATTAAAACTAAGAATCACCTACCCAGCAAAGGGGACTATAATACTTCAGAGGAAAAAAGTGTTTCAATGAAATAGAGGACTTTCAAGCACTCTAGATGAAAAGACCAGAGCTAAACAGAAAATTTGACTTTCAAACACAAGAATCAAAGAAGCATGAAAAGGTAAAGAGGAAAGAGAAATCATAAGGGACTGACTCAAGTTGAACTGTTTACATTCCCACATGGAAAAATAATATTTGTAACTCTTGAGCATTTTTTCACTATTTGGGTAGCTGGAGGGATTATATACATCTAGACAGAGGGCACAGGGTGAGTTGAACAGGAAGGGATGATATTTAAAAAAAATAAAATTAAGGAGTGGGAGAGGAATATATTGGGAAGAGAAAGGGAGCAATGGAATGGGGTAAATTATTGCTCATAAAAGAGGCAAGAAAAAGCTTTTTCAATGGAGGGAAAAGGAGGGAGGTGGGAGGGAAAAAGTGAAGCTTACTCTTATCACATCTGGCTTAAGGAGGGAATAACATGGACACTCAATTTGGTATAAAAATCTATCTTACAGTACACAAAAGTAGAGGAGAAGGGAATAAAAGAGATGGGGGGATGACAGAAGGGAGAGTAAATGGGAGGAGGGAGTAATTAGAAGTAAATACTTTTGGAGAGGGGCAAAGTCAAAAGGGAGAAGAGAATAAATGGGGGAGAGGATAGAATGGAGGGAAATATAGTTAGTCTTTTACAACATGACTTTGATGGAAGTCTTTTGCATAACTACACATGTATAACCTATATTGAATTGCTTGACTTCTCAGTGGGGATGGATAAGGAGGGATGAAATGAGAGAAGATGGAACTCAAAGTTTTAAAAACGAATGTTAAAAATTGTTTTTGCATGCAACTGGGAAATAAGAAATACAAGTAACGGGGTATAGAAATCTATCTCGCCCTACAAGAAAACAGAGGAGATAGGGATAAGGGAAGGGAGGAGTGTGATAGAAGGGAGGGCACATTGAGGGAAGGGGTAATCAGAATGCATGGTGTCTTGGGTTGGGGGAGAGGAGAGATGGGGAGAAAATTTGGAACTCAAAATCTTGTGGAAATGAATGTTGAAAACTAAAAATAAATAAATTCTAAAATAAAATAAAATGGATAGGTTTAGAGAGAAAGATACATGATGATATCTGTGATCCAAATCACAATTTCTCTTATCTTCAATGTCTCCTTATCAACTAATGCCTTCCTTACTGCCTATAAATATTTCCAAGTCTCCATCATCTTAAAAAAAAACCAAAAAACTTTACTTAATCCCACCCTTCCTAACAGCTCTAGTCTGACATCACTGTTCCCCTATGTTGCTATGGGCTTTAAGAAAGCACTGACTTCCAGGGCCAAGACAGTAGAGTAAGGAAGGAACCCTTTGAAGTCTTCCCAAATTTCCTTCCACGCAACTAGAAAACCACCTCAAAATTGCTCCAGAAGCAGGAAAGCAGCTTACCAGCATGGCTGGAAAGGTCTGCCTCAATGGTGTGAGGTCCAAGAGGAGGATCTGCAGCAACCAGAGTCCCATCACAGCAGGGGATCTATAGCTATCTTATCCCATAAGAAAGTAAAAAGGGATGTAGATAACAGAAGGGGGAGGGGAAGACTAATAAAAGGGAATGTATATTGGGGAAGGTTGTGATCATCAGTAAAACACTTGTAAGGAAGTAAAGGGAGGGTAAGAGAGAGGAAGGGGATAAAGAAAGAGAAAAACAGCATGGAGGGAAACTCACAGTTATTGTCAACTACAAATGTGAATAGGATGAGTTCACCCATAAAATGGAAGTGGACAGCAGAATAGATTAAAAACCAGAATACTAAAATAAGTTATTTACAAGAAACACATATGAAGCAGAGAGATGCACACATGGTAAAAGTAAGGGGCTGAAGCAGATGCTAACATGCTTCAGTTGAAACAAAGTAAGTAGGAGTAGCAAGCATGATCTCAGACACGCAAAAGCAAAAATTGGTCCAATTAAAAGAGATAAGGAAGAAAATGTTTGTCCAAAGGTACCTTTCAAGAAATTATCACGGAAAACTACCTTGATGTTCTAGAATCAGAGGGTAAAATACAAATTGAAAGAATTCACTGATCACCTCCTGAAAGAGACCACAAAATGAAAACTCCCTAGAATATTATAGTCAAATTCCAGAGCTCTCAGATCAAGGAGAAAAATATTGCAAGCAGCCAGAAAGAAACAATTCAAGTATTATGGAGCCACAATCAGAATAACACAAGAGTTAGCATCTTCTGAGTCCTACCAAATTCTTTTTATGATACAAACATGGCTTTGATACCTAAACCAGGAAGAGCCAAAACAGAGAAAGAAAATTACAGACCAATTTCTCTAATGAATATAGATGAAAAAATTTTAGATGAGATATTAGCAAAAAGAATACAGTAACATCACGAGAATAATATATTATGATCAGGTAGGAGTTATACCAGGAATGCAGGCTGGTTCAATATTAGGAAAATTATTAGCATTATTGATCATATCAACAAAAAACTAACAGAAATCACATGATTATCTCAATAGACGCAGAAAAAACTTGACAAAATACGATACACATTCCTATTGAAAATGCTGGAAAGCATAGGAATAAATGGAATTTTCCATAAAATAATAAGCAATATTTCCCTTATAAAAACATCAGCAAGTATTATATGCAAGGGGGACAATCTAGATGCATTTTCAATAAGATCAGGGGTGAAACAAGGATGTCCATTATCACCACTGTTATTCAATATGGTATTAGAAATGCTAGTTGTAGCAATAACAGAAGGAAAAGAAATTGAAGGAATTAGAACAGCCAAAGAAGAAACTAAGTTATCGCTCTCTGCAGAGGATATGATGATATACTTAGAGAATCAAGTAAAAACTACTTGAAATAATAAACTTTGGCAAAGTTGCTGGTTACAAAATATATCCACATAAATGATCTGCATTTCTATATATTACTAACAAAGCTCAACAGCAAGAGATAGAAAGAGAAATCCCATTTTAAGCTACAGTAGACACCATAAAATATCTGGGAGTCAACCTGCCAAAGCAAACCCAGGGACTATATGAACACAGTTACAAAACACTTTTCACACAAATAAAATCAGATGTACGTAAGTGGAAAAACATCAGCTGCTCATGGGTAGGCTGGACTAATACAATAAAAATGACAACTCTACTTAAGTTAATTTACTTATTGAATGCCATACCAATCAAACTACTAGATAATTATTTTCTACAGCTAGAAAAAATAATATCAAAATTTATCTGGAAGAACAAAAGGTCCAGAATATCAAGGCAACTAATGAAAAGAAATGTTAGGGAAGGTGGCCTTGACCTACCAGATCTCAAATTGTATTATAAAGAAATCATCAAAACTACTTGGTACTGGCTAAGAAACAGAGGGATAGACCAATGGAACAGGTTAGGTACTCAAGACACAGTAGTCAATGAATACAGCAATCTACTCTTTGATAAAACCCAAGGACCCCAGCTTCTGGGATAAGAGCTCAACTGTTTCACAAAAATTGCTGGAAAAACTGGGTAAGAGTGTAGCAGAAACTGGGCACAGACCAAGGCCTGACATTGTACACAAGAATAAAGTCTAAATGGATACATGATCTAGGTATAAAGACTAATACTATAAAGAAATTAGGGGAGCAAGAAATAGTGTATTTGTCAGATTTATGGAGACTGGAGAAATTTATGACCAAACAAGAGATAAAGAACATTATGAAGTGCAAAATGGATAAAAGAATTTATGCAACTAGTGTCTGTGATAAAGGCCTCATTTCTAAAATATACAAACAACTGAGTCAAATGTACAAGAATACAACTCACTTCCCAATTGACAAATGGTCAAAGGATATGAGAAGGGAGTTTTCAGAGGAAGAAATTAAAGCCATCTATCATCATATGAAAAAAATGCTCTAAATCACTATTGATTAGAGAGATGCAAATCAAAACAACTCTGAGGTACCACATCACACCTATCCGATTGGCTAACATGACAAAACAAGAAGGTGATAAATGTTGGAGATGATGTGGGAGAGGTGCAACACTAATTCATTGTTGGTGGAGCTGTGAACTGATCCAACCATTCTGGAAAGCAATTTGGAACTATGCTCAAAGGGCTACAAAAACCTGCATACCCTTTGTCCAAACAATATAGCTTCTGGGATTCTATCTCAAAGAGATCACAGAAAGGGTCCCACATGTACAAAATATTTATAGCAGCTCTCTTTGTGCCAAAAACTAGAAATTAAGGGGATGCCCATCAATTGGGAAATGGCTGAACAAGCTGTGGCATATGAATGTAATGAAATACTACTGTGCTATGAGAAACGATAAATAGGAAGACTTCAGAGGTCTGGAAAGACTCGTACAAACTGATGATAAGTGAAAGGAGCAGAACCAGGAGAACTCTGTATGTATCAACAACCACAGTGTACAAGGAATTTCTCTGGTAGACTGAGTACTTCATAGCAATGCAAGGACTTTAAAAATTTTCAATGGACTCTTAAGATAAAACACCTTCCACATCCAGAGAAAGAACTGTGGAATTGGATCTCAGATAGATGCAGACTATTTTCTCGTGTTATGTTTTCTTTGTTTTATGGTTTCTCCCATTCATTTTAATTCTTCTATGCAACATGTATTTAATAGGAATGTATGTGTAGAACCTATGTAAGATTATACGCTATCTCAGGGAAGGAGTGAGGAGGGAGGGGGAAAAAAATTTAAGATATATGGAAGTAATTGTTGAACACTGAAAACAAATAAAATAATTTAATTTAAAAAAAAAGATTTAGCATCTTCTGCATTAAAGGACTGGAAAGCTTGGAATATGATATTCCAGAGGTCAAAGGAGTTAGGATTAAACCAAGAATAACCTACCCAGTAAAACTGAGAATAACCCTTCAGAAAAAAGAGTGGAAATTCAATGAAACAGAGGACTTTCAAGCATTCTTGATGAAAAGACCAGAGCTGAATAGAAAATTTAACTTTCAAATACAGGACTGAAGAGAAGTATAAAAAGGTAAACAAGAAAGCAAAATCATAAGGAATTTATTAAGTTAAACTGTTTATATTCCTACATGGGAAGATGACAGTTGTAAGACGTAAGAACTTTCTTATTATTAGGGCAGTCAGAAGGAGTAGATATACACGGGGGCATGGGTGTGATTTGAATATGAAAGGATGACATCTAAAAATATAAAAGTAAAGGGTGAGAGAGGAATGTACTGGGAGAAAGGGAAAAGGTGAAAGGTGGAAAAGGGTAAAATATCTCACATAAAAGAGGCAAGAAAAAGCTTTTATAGTAGAGACGAAGAAGGGAGGAGGTGAGGGCTGAGGTGAGGGGGAGTGAATGAACTTCACTCTCATCAGAATTGGCTAAAAGAGGGAAAAACATACACATAAAGTCGGGTACAGAAATCTATCTTATCCTATAGGAAGGGGGGAAGGGGATAAGGGGGAGAGGAGATAGAAGGGAGGGTAGTTGGGGGAGGAGGTAGTCAAGCAAAATACATTAAAGGAAGGACAGGGTGAAAGGCAAAGAGAACAGAATAAACAAGGAGGAGGGAATAGAATGGAAGGAAATAGCAATAGTAATTATGAAAAAAAATTTGAAGTGTCATTTCTCAAACATATAGAGAACTGAGTCAAATTTATAAAAATAAGAGTCATTCCTCATCTGATAAAGGATCAAAAGATATGATCAGTTTTCAGACGAAGTAATCAAAGTAATCTATAGCCATATGAAAAAATGCTCTAACTCACTACTGACTGAAGTAATTAAAACAGTTCTGAGGTACTAATTCATACCTATTACACTGGCTAATTTGACAGAAAAGTAAAATTACAAACATTGGAAGGGATGTGGGAAAAATGATACATTAATGCACTGTTGGTGGAGTTGTGAACTGATTCAACCATTCTTAGTACAATTTGGTACTATGCCCAAAGGGCTAGAAAGACAGAATCTTTTGCCTAGTAATATCACTAGTAGGTCTACAGCCCAAAAGAGATAAAAAGCAAAAGGACTTGTATGTACAAAAAAAACTATAGCACCTCTCTTCTAGTAGCAAACAATTAGAAATTGAGGGAATGTCCATTAATTGGAGAATGGCTGAATAAGTTGTACTATGTAATTTGATGGAATACTATTGTACTGTAAGAAGTGATGAACAGGATGCTCTCAGAAAAACCTGAAAAGACTTGCAACATGGGCTAATGAAAAGTGAAATGTATTGTGTACAAAGTAATAGCACTATTATAAGATGATCAGTTGTGAATGACAGCTATTCCCATTAATACAGCCATCCAAAACAACTCTGAAGGACTTATGATGAAAAATGCTATCCATCCGCAAAGAAAGAACCGATAATGTCTGAATACAGACTGGTTTTACTTTCTTTTGCTTGAGGGGTTTTTTTTGTCTTTGTTTTCTTTCACAACATGACTAATATGGAAATGTTTTGCATGACTACACATGTATAACCTATAGTGAATTTTTGTGCCTTCTCAAATGATGATGGTGGGGAGGGAATGAAAGAGAATTTGGACCTCAAAAGTTTTTAAAAACAAACGCTCAAAATTGTTTTTACATGCAACTGGGGAAAAATAATTGTTTATCTGTCATATTTTGGATAAGTGAAGTATTTAGCACGAAAGAAGATATAGAGCGTTTTATAAAACATAAAATAAAAAATTTTAAATATATAAAATTTAAAAGTTTTTACACGAACAAAAACCAATGCAATCAAAATTATTAGGAAGATAGGAAATTGCGGAAGAAATTTGCAACAAATCTCTGATAAAGGCTTCATTTCTCAATTGTACAAAGAACTGAGTCAAGTTTATAAAAATAAAAGTCATTCTCCAATTGATAAGTGGTCAAAGATATGAACAGGCAGTTTTCAGAAGAAGAAATCAAAGCTATCTATAGTTATATGGAAAAATGCTGTAAATAACTATCGATGAGAGAAATGCAAATCAAAACAACTCTGAGGTACTACTCAAAAAAGGAAAATGACAAATGTTGGAAGGGATGTGGGAAAACTAGGACTCTTATGCACTGTTGATAAGAGTTGTGTACTGATTCAAACATTCTGGAGAGCAATTTGGAAAGTGCAATCAAATTGGGTATACCCTTTGACCCAGCAATACCACTACTAGGTCTATATTCCAAAGACATCCAATAAAAAGGGAAAAGAACCTATTTGTACAAAAATATTTATTGCATTTCTTTTTTGCAGTGGCTAAGAAATAGAAATCAAAGGCATGCCCATCAATAGGTTAATGGCTAAACAAGCTGTGATTGTAATGGAATATTTTTTGTGTAAGAAATGACAAGCAAGATGATTTCAGAAAGACTCATATGAACTGATGCATAGTGAAGTGAACAGAACCAGGAGAATGTTATACACAGTAACAGCAATACTGATCAATGAAGAACTGTGAATGACTTCACTATTCTCAGCAATACAATGATCCAAGACAACCCCAAAGGACTAAGGATGAAGCACACTATCTGCCTCAGAGACAAAACTGGTATTTTTGAATACAGACTGAAGCCAAGCTATTTTTCATTTTTTTCTCTAATTTTCTTGTACAAAATGTCTAATATGGAAATGTTTTCCATGACTGCACACGTATAACCTATAACTGATTGTTTACTCTCTCAGGGAAGCGGGGAAAGAGGAAGGGATAAAATTTGGAACCCAAAATTCAAATAAAAACATAAAACAAAAAGCTATCTAATATTGGTGACTCTACTTCCTCTCCTCTTGCTCTCTTCTAAATCCACAATAGTCTGACTTCTAACATCATCATTCAATTCAAACTGCCCTCTCCAAAATTACCAACAATCTCTCAATTGCTAGATCTGGAATTTTCTAACTCCTCGTCTTCCTCTACCTTATTATATATAACATTTGACGCTACTGATCACCTTCTTCTGTACACTCTCATTTCTCTCTAGGCTTTTCTATCACTCCTCTATCCTGCAGCTCTTTTTGTCTGTCCAACCACTCCTTTTCAATCCCCTTTGCTGGCAATGCCCATTAACCCTTAGTGGGTCCAAGGCTCTGTCTTTTTCTGATACACTATTTTTCATTTGGTGATCCTATCAGCTCTCTTGGGTTCAGTTTGCATCTCTGAACTTCCAGCCAACTTTGTTGCTAGAACAAGAGGCAGATTACTCAGTACCCATGTACAATCTAAAGTTTGTACCAGACATAATGATAATGAAAAAATCCAACAAGAGACTACAGTAAGGGTCTCCCTCCCCCTCCCTACCCAAACCAGCTAGAAGCCCATGGACAATAGGAAAAAGGACTACCAAGAGGCAAACAAGCCCAGCCCCGCTGAGTATAACCAGCAAGCGATCAGAGATACCTCTAGCCTACAAAGAAAGCTTCATCAAGAGTCAGCAAGAAAAGAGAGTTCTCCCCAAAAGCCCCAAGATGGGCTTGTAAGACATGGAGGGAGGTAATGTGACCAGAGCAGGTACTGTAGTATTCAGACCAGAAGAGCCCAGATACAAAGACTCTAAGGACCCTAACTCTAATTCTCTTGTCCTAAGACATCAGAAGGCTCTGAAAATCGAGTTCTTAACCTCAAAGATACAGGGTGGGAAACGGGACCTAACACAGGGAGGAGGAAGTCAGATCGAGAACCCAAGGGGAGATCAATTAAGATTCACTCCAAAGCCCAGTAGCCAGTGGAAACTGCCCCTACAACAAAGTCCCAATGCAGAACTAAAACTGGAAAAACAATAAATAAAACACCGATCAATATGAAAAAGTATTGTAAATCTAAGGATTTCCCCCACAAAGGAGAGATTTACTCTAGTAACGGGAAGCGGTGATTCAGAAAGGAAAAAAATTGATTTCCTACCAAGTACTACATAAATATCTAGAAGAAATGAAGCAACAGATTTCTGAAGAGAGAAATAGTTCTGGAAGAACTGGAAATAAAATGAACAGTTTAGAACATAAAGTAGTAGACTTCACCCAAGTAAGAGACTCCCTGAAAAATAGAATCAATTAAACAGAAATAATTGATTCCATGAGATAGCATGAAATATTAGAACGGAAAGTCAAACAATTGAAAAAATAATATGAGATAACTAAAATCAAAATAACTGACCAGAGAAACAGGTGTCAAGAAGAGATAATTTAAGAATCACTGTATTCTCTGAACATGGTAAAGGGAAAAAAACTCAATGCAATCAATATGCAATACATTTCAAGAAATCATAATTGAAAAACTACCCAGGTCTATCAGAATCAAAGGGTAAAGAAAAAATCCAGTGATCACCTCCAGAAAGAAACTCCAAAAGTAAAGTTCCAGAAATGTCAAAAAGAGAAGAGAGCATCAAGGAAAAGCATCTGACAAGCAACCAGAAGGAATCAATCCAGAGGAAGCATAGAATCACACAAGGCCAGTTTCTAAAGTAAATGGAAGGTGGTTTCAAAATACATTATTCCAAAAGGCAAAAGAGATAAGCGTACAATCAAGAATAACTTATCCTGAAAAGCTAAATATAACCCTACAAAGAAAAATAAAAAGGACCTCTAATGGAAGATTTTCAATTTTTTCTAATGAAAAAAAAAAAGCAGACCTAAATAGAAACTCTGATATGAGAGCAGAAATTCATAAATATAAGTCCAAAGAAATCTAGAAAGGCAAATGTATTTGAACAATTAAAAGTTGCCTGACAGGATGGTTATATAACACTCTCATATAAGCTGAAGAAACGGGTCTCCTTAGAATCTTAATATCTTCAAAGAATATTGAGGGAGTTAAATAAGGAAAGCAGAAAATCTAGAGTGGATCTGTTCTGTTCTGAGGGTCTGAAGGGAAGAAAGGAGGAATAAACGTGCTATTCCTCATAACTGGGCTACATGAGAAGAAAATACAAAGCTAAAAGAAAGTTTGGGGGAGCAACAGGTATCAAATGAGTTTGGCACTTAATACATGTTTACTGACTGAAACAGAAAAGGGAATGTTAAAGACACTTAGACTCATGCACAATTTTGTGTAGAAATAAATCAGGTTGAACAAAGTAAATATGGTTATTAGATTCAATACACATGACTGGTTATCTCAAGGAGGGTGAAATGACCCCTATCTCACTCTGACTGATCATCCATCAATGGGTATCAGCACCTTCATCGAGTCCAACCTTTTCATTTCATAGATAAGAAAACTGGCCCAGAGAGGTTAAATAACCTGTCCATCATCCTACAGGTGGCCAAGACAGAAATTAATGTTTTCTAACTCCAAATCTGGTGCTCCTCCCATAATATTGCTTCCTAATGCATTATTTACCTGATTCTGTTTTGGACTTTCTTGTCCTTTTCCATATGTCTATTAAAAGTTGTCTTACACATGGAAAATATCTTACTTTCATTTTTTTCTGGGCAATTCAGCAATGGCTACAGTTTTCTCTACTGTTCAATAGAATGGCAAGAGGAAAGGCAGTTCAACTTTGCTAGCTAATATATAAAAGAGGCAGAGGAATAAATGTTTTAATAAGATAAATATTTAATATATATAATAAAAATTTAAATAGTATTATAATGTTATAATAGTGAATATTAAATCTGAAAATTTAATAAATGTTTTAATAATATATTAAAGCATGATGAGATTATTAACTACTAGATATTACTATTAGAGTATGCTACTAATATCAGGAAAAGCTAATCCACCTGCACATCTGGTCTAGTTAAAAACTATTATTATCTTTTAATCTAATATTTTATTAGGAAGACAAGTATTTTTGCACATGTTCTTTTTCTTTAACAAGTTACAAAAATCTTACAACAAAATAGTTAAAATACTATATCTGAAACTATATCAATACTATATCTGAAATATCTATCAATACTATATCTGAAACTATATCAAGGAGAATCTAATGTAGTATACCATACTTGTGAATTAAAAGTTAAAAACTAAGATCATTCATTTTAGGGGGGAAAAAAGTTTCTAGCTAGGGCAACATATACTATGGAACATACCAGATATATAACTAGAGAGATCCTTAACACACAGTTTATGCTTTTTGTACTATGACATGGATTAAGTATACTTTTTCACATATTGCTAAATGGAAATTTAATTTATTGCTATGCTCTGATGAGAAAATAAAATGAAACATTAGATAAAGAATCAAAACTTACGTCAGAACACATGTTCATAGATTTTGAGCCAGAAAGGATCTTAGAGATCAAAAGCCAAAACATTCATTTTAAAGATAAGAAAACTGAGGCTCAAAAGTGATAAAGTGACTTGCCTGAGGTCACACAGCTAGTAAGTGTCTTAGGCCAGGGCTTTTCAAACTTTTCCACTATCAACCCCTTTAGCACTTCTTAAACTGTGGGCGAAGTGCTGCAATAGGCTGCCTATTAGCACCTACCTAACAGTCTGTTAACATTCAGCTAAAATATTAACTAAACAGTTCTTGTAACTCAAATGAGAGACAAATACCTGTGAATCTAACAGAACTCACCATAGTACATTCTCTAATATATTTCTAGTGTAACCTGGAATCCATTTTTTAAGAAAGAAGGGAGAGGGTAAGTCTCAAGTCATGAAGATCCAATCATAATTGTTAGATAGCCACTTACTGACATCCCTGCCTAATTGGTTATATTTAGTTTACAGGGAATTTTAAGAAATTAATATATATTATTATATCATATATATTATATTTACATGTTATATATATTATATTACAATTGTAATTGTACTATAATTGTACTAATTATAGTATTTAGTACAATTGTACTAAATATAATATATAATATACTATATTATATACATTTATTAATTTATATATTATAATTTATACAATTTATATATATGACACACTAAATTATATATATAATTTATATATGCAGAAAATACTATTATTAACATTCAGGAGTAAATCAACTTTAAAAGAAATATTTCTAAACTGTTCAAAATCCTGAAAGTCGAAGAAGGCTTTCTGGTCTGGATTGTTCATTCTTGGTAGCAAAAACACAAAGCATAAAACATAAATTCTCTATCATTTGATAAAAGTACATAATTCTATTACTTTTAAGCCATTAAATTCATTTAAAAATGAACTCATTTTTAAAATATTCTATTTTGAAATTAGTTTGAAAGGACCATACCTGAGATACTTGGCCTTGGACTTTTGCAATCTGAGTTGATTTAATATTTAAAGAATGACTTCTTGTTACTGTTGACCCCAAAAGGGATTTTCCATTCACTTTTTTTTCAGTTTGACAACCTACTGGTGGTCTCTTTTCAAGAAGCACAGCTTCCCAAGGATCCTCTGCTGTTAAAACTGGAGAATTTTTCTCTTCTACATGGTCCAACACCTCCACGTTATCTACTTTAGGTTTACTCAAAGGATCTAAGTCTAGCCAGTCAAATTTACTAATATCATCAGACTTTGGGGACCCTTGTAGATTACTGACAGTAGGTTTTGTATTACTTATCTCCAAATCAGTCCTTGCTTTACCATTTTTTAAAAATTCTGAAGTGCTAGCTATTTTGTCAAATAGTTTTGCCATTTCAGGACTGACTGCTGGTCGATAGATGGGTAAACTTCCTTGTGGATGAAAAGGGGTAGTAGGTGTCAGAGGGTATGAAATGTACTGGGATTGTCTTGGAAGACTTAAATAAATAGGTTCTGTAGATGGAAATGTAGACATGCTTGGATTGAAGCCATTTTGGAATGCACCAGACTGTTTACAGTAAGCTGAGGGATAAATAGAAGGTAAAGTGCAAGTGGAAGGCCCAGGTAATCCAGGTGGCCATTGTCCTCTCTGAATAGTAGGCTGTAGAAAAAACTGTGCTGAAAAGGAAGGGCTCAGGACAGGAGTAACTGGTACTGCTGGTGCTTTGCTAGATTCAAAGCTGTTATCCAGTAGTAGTTTCTCAAATTCAGCATGAGTAAGCTTTTCAATGTCAATGTCAATAGCGCTTTTTGGTGAATCTGATTCAGGAAACACCATGAGATCAAAGTCCTTATGAATTTCTTGTGGTTTTTGAGCAGCGTTACTTAACAATTCAAAGCCTCTCTGATTTGCAACTACTTGCTTGTCCTTTTGCAGTTTTGCCAGAGCTTCAGCTTCCATCTGTAATGCTTCTTCTCTGTCCACATCTTTAGTTTTTGTTGACCCCAAAGGCGAGGATGAACACTGCTTAAACCCATTGTTATTGGATAGCTGGGCCATGCTGTACAAAGGATGTCCATTTAAAAGGGCAAACCTATCTTCTTCTAAACAAGTCCCTCTTGTAGATCCTGAGGAATAAACCAGATGCACCTGTACAGAGGGGGAAAAAATTCAATTAGGTTCTTAAAATTCATTTAAGAATTTTGCAATATATTTAAATATAAAAAGAAAATGTTTCACTTATTATAGATTATTAACCTTGCCCCCAGAGTGGGGAACTTGTGGCCTCAATGCCACATGTGGCCTTCTCCTTTCGACTGAGTCCAAGTTTTACAGAACAAATCCTTTTATTAAGGAAATCTGTTCTGCAAAATTTGGATTCAGTCAAAAGGTCGACCTTGAGAATCTAGAGGGCCACATGTGACCTGAGGCCAAAGGTTCCCCACCCCTGCCTTACCCTATTCTAGGACCAAGAAAATGGTAACACATTCATTAGTCAGGCAATCTTCTAACCATTCATCTCCTTTCCCTAGTCCCCAGGGTGTGGTGCTTCCACCTACTTAGAAGCTCCTTAAGGACAGGAATTATCTCACTTTTATACTCTATTCCCAGTGCTCACTACACTACCAAGAACATATTAATTATCTAATCAATGTTTTTCACTTTCCTTTTTTTCCTTCCTTCAGGCTGAGACACAATTAATTAAAAGTATTAACTAGGACTGATTAATCTGGAAGCAGTAGCAAGATGGATGGAGTACAATAAGACTAAAGATAGGGAAATCTGTAAGGCAACAATCCAGGTTAGAAATAGAGCCTGAATTAAGGTGATGTTAGTGGGAAAAGATGCAAGAGATACCATGCAGTCAGAACTGAAACAATAGGACCAAAAAAAGCAAACTCTCCACAAAGAAGGCGACCAGGGTAAAGAGATGATTTTACTATCAGTCTCAGCTGATTATGTGTCTGGTGGAGTGTGAAAATTAGAAAACCAAGGCAAGAGCAGAGAGGTTCAAAGTATTCAAAGCAAGCAATTGCTGTACATAATACTAGTTTGAAGGAACAGGGAAAAAGCCAGAAGAGCAGGGTGGTAACAGTAACCTATCACAGTAGGAAGCAGGCTAAGCCTAGCTCTGGGTTATCAGAGACAGGGATTAATATGCAGGGTCAACTCTAACAGGTAGAGGAATATTCCTAACATGAGACAAAGGCAGAGACACAATCAGTAGAAGAGGTCTGGCTAAAATGGGTATAGATAATACTCACTTTCAGACTTTAGGGTAAAGAATTCTGAAAGAAGTTTAAAAAAAACACCTGTTAACTTTACTATGCTCCCACAGTACTGTACATAAGGTACATAATGGTCTCTGCTTCCCTCCCCCACCAAAAAAACCCTCCAAGTGAAAGCAGAAGGGAGGTACAGAGAGAACATGCTTGGCTTGGGACCACCATCACTGAGAGAGATCTTTGTTTTGCTCTGCCCGCCAGCACACTGATCCCCATGAATGTCTTCCTCTCACTTGGGTAGTACACATGAGTCCCAAGCTCATCAGTGTCCAAGTCTGCCCCACGTCTCTTCTTCTTTTGTACTTTAGCCAAGCCACCAGGTGGCTGGCTGCAGCCCAGAATGTTCCTCCTTCTTTCTCTTCTCCTCTTCTTAGTCTCTCCTGCCCCCATCATGTGGTGAAACGTAGGCTGAGACCTCTCCTTCCAAAAGGTGTAGCCTTTTCCTGTCTTACTCCTTCCTTCCCCATGCGCAAATTCACATTAAGTTTACTAGGTCTGCAGAATGGTCCATCAGAACCGTCTACATAGGGATTTCCCTGATGTTCAGCTACCACCTTCTCCATAGGGCTCTTCCCTGATTGTCTTCCTATCTTTTTTCTTTTTAAAAATTATTACTATTAAGTATCTTATTTTTCCCCAGTATGGATAGCATTTTCATCATAAGTCCTTCAGAGTTGTCTTGCATTGTTGTATTATTGAGAACAGCTAAGTCATTCACAGCTTACAATCTTACAATACTGCTATTACTTTGTACACAGTACATTTCATTTTGCATCAGTCCATGTAAGTCTTTCCAGATTTTTCTGAGGTGCATTTCTCATAGTACAATAGTATTTCATCATAATCACAAAGTACAACTTATTCAGCCATTCTGCAATTGATGGGCATCTCTTCAATTTCCAATTCTTTGTAACAAGAAAAGAGCTGCTATTTTTGTACATATAGGTCCTTTTCCTTTTTTTTTTTTTTAATCTCTTTTGGGATACAGACTTAGGAGTGGTATTGCTAGGTTAAAGGGCATGCATAGCTTTATAGTCCTTTGGGCATAGTTCCAAATCGCTCTACAGAATGGGTGGATTGTTCACAACTCCACCAACAGTACATTGATGTCTCATTTTTCCCACATCTCCAACATTTGTCATTTACCTTTTCTGTCCTATTAGTCAATCTAATAAGTATAAGTGAGTACACCTCAGACTTGTTTTAATTTGCATTTCTCCAAATCAATAGTGAATTAGAGTATTTTTATATGGCTATAGATAGCTTTATTTGATCTGAAAACCAATCATATCTTCTGATCATTTATCAAATGGGGAATGGCTCTTATTTTTACAAATTTGGTTCAGTTCTCTACATGTTTGAGAAGTGGGGCCTTTATCAGAGAAAACTGCTTCAAAAATTTTTCACAATTACTATTGATCACTGTACTTCCCTCCATCCTATTCCCCACCTTTTATTCTATTCTCTCTCCTTTCACCCTGTCTGTGCCTCTTCAAAAGTGTTTTGATTCTGACTACCCCCTCCTCCAATCCACCCTCCTTTCTATCACCACTCCCCCTTCTCTTACGCCCTTTCTTTGACTGGGAGGAGACTCCAACAGCAGAACTACTTGGGATCTAAGGAGTCTGACACACCCTCCCTGCTTACTTTATATATATTTGCATTGACTGCCATATGTAGATATTGGTGACTCCATAGGATAATTAATGCAAGGTCTTGGGGTACAAGGCCTATTTCAGTTTCTGTCTTTATATTCCCAGAAACTACTAGTACAGTACTTGGCATATAGTAGGCTCTCAATAAATGTCTGTTGATTAATTGATTGATTTGAGGCAAGATTTGGTAGAGGAGTTTGAAACTACAAGTACTCCTTAATCTGAATCAAGAGCAGAAAACATTTAACTTACACAACTGACAAACTAGGAAACAAACTGATCTGAAAGCATCTATAACTTCATTAATTGTCTCTGAGGAGACAGTGGCCCTAAAGGCAAAATAACAAATTATAAATACTTTGACAAAAAAACGAAAGTGAGGAGCAAAGCTCATGGAACAAGGATTTTCCCTTCATTTAAAAATGTTCAGTAGCTCTGGAATAGGAGCAGAGTAGGTGAATGATGGGAATGCTCCACAGTTAAGGATTAGCAGAATAGAAACAAAGGCCAAGGGAGCAAAGCATTCCAGAGTGACAGCACCTTGTAGACTTAGTCAATTACAAGTGAAAAACTGTAAAGAGAAAACAAATGGGGACAGAACAAAGTCAAAGTGGGGAAGTGATGCAGGGAGAATGTGATAAAGGAGGCTACTATCCGGGCAGTACATAGTAGTGAGGTGCTGTAAATCAATTTATAATCTATCATCATTTTAAGCTAGGTTTTAAAGTAGTATATAGGAAGGGAATGAATAACCATTTATTAAGTGCCAGGGGCTATGCTAAAACCCTTATGCAAATATCACAATCCTATGAGATAGATGCCATCTATTATTCCCATTTTACAATTGAGGAAAGTGAAGCAGACAAAAGTTAAGTGATTTTCCCCAGAGTCACAGTCATTAAGTGTCTGAAGGTGGATCTGAACCCAGGGTCTTCTTGATTCCCCTATGCCATCGAGTTACCTCGATGTGTAGAGAAAATAAAGGGATGCACCAAAAATCCAGTTAACAACATACTATAATTCCTAATAAAGCAGTACTAAATATCTTAAAATATTAACAAGATTATCAAGACTAGGTGATGTATTAATGAGTCAGAATGGTGTAACAGGTAGGGTGCTACCTAAAAATCAGGAAAATTTATATCCAATTCCTGTCTCTGACACTCACTGGGATCATAATTAAGTCCCTTAATAACAGCAGTCCCAAAACTCTAGGACCATGGTCAAGTCCCTTAACTTCCCTGAATCTCTGTTTTCTCATTTGCAAAATGAGACTAGTTACATATAATACATACATTACAGGCTTGTTCATCAGACTCTACAAAGTGTTTTTCAAAGTTTAAGTCACAATATAAATGCCAGCTTTTTTTTTTAATGGTATCAGAGGATACCATTAAACTGCGGATTTTTCAAAGAGTAAAAGAATTAAAAGTAAATTCCCCTTCCTTTAACATTATAATGTCAGTTAAAGTATACTTTTGGTTACCAGATTTAAACACTATAAAGTTACTGTGCAAAAGAAACACCAGAATTCTGATGAGCTTGTTTCACTACAAGGAAATGAATGGTCTTTCTCTGAATAGCTCAACTGCATCTTAACTAATCCACAGGAAAAGTAACAAAACTAGGATTTGAAATCTATTATGCTATAAATGTTATACCCTACTTCTCCCCAACTCTTAATTTAGTTACTCCTTCAGGGAAGCAGTGATGCATGAATATTCCTAGCTACTGGAAGGCAAAGAGTGTAATTATCAGCCATTAAATTTTAATATTAACTTTTTTCCTGGTACAATTTCTAACAATATTTCAGACACAAATGCCCATCTGGTAACAGGATTTAAGGACTGTTTTTATAGTATATTTACAAATTTATAGTAGGGTCTACCGTTGAGTTTCAACTATTTTTGATATGTGCTTTAAGTTTCAAGAAAATAAAACTTCATTTGAAGACAAATATTTATCAGGATATAATTTCCTGCATGTTAATTCAAAATGAGTATCAGAACTCTCAACCTACCCCTGAGACAAAATGAACATAACTTGGTTTTGAATAAGGATTGCATATCATCTGCCAACATTTTCCCAATATTAAAGTAACCCAGTGAAGAGAACTCCGAGTGTAGCCACTTAAAAACCCTCCCAAACAGGGTAATTAACAATATCCAGTTTAATTTTTAGAGTAACCAAAAAGAAGAATTAATTAAAAGTACACCCTCTTCCCCATCATTTAAAATTCAAATTTGGGAGAGAAAGAGTGTGAAACAGATGCCAAAGTATTGACATGTTTTCTTGTCGTACCATACAAGATCTCCCCAAGAAAGGAAAAACTTACTTAAGAGTATGAATATATAATATTAATAATATCAACTCCAATTGATAATTTCTTAAATAAATATAATATGAATAAATACCATAATATAAAATCTAAAGAACATAAATGCCACCATGCAACTACTTTTAGTCCTGGGAAACTGTATCATTACAATCTGCACTTTTAAACTTAATTTTTTTTCAGTTGCAAAAGTCTATTTTATCCCCTTCCCCACTGAAAAAAGTGAAGTCAACAAGCATTTATTAAGTGCCTATTATATGCCAGGTGCTCTGCTAAGCACTGGAAAATTTTTTTTAAAAATTAAGTCCTTACAACAAATATGCATTGTCAAGCAACAAATTCTAATATTAGCTACATGTATAAATATAAATATATGTTTGCATATGTATATACACATATCCAGACATGGATACCATATGTGCATATACACATATATATCACTCTAAGTCCACTGTCTGCTAAAAGCTGGGTAGCATGTTTCACTGGGCCAGGTAGGTGGCACAGCAGATAGAGTGCTGGACTTGCAGTCAGGAAGACCCAAGTTCAAATCTGGACTCAGGCATTTACTAGCTGGGTGACCCTAGGCAAGTCACTTAACCCTCTTTGCCTGGATTTCCTCACCTGTAAAACCCCAAATGGGGTCATAACGAATATGATCTGATTGAAACTACTGAACAACAGCAAAAGCACGCTTCACTGTCAGTCCTCTGAAATCATGACTAGGGACTGCACTGCTCAGTGTCTTTCAAAGGGCTCTGCACTACAAAGCTGTTATTTTATAAAGCGCTTCTGGTTCTGTTCATTTCACCTTGCATCAATTCAAAGAAATCTTCCCAGGTTTCTCTGAAACTACTCCTTTCATCATTTTTTTCTCCAACCATTCTCTGATTTATGGGCATTCCCTTATTTCTATTCCCTCGCTATTACAAAAAGAACTGCTACAGTCTTGGACATAAAGCTCCTTTTCCTCTTTGGGGTACAAGACTAAGAGTAGAATTACTAGATTAAAGATATGGAAGCATATGAAAAAGTTTCTTTTAATTTCGTAGAAATATTAAAAAAATGTTTCTCTCTAAAAAAGTCTTTCCAAAATCCTTGGAAAAAACTTTTGGAAAGGTGGGTGGGTGCTAAAGGATAAAAAAGGCTTTTCTTAAGAAAATATATTGAGGGTAATAATCAAATTTAACTAAATGGAAAAGAGGAAATTCCTTTCTTTACTCCAGGAGGATATCTAGAATGTTAACCTGAACAGTATTTTTACATAATGTGATCTTTTCCTTGTTGAAGATGGCAGTCATGTTGAAGGCTTTGAGAGACTATGTCAATTTGGTCATATCTTCCTCCAAGCTAAAAATGCTTAAATATAGATAAATGATGAATTAAATAAAATTGTTTCTGGTAGATAAGTAAAAACAGAATATACCATACTCATATTAATATTTTTCTTCCAAAAAGGGTATGTATAATTTAAAAATTTGGGGGTTATAGCTTCAAATTTCTTTCCAGAATGACTGAAACAATTCACAGCACCACCAACAGTACTTTAAAAGATCTATTTTCCAACAGCCCGCCCACATAATATTTCTCATTTTCCTTTTCTATTAACTTTGTTGATCTGATAAGTGTGAGGTAGAACCTCAACTGTTTTTCTATAACTTTCTATAAGTGTGACAATTTCTCTACTGATGAAATGGAACATCTTTTTTTCACATAGCTATTGATAGGTTGGATTTCTCCCCTTAAAAATCGCCTGTTTCAATAGATAAACGGTCAAAGAATATGAACAAAGAACTCTTCAGAAAAGAACTGCAAAATATTTACAACCATATGAAAGAATGTCCCCAAAATCACTAGTAAGAGAAAGGCAAAGCAAAACTAATCTGTAGCCTCACCCCACATTTGACAAAGAAGACAAAAAAAGCCAACATTGGCCAGGTTATGGAATGATTACTGTTGTTGCTGCTCAGTTGTGTCTGACTTCATGATTCCATTTGGCATTTTTTTGGCAAGATACTGGAGTGATTTACATTTCCTTCCCCAGATCATTTTACAGTTGAATAACTGAGGCAAATAGGATTAAGTGACTGGTCCAAGATCACACAATTAGTGAGTGTCTGAGGCTAAATTTGAACTCAGGATGATTAGTCTTCCTGCCGTCAGACCTGGCTCTCTATATGTTGTGTCACCTACTTGCCCTGAGGAATGATAGGCAAACTAATAAATTTATAGTGAAGCTGTGAAATGGTACAACCATTTTGAAAATCAATTTGGAGGTATACAATTAAAGTAACTAAAACATCTATGCTCTTTGAAATAGAGGCTCTCTACTGGGCATATATTCCAAGGAAGCCATCAATAAGAAGATAGCCCATATAGATATCAAAATTTATAACACCACTTTTTGTGATAGCACAGAACTGGAAATGGGTAGCTAGATGCCTACTGAATGGGCAATGACTAAACAAATTGTTACATAAATGTAATGGAATATTATTGTACTCTAAGGAATAACAAATGTGATGAACATTTGAAGTGAAGCATAGAAAGATCTACATGAACCAATGCAGAGTAAAGTAAGCAAGGCCAAGAAAATAGTACACAGGATGACACTGATGTAAATAGAAAGAACCATACACCAAAAAAATAAAATAAAATAAGATAAAATAACAAAGTGAATGAAATAAAAGAATAAAGATCAAGCATGACTAGAAATGAAGAAATATGAGAGGATACCCCTCCACCTTTGTGAAGGTAGGAGTTCCACAAGTGCTTGAACAACGCACATGTATTCGAACTTTTTCAACCCATCAATTCTCCTGATGTTTTTTCCCTCTTTATTACTATTTATTATATATCAGAGTTCTCTGAGATTGAGGAGATACAGGGATGCTGGAGATAATTATGTTAATGTAAAAAATAAAAGACATCAAAACGTAAAAAAAAGAAAATTGCTTATTCACATTTTTGGACTATTTATCAATTAGGGAATGGCTCTTATTTTAAAATTTTGAATAGGAGCCTTAATTGAGCTTTAATTTTTGGGTATTCCAAAAATCTTAGTGTAGTTTTAAACCACTAAAAATTACTAAACTACTAAAACTTAAACCTACAGTTAGACTTTTGGGACACCCTATTTTTCCTGGAAATGAGAGAAACCTTTATGAAAGAAACTTGGTTCTAAGATATTTTTCCCCTAGCTACTCGATTTCCTTCTACTTTTAGCGAAATTATTTTTGCTTGTTCAAAAACTTTAAGAATTGGATATAATGAAAATTGTTCAATTTAACTTTTATGATCCTTTCTATTCCTAGGACATTACCTTAGTATATGGTGGGAGCTACTGGTCTATACATAGTATCTGAAAGATTGCTTTCCAGTATTCCAAGTAGCTACAATATACTTTCTGTTATGGAAAATGGGAATAAAAGCAAACCTATTTATATGGGCAAATACAACATTTAATATTCATACAGAACTATGGCTTCATAGGGCATACAATGATGTATAAGCATACATAATTACTTAGTTTTAAATAAGTGTGAAAAGGATATTAAATTACTACACAATTTGCAATGTTGTTATTTAATCTGCTAACAACAGCATTTGCTGACAGAGAACATCAAACACATAAATTTCTCACTGATTTTTTAAAAAGAGGACTGCAATATTTTCATATATCTCTTTTAATGGAATATTATTTTGAAAGTCAACTTACTGAAACTTATCACATAAAATAAGTCCCTTGGAACAAGAAGAAAAGTAGCAACAAATGCAGCAATATGTTCTTGTGATAAGAAAACAGAATTGCAACAGATAAAAACTATCCTCCACTGATTTATACTCATTCAGATAGTTTTCATATTGTTCACAAAAAGAAATACTTGCCTAAAAATCCAAATACTCTGACAACTGGCATCACCTTTGAATGTCTGGCACATAACGGTAACACCACCAACAAAATTTTACAAAACTCTTACTATGTGCCAGGTATTAAGTGCTTTACAATTATTTAATTTTGAGCCTCACATCAACCTTGTGAAGTGCTATTATTATTCTCATTTTACAGAAAAGGAAACCGAGGCAAATAGAGGTTAAATGATTTGTTCAGGGTCACACAGCTAGTAAGTGTCTGAGGCTACATTTGAACTCAGGTCTCCCTGCTTCCTGGCTCAATCAAGGGATATGTAACAGGCAGTTTTCAGAGGAATTAAGACAAGATATCAACAGTCAAATGGGAAAAAAAATACTCTAAATAACTAATAAATAGATAAAAGTCAATTAAAACACCTCTGAGGTACTATCTTGTATCCACCAGATTGATAAAGTACACAAAAAAGAGAAAATGATAAATGCTGGAGGGGTTTTGGAAAAACAAGTTCATTAATACACTACTGGAGAAGCTGTGAATTGTTCCCATCATTAGGGAAACATTTTGAAAATATGACAAAAAAAGATATTAAACTGTTCAATACCCTTTGACCAAATGATATTGTTACTAGGTCCATCTTCAAAGAGATAAAAGAAAAAGGAAAACAACCCATATGTACAAAAATACTTATAGCAGCTCTTTTCATGGTGGCAAAGAATTGGAAAATTTTACCCAACAACTGGAGAATGACTGAACAAGTTAGGGTAGATGAATATGACAGGATACTACTGTACCATAAGAAATGATGAAGGGTAGTTTCAGAGAAACCTGAAAAAACTTGTATGAACTGGTACAGAATGAAGTGAGCAGAAAGAAACAGGAGAATAATTTATACAATAACAATATTATAAAGACAAACAACTTTGAAAGACTTTAGAACTCTAATGAACAGAAAGACCAACCGTAATTCAAGAGGACTCATGATGAAACAAACTATCCACCTTCAGAAAAAAAGGTGATGGACACTGCAAACTGAGAAATTTTTGTTGTTGCTGTGGTTAATGTGGAAAATTGCTGTATTTAATTATTTGTTTTGCTGAACTACTTTTTTTTATTTTTCTTGCTTTCTCAATGGCAGGAAATGGAAATGGGAAGGAGAAAATTTGGAACTGAAAACAAAAGTGAATTTATAAAATTATTAGTGATACAAAGTCATATTTCATAAGGTTGCTAACACTTTACAATTCATCATCTGGGAAATACTGTTCATGGCCTTTGACCTCTATAGTTATTTCTAACAAGGGGAAGCTAGGTAGTTATAGGTATAGTAGATGGAGTATTGGGCCTAGAGTTAGGAAGACTTGAGTTCAAATCCAGCCTCAGACACTAAATGCTTGTGTAACCCTGGGCAAGTCACTTAACCTGTTTACCTCAGCTTCCTTATCTGTAAATTGGAGATAATAATAGCACCTACTTGCCAGAGTTGTGTGAGGATCAAATGAGATAATCATAGTAAAGAGCTTAGTTTAGTACTTGGCATACAGAAATTGATACATAAACTTTATCCACCATCATTATTAGTTTAACATATGCATGAGAAATACCTTGTTGGAGACCTTTAAAAATTACTTTACTGGAAAAGAAATTCTATATAAGTATACAAATAATATCAGTGGTATCCTGTATCTTATAAACCAGTTTCCCAAACTTATTTGGCCTACTGCTCCCTTGAAAAAAAAATTTGCTCCACATGTTCTCCCTTAGGTTAGGTTAGCCATTATTTTTATTCAAGGTCCCCCACTGCAATCAAGGCTACTACTGCGCTCCCTCTCCATGGTTGCGATGCCCCCCAAGGTGGCGGTATTGCCCATTTTGGGAAACTATGGGAACCTTCCAATTGCTGCATGAATGTATGGTTTTGCAATCAGTCAAGTGCAAGTTATGTCATCATCTTGAAGTCATGATCCTCTTCTAGAATGAAAGACAAACACAAATGGATGTATGGTCTACTTTTACAAAAAAAAAAAAAAAAAAAGGCCTGTCTGTGTTCCTTCTCATGTTTTCATCAAAAGTACTCCTCATATATGAAACAACTATTCTCAAAAAAAACAAGAAAAAAGTTATCTGCTGCAGATTTCTTCTGTATATATCTGGACTGATCCAGTCATTCATTCCTATATCACCTCCCTCCTTAAAGATCATAATTTGCTCCCATAAGACTTTCTGACACCTAACCTAATTCTGCCTCTTGTAACTTCCATGTACTGCTTTGTATTCTGCATTTTAGAAACATCATAAATCTAATGACTCTAGCACATGATAGACCTTCAGCCTGTCAGTTAATCTTGTGTCTACAATGTGCTAGGCATTGTTCTAAGCACAAGGGATACAAAAAAAGGTAAAAGACAGTCCCTGTACTCAGAGAGCCCACAGTCAGATCACAGTCTTATGTGGGAGGCAAGATACAAATAATGAACAGAAGGAAGGCACTAGAATTAAGAGGGATTAAGATTCCCAAAGAGATGAGATTTTTAGCTGGGACTTGAAGGACACCAGAAGGTATTTTAGGCATGGGACAGCCAGTTAAAATACCTAGAGTCTGGAGATGGAAAGTCTTGTTTGAGGAAGAGGAAGAGTCAACGTATTAGTAATTAGAGATGCCTAAAAGTACAATGGGTACTTTTGGCAGGTGATGGAATGGTCCTTGAATATATAGCAGATGATTATTTATCAGGTACGTTATAGTCGCATGTTACAGTACTATAGTATTTTACAGTACTATGCTATCATAGCAAGTTGAGAAACTGGATTTCCTACTCTAAAATTCAGTGGGATATAATAAAATAGAAACGAAATGGGAACTCAGAAACCCACAATGATAAGCCAATAAAAAGCCTATCCCAATGAATCTGTGCAGTTTCTCTTTTCACTCCCTCTGCTCTCATGTCAAGTTCCAAATGCATGTAAGAGAACTTCCATGCTCCGACCCAGACTAGCCTATGCTGACTTTTACTTTTTGATTTTACTCAAATGAGACCCAGACCACAATCTCAACACAGTCATTGGCTACTTCCTCCTGATGATGTCTTTTAAAAAGTTCGAATTGCCAACATCTACTCCCCCCCATCAAAAAAAAATAACCATTCACCTCCTGAAAGTATGGAGATAAGAAGATCTTCCTGTAATGATTGTCTAACTTTTTCTTCCTCAAACCCAAAGTCCTGAAAGTCAACTCTCCTTAAAAAATGCATTCATGATATATAAGCATGAGATTTCTAACTAGTCTAATCTATAACAAGCCTTTGGTCTTTTATTTTTTAAAATTCCAACTCTTCCAACTTTTTAACTGGTCCTTCACTGTCATCACTTTCATGCCAAAGTCACCAAGTATTAAGATATATTGACTTGGTTTGCAGGATCTTGTCAAGTTCTTTGTAGAATTTCTCTAGTTCTTTGGAACAGATGATAAATGAGAATGTTATTATCTTTTTTTAAAAAAATTATTTTGTTTTCAGTGTTTCACAACCACTTCCATATATCTTAAATTTTTCTCCTCCCACCCCTTTTTTCCTCCTCCCTCTCTACTCCCTCCCTGAGACAGCATGAAATCTTATATAAGTTCTACACATACATTCCTATTAAATACATTTTCACCTTAGTCATGTTGAATAGAATTAAAATGAATGGGAGAAACCATAAAACAAAACATAATACAAAGGAAAATAATCTGCTTCAGTCTGTGATGTAACTCCATAGTTCTTTCTCTGGATGTGGAAGCAGTTTTGCCTAAAAAGTCCACTGGGAATTTTTGAGGTCCCTGCATTGCTATGAAGGACTAAGTCTACCAGACAAATTCCTCACACACTGTGGTTGCTGCTGTGTACAAAGTTCTCCTGGTTCTGCTGCTTTCACTCAGCATCAATTCACATAAGTCGTTCCAGGCCTCTCTGAAGTCTTCCTGTTCATCATTTCTTATAGCACAATAGTAGAAAGTTTTATTATCTTAATGGAGGTTGGTTTACTTAAAGTCAACGCTACAAGGCAAGATAATCAAATGCATAGTTCTTTGTATTTCACGTGAATAATGAAGCCAACTCTATAAATTCCTTTACTTTTCTATCCAAGGACAATCCATGAATCATTTTTATATCTAGTTATATCTATGCTGTGTCAACAAGATTTATTTATAAAAAAGAATTTATATATATATATATATATCAATTCCTAAAATAATGATTTGGTTGTTGGCTGTTAAAGAAAAATGAGTCTCACTTTAAAAAACACCAATAAATTAAATATGTGCAAATCATTCTACAAGTTGTGCCGGTATTTTCTTACTCAGCTTCCTTTCCTACCAGACACAACTGCAGAAACATCAAAGGATTTCATAAAAAAAGAGAGAAAGAATTTGCCATATTTTTATCTATTTGTTGCATGGGCTACCACAAAAAACCTAGTGCCCAAGTCCTCAGAAAGATTAGACGTTCAGAACACGGTGGTCTGTTACTGGGACCATACTCAAAGGCTCTGCACTTCGGCACAACCTGCCAGGGCTTGTGGTCTACTATACTTCACACCACAATACAAGTAGGTATTCAAGTATAGTTTTTGTAGAGAGCTCAAGAACATATGGCTGTCAAGATTGGTATTTTAGGGGGCAGAGCCAAGATGGCGGAGTAGAAGGATGCAGGTTTACGAGCTCCAAAACCACAGCCTATACTATTAATGTAAAAAGAGACCCCCATAACTTCTGGACCACTAAAAGGTGTGTAGAAACGGAGTGGAAGAGATTTCCGTTCCAGAGAGCCCTGGAGAGAGGTCCCCAGGGTCCGTCGTGCCCGGAAAGCGGAGCCCACCCCAGCGCTGCCCCTTGCCGTGGCCCCAGAAAAGCTGACCAGAGCAGGCTTCAGGGACGGAAGCTCCGGCAGCTGGGAAAGTCCCTCCGCCCACAGAAGCTACAGGTCAGAGAGAGAGAGACGGCTGGTTGGCCGAGAGGGGGAGAGGAGTGTCTCCGTGACTCGGGCCCCCTCGGGAGGAAGCGGCAGCAGTAGAGGCGGAGGCGGCGGCGGCAGAGGTGGAGGCAGCAGGTGGAGGCAGCGGCGGCTGCGGCCGGACTCCCCCAGCAGCAGGCAGGATCTTCATTACTGAAAGTTTCTGCATAAACAACCTGAGGGAGCTAAGCCTTGGAAACGGCCCTGCCCCACCCCGCTCTGTTACTGAAGGCCTCTGCATAAAGCCCCTGAGGGAACTGAGCCTGGGAGGCGCCCCCCCCACCCGCTCTGTTCCTGAAGGTCTCTGCATAAAGCCCCTGAGGAAGCTGAGCCTGAGAGGCAGCCCTGCCCCCACCCCAGCACCAGAACTAAAGCTCACATTGATTAGCACGGAGAGCACATTTGAATCTCAGACCCCAAGCACTAGCTGGGCAGATCTAGGCAGGGGTGGACAGGAATCTCAGAAGTCAAGTAACTGGCTGGGAAAATGCCTAGAAAAGGGAAGAAAAATAAGACTATAGAGAGTTTTTTCCAACAAATGCAAATGATCCCGACTTTCGGATCTGATGAGGAGGGGGACATATTCTTGCCATCAGGGAAAGACGTGGAGGGCGGGGCCTCGGTACCCGAGACATCCCAGGGGGATGTCGGGTGGGCTCAGGCCTTGGAGGAGCTCAAAAAGGATTTTGAAAGGCAAGTTGGACAGGTGGAGGAAAAACTGGGAAGAGAAATGACAGAGATGCAAGAAAAGTATGAAAAACGGGTCAATACCTTGGTAAAGGAGACCCAAAAAAATGCTGAAGAAAATAACACCTTGAAAAATAGGCTCACT
The DNA here is from genome assembly GCA_023548195.1 of Bettongia penicillata ogilbyi. Taxonomy (NCBI): domain Eukaryota; kingdom Metazoa; phylum Chordata; class Mammalia; order Diprotodontia; family Potoroidae; genus Bettongia; species Bettongia penicillata. Next base: position 1,819,636 of record JAJHZJ010000592.1, on the reverse strand, counting down.
CAACTGGCAAAAGAGGTTCAAAAAGCCAATGAGGAGAAGAATGCTTTCAAAAGCAGAATGAGCCAAATGGAAAAAGAGGTTCAAAAGCTCGCTGAAGAGAATAGTTCTCTCAAAATTAGAGTGGAACAGATGGAGTCTAATGACTTTATGAGAAACCAAGAAATCACCAAACAAAACCAAAAGAATGAAAAAATGGAAGAGAATGTGAAATATCTCATGGGAAAAACAACTGACCTGGAAAATAGATCCAGGAGAGACAATTTAAAAATTATGGGACTACCTGAAAGTCATGATCAGAAAAAGAGCCTAGACATCATCTTCCATGAAATTATCAAGGAAAACTGCCCTGACATTCTAGAACCAGAGGGCAAAATAAGTATTGAAAGAATCCATCGATCACCACCTGAAAGAGATCCAAAAAGAGAAACTCCTAGGAACATTGTGGCCAAATTCCAGAACTCCCAGCTCAAGGAGAAAATCTTGCAAGCAGCTAGAAAGAAACAATTCCAGTACTGTGGAAATACAATCAGGATAACTCAAGATCTAGCAGCTTCTACATTAAGGGATTGAAGGGCGTGGAATAGGATATTCCAGAAGTCAAAGGAACTAGGACTCAAAACAAGAATCACCTACCCAGCTAAACTGAGTATAATACTTCAGGGGAAAATATGGTCTTTCAATGAAACAGAGGACTTTCAATGAAACAGAGGACTTTCAATCATTCTTGATGAAAAGACCAGAGCTGAAAAGAAAATTTGACTTTCAGACACAAGAATGAGAAGAAGCATGAAAAAGTAAACAGCAAAGAGAAGTCTTAAGGGACTTACCATAAGTGAACTGTTTACATTCCTACATGAAAAGACAATATTTGTAACTCTTAAAACTTTTCAGTATCGGAGAAGTTGGTGGGAACACACACACACATGTACACGTATGCATGAACACACACATACACACATGCACACATACAGAGACAGTGAGCACAGAGTGAATTGAATAGGATGGGACCATATCTTAAAAGAAATTAAGGTAAATGGTGAGAGAGAAATGTAGAGGGAGGAAAGAGGGTGAAATGGAATGAGGTAATTATATGTCATTTAAGAGGCAAGTAGGAGTCTTTTTAGTGGAGGGAAAAAGAGGAGAGCTGAGAAAAAAAAAAAAACAAGAAGTTTACCCTCATCACATTTGACTAAAGGAAGGAATAAAATGCACACTCATTTTGGTATGAAAACCTATCTTACAGTATAGGAAAGTGGGGGAGAAGGAGATAAGCAAGGGGGGGGATGATGGAAGGGAGGGCAAAGGGAGGAGGGAGCAATTTGAAGTCAACACTTAGGGAGGCACAGGATCAAAAGACAGAAGAGAAACAATGAGGGGCAGGGTAGGATGGAGGTTAATTCAGTTAGTCTTACACAACACGACTATCAGGGAAGTCATTTGCAAAATTAACCAGATATGGCCTATATTGAGTTGCCTGCCTTCCCAAAGGGAATGGGTGGGGAGGGAGGGATGGGGAGAATTTGGAACTCAAAGTTTTAGGAACAACTGTTTAGTATTGTTGTTGCTACTAGGAAAGAAGACATACAGTTAAAGAGGAATAGAAAGTCATCTGGCCCTACAGGAGAAAAGAGAAGATGGAGACAAGAGAAGGGAGGGATGACAGAAGAGAGGGCAGATTGGAGATAGGGAAAATTAGATTGCTTGGGGTATTGGGGTGGGGGGAGGGGATAAAAGGGGAGAAAATTTGGAACCCAAAATTTTGTGAAAATCAATGTAAAAAGTTAAATAAATAAATGAATGAACAAATGAACGAATAAATAAATAAATAAAAAGATTGGTATTTTACAACTTTGTATAGAAATAAACCAGTCATCAACTTTAAAGTAAAAACAAAGTCAGCCCCAAAAGTTTCTAGAAATAAAACCTTAGCATTTTTCAAGTTACAAAAGAAGCAAAAAGTTCTCCAGTGCTCAAGTTTAACTACAAAATGTTGGGGCTAAAAACAGGGACACGTGACACTATACAAGATATTATAAAAAAAAAAAAAAATTCGAGAAGCGTGGGCATAAAGCCCTAACTTTAAACAGAAATGACTTCTGTATGAAGTTTAAAATCTGAGCGTGTCTCTGGAAAACAGGAAAAAGAAGTCTTAGGTGTAGATCAGGTTTCTAAATCATTTGTAAAACCATGAACTGAACTTCTTGTTTTACTAGTAGCCAGCAAAGTTCTACTAAGCAGATGTTAAAAGACTGCTTTAGCTCTTCACTAAAAGATTAACAGCTGACTTTTACTGAAACTGACTCAGAAGTTGTAGAAGTACTGGATTACAGAAAAGTCATCTTATCATCTTACCATTCTCTTGAAGAAAAAAAAAACTTCCTCACTGATTTATAAAGGTATAAAATGGAGGCAGAACTGTGATGGTGAAGAAGCAGCAAATCCACCAAACTCTCCCAACATTCCCCTCCAAACAATTTGAAAATAACACTGCAAATCAAATTCCAAAATGGCAGAGTAAATAAAAATTAAGGACAAGACATTTTTCCAGTGCAAGACAACTTCGGAAGTGGGCAGAAGAATTCTATGACACCAGGTTCAGAATTGACCTAGAACACAGCACAATACAGCGCAACACCAGCAATGGATCTTGGAGGTGGTTGAGATGGCAACAGGAACAGCAGCTTCCACAGATCTCAAAAAAGATAAGGTGGTCAGAAATCAGAAAGTAATTACAGGAGATGCTTGCTGGCACTGAATGCAGAACCCTGTTGCATTATCAATTCACATTTCCAGGTCACAGGTGAAGAGTGAAGAAAAAGATTAGTGTTTGCAGTCACAGGGGAAAAAGGGCTCTGTTACAGGATGGAGAAGAGTGCTTTTGGGTCACTCATAATGGAACAAGCTCCCTGGTGTCAATTCCAAGGCAAAAAGGAGACTAGCACTTGCAGTTGAAGGAGAACAGGGGCCCTGGTCACATTTCCAGTGCAAGAAGAACATTAGCACTTACATCTGCAAAGGGGCAAGGTTTTTCCTGGGTAAAGACAAGAATCACCTTGGAAGCAGAGAAAACTTAAAAGACCCCAAAGTAGCTTGGAACTAGCAACACAAACCTGGAGCTTAAGATACTGCTCTCTCTGCCCTGGAGGCAGTGTCCAATTTTACATAAAGTCAAATATCAAGAAATATTCTGGAAAAGTGAGCAAACAACAAGAACCCGACCATAAAAAGCTACAATGGTGACAGGGAAGATGATATCAAAAATTCAAAAGAAGACAACAATGTCAAAATGGCTACAATCAACACCCCAAAGGAAAAAAAAAAGTATGAATTTGACACAAACACAAAAAGACATTAAAAAGAATTTTAAAAATCCAGTAAGAGAGGTATAGGACAAATCGGGAAAAGAAATGAGAGTGATTGATAAAAGAAAATTATGAAAAGAGGAGCTTGGTAAAAGAGGTGCACAAAAAAATACTAAAGAAAATAACACCTTAAAAAACCGAACTGGCCAAATAGTAAAAGAAGCACAAAAATTCACTGAAGAGATGAACTCCTTAAGGGCACAGCCAAGAAGGTGGAGAAAAAAGACACACCTACTCTAGCTCTCCTGCCATAGCCCATAAAATATCTGTAAAAAATGACTCTAAACAAAATTCTAGAGCAGCAGAAGCCACAAAACAACAAAGTGAAAGAAATTTCCAGCCCAAGACAGCCTGGAAGGCCAACAGGAAAGGTCGATCACACCAGGCTTGGAGCAGAGCACAGCCCCCAGAGACCAGCCCAGCCTTGGCTGGGGACAGGACCAGAGCAGGCCTCAGGGAGGCAGAATCTCAGGCAGCAGCTACAGTTCCCAGATTACTCAACCCACAAATGCCAAAGGCAAATTCAAAGGTCAGTGAGAAAGCGCTTTCAACTAGGTGAGAAGGGAACATGATCTGGCCCCAGCAAGCTCCAGAGCAGCAGAGGTTGCTGCAGCACAGCATCCACTTTAGAAGCCCTCAGTCTAAACCTGGGAGAACTGAGCTGCTGATCTGGATCTCAGCCCTAAGTGGTGGCCCCGGAGTGAGGAGAAGCACTGGCATGGTGGAGTTGGTGGAGGCTCTGAAGAGGAAAACCTACTGGCAGATCCTGGGCAGAAAGGAGTACTTGTGATTCCTCCCAGACCAGAGTGCAGGCCAGGAGAGGAGTAAACTCCTCTCCCTAGATTGTGTCACCTTGGAGGAACTGGGCACTTACAGATACCTAGAGTATACCCTTCACTTCACTTGACAAAGGACTCAAAAGTCAAGTAATAGGCAGGGGAAATGCCTGAAAAAGAGAAAAAAAATAAGACTATAGAAGATTACTTTCTTGGTGAACAGGCATTTTTCTCCATCCTTTCAGATGAGGAAGAACAATGCATATACCATCAGAGGAAGACATAAAAGTCAAGACTTCTACATCCAAAACCTCCAAAATGAACATGCAGTGGTCTCAGGCCATGGAAGAGTTCAAAAAGGATTTTGAAAACCAAGTAAGAGAGGTGGAGGAAAAACTGGGGAAAGAAATGAGAGCAATGCAAGAGAATCATGAAAAATGAGTCAACAGCTTGCTAAAGGCGACCCAAAAAAATGCTGAAGAAAATAACTTTTAAAAATAGACTAACCCAACTGGCTAAAGAGGTCCAAAAAGCCAATGAGGAGAAGAATGCTTTAGAAAGCAGAATTAGTCAAATGGAAAAGGAAGTTCAAAAGCTCACTGAAGAAAATAGTTCTTTAAAAATTAGAATGGAGCAGATGGAGGCTAATGACTTTATGAGAAACCAAGAAATCACAAAACAAAACCAAAAGAATAAAAAAATGGAAAATAATGTGAAATATCTCATTGAAAAAACAACTGACCTGGAAAACAGATCCAGGAGAGACAATTTAAAAATTATGGGGCTACCTGAAAGCCGTGATCAAAAAAAAAGAACCTCGACATCAACTTTCATGAAATTATCAAGGAAAACTGCCCTGATATTCTAGAAGCAGAGGGTAAAGTAAATATTTAAAGAATCCACTGATCACCTCCTGAAAGAGATCCAAAAAGAAAAACTCCTAGGAATCTTATAGTTAAATTCCAGAGTTCCCAGGTCAAGTAGAAAATATTGCAAGCAGCTAGAAAGAAACAATTCAGGTATTGGAAATACAATCAGGACAACACAAGATCTAGTAGCTTCTACATAAGGGACTGAAGGGCTTGGAATATAATATTCCAGAAGTCAAAGGAACTAGGATTAAAACCAAGAATCACCTACCCAGCAAAACTGAGTATAATACTTCAGGGGGAAAAAATAGTTATTCAATGAAATAGAGGACTTTCAAGCATTTTTGATGAAAAGATCAGAACTAAACAGAAAATCTGACTTTAAAACACATGAATCAAGAGAAGTATGAAAAGGTAAACAGGAAAAAGAAATCATAAGGGACTTACTAAAGTTGAACTGTTTACATTCCTACATGGAAAGATAATATTTATAACTCTTGAGCCTTTTCTCAGTATTTGGGTAGCTGTAGGGATTATATACATCTAGGTAGAGGGCACAGGGTGAGTTGAACAGGAAGGGATGATATCTAAAAAAAATAAAATTAAGGGAGAGGAATATATTGGGAAGAGAAAGGGAGCAATGGAATGGGGTAAATTACTGCTCATAAAAGAGGCAAGAAAAAGCTTTTTCAATGGAGGGGAAAAGGAGGGAGGTGAGAGGGAAAACTCTCATCACATTTGGCTTAAGGAGGGAATAACATGCATACTCAATTTGGTATAAAAATCTATCTTACAGTACAGGAAAGTAGGGGAGAAGGGAATAAAAGAGGTGTGGGGGGGATGACAGAAGGGAGTGCAAATGGGAGGAAGAAGTAATTAGAAGTAAACACTTCTGGGGAGAGACAAGGTCAAAAGAGAGAACAGAATAAATAGGGGACAGGATAGGATGGAGGGAAATATAGTCAGTTTTTCACAACATGACTATTATGAAATAATATGAAATGCATAACTACATATGTATAGCCTACATCAAATGGCTTACCTTCTCAATGGGGATGGGTGGGGAGGGAAGAAGGGAGAGAAGTTGGAACTTAAAGCCTTAGGAACGAATGTTGAGAACTGTTTTTACAAGCAACTGGGAAATAAGAAATACAGGTAATGGGATATTGAAATCTATCTACAGGAAAAGAGAGAAGGTGGGGATAATGGAAGGAAGGGGTGTGAGAGAAGGGAGGGCAGATTGGGGGAAGGAGTCATCAGAATGCATGGTGTCTTGGGGTTGGGGGAGGGGAGAGATGGGGAGAAAATTTGGAACTCAAAAATCTTGTGGAGATGAATACTGAAAATTAAAAATAAATTAGAGAGATAAATGAATAAAGAAATAAATGGGGGGAAAAGGGATGAACTCCTTAACAAGTAGAATTGGCCAAATGGAAAAAAGAGGTACAAAAGCTCACTGAAGAAAATAATTGCTTAAAAATTAGAATCGGGCAACTGCATGATAATGACTCCATAAGATATCAAGAAATAGTTAAACAAAGTCAAAAGAATGAAAAAAGTAGACGAAAATGTGAAATGTCTCACTGAAAAAACAACTGACCTGGAAAATGGATATAGGAGAGATAATGTAAGAATGATTGCATTGAAAATCAGATAAAAAAAAATGGAATATATACATCCTATTTCGAGAAATTATGAAGGAAACTTCCCTCATATTCTAGAACCAGAAGATAGAAGCTGAAAGAATTCACCCTTAATTTCCTGGATTTCTCCCAAAATGCAAAGTCCCAGAAATGTTATGCGCAAATTCTAAAGCTCCCAGGGCAAGTAGAAAACACAGCAAGCAGCAAGAAAGCAACAATGCAAATACCATAGAGCCACAGTTAGATCATAGAAGATTTTGCAATTTCTACCCTGAAGTAGCTGAAGGTGGAATATGATATTCTAGAAGACAAAGGCAGGTAAGGATTATAACCAAGAGCAGCCTACCTAGAAAAACTGAGTATAAACCTTCAGAGAGAAAAATGAACATTTAATGAAACAGAAATTTCAAGCATTCCTGGTGAAAAGACCAGAGCTGACACTGAAATACAAGACTGAAGAGAAACAGAAAAAGAGGAATATGCAAGAGAAATCATAAAGGGCTTACTACGATATAACTGTTTACATTCCTGTAGAGAAATAGGATACTTGTAACTCTTAAGAACTTTATCATTATTATTAGGGCAGGTAGGAATAATATACATGACTGTGAGCTATGATGAGATGATTCCACCCAAAAAAATTAAGGGGTGAGTAAGAGAGATGAATTGGGAGAAGAGGCAGGGAAGAAAAAGAATGGGGTAAATTATATCACATAAAAGAGGTAGGCAATGAAGAGCGTTTTCAGTGGAGGGGGAAATGGCAAATGTGGTAGGCAACGTCTGAATCTCACTTTCACTGGAACTGGTTCAAAGAGGGATTAACATAGTCAGTTGGGCATATCTATCTTACCCAACATGGAAGTAGGCGAAGAAGGGCATAAGAGAAAAGGGGAAAGAAGGGTAATAGAAGGGAAGGCAAATTAAGGGAAGCAGTAATCACAATCAAAACAGACTTCTGAGAAAGAAATAGTAAAAAAGAGAGACAGCGTAGGATAAACAAGAAAAAAATAGGATGAAGGGAAAAACACGATAATAACTGGGAATGGGATGAACTCAAGCACAAAACAGAAGCAAGTAACATAACATTTCAGAAATCAGAATCCAACAATGTTGTTTACAAAAAACACACATGAAACAGAAAGAAGCATATACAGGATGAAGGGGAAAAAAAGGTCTAGAACAGAATCTATTAAGCTTGAACTGATGCAAAAAATAAAGGCATGGGTAGCAATCATGATCTCCAACAAAGCAAAAGTAAAAATTGACTTAATTAAAAGTGATAAACAAAGGAACTTCATTTTGCTAGAAGGTACCAAAGATAATGAAGTAATAATAACACAAAATCCGTACACCAAGTGGCACAGCATCCAAATTTTTAAAGGAGTGTATAGACAATAAAATTATACTAGTGGGCAACCTTGACTTTCTATTCTCAGAAAGAAAGAAATATAAACATAAAATAAATAAGAAATGATGGAGTGTAGATAGGGAGGATTTTGTTATCCTTTTTGAACTTAATTCCTTAGGATCCATGGCCATGGCAATGTCAAGTTTCCAGGTGCAAGATAATAATTTCCAGAATAGTTCCAAGGATTCTAGATGGTAATTCTCAGAATTACAAGGACAGACAGTCCTACTAAGGCTACACCATGAGATAAGGGGTGAAACAACATGATATTTACTACACTTACACCAAATGATGATACTGCTAAAGTTAACCTGTGAGGCCATTGTTGGCAATATGCCTTCTTTGTCTGTTACCCTATAAAGAAAGCACTGGTCAGTGAGTGGGGGAAAATCATGGGTAAACCACAGGGAACCCATAGGGGAATTCGTATGTGCCTCAACCAACTCCCATTGAGGCTTGAGGAGATTTAGGGGAGCGTACAGGTGTACTTGTCTCGACTGACCCCATTGAGATGTAGGGGTAGTTGCCCCACCTTCTCACCAGCCCCTGCAAGAAGGATGATTAGGGAATGCTGTAGGAGCTGGTTGTCCCACAACCATATGGGAAGACTAGACAAGAATAAAGTTGATTTATTAACCCCTCTGAAGCTGCCTATCTGTCTCACCAGATCAAGAGTGAACTGTTAGAGCCTAAAGACCGAAAACGACAGTGCCTCCCATGTGTTATCTGTGAAACAAGGAGATAAACAGAATTTTAGAAGACTTAGGTATGCTAGACTCTGGAGAAAACTGAATGAGAATATGAAGGAGTATGCTTTTTTTTCTCAGCTGTACATGGCACTTTCACAAAAAAATAACCATGTATTTAGGCATAGAAACCTTACAAACAAATGGAGAAAAGCATAAATATTAAATCCAACCCTTTCAGACTATGAGGCAAAGAAAAATTACATTCAATAAAGAACTATGGAAAAAGATGAAAAATTAATTCAAACTAAATTATCTATACCTAAAGAAAGAGTGGGTCAAAGAACAAATCATGGAATGAATGAGAGGTGGAGCCAAGATGGTGAAATAAAAGCAGGGATTTGCTTGAGCTCTCCCTCAAATACCTGTAAAAAATGATTCTAAACAAATTCTAGGGCAAGTGAACCCACAAAACGACAGAATGAAACAAATTTCCAGCCCAAGACAACCTGGAAGGTCAATAGGAAAGGTCTGTTGCACCAGTCTGAGAGAGGAGCTGAGTTCAGCACAAAAAACATCAGCATAGACCGGGTGCCAATAAACCCAAAGCAGGTTTCGGGGGATTGAATCACAGATAGCTGTGGCAGTTAACGGACTTCTCAACCCACAAACAACTCACTAAGACAACTTAGAAGGCCAGTAGGACCTGGGTGAGAGAGAAGAATGGTCTGCCCTCAGCTCTGGGGTGCTGATGGCAGCAGCTGCTTCCTGAGCTCTCAGCCCACAGATGGTGGGGGAATTGAGAAGCTGGTAAGAGGGAGATTGCAGGGATCTCTTTGTTGGTGCTGAGGCAGGATTCTCTTGCCTTGCCTGTACAAAATCTGCATCACAGTACTAGGTGGAGGTCCTGGGATAAGTACAAGCACTGGCATGGTGGAGCTTGTGGCAGCAATGAAGATGGAATCCTCTTCACAGTTCCAAGACAGAAAAGAGTGCTTGTGGTCACATACAGATGTGAGTCCAGGACAGGAGAGGAGTAAAAACCTCTCCTCTGATCATACCACCTTGGAAGAACTGAAAATTTACAAGTCCCTAGAAGTATCTCTGAAAACAGCTACACAAAACCCCTGAAGCTTGGGACAGTACATCCTTCATATTTGAAGGTCCTACCTTAACAAAGAGTTAAAAAGTCAAGTATTTGACTGGAGGAATGAGCAAAAAATGGAGGGGAAACTCAGACTATAGAATCTTGCTTTGGTGACCAGAGGGTAAAACAGAAATTGAAAGAATCCACCAATCATCTCCTGAAAGAGATCCCAAAAGGAAAACTCCTAGGAATGCTGCAGTCCAATTCCATTGTTCCCAGATCAAGGAGAAAATATTGTAAGCATCCAGAAAGAAACAATTCAAGTATTGTGGTAACACAATCAGGATAACGCAAGATTTAGTAGCTTCTATATTAAGGTATTAGAGAGCTTAGAATATGATATTTCAGAGGTCAAAGGAGCTAGGATTAAAACCAAGAATCACCTACCTTGCAAAACTGAGTATAATCCTTCAGGGGAAAAAACAGACATTCAATGAAATAGAGAACTTTCAAAGCATTCTTGATGAAAAGACCAGACCTGAATAGAAAATTTGACTTTCAAATACAAGACTCAAGAGAAGCATGAAAAGAGGAAAGAGAAATCATTAGGTACTTACTAAAGTTGAATGGTTGGGGTGGAGTCAAGATGGCGGAGTAGAAACACAAACATACACTAGTCCTTCCCCCACAGCCCATAAAATACCTATAAAAAATGGCTCAACAAATTCTAGAGCAGCAGAAGCCACAGAATGACAGAGTGAAAGAGATATCCAGCCAAAGGAAAACTGGAAGGCCAAGAGGAAAGGTCTATCCCACGGGATGCTGAACAGAGTGAGCCCAGCTCTGGTCATGTAGCACCAAGAGAAACAGGACTGGAACAGGCCTCAGGGCAGAATCCCCAGCAGCGAGGGTCTCAGATCCCTCAACCCACAAGTGCCAAAGAAACCTTCAGAGGTCAGTAAGAGGGCTTTCACAGCTGGGTGAGAGGGGAGCAGGGTCTCCCCCAGCACAGACCCCAGGCAATGGCAGCAGCAGTAGCAGCATTCATCTGTGAAGCACTCCACCTAAAGCCCCTGGGGGAATTGAACAGATGATTGGAACCTCAGTCTTGAGTGGCAGTCCTGCCCCAACCTAAAGCTCCTGGGAGAATTGTATAGCTGATCTGAATCTCAGCCCTGAACATGGTCCTAGGGTGAGGAGGAGCACTAGGACCTTCCTCTTGACAAAGGATTCAGAAGTCAAGTAACTGGCTGGGAAAATGCCCAAAAAAGGGGAAAAAAATAAGGCCACAGAAGGTTACTTTCTTCGTGAACAGATATTTCCTCCTATCCTTTCAGGTGAGGAAGAACAATGCATACTGTCAGAGGAAGTCAAGGCTTCTGCATCCAGTACTTCCAAAATGAATATGCAATGGACTCAGGCCATGGAAGAGCTTAAAAAGCGAGTCAACAGTTTGCTAAAAGGGACCAAAAAAAAAAATGCTGAAGAAAATAACACCTTTAAAAAGAGGCTAACTCAATCGGAAAAAGAGGTCCAAAAAGCCAATGAGAAGAAGGCTTTAAAAAGCAGAATCAGTCAAATGGAAAAGGAGGTTCAAAAGCTCACTAAAGAAAAACTGAGCTAAGATGGCAGAGTAGAAAGACACATATCCTCTAGCGCTTCCCCCACAGCTCACAAAATACCCGTAAAAATGACTCTCAACAAGGTCTATAGCAGCAGAACCCAGATAACAACAAAGCAAAAGAGGTTTCCAGTCAAAGGTAACCCAGAAGGCCGACAGGAAAGGTCTATCTCATGGGATGTTGAGCAAAGTGGACTACAGCCCTGGTCATGCAGCACTGGGATGAAGAGGACCTGAACAGATCTCTGGGGCAGAGTACCTAGCAGGGAAGGTCCCAGATACCTCAACCCAGAAGCAACAAAGAAAGCTCCAAAGGTCAGTGGGGGAGGACTTTCCTAGCTGGGTGAGAGGGGAATTCCTCCAGGAATAGCCCCAGGCAACAGCAGATGATGCAGGAGCAGACTGCAGACAGCTCAGAGGCCAGGAAGCAACCCTGGATTCACTGTTCAAAGCAGCTCAGCTTAAAGCCTCTGGCAGTAGGGAACAGCTGATCTAAACCTCAGCCCTGAGTGACAGCCCCGCCCCCACCCAAAGCCCAGGAGAACGGAGCAGCTGAGTCAAATCTCAGCCTTGAACATGATACTGGGCAGAGAAGGGGCAATAGGACCACCCTCTTGACAAAGGATTCAGAAGTCAAGTAAGTGGCTGGGAAAATGCCCAAAAAAAAGGGGAAAAAAATAAGACCACAAAAGGTTACTTTCTTGGTGAACAGGTATCTTCTCCCATCCTTTCAGATGAGGAAAGAACAAGGTTTACTGTTACAGGAAGTCAAGACCCCTGCCTCCAGGGCCTCCAAAGTGAACTTAAACTGGGCTTCAGCAATACAAGAGCTTGAAAAGCGAGTCAGCAGCTTGTTAAAGGGGAACCAAAAAAATGCTAAGGAAAACAGCCCTCTAAAGAGAGGATAACTCAATTGGAAAAAGAGGTCCAAAAAGTCAATGAGGAGAAGGAGGCATTAAAAAGCAGAATTAGCTAAATGGTGGAGAAGGTTCAAAATCTCAGTAAACAAAATCGTTCTCTGAAAGAGAGAATCGAGTTCAGGGAAATGAATGACTATGAGATAAGCCAAGCAGTTTGAAAACAAAACCAAAAGTCTGAAAAAATAGAAGGTAGTGTGAAACATCTCATTGGAAAAACAATTGATCTGGAAAACAGATTCAGGAGAGACAATTTAAAAATTATGGGACTACCTGAAAGCCATGATCAAAATTATCAAGGAAAACTGTCCTGATATTCTAGAAGCAGAGGGCAAAATAAATATTGAAAGAATCCACCAACCACCTCCTGAAAGAGACCCAAAAAGAGAAACTCCTAGGAATATTGTGGCCAAATTTCAGCATTCCAAGGTCAAGGAGAAAATACTGTAAGCAGCTAGAAAGATACAATTTGAATATTGTGGAAATACAATCAGGATAACACAAGATCTGGCAGTTTCAACATTAAGGGATCAAAGGGCTTGGAATAGGATATTTCAGAAGTCAAAGGAACTGGGATTAAAACCAAGAATCACCTACCCAGCAAAACTGAGTATAATACTTCAAGGGAATAAATGGTCATTCAATGATATAAAGGGCTTTCAAGCACTCATGTTAAAAAGACCAGAACTAAAGAGAAAATTTGACTTTCAAACACAAGAATCAAGAGAAGCATGAAAAGGTAAACAGGAAAGAGAAATCATGAAGGACTTTCTAAAGCTGAACTGTTTACATTCTTACATGGAAAGATAATTTTTGCAACTCTTAAGACTTTTCTCAGTATTTGGGTAGGTGGAGAGATTACATACATACACACACATACACACACACACACACACAGCACAGGTTGAGTTGAATCAGAAGGGATGATATCCATAAAAAAATAAAATTAAGGGGTGAGAGAGGAATATATTGAGAGGAGAAAGGGAGAAATGGAATGGGGCAAATAATCACTCATAAAAGAGATAAGAAAAATCTTTTTCAATGGAGGAGAAAAGGGAGGAGATAAGAAGGGAAAAGTGAAGCTTACTTCTTCACATATAGTTTAAGGAGCGAATAACATATTCACTAAATTTGGTAGGAAAATCTATCTTACACTACAGGAAAGTAGGGGAGAAGGGGACAACTGGATGAGGGGGATGATAGGGAGGGCAAATGGGGCAAGTGAGTAACTAGAAGTAAACACTTTTGGGAAGGGACAAGGTCAAATGAGAGAACAGAACAAAGAGGGGACAGGGTGGGATGGAGGGAAATATAGTTAGTCTTACACAACATGACTATTATGGAAGTCTTTTCCAAATGACACATATATGGCCTGTATTGAATTGCTTGCCTTCTCAGTGGGGATGGGTGGGGAGGGAGAAAGGGAGAGAAGTTGGAATTCAAAGCATTAGAAACAAATGTTGAGAATTGTTATTGCATATAACTGGGAAATAAGAAATACAAATAATGGGGTATAGAAATCTATCTTGCCCTACAAGAAAAGAGAGAAGATGGGGATAAGGGAAGGGTGGGGTGTGATAGAAGAGAGGGTACATGGAAGGAAGGGGTAATCAGAATGCAAGGTGTTGTGGGGTGGGGGGGGGATGGAAGAGATGGGGAGAAAATTGGAACTCAAAATTTTGTGGAAATGAATGTTGTAACGTAAAAATAAATAAATTTTAAAAAATAATAAAGTTGAACTATTTCATTCCTACATGGAAAGATACGTGTAACTTATGAGACCCTTCTCAGTATTAGGGTAGCTGGAAGGAATATTTGCTGGTAGAAGGAGAAAGGGAGAGGTAGAATGGGATAAATTATCTCACATAAAATGAGGCAAGAAAAAGGTTTTACATTGGAGGGGAAAGTGAGAGGGAATGAGTGAACCTTACTGTCAGTGGATTTGGCCTAAGGGGGAAATAACAAACATACTAAATTAGGTATGAAAATCTATCTTACCCTAGAGGAAAGTAGGGGGGAAGGGTATAAGAGAGTGGGTGATGATATAAGGTAGGGCAAATGGGAGGAAGGGGTAATCAGAAGAAAACAGTTTTGAGAAGGTCTAGGGTCAAAGGAGAGAATAGAATAAATGTGGGGGCAGGGCAGGATGGAGGGAAATACAGTTAGTCTTTTACAACATGACTATTATGGAAGTGTTTTGCATGACTAGACATGAATAACCTATATCCAATTGCTTACCTTCTCAATGAGGGTGGGTGGGTGGGGAGGGGAAAAGGGAGAGAAATTAGAACTCAAAGTTTTAAAAATGAATGTTAAAAATTGTTTTCACATGCAACTGGGAAATAAAATATACAGGCAATGGGGTATAGAAATATATCTTACCATATAAGAAAACAGAAGGGAAGGGGATGAGGGGCGTGATAAAAGGAAGGGCAGATTGGGGGAAGAGGTAATAAGAATGCATGCTGTCTTGGGGTGGGAGGAGAGGAGAAAGGGGGAAAAAATTTGGAACTCAAAATCTTATGGAAGTGAATGTTGAAAACTAAAAACAAATTAATAAAAACAAGAAAAAAAAGAACAAACCAATCAGTAATTTCATTAAGGTGAAAACCAACACGATGGCATAAAATTTGTAAGATGCAGCCAAAACAATGCTAAATGCTTATATCAATAAAATAGAGAAATATCAGATTAATTAGGCATGTAATTAAAAAAGACCTAGAAAGATAACAAATTTAAAATCCTCAAACACTAAAATGGAAATCTTGAAAATCAAAGGACAGATCAAAAAAATTGCAAGTTAAAAAAAAACACTGAATAAATAAAACTAAGAGCTCATTTATGAAAACAAAACAATTTAAAAAATGACTAATTTTATTTTTAAAAAGAAAACCAAATTACCAGTATCAAAAATGAAAAGGGTGAATGGAGATGAAATTAATAATTGAAATTATTAAAAGCTATTTTCCCCAATAGATATGACAATCAAATGAAATGCAGAAATATTTACAAAAATATAAACCGTCCAGATTAACAGAAGAGGAAATAGAATATCTAAATAATCCTGTCTTACAAAAAGAAACTGAATAAACCATAAGTCAGCTTCCCTAAGAAAAAAATTCCCAGGACCAGATGGGTACATGAGCAAATTTTATCAAACAACTTAAAGAATAATTAATTCCAATACTATATATAAGCTATTTGGGAAAACAGGCAAAGAAGGAGACCTAGCAAATTCCTCCTATGATATAAACACAAAGCTGATACTAAATCATGAAGAGTAAAAACAGAGAAAGAAAACCATAGACAAGTTTCTCTAATGAATATCGTTGCATAAATTTTGAATAAAATACTAGCAAACAGATGACAACAGTATATCACAAAGATCATACACTATGACCTGGTGAGATTTATACCAGGAATGCTAGACTAGTTCAATATTAGGAAAAACATCGGCATAGTTGACAAAATCAATAACAGCAACAATCTCAATAAATGCAAAAAAAAAAACAAACAAAAAAAACCCAACCCTGCCTTTCGACGAAATACAACATTCTTTCCTATTAACAATACCAGAAATGGTACTTTCCTTAAAATAAGTAGTATCTATCTAGAACCATCAGCAAGCATTATCTATAAAGAAGATAAGCTAGAAGCCCCTCCAATAAGATCAAAGGTGGAGCAAGGATGTTCATTATTACCACTATTATCCAATATTGTACTGGAAATGCTAACTATAGCAATAAAATAAGGAGAAAGAAATTGTAGGAATTCAAATAGGCAACAAGGAAACAAACTATATCACTTTGTGCAGACAATATGATGGAATACTTAGTGAATCCTAAAGAATCAATTAAAAAACTAATTGAAACAATTTTAGCAAATTTGCAGGATATAAAATAAAGTCACATAAATCATTAGCATTTCTATATATTACCAACAAAGTTCAGCAGGAACAGAAAGAAAGAGAATTCCATTTAAAATAAATGCAGACAATATAAAATACTTGGGATTCCACCTGCTAAGACAAATCCAAGGACTATATGCACAAAATTACAAAGCACTTTTTATACAAATAAAAATGGATCTAAACAACTAGAGAAATATTCATTGTTTATAACTTGGTCAAGCCAATATAATAAAAATGACAATTCTACCTAAATTTATTATCATACCAATAAAACTACTAAAAAATCATTTTATAGAGCTAGAAAAATAAAACCCATAAAATTCATCTGGAGGAACAAAAGGCCAAGAATATCAAGGGAAATAACGAAGAAAAATGTGAAGGAAGGTGGATTAACAATACTAGATCTCAAACTGTATTATAAAACACCAACCATGAAAATAATCTGGTACTAGCTAAGAAACAGAGTGGTTTATCAGTGGATTATATCATGTATAAAAAAAGAAGTAAATGACTAGAAATCTATTGTTTGATACACTCAAAGACCCAAACAAGTTTTTAGGGAAAGAACTTATTAATTGAAAAAAATTGCTAGGAAAACCAGAAAGCAGTTTGGCAGACAAGAGATACAGACCAATATCTCATACCACATACCAAGATAAGATTCAGGGTAATATCATAAGCAAATCAGCAAAGCATGAAAATTTTACCTGTCCAATCTATGAATAAAAGAATTTATGACCAATTAGAGAGCATTACAGAAACTAAAATGGATAATTTTGATTTATATTAAAATAAAAAGGTTTTACACCAACAAAACCAATATAGCCAAGATTAGAAGGAAAGCAGGAAACTGGGGGAGAGGGTAAGGGGAGGCATTTATAGTAAATTTCTGGTAAATGCCTCATTTCTCAAATATTTAAGAACTGAGTCAAAATTATAAAAATAAGAGCCATTCTCCAATACATTATAATACATCTTCAAAGGAGATGAACAGGCAGTTTTCAGAAGAAAAAAATCAAAGCTATTTTTAGTCATATGAGAAAATGCTGTAAATCATTATTGACTAGAGAAATGCCAATTAACACAACTCTATGGTACCACTTCATACCTATGATATTGGCTAACATGGCAGAAAAGAAACATGATAAATGTTGGAGGGGATATGGAAAAACTGGAACACTAATATACTGCTGGAGTTCTGAAATGGTCTAGCCATCCTGGAGAACAATTTGGAACTATGCCCAAAGGGCTAGAAAGCTGTGTATACCCTTACACTTAGCAATAACACTAGTAGGTCTATATCCCAAGGAGATTTTTTTTTTAAAAAAAGGAAAAGGAAAAATAAAAGGACTTATATGCACTAAAATATTTATAGCAGCTCTTTTAATGGTGGCAAAGAATTGGAAATTAAGGGGATGTCCATTAATAGGGCAATAGTTGAACAAATTGTGGCATTTGATTGTGATGGAATACCGTTGTACTTTAAAAAATGAGGAGCAGGATGATTTCAGAAAAAACTGGTAAGACTTAAAAGAACTCAGTCAAAGTAAAGTGAGCAAAATCAGGAAAATGCTATACTCAGTAACAGCAATATTCGAAGAATAATTAATAGCTACTCCGATCAATAAAATCATCCAAGATAATTCTGAAAGACTTATGGTGAAAAATGCTATGCAGCTTCGGAAAGAGAACTGACAAGAGTCTAGGAGCACAACGAAGCAAAATTTTTTCACTTTATTTTTCTGGCTTTTTATTTTTTCCAACATGGCTAATATGGAAATGTTTTGCATGATTTCACATGTTCCCATTTCTTGCCTTTTCAATAGGTGGAGGAGGAAGGGAGAAAATTTGGAGCTCATTTTTTTTAATGCTAAAAATAAATAATTTGCAGGTTGGTTTTTTCTTTTGAAGGGTGGAGAGAAAAGTATACAACACTATTACCAGGAACTAGTATGGTTTTCATCTTTCTAGTTATCAGATTTTTAAAAAATGATTATTGCTCTTTATTTACAAGTAAAATACTGTGTAAATGAAATATCACTGTAATGTTCACTTCTGTGAGCCAGGCTATTTACTTTGCTAATAAGGGAATGACAAATTCAGTGTGATAAAAACAGGGATGCTCACAATTTCCTATTCTTTTAGTGGTCAATTTATTTAACAAGATATTGCATTTCTGATACATTTACAAAGCAGGAACCATATCTGAGGAATGTTGTATGATAAGCTTAATAAAAATCATACTGAAAAGGAATTAGTGTAATAAACAAAGTTTTAGTTCAAAGACAAAAGGAATTTTTCAATATTTGTTATCAGATACCTTAAGTTTCATTGCTTTTTGAAAATTCTGTAGAGATATTTTTCCTTAATAAATCAAAACAAATTTTGAGTTCTACAAAAACATCCCTCTCCCCCCTTCAGTTTGAGTGCCATATCTTCCTATCTACACAATGCATGGTTATGCAGAAAATAACAATGAGAAGCTGCACCATAAACTATGATTCCTGTTACCAACATATACCATCAGAACACATTATGTGGACATGAGGAGTTCCATCTGGCAAGTTTATTTTTCATGTCATAAAAAAATTTAAGTAGAGCCTACAACAGCCTTTTACTCTAACAATTAGAAGACAAAATGTAGTACACTGCTTTCCTGTGTTAAGAAGAGGGGAAAAGATAGGGAAGAGCTAATATTATCATCATCTTTTTATTTTAGTAGCTTCCCTACTACACTATCTAGCACAGAGAGCTGCAATTAATAACTAATATATAAAGTTCTTGAGAATATGGCAGTCATCTCTTTCATAAACATTAGATTCTAAAGTCAGTTAGTAATAATAAAATTGTACGGCCCTTACATTGCCCACAAAGATATAGAATACATGTTTTGCCCTCTACCAAATGAGAGAGGGTTTACATCCCAGAATCCTGACAAGTAGTTCACCTATCTGTCCCCAGAGGTGGACAGTGTGGAGTAGGCAGTTAGGTTCTTTTCTTTACGAATGGCAAGGCCAATCAAAGGTGGGTTTGTGCTAAGAAAAAAGTCTTCACCTTACAAAATGTCAACTGAGTTCCTGGTCCTTGAGTAAATGTGTCAAAACTTTTGAGTACTAATATTCAGAGCAGGTCCTGAAAGTTAATATCCTCTGACTTGTTAACAATGTAGGTAAAGTGAAGTTACCAACTCAGACTTGTAACTTTGGAAAAAAGGCTAAACTCTAAGGGTTGATTGGTTGAAGTGGAACATTAAGATGGTGGCACACAGCACAGCTAGACAGCAGCACAAGGGACCGAAGGGCTGGGTACTAGCAGCAACTCTGGACATAAGTCAGGATCTTCCTAAATACTATCCCAGCACTGTTGGGCTTGTGGCTAGGCCTCAGATGCAAGAAATATGGTGCAGGAAAGAACCACTTTCCCAGCACTAATTACTGGTTTTGTGTATACTATATTTAAATAATCATTTCTCTTTTAATAGTTATTTTTCTTTTCCTGGCCAAGGACAGTTTGCTTGGCATACATTAAAAAAAATGCAAGATGCTTTTCCATAGCAGGAAATTTTCAGAGAAGCAAGACTTGTATGAAATGATGCAGAGTAAAGTATGCAGAATCAGAACACAACACATCATAACACTTTCAGTGAAAATATTCAAAGGCAGTCTGATTATAAACTCTCATTAACTATAATGACCAATACCAGTCCAGAAAAGACAACTTCCCTCTTCTCTACAGAGAGACAAGAGTCTATGAGTGTGGAGTATGTGACATGTCATCAGATGCAAGAAGTGTTTATGTTGATTTTGCTCAATTGCTTTGTCACAAACAGTGAGTCAATAGCGGTGGCAAGGGGATATATATTAGGAAATGGACATTAAAACAAAAAGACATTAAAAAAATTTTTTTTAAGTTTTTTCTTCCTTTTTTGGGACCAGGTTTCCCTATCTTGCCTAGGAAGAAAGTGCAGCAGCTACTTATGGACCCAATCCCAACACTGATCATCACAGAAATTTTTACCTACTCCATTTTTCCCAACTTGGGCCAGTTTACACTACTTAGGTAGCCTATAGCCTTGGATAATGATGGGATGGATGGGGGAGGGAGGATATGGTGGAAACATCTTCACCATACTGGCGCCAGACTTAATGTGGACACCCAGTCAGCTTTAGTTCTGCTGCAGCTCAGAATTCCAGAACTCAACATACCTGAGACTCTCAGCCTACTCAATGCCCACTCACACTTCCTCGGAGAAAGGCTGCTGTTTGTTGTTTAGTCATTTCAGCCTGACTCCATGGACCCGCATTCGGAGTTTTCTTGACAGAGGTACTAGAGTGATTTGCCATTTCCTTCCCCAGCTCATTTTATGAATCAGAAACTGAGGCAAACAGGGTTAAGTGACTTGACCAAGGTCACAGAGATAGTAAGTATTTCAGGCCAGATTTGAAGTCTTCCTGACTTCAGCCCAATCCACTCACTGCACAACCTACGAGTTACATACTAGAGAAAAATGACAATTATTATTCTAATAAAAATTTTAAGTTAACAGTAAGCTATATAATGGAAAAGGAGACCTGATTCACAACTTCAACTCTTTGCTCTCCATCACTCCGCATCACATTTCCAGTTTCTGTTACAGACTCACAACTGATTCTTTCTGTCCATTCATGTAGCAACCATCCTAATTCAGGCCCTCATCACCTCTGCCCTGGACAAAAATTTCTTAATAGATTTCTCAGCTTCTAATCTCTCCCCCATCAGCCTATCCTTTAAACAACTGTAATATTGAGAACTCAAGTTTTACCATGTCATTTTTTTGGTCAAGAAGCATTACTGGCTTACCACTGCTTCTAGGATACAACACAAATTCTTCTGTTTGGTATTTCAAACTTTTCACAATCAGACCCATTCACAACATTCCATCTTCCCTTCTATTTTTTAACTCAGGCTGTCCCACACCTAGAATATTTTCCCTCCTCACCTGATAAAATAGTTTCTTTCAAAGCACAGATCAGAAACCTATTCCTACAGGAGGCCTTTCCTGATCTCAACTGTAAATGTTCTTCCTTAGTCTCCTCCTACCCCCTGAAAAAATTACTGTGTATTTACTCTGCATATATGTTAGTCTTACTTATTTTTATATATTATTTTACTCCAGAACAATATAAGCACCGTGAGGGCAGAGAGAGTTTATTTTTTATCTTTGAATTCCTAGTGTCCAGTACATAGTAGGTAATCAATAAATGCTTGCTAACTGCAATGGAATGGTCTCAACTTCACAGAATTCTAGAGTTGGAAGGGATTTCAGAGAACACTGACCTAAATCAATGCTATTCCATGAAATTCCTAAAGAATGGTCTTTTATTCCCTACTTAAAGATCTCCAATAATTATTGTGAGATAATATGAAATGGTTTAAGTTTCTACACTGCAAAAATCACCAGTCTTAGGGGAAACAGAAGTTATTTAGATAAAAGTTATCAGCCAATCCCAAGGAGGCTCAGAAGCCATAAACTAAATTAGAGCCTCATTAAAGCATCATTCGATTCATGACGGAGGGAATACATGTGAATGAGAAATACGTAAGGGGAAAAAAAAATGTAACCCGGAAGGATTAGGACCAATCCTGTTCCAGAAGGAAGGAGTAAAGATTATTAACCCTATAAAGCTTGTTCGAGCTTTTGTATGAACACACTCTCCCTTTACTACAGGGTGTGTGGCACTTCAACCTTTCTAATAAAGAAACTTTGAGACATCAGTCTTTGGAACTGAGTCTGGGGTCTTTATAACAATTTTTACCCAAGGTAGCTCTTTCTATTTCTGGAGAACATTAAAAGTTTCCTTCTCCTGAAATTAATTGACCCCTGCATAATGTACACCCATTAGTCCTAGTTCTGCATTCAGTGCTAAGTACAAATCTAATCTTTTCTCCACAGGACAACCTTTCAAATAACAGAAAACCTATTTCCCTAAAATAGGTGGAAACCACCCGCACCCTCCCACCAAACCTCTAGGTTGTTTGGGGTTTTGTTTTGGATTTTTGGAGGAGTGGTGGTAGTATCTGTCTCAGACATCCATAAGGTTTACAACACCCTAGATAAACCCTCACCTTCTGCCTTGGCACACCCACCCTATCCCTTTTCTATAATCTTCTATACAAGGAATTTTCTATGCTGGAAACATATTATACTCAACTAATATTCACTGACCAATATTTATGCTAATAAATGATACTCATACATAATTTTAAGGTTTGTATCTCACTTGGTTCTCACAATAACCATGTGAGGTAAATACTAGTTATGATTTCCATTTAAAGATGAGGAAAAATGATGCTGAGAAAGGTTAAGTACTTTCCTAAGGCACAAAAAAAGCATCAGAGTCAGAATTTAAACCCAGATCTTCTTCAATGCAATGTTATCACTCTTGGGAGAGAGCATGACACAGTGGAAAAAATACTGACCTTGTAATCACAAGCCCTGGACCATTCTTATTATCCATTGCCTCCCTTTCACTCACTCTATAATGCAACCAAATTGACCTTTTCACTGTTCCACAAAAAATTCCATTTGTTGTTTCCATCCCTTTGCATTGTATCCTATGCCTGGATATTTCCCTTCCTCATCTTCTTCTCTTAGAATTTCTAATTTCTTTCAAGACTCAGGTCAAGTATCACCTTCTTACATAAACCTCACCCCAATAAATACTTTGTATTTTTAAAAAATATATCATAGATGTACTTGTCTACCTTGGTAGAAAGTAAGCTCTCTGAGATGGGAATTCAGAAGGCATATAGTCTAAACCACCACCTTAAATCCTTAAATCAATCATATCCTACAAAATTCCTGACAGTGGTCATTCAGTCATTGATGGGCTTGCCTTTTTTTTTTTTTTTTTTTTTTTTTTAAATAAAAGCCACTAGGTTCCAAAACAGCTGCAAAGAACCAGGACATTCAGGTAAGTCTTTTCTTACATAGGCTTAAATATCCCTACTATCTTCAAGTCTTTCTTTGCATGCAATGATTTTGAATGTCTTCAGTATTCTGGTTACCACAGGCAAGTTTTAACTCGTCAATGACTCTTTCTAGAATGTGGCACTCAGAATTAGGTACGGTAATCCAGATACAGTTTTCCCTTTTCCAAGTGCAAAGTATGTCAGGTCTATAACCCTCCCCACCCCATGCCACCATCACCTCACTATGAACGCTAATAGAGCCTAAGAGAATATTAAGTCTTTTGGCAGCCACCTCACACTATCTCATACCTAGTTTTCAGTCCACAGAAACCTCAGATCTGTTTTCAAAAACTTGACTATCTTCTAATGGCAACTCTTACTGCAAGTACTATAGCCACAGTCACTTTTTAACTTGGTTGAAAAGAAAGTTCTTGGCACCAAAGTGCTTGGCATGGTCAAATGGCTCGTCAGAAATTGATATGATTTCATCAGTGGAAAGGGCATTAATATCTGCTTTGCTGCCATATCCTGGAAGCATCAGTGGCTCTTTCCCATTTACCTTGCAGCTGGAACCTTCCATATATGTAGCTTTTCCCTATTAAAATATGAGCTCCTTGAGACTAGGGACCATTTTACTTTTCTACTTGTATTCCCAGGGCTAAGCATATAGCTTTGCACAAAGTAAGCACTTAATAAATGCTTCATTTTGTCAGATTATTTACTGACTTGTTATGTGAGAGATTAGAATAGTTTTAGTAAACTTCTCAGTCTGGGATCAAATCTATTTCTAAATATCCCAAGAAACCAAGTTTGGTTCTGTATTGCCTTACTCAAGTGCCACCACTGGTCTATAGCATGATAAACATTACCCTAGAACGCAGGACCAGAAGCTGAGGCAGCTTTACCTAGAATTAGCCTAAATATCCAAGAAAAGTCTGGATATTCTGGAGGCACAGATAAAATTACAAGCCCTGATAGTAAGGAGGTTCAACTTGAATCTTTCCTTGCAACATGGCCATCTAACTTCCTTATATTTATTCTCCTACTATTCTACTCTAGGCTTCTTTTGCATTCTCTCTCTAAAGGTGTGTCTTAATTCAATTAATAACTTAATTAAATGCAGAAAAGCCCACAACTCTTAGTTAGAACTTTATTTAACCTAGCCACCGGTCAACTTCTTTATAGCAAATTATTGACTCAAGTATTCTGTGAACTTATATCATCTTTATTTTTATAGTTCTTATAACAGTAATCCTAAAATAAGGGCTTTTCTTCACCTTAAAATTCAATAGATTTTCTTAAATCCCCTAAGGATTATTTCTTTGAAGATCAGATTTATCACCCAATAAAATCCCTGATCTGACAGACTATAAAAACAACAGTATCATAAATGACTGTGTAAGGTCACAATGTAGATCACATAGTTCTAAGGTACACAGATACTATAATTTTAAAGGATACATAATTCTACCTTTAAGAGAACGTATGAACAAATAAATAAAAATGTATTTCTGGGCAAAGATAATAGAAGACTGGAACTTAGAGCTGAAAGGCGTCTCAGAAATCATCTATTCCAAATCCACACATTTTACAAATAGGGAAACTGAGGCCCAGGGTTTAACTGACTTGCCTGGGAAAAAAATCACAAATTTAATATATACTAAGAGATATATGAGGTCTAGAGTGTCCAGCCAGTTACTAGGAGAGCTTGAACTAGAATTCAGATCTCCTGATTCCCATTTCAATTCTCTACATTTTGCAATGGCATCAAACTGAAATTAACTTAGAAAACCCCAAATTAACATCATTTTTGTTGTATTATATTTTTTTTATTAAACATTTTCCAATGACATTTTAATCTAGTTCTGGGAATTCTGCAGGACTGTTTCCAGTCAACAAACAGGCACTGGGTTTTTAATACTTCCACCAGACAGTATCAGATTGCTCAGTCTGCATCATTTTCAAGGTACCTTACAGGCAACTAAGGTCCCTTCCTAGCTTCAGAATGCTAAGTTCCTAAGTTTAACTGGCAAAACTAGAGAACCTTCTCAAAATTTGCATATGGACTAAGTCACTATTGTAAATTTCATTTTAACGTGATGTATCATGTAGTACATACTTTTAGTGGAAATTTCTCCTATGAAGTTAACAGTAACCCCTTAATTTTAAATTTTAATAGTGTGAATAAGAATCTTTACTACAAAAAAATTCCTATAGTCTTGGAAAATAACAACTTTGATTTACATAGAACATTAAGATTCCCTAAACATTTCCCCCATGGGGGGATAAGTAGCATAAGTATTATTATTTTTGTTTTACCTATAGCAAATGAGCAGCTTATTCTTGTTGAAATTCAAATTCAAGTCTCTAGACTCTAACCCTAACATTCCACTAGCTATGTCCTCTTGTGTCAAGGTGAACTTCTTCAATTCAATTCAGCAAACACTTATTAAGTACTCTCTATGTGCAAAATGCTGCTCAGTTCCAAGGAAAACATACAGTTTATAAAAGATCATAGATCTACAGGCGCAAGTCATCTCACAAGGCTAGCCTGTCCAAACCCCTCATTTTACAAGGTAGGAAACTGAAGTCCTGGAAGGTCAAGTGATTTGCCCAAAGTTACCACAGATAGTAAATTATCAGATGGAGGTTTTGAAACCAGGTCATCTGATTAAAAAATACTAAACTACTGTTCTTTCCACAGGAGACACAACTGTACTTCAAGGAGTTTACCATCTACTTGGAAATATTACATAAACAAAATCATAGGGCAAAAGAATGTGTAATTGCTTTAAATCAGCATCCTGGGGAAGGGAAGAGACACTTATAGAGTGTCCACTATATGCCAGGCTAAACACTTTTTATTTTTATAAATATTATCTCATTTGATCCTCACAACAATCTTGCAGGGAAGGTGCTATCATTATTCCTGTTTTGTAACTGAGGAAAACTGAGGCAAAGAGATCCATGGGAAGAAAGTTCATTATTGATTAGGAGAATGAGCTCAAGAAAACTTCATGGAGTTATTAGTATTGGAGTTAAGATTTATAGGCAGAAGTTTTTAAAGGGGTGATACTCACAGGAGGG
Source organism: Bettongia penicillata ogilbyi (assembly GCA_023548195.1). Classification (NCBI taxonomy): domain Eukaryota; kingdom Metazoa; phylum Chordata; class Mammalia; order Diprotodontia; family Potoroidae; genus Bettongia; species Bettongia penicillata. The sequence continues at coordinate 1,793,319 of JAJHZJ010000592.1, read as the reverse complement.
CATTCTTCAAGGCACAGAAATCACAGAATTCTGGAGTTAGAAGGGACTTCAAAAAGTAAGCTTAGAAATTTTCATGAAAAAGGATTTCTCTCTACAATATAAACACAAAAGATTATCCAGGCTTGGCTTAAAAAGCTCAAGTAAGGGAGAACCCACTATCATGCATCAGAGGTAACTCATTCCACTTCTGAAGAGCTCTAATCATTAGAAAATGGTTCCCTGTATCAGGTTTAAATTTGCCTCTTTACCACTTCCACCTATTGTTCCTAGTCCTGCCCTCTGAGAAAAACCAGAACAAGTCTAATCCCTTTTTCTTCGAACCAATTCAACTACTGGAATATAACTATTATTTCCTCCTAAGTCTTCTCTTCCCTGGGCTAAATAAATACGCCCAGGTTCTTCACTGGATGGTGACATGGCATGAATCCAAGACTCTTCATATCCAGGTTGCCTTCTACTGGACACTCTCCAACTTATCAATGTCATTCCTAAAAGGCAATGTACAAAACCAAATACAATATTCGAGGATTAGTAAAAGCAAAGAAGGTATAAAGTTCAACATATATTCAGGGAATATTAAGCAGTTCATTTTTGGTAGAATGCACAGTAGCGCACAAAATAAGGCTGGAATAACAGGGTAGTACTAGATCACAGAAAACATTAAATGCCAAAGAAAAATAATAATATTTGGTGTAGGTAATAGGGTTCAGCACAGCGGAAAGACCACCTCATTTGCAATTAGTGTTTCTGGGCTCAAATTCCTACCTGTATGACCTTGGGCTGGTCACAACTATTGTGGGCCTCAGTCCCTCATCTGTAAGATTAGAAGGGTGACTAGGTAGCCTAGGTAGTCTTACCCTATGGAACACTGAAAGGTTTAGAAAAGTGACATAACCAAGAAAGATAAGCCTGGCTGTGGTGTAAACTTACATAGGTGTCAAATTCAAATAGAAAAGGAGGCCACCGAGCCATACATAAGATCCCTAATGGTCAAATTTCGACTTAGAAAACCACATATTAACAGCATCTATGCTCTTTTGTATTTACATTTATTTTTGTTAAATATTTCCAAATTATATCTTAATCAGACTCAGGACTACTGGGCTGCCTGTAAGGTTTGCCACCTCTGTTGTAAAGAACTTTTTAAGAAACTGGATGTTTAAGAAAGTAGAGGCAGAAAGTCTTGTTAGAGGGCCACTGCAATTGTTCAGGTGAGTGGCAATAAGGAGGGCAGCAATGAGAACTAAGCAAAGGCCAGATACAAAAGATCATGCAGTTAGAATGTTTTACAACTGAATCTAAGGTCAATTTCAGAAATAATATCTCAATAACAAGTAACTCATGTAACTTTTATCATATGTCAAAATCCAAGCATGAGAGTTTATACTTGGATCTCTAATTAGGAAAATGACTAGAGAGTAGAAAGTCTATCCAATAACTGATCCCTTTCATTAATCTTGAAAAAGTCAATAGACTATACAGACATTTTTAATTAGTCTATAACCATTTCAAGAATTCCTTTGAAAGAATAACAGAGTAGGGAAGAGGTGTAATAAAAGAAAAAGCACCTTAAAATCCCATAGCAATACATATTATAGCATTAAACACTACTACGAATCCAACATTCTGTTTTTTAAAAACTTAAAAGATGACCCAAAATGTGCAATGTGGCAGAAATGAGAATAAAACAGTAACTAAGAATTTAAGGATAATCTAATTCAAAAGCAGACTCAAAGACATCTTTTAAAAAGAAAATTGATAGTTCAGTAGCACACAATTACTTTTCAAAAATTTCTAAAAGTGAGCTTCATTTTACTTAACAGAGAATTACTACAAAACCAGAATTACTAGAAATTAAAAGACTAAGATCAAGCCTAATTAACTGAATCTACATATAAACTTTCATCTTCCCCCAAGCTGTCATTAAAAACCACTGTGAGAAGAAACAAGGCTATAGCCTACACTGTAGGTTAATTTTCTTCTTTTTTTGTAGGTCAATTTTCATTCTCCCATCAGTCAAACTGTATTTTGATAAAATACTACAAAATTAGTCATGAGTTCATTCCCCTGTCTATACTTTAAAAAGTGGCTATACTATGTGAAGATACTCTTAAGAAATGTAGGGAAGTGGTTATTCCTAAGGACCAATCTATGTTCAAAAGGGAGGATATCATATATAACATACATGTACCACATAAGAGGATTCATATATAAAGCCACCTGTCACATATTCAAGAGGATGCTGCAGAGGCAATGTATTTTGCTGAAAGAATATCTCTCAAGTTAACAATGAACACCATGAACACCACTACTACTATGTGGAGATTAACTACTGAACTTTGAGCTACTTCACTTGTCCACTCAACTGGCATGAAATCATTAGAGAATGTTTTCACCACTGCCCTAGTTCTATCACGAAAAACAGTGTGTTTTTGCAGTAAATGATGTTGTATATGATGTTGCCTAAATTTTCAATAGGAGGCAGTTAGGTGGCTCAGTAGATAGAGCACAGGGTCCTGAGTCAGGAAGACCTAAGTTCAAATTTGGCTTCAAACACTTACTATGTGATCCAGGGCAAGTCTCTTAACTTCTATTTGCCTTAAATCCACTGAAGCAGGAAATAGCAAACTACTCCAGTATCACTGCCAGGAAAACTCCATGGACAGTATATATGGTCCCAAAGGGTCGAATATGACTGACCAACAATAACAAAAATTTTCAACATGCTTACGTAAAAAAAATCATTATTTAGAAAGCAAACAAATAGCACAAAACTAATAGACTCGGCTACTAGTTTTTCTTTATTACATAGCTTCTATATATACAACAAAACTCAGTTTTTACAAATATTTTAATGAAGATTTAAGTTCCATGGCACAATCATGATCATGGTAACTTAAAATTTTAAATCTGCCTAATGCCTAGGAATTCTTAACAACTCTCAGTAACTTTCTACCAGTTAAGAGGTGTTTGTTTCAAGTTTACATTATTATACAAGAGTCAGGTATTCTATCTAATAATTTTACTGGGACAGGTAGACTACTATTTCAACAAATACTATTTTAAGTTAAATATTTTCAGGATTTGCAATTTCACTAGCATAGGCACTTTCGTTACTCAATCCCTCTTTATTTATTTAGTAGACAGCCTTTTGAGAGTTGTAGAACCATTAAAAAAAAAAAGTCATTGCCTTGCAGCCAACCTGCTAATGAGTTTCTCTGAATTTAACTAGACTGGCCCTTAGACAACAAGGATGTAATTCATCATTTGATCTATACTCCAAGCTTTTCCAAGCTCAGTAGACTCGTCTAGGGCCTGAACTCCACTTGCAGTGCCCAGCTCCATTATAACAACAAGTAAAATAAAACAAGACTTTTTTCATGTTTAGAGCTCCGTGGACTTAAGAGTGCCTTTTCCCAGGCCCAGTGGGAATGAGCAATGCTGAAAAGAAAATAGTTTGGTCATAAAAGTAGAAGTAAAAGTTTACAGTATGGCAAAACCAGGCCAAATCTGCACTCCAAGAACCCAGACTCAATGCTGCACACATCAGAGCACCTGGGAAAATTATTCTGATGACTACCATCACAAGTTTAACTTGGATAATGTAATGAGTAAAGTAGTAAATTACTTTACTAAGTCTCCTTGTCTCCTTCAGAGCCTGTCTTAAATATTTCTCAGAGTTTATCAAATTTGGAGCAAGAAAGCCAACCAGCCAAGAGCCAACAAGGAGCATTCTAGAGAGGGAAAAATGTGCATCTAACCCAAATCACCAACACAGCACATGGAAAATTATGTCCTACCTCCCCCTAATGTGACAGGTGGCCAAAGAGTCCAACTCATATTTTCCAAAGACTGTCATTCTCACACTAACATTCTTGTCCTATCCCATAGAAGCAGCTGAGAACATGCTTAACTTCTCTAGGGATTCTTCCCACCTGAACAGCCCTCATCCTCCACTGTTTACCCAACCTATGACAGGCATTTGCTTTGATTCTATTTTCCTAGGCAGTCAGAAATTCATTCTGTGGTGTAAATGTAAGCATCCTTGGTTTCTTACAGCCTCCCCCTGCATTTTTTGGGGGCAGAGGAAAAAGGAAGGGACATTGTTCCTTTCTGTTTTTGTGGAAAATCTTATTTAAAAACCAGAACAACTTTGCTTTCAATTGATTCCATAAAAGTGGTTTTGCTCCACTGTAAACTTTTACTTCTACTTCATGACCAATACATCTTCTTTCCAGCACTGCTCATTCCCATTGTTAAGTCCTAAGCAATTCTAACCATTTCAGTCAAATTATCATAATCTCATGGCTGTTTTCTAGTCCCTCAATTTTCTCCTCTTCCTAAAATATTTTAAGCAATCCAGACATTAATAATGCCACTCTAGACCAATAGGTTCCAAATGGCTTTTGTGAATAATCCAAATCAAATATAATCTTCTAACCAGTGTCTTCACAGTTACAGTATTTTATATATGCACATCCCTTTATACGGATCCATTTTACTTTTCTCAAGCGAATAATATTATTGAATTGATATTCAATAAGAAATATTAAGGATATTGCCTGCAGAAGCCTTAATAAACCCCAACAACCAAGTCTTGGAGTCCTGGTCTGTGCTAGGTACCCAAAGGACACCGATAACTACCTTTTTGTTTTTGAACCAGTGAAACCCAATTTTACAGTCATAGCAAACTCCTATAAGATTAACTCCCTCTCTATCAATGCAGATCTGTACTGCTCAGCAACCTAGTCCTAGAAAGTTGTTTTGGGGCACTGAGAGGTTAGGTGATTTACCCAGGAACACACAGCCAGTAGGTGCTGGAATGGCACCAGAACCCAGCTCTTCTGGAGTCCAAAGGCCAGTTCTCTATCCACTAAGTGTGGCTGGAATACTTAATGAGATTTAATAAATGGCTTTCAAACTAAACAAGCGTTTAACTGTGCACAAGGCACTGTTGGAACCTGAGGATACAAAGCCACAGACCCATTCTCTCAAGAGCTCACAGCAACATGGTGTAATGGAAAGAACACTTGAGTTAGCCAAACTGAGTATGATCATCGTGTTGATTACCTACTTTTTATGGTTGATCATATAACAATTTCCTAAAAACAAGTTTCTAGGGCTCTTTAAACCACTCTCAATGAATAGGAAATTAAGTGAAATAAAGCACTGCATTATCCATTCATATCAATAATGCATAACTAGAAGTCTAGGTATAAAATTTATATTTAACACCAGGAGAGTTAATTACATGGTAGCTTAACATGTACTGAAAGTTAAATGGTAGATTACTGCTAACATATCTCTAACTGCCTATATATAGCAATGAAAATCAGGGTCATTCTAATACTCATACTTGTACATATCTTTTTTTAACAACAAAAAAAACTTTTAAAGTATCTAACAAAAAATGTTAGAATCAATTTTAAAAATAATTTTTAAAAATCATTTCTAATTTGCTAGAAAAAAGGGCTTTCTCAAGCAATGAACAATTTCACATTTTCAGTCTCAAATACATCTTATATTATAAATGTTTAGATGGGCTGTAGAATGTAGTAGGTACAGATCCACAAATAGGTATACCAAAAAGATACAGCTCTGCCTAAAAGGAGGACAGTGATTCTATTTAGAACTATAATCTTAAAATTTTATCTGAGGCCTAAACATCCAAAATTTCAACTCAAAAAGAGTAAAAAAAACAAAAAAACAAAAAAAACATGCTCAGTGCCAAGACAAGAGTAAAGACCTATTACATCTAGAGATGCTGAGGGCATTACTAGTAATCAGCAGCACAAGTTTTCCTCAGATGTATGAACAAGTATAGAAACTGAGAAGTGGAAGGAACTATGGAGATCTCAACCCTTTCATTTTACAAAAGAGGAAACTGAGACCTGGAGAAGTTAGTGGCAGAGTTAGGAAATGACTTTAGATCTGAATCTAAGTGGAGAAGAAAGAGGCATTTGGGTGATAGGAAGAAGAGAATCAGAAGTGATCTGAGAAGATCACCTCCCTGATCCTGGACACTTATGCCTCTCATCTTAATGCAACTTAAAATCAAATTAGTATTTTTACTATTATATCCTACTGACTGAGCACAATCTATAAAAACTCCAGATCTTTTTCCTACAAAAAAATGACTAGTCAAGACTTTCCCCTTATCTTAAACTTTTAAAGTTGGTTTCTTTGTACCCAAGTATAAAATATTTATATCTATTAAATATCATCTTCTTAGATTTGGCTCAACATTCTAGCCTACTGAGATCTATTTGGATTCTATCTTCCATTATGTTAACTCTGTCTCCTATCTTTGTATAATCTACAAATTTGTTAAGCATGCTAGACAAAGCCTTTATTCAACTAATAAATATTCAATCCTTTTCAAAAACTTTTAATTTCATAGCATACCAGCTGTAATTGGCAAAACTGGAAGAATCATGAAACAGTATTAAAAACATTATTTAAAAAGCACATTAAAGCCAACATGAACACAAACACAAAACATATTTATCCCTTTTCCAAACCTGCTGTCACTCGTTACCAAGAACTATAGAAACATATTAAACTTCTAAAAGAGAATAGAGTTTTTTTGTCCAAATAATTTAGCCAAAATTATTTGAGAACTGGCAAGTTTGTTATGACTTCTTTAGAATTCAGTTTTAAACAGAGTGAAATTACAAACTGACAAATTATAAGAAAGCCTCTAAACTGACTGCAATCAAGTGTAATTATTTTTAGTACTCTAAGACAAACTTGGTTAACATTCAAAAGATATGTATTTTCAAACTATTTTTAAAACCTCTAAGAAACCTTAACCCTGACTTGCAACACCCACACGATTAAGGAAAAGGTTAGAATAAAAGAATGAACACTGCATACCACAGGTGCTTTTTCCTATGAGAACATTAACTTCACCAGCTAAGGTACAAAAGTTCAAAGTCTTTCTAGAAAAGTCTTCCTGAGCCCTTAGTAGAAACAGAACGTATAATAAACACCTACTGTGTGCTAGGTGCTAAGGATACAATCGACCTTTCCCTCAAGCAGTCAACATTCTACTTGGATGATTAATATAAGTAAATATTCCTCCTATTATCCTTATATATTATGATTTATTATGATTAGCCTGCCTTCCTTCCACCTCTGTTCTGCATCACATTTCCAGCTACTGTGTTGTTTTTCCTTTTCCATTTGAACTGTGGCCAATCTGTGGCTCTGTTTAGTGTGGCTCTCACACACTAAACATCTTTTCTGTCCTAACACCCACCCAGAAGGATTAAGGGCATTGGTTTAATAGAAATACTTCTTCCAAGAGCGATTCCTTTTCCATTCTTCTCGGGGTCAATACAAAAAACGCGATTACAAGATGGGTCTGTGGTTAGACTATCACTTGCTCCTCTTCTATCTCCCTCAAGTCCCTCCTCACAGCTTTTTTCCTTTCTCCTTCCTCACTTCCCCAGCATCCCTGACTCCCCACGGCCTCCCCCAGTGACCCGCGGGTGGACAGTCTCTTTACAAAGTTAAGAATCTACAAAAAATAGGGTGAGAGACGCCGCAGCCCACCTACGCTTTCCCCCCGCCCCACTTACTCGACCCAATCGGAGAATAACAACTAGACCAGTATTTTTCTTATCTTCCCACAAGATGAACACGTGCAGGCAGGACCGGTTGGCTCTCCCACCCCAAAACCTGGGGGCTCCGGGGGCACCGAGGGACGAGAGGAGCCGGAGCCCGGGGGCCGCTGGGTGCCCCAGCCCGGAGACGAGACCGGGCCGGAGAAGCCTAACTCACCGGCCCGAGCCCCACAACCGCCCCGGACAACAGGACACCCGAGGGACGAGACGCGGCCGGGAAGAGCCGGGCCGGGCGGGGCCTGCGGGGGCCCGGCCGGAACGCCGGCGCCGACGGGACGGCCGGGGCGGGGAGATGGGGTGAGGGAGGGGCTCGGGCCCCTCGGCCCGGGGAAGGCGGGCGAGCGAGCCGCGCAGCAGCCGCGGAGGGGAGGGAGCCAAGCGGCCGGGGGCGGCGGCCGAGGGCGGCGGGTACCGGGGGCCGACCCACCCCTCCTTCCGTCCCTCCCGCCGCGGGAGCCCCGGGGCCCCCACACGACCGGGATCCCGGGACTCCGGGCCGGCGCCCCGCCGCGCAGCCGGCGCCCGGCCTCGCTTCTCCCCTCACCTCACAGCGCCTCCGCAGCCGCCGGCGCCGTCCAAGCCATTTTTTACCTCAGCCGTCTCAGCAGCCTCGACCGACCGTCCGCGGCCAGCCTAGGAGCCGCGCGTCACTTCCGGCTCGGGAAGAGCCGCCTCCCGCGCCCTGAGCGGCCAGATGATTGGCTGGCGCGGCTGGCCTACCTGGGCCGGTGGGCGGGGCCCGGGCGAGGCCGGCGAGGCTCGGGCTGGGGAGGCCGGCTACCCCGGGGATGCGGAGCTGACGGCCCCCCGCCGCCCCGAGCCCGGAGGTGTTCGTTCCCGTGCCCCTGCCGGCCAGCCTGCTCCCCCGAAGGGAGCCCCGCTCTTGCCCCTGCCGCCCCCTCCTCGCTCTCTTGGTCGTCCTGCCCGCCCCTTCCCCTTCCCAGGCTGGCGCCACCCCCTTCCTCACCCCTCTCCCTCCCGCCCAGGTTTATTCCGTTCTTCGGAAACAGAGCACACATCCTCGGACCTCGGATGGAGCAAGAGCTGGCCGGACCGTCCAGTGGAACCCTCTCATTTACAGATGAGGAAACTGAGGCTCAGGGAAGGAAAGGGACCTGCCCAGGGTCCCACTAGGTTGAGGAGCCAGAAGAGCAGACACGGCGGATAGCTTCCAGTGCAAGAAACTAAATGAGACGCGAGCGAGGAGAACAGACTCCTTCCTGAGGGAGGGACGAAGCGCAGGGAGAAGCCGGAGGCGAGCGCCGAGGTCGCTGAGTGTGTCGGCTCCTCGCCTCCGCCCCCCACCCTTCCTCCTTCCCCCAACTTCGGCCGGCTCCGACACACCCCAAGGACGGTCCCGGAGGAATCCCTGTTTAGCTCGGCATTGTTCAGCCTTATCTCCTGATCAAAGCAGGAATTTCTACCCTCGGCTGCTCTTGCGCAAACAGAAAGGGAGTGGGGGGGAGGGGGCGGTGAATGATTTTCTCCCAAAGGCGAGTTTCTCCAAGGAGCTGCTCTGGGAGGACTCCGCCTGCCTTCAGGGTAGGGAAGGAGCACCGCACAGGAGACGGAGAAGCTGGGCCAAATTGAGCATCCCGAGGAGAAACGTGTGGCCCCCGATGTCTCCTCCCTTCCACAGTCCCTTAACCTCAGAAATATGTTCATTGTTCAGCAGCGGGCAGCGGATAACTGTCATAGGCAGTTTCCTGGTTTCAGTTCAGAGTTCCGTAAATCTATTTCTCTCTTACAAAGCCCATGAGCAACAAGAACTGTCCCAAAACAGATGTAAGGAGAGTTTGGCTCGAGTCCCCTCCTATTTGTCACTCAGAGTAAAGAGCAGCTCGTCAGAACTTGGCTCGTGATCAAGAATTTGAAGCGTAAGTCTCATTATCTGGCAGACTATGGCATTGTGGAGATAAATGCGTTCATGATATGGAACAGTAACTTCTCAGATGAAAAGTTCAACAGTGACGCCACGTATTGCTGTCATTTTGGACCCAGACTGACTAAATCATATGGACATTTCCTGTTTCCTGCCTCTCTGGCTTCAGTTTTAAGATTTAAAGATTGCACATACAGTTTAGAGGTCATAAATGTTGCATAGGTCTTCATTTTAACTTCAAAGATGGTATTTTTTGCTCCCAAGAGCCTTGTCAAAGTCTTTCTAATTTCACTTTCCTCCTTTGTAAAATAACAGGGTAGAACTAGGATCAGTGGATAATCTCTATGTTCTTTCCATTTCCAAAATTCTCCTTGGAAATGATCAGTAAAATAATTTAGCTTTACACAGCTCCATACCCTTGGTAGATTGCAGCAACAGCAGCAACAAAAACAATTATAATTTGCCACCCTCCCACGCAAACATACACCCAGGAGCAAGGAAGCCCTGCTGTGTTTCGCACAAAACAAATTAAATATCCCAAAGCAAATTAAATGTCTTTATGGTTTCTTATCCTTAAGAGTTCATGAATACAGACAAGTAATACTGACAAAGTTAAACAACAAAAGAGTTGAGGTACAAACACAAATATATGACTTTTATAATGCGTGGAATTTAAGTGTGCATGGAGCATAAACTCAACTGAGTGAGTTTGCCTAATATACCTTTTCTACCTTGTGTTTCCTTTCCTAAGCAGGTCCCTGCTTAGGTGAATTTCAGTCTAAAAATGAGTATGTCCAGGCTTGATCATGCCCTTGTAATCTCAAGAGTTTTGGAGGAACTAAGTCAAATGAGTGAAATTTACTGGCAGCTGAGGAAGCTCCTGCATCCAAGGAATCAGCCACCAACAAGACTGGCCCAAATCTGGCCACATCAACAAATGTGTAGGAGTTGTTTGGACAGTGTAGAGCTGAGGTGACATGCAAAATGACTAATCAGACATCCCACAAATGGCTTTATAGTCTGATGAATATAGAAGAAGGACTCAGTACTCTTTACTTTTGGCATAAGTCTGTTAATTCCATAAGTATTGTTAATGAGAGAAAGAATGGGGGTAGGGTGGGGGATGGGAGATGGAGAGAAATTCAAAGCAGACAGAATTTCATCTTGCTTTTGAAAATCTCTTTGACACAAGCCATGTGGATTTATATTTGTATAGTGGTTAAAAACAATGACAAAATTCTTGGGAGGGTTTTTAAAAGGATACAACATTCAATTTCAGGTTATGTTTTTTTCTTAATAATGTGCTTAAATAAAACAATAATAATAAAACTTTGGCACATTCTGGGTACTCATCTTCCTGCAACTGTTCAGTGTAGTCAAGGGTGGTTTAAATTTCATATAGTCTAAATGGCAGCCTCTCCTTCTATTGTAACAGTAGTTATAATTTGTTATTCCTGTTTTAATTTTGTTTTTATCAAATGCACACTTGTGACTATTTTATGTTTACATTTCATTTATGTGTATGGAAATAAATACCTGTCCACACCTGATTCATATTGTATATGGAGTATTTTTGAAATGCCTCCTTTTCGGGAAACCATAGGGCTCTGGCTAAAACTAAGTTTTAAATAATTTGTCCGCTAAATGAGATTTTAATGAACCAAAAATCGTAAGACAAGGGAATGTAACTTCTCTTATTACTTATATTAATTAGTTAATAATACCTGCTAACATTTACAGAGCATCAACTAAATGCTAGACACTGTGCCAAGTGCTTTACATGCATTTTCTTTTCTGAGGCCAGACTCCCTGAGGACTGTACTTGGTCTAGAAGAATTTCCTAAATAATCTAATAGTTGGTGGAGATGACCAAAATAAAAAGCTAGCTAGTCTGTCACTCAGCCCAAGACTGTTTGCTCAGTATCTTTTCCCCCTGCACTTCTTAGAGCGAACAGCAAGCTAGAGGAGAGAGAGGGAAGGGTTTTCTCTCTCCTCCCCACCCCACAAATGGCAATGCCATCTTGTAGCAGAAGCGCATGGCCAGTGGAGAAAATCCAGCTTTAAAGTTAAATTGAGTTAGTGAGAGGAGTCAAGAATCTAGAGCTGTTAACCGTTCTCTGGAGACAGTGGTTGCCAGAGCTGTTTTGGGTTTATTCGGTTGTTGTTGGTACATAACAATACCCTAGGCCAGGATTTCTGTGGAGCCCAAAGCTAGAGAAGGCAGAGACTACAGCCAAGAGTCAGCCATGTGCCCTGCCCCTGAGTAAGCCTGGGGGCCTGGTGGGGTAACTGATTCAGCGAAGATTTTGTACCTTGCAAGGAACACTGCTATGAAAAGGATTAATGGCACATGAGATATCAGCTGCCTTGGCTTCATGGGCTACCTACATGGATGCCATTTCACTTATGAATCCTATGAGTTTCCATTATTTCCACTGATTCTTTGTGTACTTGTGGGAGATTTGTGTTCCAGGTTTATGGGGAAGATGTTTTGTTGCTACTTTTCTTATGATTCCATTTCAGGAAATGCCTTTACTATGAACTAATTTTGTCTTATGGTTTTTGAAGGGAATCATATGGGGGAGGGGAGGGCATGAGGCTCACAAGTATCAGTTTTAGGAACTTGGACCTTGAATGGGTATAATCCTTCCCCTAATCACCCAACATGAGAATTTGAGTACATAGGGATAATTCAAAGGAATACTACAGATTAAATAAATAATAATAGCTAACATTTATACAGTGCTTACCATGTGCCAGACACCGTGCTAAGTGCTTTACAACTCTGATCTCATTTGATCCTTACAACACTCAGGGAGGGAGGTACTATTATCATCCCCATTTGACAAATGAGGAAACTGAGGCAAACAGATTTGCCCAGGATCACAAAGCTAGTCAGTATCTAAGTTGGGATTTGAACTCAGATCTTACTGACTCCAGGCCCAGAACTCTGTGTACTGTACTACCTATCACCTAAAGCAAAGTGTAGAAAATAGTCCATTTGGGCTTCGGAAGAAAAGGGAAGAAAGAAGTGAAAGATTCAAAGGAGGATGGACGAAAGACCACACAAATGACGTTTAGGATCTGAGGCTATATCTAAACCCAGATGTTATAAAGGTAAGAAAGGGATGAGTTATAACACCTAGACTGGATTGGAGAATCAGCAGCTTATGGCCTCAAGGAACAGGTTCCCCACCCCAGGTCTAGACTAATTCCCTTTAAGGTGAATCTTTGAATCTCATCTTTACACAGCAGACAATAAATATTTACTGATGATAGTGGTCAGAAGATAACAGGCTCATAGATTTAGAGACAGAGACCTTAGAAACTTTCCAATCCAGTGACCTGGAGATGGCCCAGGATGCAACAGGAGGGGAAGACCCTCAGGATTGCTGGCCAAGAGAAAGTTACTATTTATTATTTACTTTCACTCTGTGCTAGGTGGGCAGGGACCTACCTAGTGCTGTCCTATCTATGAGCTCCAAGAGTAACAGTCTTTGAGAAAGAAATCTAGCCAGTAAACCCCAAGTTAATAAGGTAGCTTTCAACCAAAAAAATGATTTGCCTAAGGTCACACAGAGGAAGTAGGAGAACCAAGCTTGGACCTTAATGCATTGCCTGGCATGCACTAGGCTTAATAAATATTGACTGGGTGCTTGAACTAGTTCCTCTGACCCAAATCCAGTACACTTACCACAGTAAATCCAAATCTGAACTTTCTAAATACTTACTTCTTCTGTCCTGCTTCCCTAAAGCACCAAAACATGACAATGATGTGATAATGCTTTGAAAGCCATAAAGGCAGGGAAGGTATGGTGGCATATGCCTATAGTCCTGGCTAATAAGTCTGGGGGAATCATTTGAGTTCTGGAGTTGTGAGCAACAGAAGGGCTAAAGCCCATCAAATGTCAATCAAATTAAGTCTGGCAGGAATATGGTGAGCTCCCAGGGAAAGAGAAGGCACCAGACTTCCTAAGGAAGAAGGAACCTGTCTAGGTTGGAAAAACTGAACTGACCAAAGCTTCTATGCCAATCAGCAGTAAAGTAGAGACAGATGGAGATACAAAGTCTCAAAAACATAAACCATAAAACATTGTCTTTTTTGTTGTTTTACATTTTATTTTATTTTTTTTATTTAACAAAAGTCTATTTTATCTTCCTCTCACTTCTCCCTCCTCTCTCCTGCCTTGGAAAAAATTAAGAAAAACAAAACAAACTCTTGTAACAAATATGCGCAGTCAAGCAAAATAAATTCTCACATTGACCATGTCCAAAAATATACGTTTCAATCTGCACCTTGAGTCTATCTTGAGTCTATCGTGTCTCTGTCAGGAGGTGGGTAGCACACTTCATCATTAGTGGTCTAGAATTAGGACTGTCACTGCATTGCATTGTATCAGAGTTCTTGCTTCTTTCAAACTTCGTTGTTTTCACAATGTTGCTACTGTATAAATTGTTCTCTTGGTTCTGCATCAGTTCACACAGGCCTTATCAGATTTCACTGAAATCATGACTTTTGTCATTTCTTATGGCACCATAGTATTCCACTGCACTCAGATACCATAATTTGTACAGTCATTCTCCAGATGATGGATACTCCTTTAGTTTCTAGTTCCTTGACACCATGGGGACTATAGATCTATTATGTACAATTTGGTAACTTGAGGACATAGTTCCAAATTCCTCTTCAGAATGGCTAGATCTTGGGGACAGCTAGGTGGCACAGGGGGAAAGAGCACCAGCCCTAGAGTCAGGAAGACCTGAGTTCATATCTGACCTCAGACACCATGAGCTGTGCAACCCTAGGCAAGTCACAACCCCAATTGCCTCAAAAAAACAAACAAACAAAAACCAAACAAACCAAAAAAACCCAGAAAGGCTAGATCCATTTACAGTTCTACTGACAGTGAATTAACATGCCTGTTTTTCAGAAACCCTTTCAACATTTGTCATTTTCCATTTTTTTGGTCAACTTTGCCGACTTAAGGAATGTGATGTAGAACTTCTGAGTAGCTTTAGTTTGAATCGCTCTGAATATTTGTGATTTGGAGCATTTTTTAATACAGTTATTAATAGGGCACTTTTTTTTTTTTGCAGAAAACGACCTGTTCATGATTTTGACCATTTGTCAATTGAGAAATGGTTCTTATTCTAAAGAATATGAATCAATTAGTTCCTTTTATGTTCTCAAACAGGCACCTTTATCAGATAAGTTGCTGCTAAGATGTTTTTCAAGTTACCTGCTTCCCTTCTAATTTTAGCTGCATTTGTTTTATTTCTACAAAAAAAAATAATTTTATACAATCAAAATTTTTCATTTATCTTCGGGATCTTCTCTGTACTTTATTTGATTATGAACCGTTTCCCTGAAAAGCAATTTCTCCTTTTCTCCTCAAATTTATGATGTCATCCTTTATGTCTATGGAACTTATCTTGGACCTTGTGGTATGAGATGTTCACCTATACCTAGTTGCTGCTAGATTGCTTTCCAATTTTCTCAGCATTTTTTGCTGGAAAGTGAGTTCTTACAACAACAGCTTTGGTTTGGGGGCTTTTCAAACATTAGACTACTGTGTTAATTTGCTTCTGTATGTTGTGATTTTATTTTGTTCTATTGATCAACCTCTCTTTTTCTTAACCAGTAACAAACCATTTTCCTGATTACTGAATAAAGCATTATGTTCATGTAAGAGATTATTATTATTTTGGAGCAGACAAAGTATATTTAGGAGATGCTCTATAAAAGAAATCGTTCACTTTCCCGGGAGTTTTTATGTTCTTATGTAGGTTTTCCTGTATTATATTTTTTTTCTGCTCTTTGTATGAAAGTTTAGGGTTAAAGTACCTGAAACAAAAACATATCTCTACTCACAATTCAAGTATCATGAAGTTTTCACTGACTCTTAGCTTACAGTGATCTCCTCTTGTCCCCACTGAATTCCCAACAACTTATTGCTGTAGAATGGTGGATTTGATGTCCTATTACAGGTGTTGAGACCAGCAAGTGAAGTTACAATGTCTTATGAGTTTTCCAGGACATCTAGACCTTTGAGACACTAGTATTATCAGCCTGCCCTGAGGTTTCCATTTGCCTTTGGACAGTGTCTGCACCTTGAGCCCACGGTTAACAATGACTCTGCCCAGAAGTATTTTGTGCCTTGGGTTGCTAAATTTTTATCCATTGCTCAAGTACAAGTACAAATGTGTCTCTTCCATACAGTCTTTATTGCTTGCCTACATCCAATAATGATCTGTTGCTCTTCTAAACTTGTTCATTGACCCTAGAAGTCAAACTCTTGTTTCTAACAAAGATAAACTAAGAATTGAGGAGTCGAACTTATTGGTTAAAATAAAAAGAGAAGTGGATTTAGAGTCACAGATACTTTGTTTAAATCTTGACTCTGCCATTTATATAAGTTGGGTGATGTTTGGCAGGTTACTTCCTCTCTCTCCAGGTATCTTCTCTATAAAATGAAGAAGGTGGATTAACAGATCTTTTCCCTTCTGGCTCTAATTCCTACAACCTTATAATATGTCTTATCCATCTCATTGTTTAATGTTAAGTGACATTTCTACTATAAAGAGGGCAGTGATCTGGGTATAGCTGCAGGAATTCAGGGCAAAGATAATCAGCTATAGTGGTACTAAATGCCTTCTAGAAGTGTGTCAAAAATCCAGAATAAAAGACATATTTCTGGTGCTAGCTGTCATGGACATGATGAGAGATGAAAGAATTTACTCATTCCAAGTACATATTCCAATATATACCAAGCCAGCCTGGGAGATAAATGGAAAAGAAAGTCCATGACCTGAAGGCTGTCTTTTTGTGCTGGCTGTGTGAAGCTGTAGGTCTGATTAACACAAGAGTAGAAATAGCCCTAAGCATGACTAGTCTCATATTCTTTTTAAGGACAAAGATGCTGAAGCATCTGGGGACCTAAGGATAAGAGCCACTTTCTGAAGCAAAAAGGAATGGTAGTTACAGGGACAGAGATCAGAAATAGTTAAGACACAGCTGATTGCTGAAAAAACAGCCATGAGAGGTGTTCTAGCCAGGATACATTCTAAGTTGTCCAGGGAATGTTTCTTTCCCTTTGGTGGCAGGAAATCTGTGGGAGATTATATATCTTTTTGTATGGGGGAATTTTTCCTTGTTATTTATTTTGCTATTCTGTTCTAATTAAAAGCTTTGCTATTTGATTGATGATTTTTTTGTCTGTTAGTAGAAAATTTGAGTCACATTTACATAACTATAATTATGTCACTGTGAAACTTGGTAGGGAGTGAGGGTGGGAAAACCAATACCAGATTCATGCTAAATTCTATCAATGTACATAATAAATGTGAAAATGGTGTTCCTCTTTCCTTAGCAGCAAAGTAGACTGACCAATATTCACCACTGGAGGAGGAAGGGATAAAAAATGACAAATTATAGAAGATTAATAGTATTTTATAGGGAAACCTTCCCTTAAAAGCCTAAGGAAACCTTTTTTTAAATTGATGATGACTGAATCATAGAAAAAAAAATCACAGACCCTGTTTCTGAGCAAGAGACCTTGTTTAGTCACTATTTATTTTTGGAAGCAAAATCTTTCTGATTTTTATAGCTGAATATTTATTTATAAGTGATATACTTACTTTCTCTCAGGGTTTACTGCCAGTAACATTTCAGAAATTATCTAAGTTTCCACCCATTTCAGACAACATGAGACTTCTCTTCTGACTTTGAAAAAATTTCTTTTTTTTCAACACAGGGCCAGCCAAAGGACACAATCCTATGCTCCCAGCAGGTGGAGGGCCTTCTGACTTTTTGTTTGGTTGTATGTGGTTTTCCTTTGTGGCTTGAAATATGTGCATGAGATAAAAGTAAATTCTAACCCAGGTTAGAGAATGTTGTAAAGGGCAATTTATTTAACTTCTATATGTCTCCATGCCCTTAAAAGAATAGCTAACATTGAAATAGCACTTTACGATTTGAAAAGTCATTTATACATGTTATCTCATTTGATCCTCTCAACAAACCTGTTGGATAGGAGCTGGAGTTGTAAATAGCAATTGTTTCTGTTCTGGCCAGAAACCCTGAGGGTCTTTCCCTCCTAGATTGATTATGAAGGCAAAGTAATCCTTTTGCCTCAATTCTTACCTAGCCTTAGTGACTGAATGGGTGTTGTTTCAGTCAACTGACACCTGGGAAAGACCTTAGCTTAAAAAGGTCAAGGTGTCCCACTGCATCTGGGACCATTGCCAGTAGTCTTGACCTATATCTTGCCACTGGAGTCCAATGACTTTGGAGGAGAGACTAAGGCTGATGATTTTGCATAGCTCTGCCTCACTTAAATCCAATTCACTTGCAAGTCAAGACCTCACCTTCCTGAGGCCATTGGTCCTCTTCAGGAATGAAGGACGGACAACAACAAGGTAGAAGATATTATTCTATTTTACAGATGAGGAAACCAAGGCACAGAGAACTGAGGTGACTTTCCCATTAAGTGTCTGAAGCTGGAGTTGAATCCAAATCTCCTGACTCCAAATCTAGCACTCCTTCCACTACAGCACACATTCTCTCAAATATGTGGGGATAATGATATTGATTTTTTATGACATAAATATTTATTAATTGTTACGTGAAACTCATTTGAAATCTGAGGTCCCATGTATGTACCATTACTTATTATCAACTCAAAAAGCAAGATGTCAGAAATATACTAACTGAAATGACTTCTATGGCCTGGGAAATTCAAGCATTTGAAAAATTAGACTCTGTGGCTATTTGGAATCATCATATATACAAAATGGAGACATATAAATTAAAGTTGTAAAATTGTTTTTAATCAAAGTTATTCAACCTTTCCTCATCAGTTAAATGTGTCTCACAGTCCTATTGTGAAGAAAGTATATTGTAAATTGTCAAGTAATATGAGTTAACATGAGGTATCAATAAACATCTATTAAGAACCTACTATGTGCCAGGCACTGTGTTAAGTACTGGGGATAGGAAAAGAGAGAAAAACCAGTCCCTGCCTCTACAGAGCTTATAATCTAATGGGGGACACAATATGCAAACAAATGCATACAGAGCCAGCTCTATGTCGGATAAATAGGAAACAGATAGCAGAAGGGAAGGTTCTAAAATGAAGAGGGGCTGGGGAAGGCTTTTTTTGTAGAATGTGACATTTTAATTGGGACTTAAAGGAAGCCAGGAAAGTTGGTAGTCTGACTGGAGGAGGAAGAGTGTTCCAGGCATGGAGAACAGCCAGAGAAAATACCCTGAGTTGAGAGATAGAGTGTCTTGTTTATGGAACAGGCAGGAGGGCAATGTTACTGAATCGAAGAGTACATCTTAGGGAGGAAGGCATAAGTTATTTCTCAGATAGTAACATTCTTTATAATTGGCCAGGTCCAAATTGTTTCTCAGGCCCGGACATGTGGCTAACTACAGCCACCATCTGGTTCAAGAATCCATATCCTGTTTCATCAGGTCCTAGAATCACATTTTTAGAGCTGGAAAAGGGCTACATTACATTACATTTCAAGTACTTCTATATAAAGTATTACCCTGTCTTTCTAGTCTTACCTACCATTACTCTCCAAAAGGAACCCTCTGCCCTGGAGTCTTTATGGTCGCCATGCTCATTCCTGCCTCCAATTCCTTTTCTCATACTCCTTTTCCCAAATATAGAATGTTCTCCATCACTCGTCTTTAACAATCTACCTCTTATTACCCTTCAAGGACCAGTTGAAGTCTCACTTCCTTGTAGAAACCTTCTCCCAATAAGCTGACCCTTAGTGACCTCACTCATTTCCAGAGGTATAGTTAATGTTTAACAACCAGCTCTCCAAGACAAAAATGTACCTGATACGTTTTTAAGTTTAATATGATTATTAAGATTTTTCATCACTTTTATTCATTTATTCATTCACTAAACAGTTATTAAGTGCTTACTATGGGCCAGATTCTATGCTAAGCACTGGGGGATACAAAAGAGGCTAAAGACAGTCCCTGTCTCAAGGAACTTAGTCTAATGCAGGTAACAACATGCAAATATATACAAAGCAAGCTACGTACAGGATAAATAGGAAATAGCAGAAGGAAGGCACTAGAATGAGGAGGGATTGGGGAAGGTTTCTTGTAGAAGGTGGAATTGTAGTTGAGACTTAAAGGAAACCAGGGAAGTCAGTAGTTTGAGGAGAGGAGGGAGAATGTTTCAGGCATGGGAATAGCCAGAGAAAATACCCTGAGCTGAGAGATAGAGTGTCTTGTTCGTGAAACAGTCAGGAGGGCAATGTCCCTGTATCAAAGGATACTTGGGGGTCAGGGGGCAGCACTTTGCAAGGTGCCAGAGGGCAGCTAGGTGGCATGGTAGATAGAGCACAGGACTTGGAATCAGGAAGACTCATCTTCATGAGTTCAAATCCACCCTTAGACACTTACTAGCTGTGTAACCCTGAGCAAATCACTTAACATAGTTTCTCTCAGTTGCCTCATTTGTAAAATGAGCTGGAGAAGGAATGACAAACCATTCCAGTATCCTTGCCAAGAAAACACCAAATTAGGCCATGGAGAGTTGGAATAAGTCTGAAATAACTGAATAGCAGCAGTAAGATGTTAGAAGACTGGAAAGTTAGAACTAGGCTAGGTTATGAAGGGTTTTGAATGTCTGACATTCTAAAGGCAACAGGAAGCTATTAATTGTGTGTGTGTGTGTGTGTGTGTGTGTGTGTGTGTGTAGTGTGTATGACATCATCAGACCTTTGTTTTAGGAAAATCACCTTAGTGGCTGAATACAGAATAGATTGGAGTGGGGAGAGGCTTTTGGCAAGGAGTCCAACCAACAGGCTATTCAGTAGTCCAGGTATGCATCTACTGTGGACATAGTGTCAGAGGAGAGAAGGGGATGTATTTAAGAGATGTTGCAAAACTGAAATCGATACGCTTTGGATATAGGGTTAGGGGTAAATGATAATGAAGAATCCAGGATGACTCCTAGATTGGGAGCCCGAGAGACTGGAAGGATGGTATTGGGAAGGTATGGGCATGAAGAGGAGGGTATAGAGAGATAAATAATGAATTCTCTTTTGAATATATTGAATTTAATATGTCTATGGATATTCATTTGGAGATGTAGGAAAGACAAATGAAGATATAAGACTGGAGGTCAGCAGAGAGATTGGGGCAGGAAAGGTATACTTGAAAATCATCATTAAAGACAGTAATTAGGTCCATGGAAACTAATGAGATGATTAAGTAGTTATATAAAGAGAAGAAGACCCCTGACAGAGTCCTGAGAGACACCAACCTGGAGGAGGATCCAGCAAAGGAGACCCAGAGATCCAGAGGAGAGGGGTGTCCTGAAAACCTAGAGAGAAAAGCATCAAGGAAGAAAGCATGATCAGCAGTGTAAAAGGCAGCGGAGAGGTCAAGGAGTACGAAGATGAAGAAAAAGTCATTGGGTCTGGCAACTAAGAGATCCTTAGCAATTTTGGAGAGAGCAATTTTAGTGGAACAATAAGGTGGGAAGGTAGATAGTAAAGTGTTAAGAAGAGACTGAGAGGAGAGAAAGTAGAGGCATCTACTGTAGATGACCTTTCCAAGGATTTTAGCTACAAAGGGCAGAAGACATATAGGATGATAGTAGGGATGGAAGGATCAAGTGAGGGTTTTTTCAGGATGGGGGAGAGAGACATGCTCATGTCTCAGTAGGAAAGGAGCCAGTTGAGAGGGAGAGACTGAAAGCAAATGACAGAGAGGGGATGACAGAGAGAGCCATCTGTTGGAGGAGACAGAATGGAATGGGATCATTTGAAAAGTCTAGACAATCAATGAAACAATAAATCAAGCCCTGATTGGTAGCCTTGACAATTTTGAAAGTATAAATGTTCACACTGAAAATTTAACAATCATGGAGCAGGCTCCAGCAGCACTTGCCCATATCTGAATTTCTACTGTATTTACAATTCATATCAAAACCTGTGATACATGATTATATGCCACCTTTTATTGTTCTCTAACTCTTTCAAGTGTGTCCTAGTTAATTGACTAGCCAGTGAGGAGAATACCAGAGACATTACATACCTAAATTTTTACAAGGCACTTGACAAACTTTCTCATGGTGTATTGGGGTCAAGATAAACAACTATGACCTGGATATTACTGTTACAACAGATTCCTAGCTGGTTGGAGAAGCATTTTCAAAGGTTATTGGTAAAATATCTGAACATTTTAGTCCTTGGTGTGAATGAAGACATACACACAAAAAAATGCATATTAAATTTGTGGTCAATGTAACAGCGAGAGGAACATGTAATGTGCTGGATGTTGAAATCAAGATTAGAAAAGATCTTGAAATGATGAAGCAATTTAGTCGTTAACAAGCCAAGTCAACAAGCATCTATTAAGTACCAATCACTGGGCTAGTCCAATAAGTGTGAAAATCAAATGAGATTACGTTTATAAAATGGTTAGCACAACACCTGGCACGTAGTAGGTACCTAATAAATGTTTGCTCCTTTCCCTTTTTTATACCTCAATTTTCAAAAATCTGAGAAAAAACAGTTGTACAACTATAGAATGTGGAGAGATCTTGCTCTATAATTTTGTTGTTTCAGTTGTGTTTGATTCTTTGTGACTTCATTTGGGGTTTTCTTGGCAAAAGTACTGCTGTGGTTTGCCATTTCCTTCTCCAGCTGACTTTACAGATGACATAACTGAGGCAAATAGGACTAAGTGACTTGCCCAGGGTCACAGGGTGTCCCCGAGTGTCCAAGGCCAGATTTGAACTCAGGAAGATGAGTCTTTCTGAGTGCAGACCCAACCCTCTGTCTACTTCACCACCTAGCAACCCCTTCCTTCATGGCAGTTCCTTCAAAAAAGAACAAGGATTTTTAGCTGACCATAAGCTCAGAACTGAGCCAAGGATTGTGCCACATGTCAGTCAAAAAAAAAAAACTAATGCAATCTTAGGCACAGTAATAAAAATATGGTGTCACTAATGAAGGAAATAACAGTCTCACTGACTCTGAAATCATCTGAAATACACCTGAGTACATCTGTAATATTTTATTCTGCTCTAGTGAGTAACATTTTAACAGGGACATTAATAAAGTTGAGCCTAACAAGACGATAAGTAGGGTAAGTCTCTGGAAGCTATAGTTACATGAGAGTTAAAGAAACTAGGGATTTTTAGTCATTTTAAAAAATGACATGTACGCATGCCTATGTAATACAAATATTTTTAGTGGTATGTAGAAAGAGATTATACATATTCTGAGATGATTCAGATAGCAAAACTAGGATAAATGGGGGTAAGTTTCAGAGAGGCAAATTATGATTCAATAGCCAAAAATCTTTCTAACAATTAGAACTATCTAAAAATGAATTTGAGCTACCTTATGAAGTAGTGAACTTCTAAACACCAGAAATATTCAAGTAGAAGTTGAATGGCCACTGATCAGAAAAGAGATATTATAGAATAAGATTCTCACATTGGGTAGGAGATCAGATGAAATGGCATCTAAGATTTCTCATAGAACTTTTAGGTTTTATGGTTCTATATTCCTTGAAAAGAGGGACTCAATATAGCTCTAGGAATAATCAGCATACTGGTGACTAATTTTTCTTTAAGAGGCACATTTTTATCCTTGCTTTCCAACAGTACACTGCATTTACACAGTCAGAGGTATACTTATAGTAGGAATGGGGAAATCCAAAGAAGGAAGTTAAGTGTATTTATTGCCAGAGGCCACAGAGTCGGGTTGTTGTTAGAATGGGAATTTTAGAATGAGGTTGTTAGGATCCAACTCCCTTGGTTCAGAACCAGGCTACACCCTCCTTCCAAATACCTAAGATAACTGTAATTGTTACTTACCCTGTCATAATAGAGATGCTGTGATGTTATGAGTTTTAGGCAGCTGGTCTGATTATATGTGATCTGTTGATGAGGACTTTTAAGAAAGCATTGGATAATATTTCAAATATTCCTTCTGCTTTATTTTTCCTATTCCTTAAATCTCTTAAGAAAACACACATACACACACACACACACACACACACACACACACACACAATCTATTTTACTTTAAATCCAGCAGGGGAGGCATGTTACTACTGATTTAACAAAAACAAAATTACAGTTATTTTAGTTTTACATAAAGATACTTTCTCATAAAAAAGAGAGACCATAGCTTCTAAATTTCAAAGGTTTCCTGTTTCTACCTACTGTTTGTCCTTCAATGTCTCTCTCTTCTCCATGACAACAAAGATGAAACATTCATAAAATAAAGATGAAATCTCTGTAATTATTTTTCAAGATGTTACATTATTGTTTCTTAATAAGTTGGTGTGACAATTGAACAAATATTCATTGAGTGCCTACAAGGTACAGGGCCTGGTTCTAGGTACAGGAAGGAAAGGATGAGGAACAAGAGGGAAAAATGAATAAAAAATTGTCCCTGATCTTTGAGATATTTCAGTTTAATATAATAATAATGATAATATATTAGAGAATAATATTAATAATATATTGATAATATTTATTATATTGAGGTGATATATTCTTTATATGTAAATAATAATAATATTTATATGGCATTTACTATGTTCCAGATACTGTGCTAAGCACTTTACAATGTTTATTTCATTTGATCCTCACAGCAACCCTGGGAGATAGGTGCTATTATTATCCCCATTTTATAGGTGAGGAAACTGAGGCAAACAGAGATTAAGTGACTTGCCCAGGGACACACAGTGAGTGGTTATCTGAAGTAGGATTTGAACTTCAGTCTGATCAATAAAAATCAATCACCAAGCTTTTATTAAGTGCCACTATGGCTGTGGGAGAATCTAAAGATAAAAAAATGAAACACATTAACTGCCAAAATAATTACATTTACTTAAATGGATTTGGTATTCCATTGATACGTATACTCCCCCATATGGTGAAGGTATACATCCATTCTTGCTGACTGTCTACACTACAGATTCTCCATAGGGAGTTCACCCAACACACAGGATCATCTTCTGTTTCCTTTGACATTATGTGGATTCACATACCTAGCACTATAATACAGTATACAAAGAACAAAATGCTGCTGTTGGATTTGTGTGTTTCTTTGTTGAATCTTGGACTGTTGGAGTTGGAGGGGTCCTTACAGCTCTTTGTAGGACAGTATCCATCATTTTGTTTTGAGTGACTTGTCTAAAGCTAAACAGAGCTTGGTGGAAGCAGAATGGGGAACATCTCTTTTTTTTTTTGATAGTTATTGTTTTATGGGTGTGTTATTTTCAAGATATCAGGAGTATAACTTCCTTAAGGGTAAGATACATACCTTTGATTTGGTGAACTATGGCATCCATGTGACTAGCATACAGTATGATGCACAGTGAGCATTCTACAAATATTTGTGGTGATGGCTGTTCCTAATGGCTAGTTCCATGACTGGATGTTTAATACTACTGGCCCCTCAGTCTCTTAAATAAGCTTCCCTTTAAAATTTCTTTACCACTGAAATTCTAATTCCATTACTTTTAAGTTCAGTCTCCATATCTTTCATTAATATGACTCTGATTCAGACACCATAATTAAAAACATATGGATCTCTCTAGTGCAGAAATTCTTAATATTTTTTGGGGTCCCTTTGGCAGTTTGTGATATAGCCATGTACCCTTTTTCAGAGTAACATTTTTAAAGGCATAAAATACATAGGATTACAAAAGAAACAAATTATATAAAATAAAGTGATCAGAATATGAAAAAAATGCTCATGGACCCCATGTCAAGAACCCCTGCCTTGGAGTCAAATATATTTGGAATGATAGGGAGAAATACAGTTATAAGTATGCCACTACTTTAAGCAAATTATTTATGAAATCCATATTTTCAAACAAAGTAGGACACGATTATTTTACTTACTCTCCACTCAAGTTTGCCTTGAATGCCTCATTGTGTAGTAGAGGAAACCCTAGTTTTCAAAGGCTATGTATATAGTGCAGCATAAACTTCAATAATTCTTACCAAAGACTGAAAAGTCTTTCTATATTAAGCAAATGGACTATTGCCCAAGGATCATCACCAGTGTGTTGCTCCCTAGGGGATAAATAGTTTAGGCCTTAACCACTCAGGAAGGCTCTTCACTAAGACAGTAATAAGGATACTCACTAGAACAGTGGTAGGGGTGTCAGGTTGCAATCTGCCTAGGAGGATGGAATAATGAAATAATGGATCTTTGTCTTCAAAGAGGACCAAAATGATATCACTATGATAAAATGAAATTTTAGTGTGTCCAACTATGGCTGATCAGACCAATATGAGCTCAGAATGCTCTACCACAGGTTGGGCACAGATAGTTTGTATGAATTTTTGGGATGGATACTCCAAATTTGCGCATCCTACGTTTACTTTGTTCTGTCTCAATTCTGCTTTGCTCATAGAGCATAGCACCCTTTTGATGTGGGCATGCCATGCTGAGCAATCCTGTGCCAGTATCTCTCGTGTCCCACAATCAAATCCAAAGTTCTTGAGAAAGACCTTGAGAGTGTCCTTGTATCGTTTCTTCTGACCACCATGTGATCACCTGCCCCATGTGAGTTCTCCATAATATGGTCTTTTTGGCAAATGTATATTTTGCATTTGAACAGCATGGCCAGCCCATTAGAGTTGCACTCTCTGAAGCATAGTTTGAATGCTTGGCAGTTCAGCTTGAGCAAGAACTTCAGTTGCTGGTACCTTATCCTGCCAGGTGATCTTCAGAATCTTCCTAAGATAGTTCAAATGGAAGTGATTCAGTTCCCTGGCATGGCGCTGGTAGACTGTCCTTGTTTCACAGGTATACAACAATGAGGTCAACACAATGACTCTGTAGACTTTCAGTCTGGTAGTCATTCTAATACCTCTTCTCTCCCAAACTTTTCTTCAGAGCCTCCCAAATACTGAGCTAGCTCTGGCAATGTGTGAATCAACCTCATTGTCAATGTATATATCCTGGAGAGTACATTACCAAGGTAAGTGAACTTACCCACAGCATTCAAAACTTCTCCATTTGCTGCCACTGATGGTTCCACATATGGATGATGTGGTAGTGGCTGATCGAGCACTTGTGTTTTCTTGGTGTTAATTGTTAGACTAAAATTAGCACAAGCAGCAGAGAATTGATCCATACTTCATTGTACCTCAGCTTCAGAGACAGCATTGAGTGCACAATCATCTACAAACAGAAAATTATGCACCAACCCTTCCTCTACTTTGGGTTTGGCTTATAGCCTTTTCAAATCGAAGAACTTACCATCATTATGGTAGTTTCTTTACAAAAAGAATTTTCAAACAGAGAAAAATGGTATAGAAAATGACCACTGGATAGAGAGTCAGGAGACCTGAATCTGGGTACCAGCTCTGTTACATTTTAGTTATATATAAGTGAGAGAGTCACTCTCTGAAATTCAGTGTCTTCGTTTGTAAAATGTGGATAATGATGCTTGCACAAGATTCCTTTTAGGGATATTGTAAAGAAAGAGCTTTGTAAAGTATTGTGCAAATATTATCTTTTGTAAAAGGAGTCATCATGGGATTTACTTAAATAACATGCTATTCTTCTAATTTTAAGAAGATTTTGATGTCATTTGATTTACATATGAAAAAACACACAAATCATGTAAACCAATTGGTAAACCTTTACATTTGACTCATCACTGAGCTCCCTATTACATTACATAAGTTTTCTTCCAACCTTACTTATTACTTTAAAGGACTGATCCACAAGAACATATAGGCATGTGTATAAGAAAAATTTTGTGACACAAATCTTCCCAGGATTTATAAAGGGTTGAAAGAGAGTAGGCTCAGAAACATTATATAATATAACTTTATCTTTTTTTATAGTAATAATAACAGTTAGGTTAGGGGCTGCTAGGTGGTACACTGGATAGAGCACTGGGCTTGGAATCAGGAAGAATAATCTTCATGAGTTCAAATTCAGCCTTAGACACTGGGAAAATCACTTAACCTTGTTTGCCTCAGTTTCTTCATCTGTAAAATGAGCTAGAGAAGGAAATGGCAAACCACTCTAGTATCTCTGCCAAAAAAACCCCAGATGGGGTCATGAAGACTCAGACATGACTGAACAAAGGTAATGGTAATAATAGCTAACATGTATCTGGTTTATATATATTAAAGATTTACAAAGTGTCAATTTCACTTGATTCCCACCACAACTTTGAGGTAGATGATATTACTGTTCCCATTTTACAGATGTGGAAACTGAGGCTAAAAGATGTTAAGTGACTTTCCCAGGGTCACATAGGTAATGTGTCTGGGATAACAACTAGACTTAGATCTTCCTGACTTTAAGTCTAGTACACTAATTACTGCAGCACCTAGTTGCCTTGGTTAATAGAATCCAACAAAATGTACTTGGCAAAGCATCTCTTTAATAATAGCTAGCATTTATGTAATGCCTACTATGTATGTGCTAAGCATTTTATAAATAGCATATCCTTTAATCCTCATAACAGCCCTGGGAGGTAGGTATTATTATGCAGTTGAGGAAATTGTGACCAACAAAGATTAAGTGACTTGCCTAGGGTTATGTATCAAGTAAATGTCTGAGGCCAAATCTGAACTCTGGTCTTCCTGATTCCAGGCCCAGTGCTCTATCCACTGATCCATCTAGCCATCTCCTGCTTCTTTCCCCTCTAAACTAAATTCTTATCATTGACTAGATCTATTCAGAAGATCAAGTCAAGAAGCCCTGGGACTTTGGGCTTTTGAATATTCAGTATTCTCCTTATCTTGCCTAGAAATAGACCTACCACTTCATTGTGTGGCTGTTTCCATGCCATTTTTCCTGTGCTCCAATCTCTACCTCCAACTTCCACCTCCAACTCATGCCCAGGCTCCTGATTGGTGAGCAATACCTTACTTAGACCAAGAATTGCCACATCATTTTGTGGTCATCCCAATGCTATACTGCCATCATTCATGTTCATTCTCTCCTCTTTTGCAATTCTTAGCTCTGAGAACAGTCATTGAATCAACACTGTCATTCCTGGAAAGGGTATGTCAATCAATGCCCCTATGATGTCTACCATTTCTCTGACTTCCCTGTCCAAACCACTCCTCTCTGCCTATCACTCTCTACCCATATTTTATTCCCCTATAACAACATTGGGGAGGCAGGAACTGTCTTGCTTTCTTTCCTTTATATTCCTCTCACATCCTTGGCTTTTTTCTTACCTGTCTTTAATCATTGAAAGGGCATTGTCTCAATCAAAGTGAGAACTTAGATCTTAGCTTGAAAAGGCCAATGTCTCCCATGACATCCAGGGCCACCTCCAGTCATCCTGAGCTATATCTTGCCCCTGGGCCCACATGGCTCCAGAGGAGAAAATGAGACTGGTGACTTTGCACAGCCCTTCCTCACTTAAATCCAATTCACTTGCAAGTCATGGCATCACCTTCCTGATGTCATGGTCCTCTTTAGAGGGAAGGACCAAAACAGTGCTCTATAATGTGTTAATTTACTTACATAGAAAATAAAATAGAAGGCCTCAAAGTAAAATGGATTAATAGTCAAGGGGTTTTCTGAGTGACCGTATATGTATTCTGCTTAGCATGGCAGGAACAATGGGAAAGACAAATGAGAATATACAATGTCAGGAAAATGGGAAGAAACAAGAACACAAACTTCCCAATAACCTCAAAAGCGTAGGTGTGTTAATTTGTGATCCAATACATATATTCATATTAATTCCTTCAGTCAATATTGGAGTGTCTGGTAGGATAATGGAGACTTTGCTTTGTGCATGCCCAGATCACCTAAAATGAAAGCAGCCACATGGGAAATATCATGGACCTGCTTCAAGGAAGAGATATTTTGTGTTCTCCTACCATATGGGTGGGAGTACCCCTTTTTGACTGTACAGCCAAAAAAGATGGAAAACTAGACATTTTTTCTGAGCTTCAAAACCTCCCAAACTTGTCCATAAAAGAAATTATGCACCAGAGGACGCAATTTCAATTTTCTCCCTAAATAAGGTAGAAGAAACTCCAGTAACTAACACCAAACAGTCTGAGGTGCCAGGAGCTCGTTGTTAATTACCCTTCTTTCACCAATAGTTCACAGCTGCCTCAATCAATTCTATCAGTCAATTCTAGATCAATTTACTTGAGGGTAGGGTTAATTCAACTACTCCTGGTCTGTCCTACTATTTCTTGGCTCAGAATAGCTATTGGGGTAGGAGTTTATGTGCGTTAGGGGTCGGTGTTAATTCAAGTCTTTCTAGTTGCATCAGAGCCTTGGCCCACAATAGGAAAAATGGAAAATAAGTAAGATAAGGTCTTTATTAGCAAGGGGTTTACAATCTAGCAAGAAGCTTATTGAGAAGTTCATGTTTTAAAAGGATGTAAATTACTTGTAGCCTTTGACCTTTGTTCACTAAGTTGCATGTATTTGAACTAAGTAAGAAGGGAAATTATCTACTAATAAAGAGGACTGATGAATAACTTCTGTTTCAGGTTCAGATTTTTGCACCTCCACTACATTCTAGAAGAGAGACGTATCAAATGACGGGGGATAAAGAGACTGTATTAGCACCACAGAGAAGTGTAGCGGGAAACAAAATGAAAGCCTACATTGTGTAGGGAACATGATGCAGTAGAGAGATCATTCTCTGGGCCTCAGTTTTCTCATCTGTAAAATGAGGGAACTGGATTTAACAGCCCCTAAGTTTCCTCCAGTTTTAAATATATGATCCTATAAATGGGAATTAGAAAGATCTGGCTTTGAAACCTATCTTCCTTACTCTTAGTGTGACTAAGCTGTAGAAATGGGAACAGCAACAACATTTATCCCATAGGGTTGTACTGAGGTTCAGTTATTGTTACTGTTATTACGGTGAGTCAGGTGAGTGTCCTCTGGCTGTATCATATTAGGTAGGACATTTGGAGGACAGATGAAATTCAAACATTGCTGGTTTCTATTGAAATGGGCCAACCCAGTTCTGTGATTACTTCAAAACTGTGTACAAAGAATTGAGGAAAGGAGTTAGGTAGGATTCTCAGACATAGCTGAGCAGTTTGGTTTTGATTATAGAGTTTTCCCGGCTTGTTCCTTTTTTTCTTTCCTTCCTTCCTTCCTTCCTTCTTTCCTTCCTTCCTTCCTTCCTTCCTTCCTCCCTCCCTCCTTCCTTCCTTCCTTTCTTTCTTTTTCTTTCTTTCTTTCTTTTTCTTTCTTTCTTTCATAACTTGTTTGTGATTTATATCTTTAAACTGTGAACATGGGAGCTGCAATGGATGAACCAGAGAAGGACTTGTAGTACAGAGATAAGGGAACTGAGAGGACTAACCTTCTCTGTGCACAGAGATAAGGAGTCCAGGAAGATAAATTCTTTCCCCTCCTCCCTTTCTGACTCTTCCTTCCTTCCTTCCTTCCTTCCTTCCTTCCTTCCTTCCTTCCTTCCTTCCTTCCTTCCTTCCTTCCTCTTTCTTTCTTTTCTTTCTTTCTTCTTTCTTTCTTTCTTTCTTTCTTTCTTTCTTTCTTTCTTTCTTTCTTTCTTTCTTTCTTTCTTTCTTTCTTTCTCTCTTCAAGCTCTTCCATTCTCTGGTAAGTGCCCTTTTAGGTATTTTACCAGTTTGTGGCCATGTTCTTTGCCACTGCTGCAGAACTGAGCAAATTACACCTCAAAAGTAGTTAATCTGCTATGATTCATGGCTTTAGGGTCAGTAAAGTACTCTATATTCAATTGTGCAGTCTGAGATAAGTCCCTTGTGGGATCACTATTACATGGGCTTAAGACATTCAAACCACAATGGTAGGAAGACTGGCTGAAAAAGGAATCCTTGCCTGTGGAAAGGAAAATAAATTGAGGAACCAGAACTACCAATCACAAAAGGGTGAAGAATCCCAAGGTTTTGAGAATGTATCTCTTATCAGATGAACTCTTCCAGATATCACGGGAAGGACTAACCACTAATACCCAAGCTGAGATTTACCTGTATCCAGGTTCCAGATTATGGCTGTAGAGACTTACTGGAATTGTCGATCAGAGGTACAGCATGGGTTCCTCTGAGCCTGAAGAGGCTGCTGTGCGAGCAGCAATGGTGGGACAGCCTCTGCTACACTTTGAGTTTTGAGTTAGGCTGTGGTAGCAGTGCTGGGGATGCTACTGAGAGCTGCTGTTACTAGACACCAGAGCTAGCTGGCCCCCTGGGTGCTCTCAGGCATGTAATGGAACTTTGAGGAGAGATGCTCCTGACTGTGGTCACTCTGGGAAAGCTGATAAAGGTTTACTAATCCTTGCCTCTTTGTTTGCAGACACAACAATTCACTCCAAGGTTGTTTGTTTCTCCTTTTGGATAATTTCTGATTTGCTTTATAACTTTGTTTCATTTTACAAGTTAACCTTTTGATATAAATGTGATCAGTCATAACTTGTTTGTGATTTATATCTTTAAACTGTGAACATGGGAGCTGCAATGGATGATCCAGAGAAGGACTTGAAGTACAAGAGATAAAGGAACTGAGAGGACTAACCTCTGTGCACAGAGATAAGGAGTCCAGGAAGATAAATTCTTTCCCCTCCTCCCTTTCTGACTGATCTGATTTAAAGAGAAAAGTTGTGATTTTGATTCACCTCTCAGAAATTCTTTAAGACAAAAAATTGCAGTGAAGATGGAAAACTGATTGGTAGATGGAGTTTTCCCTCATGGGAGTTTCTTAGACAGGACCAGCCTTTATAAGCTTCTAAACCACTCAGATAAACCAGTCCTGGGAATCAAGAATCTTTACCCCTAGGTTATGGAATCATGCTGCCACCTGCTGGTCACCACACCAAAAGGCCTTTCCTACTCTGACAGCTTGGACAGCTAGATAGTACAG
This sequence comes from Bettongia penicillata ogilbyi, assembly GCA_023548195.1. Classification (NCBI taxonomy): domain Eukaryota; kingdom Metazoa; phylum Chordata; class Mammalia; order Diprotodontia; family Potoroidae; genus Bettongia; species Bettongia penicillata. The sequence goes on along the minus strand of JAJHZJ010000592.1, from coordinate 1,760,943 downwards.
AGATTAGAATGTTGGACTTGGAGTCAACAAGACTCATCTTGAGTTCAAATCTATCCTCAGACACTTAGGAGCTGTGTGACTCTAGGCAAGTCACTTGACCCTATTTGCCTATTTCCTCATCTGCAAGACAAAATGGCAAACCACTTCAGTATCTTTGCCAAGAAAACCCCAAACTGGGTAATGAAGCGTGGACATGACTGAAAAGCAATTCTAACAGCTCTTTATTTATTTTTATTAAATTTATTTATTTAACTTTTTACATTCATTTTCACAAAATTTTGGGTTCCAAATTTTCTCCCCATTTATCCCCTCCCCCCACCCCAATACACCAAGCATTGTAATTTCCCCTATCACGAATCTGCCCTCTCTTCTATCATCCCTCCCTTCTCTTGTCCCCATCTTCTCTTTTGTCCTGTAGGGCCAGATGACTTTCTATTCCCCATTAACTGTATTTCTTATTTCCTAGGAGCAAGAACAATACTAAACAGTTGTTCCTAAAACTTTGAGTTCCAAATTCTCCCCATCCCTCCCTCCCCACCCATTCCCTTTGGGAAGGCAGGCAATTCAATATAAGCCATATCTGTGTAGTTTTGCAAATGACTTCTGTAATAGTCGTGTTGTGTAAGACTAACTATATTTCCCTCCATCCTATCCTGCCCCCACTGCTTCTGTTCTCTCTTTTGATCCTGTCCCTCCCCAAGAGTGTTGACTGCAGATTGCTCCCTCCTCCCATTGCCCTCCCTTCCATCATCCCCCCCACTTTCCTGTATTGTAAGATAGGTTTTCATACCAAAATGAGTGTGCATTTTCTTCCTTACTTTAGTCGAATGTGATGAGGGTAAACTTCATGTTTTTTTCTCAGCTCTCCTCTTTTTCCCTCCACTAAAAAGTCTCCTTCTTGCCTCCTGAATGAGAGATAATTTACCCCATTCCATTTCACCCTCTCTCCTCCCACTACATTTCTCTCTCACCATTTACCTTAATTTCTTTTAAGATATGGTCCCATCCTATTCAATTCACTCTGTGCTCTCTGTCTCTGTATGTGTGTGCACACATGCGTGTACATGTGTGTGTGTGTGTGTGTGTGTGTGTGTGGTCCCACTAACTACCCAGATACTGAAAAGTTTAAGAGTTACAAATACTGTCTTTCCATGTAGGAATGTAAACAGTTCACCTTTGGTAAGTCCCTTATGACTTCTCTTTGCTGTTTACTTTTTCATGCTTCTTCTCATTCTTGTGTTTGAAAATCAAATTTTCTTTTCAGCTCTGGTCTTTTCATCAAGAATGCTTGAAAGTCCTCTATTTCATTGAAAGACCATATTTTCCCCTGAAGCATTATACTCAGTTTTGCTGGGTAGGTGATTCTTGGTTTGAGTCCTAGTTCCTTTGACTTCTGGAATATCCTATTCCATGCCCTTCAGTCCCTTAATGTAGAAGCTGCTAGATCTTGTGTTATCCTGATTGTATTTCCACAATACTGGAATTGTTTCTTTTTACTGCTTGCAATATTTTCTCCTTGACCTGGGAATTCTGGAATTTGGCTACAATGTTCCTAGGAGTTTCTCTTTTTGGATCTCTTTCAGGCGGTGATCGATGGATTCCTTCAATACTTATTTTGCCCTCTGGTTCTAGAATGTCAGGGCAGTTTTCCTTGATAATTTCATGAAAGATGATGTCTAGGCTCTTTTTTTGATCATGGCTTTCAGGTAGTCCCATAATTTTTAAATTGTCTCTCCTGGATCTATTTTCCAGGTCAGTTGTTTTTCCAATGAGATATTTCACATTCTCTTGTACTTTTTCATTCTTTTGGTTTGTTTTGTGATTTCTTGGTTTCTCAGAAAGTCGTTAGCCTCCATCTGTTCCATTCTAATTTTGAGAGAACTATTCTCTTCAGTGATCTTTTGAACCTCTTTTTCCATTTGGCTAATTCTGCTTTTGAAAGCATTCTTCTCCTCATTAGCTTTTTGAACCTCTTTTGCCAATTGAGTGAGCCTATTTTTCAAGGTGTTATTTTCTTCAGCATTTTTGGGGGTTTCCTTTACCAAGGTATCGACCCGTTTTTCATGCTTTTCTTGCATCTCTCTCATTTCTCTTCCCAGTTTTTCCTCCACCTGTCTGACTTGATTTTCAAAATCCTTTTTGAGTCTTCCATGGCCTGAGCCCACCGGACATCCACCTCAGATGTCTGGGATACAGAGGCCCTGACCTCCACATCTTTCCCAGATGGCAAGCATTGTACTTCCTCATCAAAAATGAGAGGAGGAAGAAACATCTCTTCCCCAAGAAAGTAGCTCTCTATGGTCTTATTTTTCTTCCCTTTTCTGGGCATTTTCCCAGCCAGTTACTTGACTTCTGAGATTCCTCTCCATGCCCGCCTAGATCTGCCCAGTGCTTGGGGTCTGAGATTCAAATGCTGCTCCCCAGCCCCAGGGCTTTCCGTGGCGGGTGTGGCTGCTATTCAATGTAAGCTTAAGTTCTGGTGCTCAGGTGGGGGCAGGGCCACCTCCCAGGTTCAGTTCCCTCAGGGGGTTTACACAGAGACCTTCAGTAATGGCCCTGAGCTCCTTTCTGCTTGGGGAGTCCTGGGCCGCCGCCACTGCCTCTGCTGCTGCCTCCCGAGGGGGCCCGAGTCATGGAGACACCCCGCTCCCTTCTCGGTCAGCGCAGAAGTCTCTTTCACTGACCTGTAGCTCCTGTGGGTGGTGGGACTTTTGCGGCTGCCGAGGTTCCATCCCTGAAGCCTGCTCGGATCTGCTCCTCTGGGGCCAGGAGCCCAGGGCAGCACAGGGGTGGGCTCTGCTGTCTGGTGCGCGATGAACCCCTGGGGACAGCTTTCCAGGGCTCTCTGGAACGGAAATCTCTTCCACTGTGTTTCTGCGTGGCTTGCACTGATCCAGAATTTGTGGGGAGTTCTTTTTACATAAAATATATGGGCTGTGGGTTCTGGGCTAGCATACATGAGTCTTTCTACTCTGCCATCTTGGCTCCTCCCCCCCAATTCTGATATTTTAAAATATGCCTGTTGCCAGGTGGGAACTCAAGTTAACCCCTTGGCAAGTCTGAGAGATTCTTGGAATGTGATAACCAGAAAAGACCTTCCTTTGAGAATATTTTGTACAGTTCTTTTATTCACCATGCCTGATTCCAAAGATTACTTTTACTCTGTAGAGACCCCAAATTTTGGCCCTGATTTTCATCAGTACACCAGTGTCATAAGAGAATTTTAGTATTGCCTCCAATTACTTGAGACAGCAAGTCATATCACTAGCTAGAGGTTGCAGAATTTAAGTGAACCCCCAAATTTTAGTTTGGATGATTAACTGGTTAATGATAAGAGAACTGTTAGTGCAGCTTTATTATGTCTATTTTTTTAGATGAGCAGGTCAGATAACAAGCTAGAGTCTGCAAAATCAAGTACAACCTCACTATGTAGCAGTAATGCTACCTTGATAGTTTCTACTCTGTGTGTTTGCAATACACTTAGAATATCTGCTAGGTTGTCCCATTTACCTGACATAGATCTCCTTCTTAGGGAAGGTACCTAGACTAGTCATTTTTTCTATTCCTATCTATGCTCCACTCTTGACTCTTTGGACTTTGCCCACCAAGACCCAACATGGACATATTTTCCCCTTACCCCTTTTCAACTTCCTTTTATATATTGTGTTCTTCATTAGAACGTAAACTCTTTGAAGGCAGAGGTTATTAGCATTTAGCATTGGGCTTAGCACCGTTGTTTGATATGTAAACTTGACCTTCCCCTTTTACTCCCTGAAAAAATTCAATTCTATCTATCCTATATCCATCCTGCAACCAAAGTCTATATGAAGTTTTTGAAAATGCTACTCATGCCCCCATTTGTTTTTGTGTTATCACATGACTATATGAGCATACAACAAACTGGTTTTTAAAATGTTTCTATATATTGATAAATATGATGGTAGCAGTACCTACCAAAAAATCCTTGGACAATTTTTGTCAAAAAGATTTATTCATGGGGCAGTAAGAGAAGGCAAAAAATAAGTTGACACTTTCACTTTATTGAATTCTAGTACGAGGGGCCATAAGATGATTGTCTTATATGATGACATATATGGCAAAGTTGATAAATGGAAATATCAACATTGTTTAGTTCTTCTTTGGCAGTAGATAAATATGTAAGTAAGTAGTTTACCTACATGTCACTAATAAAACCTCAGATTTTTTTCTCAGAAACTCCGGAGTTGGAAGAGACCCTACAGGAATCACCTCTTCAATATCCTCAAACAATATCTATCCACCTATCAATATTCTTAGCAAATGGTCATCCAGACTTCTATTGAAAATGTCCAGTGATAGGGAATTTACTACCTCCCAAAGTAGCCCATTCCATTTTTGAATTGCTCTGTTAGAAAGTTTTTCCTTAAATAGAAAAAAAAAGTATCTCTAAATTTTCTGTCAATTGCTTCTAGCTCTATTATCTTGAGCAAAGAAGAACAAGTGGGTCAATGGGGAAAGTGCACCATGTTGGACTTGAAGTCAGGAAGTCTTGAGTTCAAATCCTGAATGTGATGGTTCCTAATTTGTGTAGCTATGAACTCATATGTTTGTAAAATGGAGATAATAATACCTGTACTACCTACCTATCAAGGTTATTGTGAGGTTAAAATTGAGACACAATGCAAGGTAGGACCTAAAGATAGTTGGATTTGGTGTCAGTGGACCTAGCTCAAATGCTGATTCTGCCATCTTAGGTATGTTTAGGTATATCTCCCTGGGCTTCACTTTTCTTCTCTGTAAAATAATGGAATTGGACTATGATCCTGTGAATAAATTAATCCTAAGAACCTTTTAAACTCTAAATCTATAATCTTAACTCTAATCTCACTTTCATATCATTTTCAAATACTTGAAGATAGCTATCATGTTCTTCCAGTCAACAAGCACTTATTAAAAACTTACTCTGTGCCAGGGCCTCTGCTAAGTGCTAACAGTCTCTGCGTTCATGGGAAGATAATACACAAAAGGAAGTTGAAAAGGGATGAGGGGAGAATATGCCCATGTTGGGGCATGGTGGCAAAGTCCAGAGACTTTGGAGTGGAACACAGAGCAAAATGGAGAAAATGCCTAGTCTGGGCACTTTCTCTAAAAGAAAGAAAATGATCTTTCCTTTCTAGGAGAAAATGACTGACCAGAGAAGAGAACATAAGGGCTGCATACATTATCAGTGTGAAAAGGCTGTGGGTGGAATGAACTTCCAAGGGTGAGGAGGCCAAAGGGGCAGAGTAAACTTCCATCCCCAAATCTTCATTTCTCCTTTAACTGATCCTCATATGGGATAGTGTCCAATGTCTAATTGCTCCTCTGGACTATCTCTGTTCCACTTCACAGGTTGTAAGGAAATTATTTTGTAAACCTTAAAGGATTACATAAGTATATGCTATAATTATTACTTTCATTATTGTCAGTATAAAGAGCCACACAGGTCAACAGTCAGACATTTACTATTGTCCAATGATGAAAGCAAAGGGTTTATTAATTACGAATAAGGGAATTTGGTACAAAGAGAGCAAACAATATGAGATTTAAAGAGGTAATAATATGAGCATGCCCAAGCTATGGTTTGTAGCTTTTCCACTTGGCCAAATACTGGAATTGACACTGGCATCTTCATGTGTAGAATTACTTTCATTATAAATTCCTTATCATATACAATTCTTTAAAAATATTATTTTTAATTCATTTATTTTTATATAACCTTTATTTCTCATTATTTCTTCTATCCTGACACACTGGGCAGTCTTTCATAAAGAAGATTTAAAAGAGAGAGAAAAAAAGCATTTCTGCAGAACTAACACATCAACTACGCTTTTTTGTCTTTTTTTCTTTTCTAAATATTTTTTCCAATTACATGCAAAAACAATTTTTGACATTTATTTTTTAAAATTTAGACTTCAAATTCTCTTTTTCCTTCCATTCTTTCCTCCTGCCTGAGATGGAAAGCAATTTGATATATGTTATACATGTGCAGTCATGCAAAACATATGTTCATATTAGTCATGTGAAAGAAAACACAAACTAAAAATAAAAACATGAAAAAAATAAAGTAAAAAACAGTACATTTTGATCTACTTTCAGACTCCATATTTTCTTTCTATGGAGGTGGATGATATTTATCACCATAAGTGCTTTGGAATTGTCTTGAATCTGTGTATTGCTGAGAATAGCTAAGTTATTCACAGCTGATCATCTCACAATATTGCTGTTACTGTGTATGATGTTCTCCTGGTTCTACTCATTTCATCTGGCACCAATTTATGTGAGTCTTTCCAAGGTTTTTTGAAATCATCTTATTCATCATTTCTTAAAGTACAATAGTATCTATCATAATCATGTATCAAAACTTGTTCAGCTGTTCCTCAACTGATGGGCAGTACCTCAGTTTCCAATTCTTTGCCACCACAAAAAGAGTTCCTATAAATATTTTTGTCCTTTTTTAAAGAAAATCTCTTTGGGTTACAAACCTAGTAGTGGCATTACTAAGTCAAACGGTTTGCACAATTTTATAATCCTTTGGGTATAGACATCAACTGTGTTTTGACAGTCACATGTAATATTCTATGCCCATAGTCCCCATCTTTGCAAAGATAGGGCACCCAACCCTTCTTCAGGATCAGCTTGGGTCATTATTATGGAAAATTCTGATTATGAAGTAGGAGCAAGGGTTTGGAATATGCAAGTCTACCAATCAACCAGTAAGTTATTTATTAAGTATCACTGTGCCAAGAAGTCTGCTAGGTGCAGTGCACAGGGCACCGAGACAGAAATGCAAATGTTAAGAAGATGTTAAGGACAATCTCTATAAATCTAAAACAAGGTGGGAAGAAGTTCTCTAATCAACTTGAAAACTTGGCCATTGAAAGAAGTAAACTAATACCTAATGGGAAAGATTTGGTGATTAATTGAATCAATTCTATCCAAAAAGGCCTATATAAAAAGCCAAGCCAAGCCAAGACCAAAAGTTCAAGTGAGAGTCAAAAGGCAAGGAATCACTTTTGGGGGAGAAGAGAGACGAGAAGAGAGTATTCTTCTCTCCTTCTCATGTCCTACTCCCTCTCACCCAACTACTTGAAGCATAACTACTTAACTACTAGTAGTAAACATTGTATTCAGCAGGGTGCAGACACTTGCTCCAGAAGGATATGAATACAGAAAGACATCACTTGAAGGAGGCATCTGTAACCCCACAGAAGGAAGCTAGCCATGCATTTAAGAGAGATTTAGACCTGGTTATTAAGTGCTGCTCTGCAGAGAAGACAGAACAAGAGGAAAGATTTTCAGGCCCTGCATTTCTGGAGCTGTGAGTTGCCTTGGCAACTTAGAAATAGGTCTCATCATTAGAGTACCATGTAACTCTAAGTTTCTGTCCATTCTTCTCATGGATTTTATGAGCTTTTCTGGGAGAGTACCCTTAGATTTAATTGATGAAAAGGGGCCTTTTGAGAGCCTGGGAGACCTAACTGCCTCATAAAGTTAGGCAAACCAACATCTCTCTCCTTGACTCTGCTCAAAGGAGGATAACGGAGTGCTACAAACCTCCAAGTGGGGGCTTTATGTCTCCACCCCAGGCACAGCCTTTGAATGTCTGACTCTGCTGTTGTTTCTTTGTCTCTTATGATTTTAGGTGGAGGATTGGAAGCAGCTGCAACCTTATGAACTTCAAGAGAGAAAACCACCGGAAGTTCAGGAGCTAGTGTACAAATCAGAACCTCAGCAGCTAAGCATGGTGAGGAGTGAAGCCCTGCAATGCCACAATCCATAAATGAAACTAGTGGGCTGGTACTTTGAAGCTACTGTCCACTTGTCCTACCACCTGAGGTGGTAGGATTATGTGCCCTGGTTTGGGTAGTGTTTGTATTTCTATTTTTGTTACATCTTCTCAGTAAATATCCCTTTAACAGCCACTCAGCAAGTATTTATTAAGCACTTACTATGTGCAGCTAGGTGGTAGAGCACTGGGTCTGGAGTCAGGAAGACTCATTTTCCTGAGTTCAAATCTGACCTCGGATACTTACTAGCTATGGGATGCTGGGTAAGTGATTTAACCCTATTAGCCTCAGTTTCCTTATCCATAAAATGAGTTGGAGAAGAAAATGGCAAACCACTCTAGTATCTCTGCTGAGAAAAACCCAAATGGGGTCATGAAGAATCAGATATGACTGAAAAATTACTCTAACAAAAACAGTAACAAATGTGCTTGGGATTGTTAATTGGTCAAGGTGATATTGGGATGCTAATCACTGGCCCATGTCAATGATATGGGGGAGATATTAACTGGCACCAGGTGATTGATATTGGGGAGAACACACCAGAATGGATGCTTAGGCCTACAGATTAGGAAAGACATTATAACATTTCAGAATTATTCACACCCAGAATTATCCACTATTCAGAATTATCCAATAATCCATTACATTTCAGAATTATATCATATTCAGAATTATCAGTTGAGTGGAAGAAATAACTGCACCAAGTTGCCAGTGTAAGTATGTTGGGATAAAGACTCCAAGAGTTTATTAGGACTTGGTTATGTTGCAGAACACACACACACACACACATGCACGCACGCACGCACGCACGCGAGTGCTTCTAAATTCTGCTGGCTTCTTCCTGAACATTCTTGTATTTTCTCTGGAGATTTTGAGGCTTAGAATTTGCTATTTCAGATATTATATGTGTGTAGACCTTACTGTGCTTAAATCTTAAAATGCCAAGATTTCTCCCCTGGGATCAGCACTATGAACTAGGGCTCTTCTGACTTGTTTAGTCCCGGAGGCACAGATTACCTGTTTTGGCACAGTTTAGAATCCACTCCATATGTGCTCATCACACCATTGGCACCAAGAAATCACAGTTCTTATTATGTTTAAACATAAAAGAAACTGGAGGGGGCACATCTAGAAGCTTCTCCTTTGTATATGTAGTGTGTGTGTGTGTGTGTGTGTGTGCGCGTGCGCACGTGCGTGCATGTGTATAAATATAAACAGGTATGCATATATATACACAATATATAAAAGTATATATTACACATATATTTTATATATATTATACATACATATATCTTTATATAGCTATACCCTACATCTATCTATCTATCTATCTATCTATCTATCTATCTATCTATCTATCTAGGATCCCAGAGTAAAGGTGCTTTCCCCATTGATTAACAGTTGATTTGAATTAGCTTGCCAGACTTAATTAACTTTTACAAATGGGTACTTCCTAATAAGATTTATCAAAACTTGAAGTTCAAAAACCTTTGTAGCCAGGATCACATTTTCCTCTATCACCTTGATCCCTGGTGAAACTTAAAAGGGTTGTTATAAACATTCCTCCCACTAAGCTCTTTCTGGGTGTGGCATGGCCAGTGGGTGAGTTGCTTCCTTGCTTGCAGGAAAGAGTGTCTTGGTCACCAGATTGATTATGTACTGGGCTTCTCAGGAGTCATGTACTCATGGCCATATGGTAGCCCAGATTGGAAGATGAAGCATGCTCTATTTTTCCCCATCAGGAAGGAGGCTTACAGCAATTCCTCTTCCTCCTCACTTGAAAGCCATTAGGAAGACAGAATTTTTTCTGTGCCTTTTGTATACATACTCACTTCCAGCACAGCAGCCAATCAAAAGGCTTTCCATCACCCTTCAGTAAATCAACAGAACCAGTTACAGAATAACTGCTCATACTCTGAATGAATGTAACATTTACTAAATATTTACTATGTGCAAAATATCATGCTAAATGCTGAAGATAAAAATTAGAAGAGTAAGATGAGCCTGACTTTTAAGGATCTCACATTCTAATGGGGGAGGTAACACATTATAGAAGGTCAGATGGAAAGTTCCCATGTCCTTAATATGCAGTGGCAAAGGGGTTAATGCCTCTTCTTTAATGTCATCTCCACTGATAAAATCATAATCAGTTTCTGGTGTTGAACCATCCGACAATGCCAAGAACTTTCTTTTTTTGGGTCTTCAGTAGCTACAGGAACAGATGCCAGGCTGCATCTCCAGAGGAGCTACTTCCCAGGATGATGGCTGTGGGCCCTGGACTGGAAGCATTGATATTTCCAAGCCTCTTGGGTTCAGGATCCTAGGTTGTTTTTGTCAGGGTCTGAGGAGACATGCTGGTCAAAGTGGTGTTGGAACATGCTGCCTCCTTTCTCCCAACTCAGGCTGCCTTTCTGTTTCTGCTAGGCTAGCTTGCCTACTCTGTATGGGCCACTTGACTGGAAGTAGCTAGCCTCTTCTCCTGGGAATTGCTTACCCAGATGACAGCTTAGATCAGGGCTTCTTAATCTTTTCCCACTTTCGACCCCTTCAGCACTTCTTAAACTCAACCCACAGTTTAAGAAGTGTTGACTTAGAGGACTTGACTGGAAGCAAGACTAGGGATTTAGATGTGTTACCAGTCCCAGGGCTCTTGTGTTTATTTACCTATTAGTAGAAATTGGCCAGCACCATTGCTGGTGGTGATAAGGTAGGTGGGTTCCTTTCTACAATCATTTCTCCCTCCATAGGGATTTGGCTGGAATTAGGTCTGGTGATTTGAGGAACACTGCTATTCCCCAGACTCTTAGGCTGGAGGATCTAGGCTGTCTTTATTAGGGTCTGAGGGAAATGGTGGTCAAGGTGATGGTGCTGGTTGAACTTGAATCAGGGGGCAAGGTGCCTTCATGACACATCCTCATGAATTTTTCAGAAGACTCAAAGGTTTCACTTGGATAGAATAGCATATGATAGAGAACAAAGAGTACATGATCCAAGGACCGAGACTCCATTGGCCAGTTCTTCCTCATCCCTCCCGATGACGTACATGCATTCACCCACTTTGCAGGCATGATCTACCACAATCTTGGATATATATAAACCCATATCTCCCTTAATATTCCTGTTCACTTTCTGAAAGTCATTACATGTATACTCAGGCTGTTCTCTCAATACCACAATTACTCAGGAGGCTGACCTGCCATACCTGTTTTACCACCTTTAGATAGTCCCTCCACATATACCCAGTACAGATGGGCTCTAGGGATGCATCTTGTTTCTTCCTTTGTGGGCTAGAGAATATCAACACTAGCAAACAGTTATTGGTGACAGTAATATCTTCCACAATAATATCTAATAGCCTGTTTTCCCTCAGTCTTTATGGGTAGGACCTGTCAGAGCTTGTATTCTTCAGGCAGAGCCCTTGAGGAACCAGGGTTATTCCTATACTCTGGTGATACATTAGAGGAGAACTTTAGTGGAGGGGTAATAATGCTTGGTCACATTTATATAGAATTATTCAGTTTAGAAATGTTGCCCTGACCTCTCACTCTCACACCCCACCCCCATAGCCAATCTGTTGACAAGGCTCAATGATTTTATCTTGTAACATCTCTTGAATATCCCTCTTTCTTTCCTCTGACATTGCTACCTTTTCTCACCTCTAGAATTTTGTACCAGCCTGCTGATGGATCTGCCTGCCTCAAGTCTCTCCCTCTTCTGGTCCATCTTCCACTCAGCTGTCAAAATGTTTTTCCTAAAGAGCAGATCTGTCAGCCCCCTACTCAATAAACTCCAGTGGCTCCCTATCACCTCCAGGATCAAATATAAATTCCTCTGCTTGGCATTCAAAATCCTTCATAGCTTGGACCCCATCCCTACTCTTTCCAGTTTTCTTATACCTTCCTCATCCGACCTCCCCACATACTTTTTGATCCAATAACATTGTCTTCCTTCCTGTTCTGTGAACAGCTTGAATAAGATACTCCCAATCTCCTGACTCTAGGCGTTTCCCTGGCTGCCTCCCATGCCTGGAATGTTCTTCCTTTTCATCTCTGCTTCCTGGCTTATCTGGTTCTCCTCAAGTCACTGCTAAAATTCTACTTTTTTTACAAGAAGCCTTTCCCTATCCCTCTTGATTCTAGTGCTTTCCCCTTGACAATTATTTCTTATTTATTCTGTATACAGTTTGTTTGTGTATCTTTGTTCCCATATTATTTCTTTAATTGGATTGTGAGCTCCTCAAGGACAGGGACTATCTTTTGTCTTTCTTTGCTTCCCCCCTGTTTAGCACAGTGCCAAACACGTTGCCCATAATGAGCACTTAATAAATTGTTTTGGACCACCAGCAACACATAGGTATTCCAGAATCCATCTGAAATGGTTGTTTTGGAGCAGGGACTCTTATTTGTATCCTGGGATTGTTCACAAGAGTTCTGAGAAGGCAGATACTGAATGGGGAAGGAAGACACAAGGTTCAAGTTGATATCCATCCCCCATTTGGGGGACATATGAGGAGATGCTGGCACTCAGCTCTTTCATTTAGAGAGACCATGCTAACTAGCTGGTTCCTGATGTAATATGACTGTTGCCATGTACAGGGATAGTAAGGAACTCTGAAAAGACCTTAATGGTAAGTAAGACTGGTCCCTTGGAGACATCCTCCCCTACTGCTCCACAACCAGTGAAAGTCACAGTGCTAACAACTCCCTTTGTGGTATCCTAGTAGGAAAGTCATTTCCTGTCCTGCTAGTCAGAAGTGCTTATGACTGGCTGCTGTGTTTCGCACAGACTGTTTTCCCTTTCCTCTGCACTTTCTGTTACGCTTTTGTGCTATTGTTTAGACCATGACTAACTTTTTAAAAACACTTAGTGTGCTAACTTTTATTTGCATAGTGCTATTTGGGTGATAGAAGTGGGAAAACAGCTTGGAACAAAAGCAGTAGATGTGTCTGTTTCCCTGTGCTCTTCACAGAGGGAGGTGTGCTAAGGCTGGCAGTGCCATGGGCTCTCTCTGGGAACTCAGGAGCCCAGTAGTGCTGCTGCCTTTGACAGCTTTTCTGAAGCAATCCAAGGTGATGAGTAGGAGAGATAAAAGTAGAGAGAACATAATACAAAGCTACCATCCCATGGCCTTGGACCATTATACAGCAATTAGGCAGTCAGAAGCCCCTAGGGGGGAAGAGGAAATGAGGGCCAAGTGTATACTCTCTCCTGGGTTTCTCATTCCTCTCCCTCCTATTCATTGTTTCAAGGTTACCCAGTAACCTTGTTTCACATTACCTTTCTACAATAACATGGTTGCTGGTAGGGAGCTGTCCCTCTCCAAGCTTCATCAATTATGTTAAACAAAGTACTTTCCTCTTAACAACTCCGTGTTATGTAAATATTCCGTGCAAAAGTCATTGGCCCTGATTTACTAGTGTCCACCTAAGGATGACATTAAAAGTGTTCTGGGATAGTCTTCACATCAAAGTTATAATGGAATGAACAGGATTTGAATTCCCCTTCTACCATTCACTAGCTGGATGATCATAAATAAGTCACAAAGAGAATTCTGAATTCGAAATAAGATATGGGGTCAAATCCAAATAGTGATACTTGTACCTGTGAAACTTTTGTTAACACATGGACTGATGGCCCATGAACTTAAAAAAAAAAATTAGGTGGATATTGACAATGATGTTTCAAAAAAAGGAAGAAAAGAGCACTAAATGAAATATTTTAAAAATACACAGGAGAGAGCAGAAGGAAGCTGAGAAGAAGATGGAGATAAACAGGACAATCTGAATATTTTATTATATACTTATAAACTATAGAAAATAGAAATTCAAAAGCTCATGTGCAAGCTTATTTTTTCTATTTTTTATATATTGGTGTAGCCATGTTTGTTAAGCTTATTTTAAAAAAGATGGGCTTTGGGGAACAGCTAAGTGTCTCAAGGACAAGGATTCTTAACTATTGTTGTTATAGACCCCTCTGGTAGTCAAGTGAAGCCTTGGACTCCTTATCTAAAAATGGAATAATGTGGTGGGTTTTTTTTGTTTTGGTTTCTTTTTATAATTAATTGTCATTTTTAGTTTTCAACATTCACTTCCATAAGATTTTGAGTTTTCAATTTTCTCTGCCTGCTTTTCTCCCTCCCGCTTCCCAAGACAGCATGCAATCTGATACAGGCTCTACTTATACATTTATATTAAACATATTTTCACATTAGTCATGATATGAAGAAGAATTAGAAATAATGGGTGGAACTATGAGAAAGAATGAACAAAATGAAATAACAAAAGAATAATGCTTTTAAATGAATAAAACACAGAGGATTAGAGGAAACCAGATATGTTTGAATCAAGTATCAAAATATTAAAAAAAAAAAAGTTCATGGGCCCTCAGTCTACGATAAAATAAAATCTCTTGTTTGACTTTTAAAACTCTACAAACTTGTCCTATTTTTTAAGCTTCATTATACATTACTCCCCTTCTTATACTCTATGGTCCAGCCAAAATGGCCTTCTCTCCGTTCCACGTTCACAATGCTTTATCCCTGGAACAAACTGCCTCCTCACCTGCACTTCGGAGATTCCCTCATTTCCTTTAAGTCCCTGAAGAGGTGGGGGTGAGAGTGGGGACTGAGTTCCTAGGGATTAGGGATAACCTGTGTAAAGGCACAGGGGCTGGAGATGGAATGCCAAGTTTGCGGCGGTTGTTGTCATTGCTCAGTTCTGTCTGACTCTGTGACCTCATCTGGTTTTTTGTTTTTTGGCAGATACTGGAGTGGTTTGCCATTTCCTTCTCCAGCTCATTTTAGAGATGAGGGAACTGATGCAAATAGGATTAAGTGACTTGCTCAAGGTCACACAGCCAGTAAGTATCTGATGCCAGATGTGAATTCAAAAAGATGAGTCTTCCTGACTCCAGATCTGGCACTCTATCCTCTGTGCCACCTAGCTGCCCTGTGCCAAGTTTAGGGATTAGCAAAAAGGTCAGTTTGTCTGGAACACAGAGTATTTGAAAGGGGGTAATGTGAAATAAGTCTGGAAAGGTGGGACAGAGTTATATTGTGATGCCAAGGCAAAAATTTCATATTTTATCCAGGATTCAATAGGAAATCACTGAAGATTCTTGAGCAGAGAAATTATTAATGATCTAGAAAAATAAAAAATCTTAGAATCTTATGGTTGGAAGGCAATGTGAAGGTCATATACATGGTTCAGTTTCAATCCTACCTCTTACTAAACCATGTGACCTCAAGCATGACCTCTCTGGGCCCCCCCTTTCCTAACTTGTAAAATGATAGGGTTGGACTAGAGGTGTTGCAGGACAGTGGAGGTGGGGCTGCTGTTGGGTAGCTCCACAGGTTCTGGTAATGCCAAGGTTGGATCTCACTGGAAGCTGACTCATACAGAAGACATCTGCTTGGAGGAGAGTGAAGGTTTCCAAGCAATAAATACCAGGAAATATTGCAGGAAAACTGGAGCTAGGGTCAGACACAGAGAGACCAACTATGCAGAAATCAGGCACAGAGCTATCATATTTGATAAGATAAATTTGTACAATGTCATCTCTCTGGTTTCCTGGTGCTGTTCTTACAGGATTTGCCCCTTGCTTATCTCTGTCTTTGTTAATCCCTTTTAACTGTGCAGACAATGAGGTCTGCATACCTTCCACCTTCCTAAGAAGCCTAGGAAGGCCATTATGTTTAGTGCTCATATAGATGTTGGAGGTGGAAGGCATGTATCACATTAGCAGTATGGTAATTTTTGACAGGCTTCTACACACACTTGAAGGCCCATACTCCCCAACCCTCTGTGAGCTGACTTCTTATCTCATCACTGAAATTTTCTTTCCAAAGTTACCAATGATGTCTTATTTAAAAATCGAACGCCTTTTTTTCCTCAGTCCTCATCTTTCTTGACCTTTTGGTAGCATCTGATGCTGCTGACCACCTTCTCCTCCTGAATTCTCTCTTCTTTCTGAGTTTTCATGACACTGTTCTCTCTCTCTTGGTTCACTTTTCACCTGACTACTTTTCCTCAGTGTCCTTTGTTGGATCATCATTTATGCTATAAATACTAACTGTGGGTGTCTCTCAAGGCTACGTCCTTGGCCCTCTTCTCTCTTCTCTCTCATGTGGTGACCTCATTAGCTTTCATCAGTTCAGTAATCACATCTGTGATTCACATGAGATGACTCCCATAACTATATATCCAGGCCTAGTTCTCTCTCCTGGACTCCAGCACTCTATCATGAACTCCCTATTAGATATTTCAGATGAGATATCCTATAGGCATCTCCAGCTCAATGTGTCTAAAATAGAACTTGCCACCTTTCCCTAAAAACCCACATCTTTTCCAAACTTTGATATTATTGTCAAGGACATGATCAACCATCCTTCTAGTCGTGCAGATTTAAAATTTCACATCATCCTTAACTTCTCACTCTCACATCATTTTCATATGTTCCCTTCTGTTTATTCACACAGCCGCTAATCTGTCATCAATTCTTACCTGGAATATTATAACAACCTCCTATTTTGTCTCCCTGTCTCAAGTCTTTCCTCTAATCCATCCTGCAATAGCTGCTAAAACAATTTTCCTTCGGCATGGGTGTAAGCATGCCACCTCCTTACCAATAAATTCCAGGGCTTCCTATTACCTCTAGGATCAAGATAAACTCTGCTGGGCATTTAAAGGCCTCCCCAATCTGACCCTCACCTACTTTACCAGCGTTCCTACATATCACTCCCCTCTATGCTCTCTCCAGTCCAGCCACACTGATCCACTTCTTGCAGCTTCTCACATTACACTCCATTTCCTATTTTTGCTTTCCTGGTCTCCCAGGCACTACAATTTTCCTTTCCAAGGTTACTTTGTATCTGTTTTTTGGATCTTGTGTCTACATATACCCATACTGTCTCCCTCATTAGAATATGAGCTCCTTGAGGACATGGAGTACTGCATATTATCTCCAAGGCTTAGCACACTGTCTCCTACATTCTAGGTGTTTAATAAATACTAGCTGATTGATTGATCACAATATGGAAGTTAGCCTGAGTTCTATAGCATAAGTTCCAAAAGTTCCTACTGGTATGGAAAAGCTTCAAGTATAGGCCCAGCCACAGACAATAACTTTTTGATCATGATATTGATCAGAGAGACCAGACTAGCTATATTTGCTGAGGCTTGTCACCAGAAGGTTAGATCTAGGATGAGGAATTTTCAGAAAGAGCAATTCATAAAAATTGCTTACTAATGTTTAAAGGTTCATATTTATGTTGAGGGAAGAAGTACTCACACCAATGAAATCATGAATCCATGAAATATCAAAGTAACTCTAATATAGCAAGTATAATATAGTTGCATTGTGATATTTCACTACCATACTCTTTGGTACTAAGGGAAAAAATACAGGTATTTGGAGTCTTAATTGAGTGTGAATAGGTTAATGCTCAAATCAAATAACTCAGGTTAAAATCATATAACAATATTCAGTCAACTAGTTAGAATATACATTAAGTTAATAAAAGATGCAGCTAGAGATACAGTGGATAGAGCACTGGCTGAAGTCAGGAAGACTTGTGTTCAAATTTAGCTTTAGACACTTATTAGCTATATGAACCTAGGCAAGTAACTTAATCTTTCTCTGCCTCAGTTTCTACACCTATAAAATGGGGATAATAATAGACCTACTTCCCAGGGTTGCAGTGAGGGAAAAAATAATATTTGTAACGCACTTTGCAAACCTAAAAGCACTATATAAATGTAAGTTATTGTTAATAATATTTTTTAATGTAAACTGGCCTCAAAGGATCATTCTTATTACTCCAGTCTTTGAAGAGGGGTTACCAGAGGCTTGACACTTTTACATACTAAATTATATCAATTTTTACTGTGCAAGAGATCATTATGGACTTGTTGAATCCTCAAAGGAGATGGGCCAGTCATGTAAGACAGTTATGTAGTAAGCTTGAGGAATGGGCCCCCTTAGTATTTCCCTTGTATTCCCCAAATATTAAAATAACCAAAGGAAGACACCTCCCCCCAGCATTTTGAGTAGGTTTTCTATCAAGTATTTGTATAAAAACAAGATGAGATCTAAACCACTGGAAAAAGTACTTGAAAACATAAGAGCTTTGGTCCATCCATGGAAATAAATTACAAAAAGTATTCCCATGATTTTAAAGTATGCATTGTCATTATATTAATTATAGCATCCCTGGTCATGTTACACTTGATGTTATTTCCTCATCTTTTAAGACAGGCGCTAATACGCCTAAGCTAAAGATACTTAGGCATCATAACAATAAAAAATTACATATGATAAAGGAGTTCAAACTTCTATAGTTTAAATTCCAATAACTAATCTGATAAATGATAAATCACCTAAGGCTGCAGTCATAGTATTTATCGTGAGGAAAAATGCCTGGCAATAGTTAATGATATACTCATTCAAGACTGGTCCATAGACAGTCTTAAACTTCAAGTACATCCTATTTCAGTGATGAACCTAGGGGTGGAGATTACTAAGTGAGAGATGATTTAAGATCCTATGTTGTTTGTTCTTCATTCTTGAAGAGGACCGTGATATCAGGAAGGTGATGCTATGACTCACAAATGAATTGGATTTAAGTGAGGGAGAGCTGTGCAAAGTCACTAGTCTCACTTTCTCCTCTAGAGCCATCTGGGTCCAGTGGCAAGACACAGATCAGAATGATTGGAGATGGCCCAGGAAGCAGTGGGAGACCTTGGCCTTTTAAGCTAAGGTCTTTCCCAGAGTTCAGTTTGATTGAGACAATGCCTACCTAGATAAAAAAAATTCAATCTGGGAGGGGAAGATCCTCAGGGTTTCTGACCAAAACAAAAACAATTGCTATTTACATTCATTCTGAATCAATCATGGCCCAACAATGACCAAGTGGGCTTAACTTGGGAATTATTACTGGCCAATCAATGAGAGACAGAATCAATAAATAGCCAAGGAACTGACATGAACTGGTAGAAGTGATTACTGAACTACTTCCAGCAATCTTTGAAAAATAGGGGAGTTCTATTATGTTTTATGGTAAGGTACAACAGAGGGTGGAGACAGCTAAGTGGAGTGGATAAAGCACTCATACAGAAGAAGGATCAGAGTTGTTCTGCCTGGTCCCAGAGGACAGAACAGAACTAGAAGCAATGAATGGAAATTGTGTAGAGGTAGATTTTAATGTCTGAGAACAACTTCTTAATTCAATTCAACAGATACTTCTTTAAAGCACCTACAGTGTACAAGCATTGCATATTCCTAACAATTTGAGCTGTCCAAAGCAGGAATAAGGTGCTTTGTTGAGAAGATAGGTTGAAGGGACTGGGGATGGCTTGAGGGTTGGGGCATATGAAAACAGTAATCAAATATGTGATACAAAGTCTGGTTTCTGTTCAGTATAAAGAACTGTGAAACAATGGAACAGAGTGTGTTGACTTGAGATGAGTTCCCTATTACTGAAAGTTCTCAGGCAGAGGCTGGACGACCCTTCCACCCCACAATGATATTGTAGAGAAACTCCAGCATTGTGGTTGGACTAGATGGCAGCTGAGTTCTCTTTTACTTCTAAGATTCTATGATTCCAAGTTCTTTAGACTTCTCTTCATGTAACCCTCTTGGCAATGCATCAGAATCAATCTGAATAGCTTTCTTCAAGCATCATTTTCAACCATCATTCTCCTTTTAAATATAAGAGAAGCTAGATATGGCCTCCTTTGGTAGGCACTCATTCATTCATATATTCAACATCTTGATAAATCTAGTTTTGTTCTTAACTATATTTATTGTTGTGGCACATATGCTGATGAATAAGACAGTCTCTTTTCTTTTCTTTTTTGAGAATGGATCTCTTTATCTTGTACAGGCTGGAAGTATAGCTGCCACTTCTGTGCCCACACCTACTACTGATCAACATAGAGCTTTAACATGATTTGTTTCCACTTTGGGCTGGTTCACCCCTCCTTAGGTAGTCTGGTGCCTCTCTTCCCCTCCATGCTTCCCCAGAGACTCATCATATTAGGGTATTTAGTATGGATACCTATTTGGCTTAGCCTCCTTCAGCTCAGAACTTCTGAGCTCAAGAAGTCCACCAGTCTCCATCTCCCTGGTAGCAGGGGAAAGTGGCTCTTCTCTCATCTTAAAGGACTTTAGGTCTTCTTACTGTAGAATCAAGTCCCAAATATTCAACCTGACACTCTAGCCCCTCTATCAACAGTTATATCCATCTCTCTAAACACGAATTTTGTTAAATCCCCAAGGAAGATCTCTGCAACATGGAAGCAAATCTCTTTTCTGCACCCCAGACATCTTCCTTCTCATCTCTTAGTCTTTATGGAGGACCATACACAGCTAAAATGTCCTTTTATTAATTTCATGCATAGATCTATGTCCAAATCCCAATAGATATAAAGGTAAAGGATATGTATAGTTTTAAAAAGAAGAAATGAAATCATTAAAACCATGGGAAAATTCTCCAAATCACTGATAGCAAAAGAGATGGAAATTAAAACAATTTTGAAGTTTCATCCCATATTCATTAAGTTGGAAAAGATGTAAACAGTCAACACTAGGAGGATCAACAGAAGTTAGGCATACAAATACATAGTAGCTACAACTGTGGATTGGCTCTGTTATTTAGGGGAAAAAATGTAAGTAGGCAAGAAAAGTTATAAAATTGTTCATATATTTTGGTTGAGTCATCCAACTATTGGGTATGTTCCTCAAGAAAGTCTTTCCAATCTAGGTCCACCAATTTCTCAATACCCACATCTAAATGCCTCCAATAAGCCTGCTCTGCTTACTTTATTCAACAGCCTGCCGGGCTTCAGTCCTTGGGTAAAGATCCCTTCTACCTCTTCAACTATGATTATTTGATTCTATGAAGGTAAATCTTAAACTGTTCCTTATTTTGCTTTTAACTTGTTTACAGTTATTTCTGGTGTCCTATCAATGAGGTCTCTAATGCTAAACTCAATCTTCCAATGCCTTTGAACTCAACCTGGGCAATGGTATTCAGCATCCAAACACATAGAATGCATTTTCAAATGAAATATTAATGCACTATTGGTGGAATTGTGAACTGATTCAACCATTTTGTAGAACAATTTGGAACTATGCTCAAAGGGTTATAAAGCTATACATATCTTTTGACCTAGCAATACCACTACAGGGAAAGAGAACTACATATACAAAAATATCTATAGCAACTCTTTTCTTGGGGCAAAGAATTGGAAATTGAAGGGATGCTTATCAATTGGGGTACAGCTGAGCAAGTTGAGGTATGTGATTATGAAGGAATACTATTTTACTGTGAGAAATGATGAACAGGATGCTCTCAGAAAAACCTGGAAAGATTTGTATTGGCTGATGAAAAGTGAAATGTACTGTGTACAAAGTAATAGCAGTATTGTAAAAATGATCAGCTGTGAATGACTTAACTATTCTCATGAGTATAATGATCCAAGATAACTCTGAAGGACTTATGATAAAAAATACTATCCATCCCCAGATAAAGAACTGATGGTGTCTGAATACAGATTGAGGCATAATTTTTTAAACTTTCTTTTTCTTTTTTTTGTTTATGTTTTCTTTCACAAAATGACTATTATGGATGTGTTTTGCATGACCACACATGTATAACCTATATCAAATTGCTTGCCTTCTCAATGGGGGGGGAGGAGGAGGGAAGAGAATTTGGAACTCAAAATTTTAAAAATGAATGTTGAAAATTTTACATGTAACTGGGGAAAAATAAAATACTAAATAAAAATAGAATATTAAAAATAAAATAAAATGAAAGTCATTGCAATTTCAAAGGACTTATGATGGAAAATGCTGTTCACCTCCACAGATAGAACTGAGGGAGTCTGTATGAAGAAGCATGCTATTTTCACTTTATTTTTTTTTGTGGTTTTTTCTTTTGATCTGCGTTTTCTTTCACAACATGACTAATATGGAAACGTTCTGCATTATTGCTCATGTATAACCTATTTGCTTACTATTTTCAGGAGTGGGGAGGTAAGGAGGGAGGGAACAAGAAAATTTGGAACTCAAAATTTTTTTCTTTTTTTATTAAATTATTTTATTTGTTTTCAGTGTTCTACAGTCACTTCTAGATTTTTTCCCCCTCTCTCCTCCTCTTTTCCCCCCTCCCCACTCCCTCCCTGAGACAGCATACAATCTTATATAGGTTCTACACATACATTCCTATTAAATACATTTTCACCTTAGTTATGTTGCATAGAAGAATTAAAATGAATGGGAGAAATCATAACACAGAACAAAACAAAACATAATACAAAAGAAAATGGTCTGCTTCATTCTGTGATCAAATTCCAATTTTTCTGGATATGGAAGACGTTTTGCCTCAAGAGTCCATTAGGAATTTTTTTTAAGTCCTTGCATTTCAATGAAGTACTAAGTCTATGAGAAAAATTCCTCACACACTGTGGTTGTTGCTGTGTGCAAAGTTTGCTTGGTTCTGCTCCTTTCACTCAGCATCAGTTTATATAAGTCTTTCCAGATCTTTCTGGAGTCTTCCTATTCATCATTTCTTACAGCACAGTAGCATTCCATTACATTCATATACCACAACTTGTTCAGCCATTCCCCCAGTTGATGGATATCCCCTTGATTTCCAAGTCACTCAAAAATTTTTTTAAAAATGTTAAAAATTGTCTTTTCATGTAATTGGGAAAAATAAAATAAAAATACTTTAATAAGAAAAAAGAGAAAATGCATTTTCAGTGACTCACTTACTTGAACAGTCATTGCTTAGGATGTCTTTCCCCTCAAGCTGCCTGTGTTTGCAGATCCCCATGGTTCATCCCCTTACTCCAGCTGGGAGATCACATCAGGTTTAGATACTCGAAATCCCAAAGAGATTCTAATAGTAAGTAATACAGAAATAGAAATGTGATTCTGGAGAATGAAGGAATACTTGGAAAACAAATACTTCCATATGGATTTTTGTGTGAATATTTAGTCATTGCATGGCTTTTAATGAAAAAAACTGAAGCATTTTATTTTTGAAATTTTAAATTCAAAGTTTAATTGTTATTTTTACTCATTTTTAGACAAATCCAACTCTTCATGACTCCAGTTGGGGTTTTCTTGGCAAAGATATTGGAGTAGTCTGCCATTTCCTTCTCCAACTCATTTTACAGATGAGGAACTGAGGCAAAGAGGGTTAAGTTACTTGGCCAAGGTCACACAGCTACTAGGTGTCTGAGGCCAGATTTGAACTCAGGAAGATGAGTCTTCCTGGCTACAGGTCCTATGCACTATGCGCTGTACCACCTAGCTGGCCTAAAAGTTTAATAGCTGTCAACAAATAAAAACAAGTAACATAAGGAGCAAAAAGTTAAGTTTACATGAAAGTATGACCAAATGATCTGTAAAGACAGAACAATGTAGTAGATGGAGGTATGGTTTTGGAGTCAAGAAGACTTGGGTTCAAGTACTACTTATTAATTAATCTGCATTGGTAAGTTCCTAACTGATAAAATTATAAGGCCAAACAAATTGGCCAAATAACATAATAACTAATAACAAACATGCTCACGAAATAATTTCCCTTTCTAAGTTTAAGAGGGTTATTCCATACTTTCAACTTAATAATTATGGGGAGGTAGCCCAGAATCAATCAATCAGAGGTATGAACTCAGTGCGAACAAGGCCTAGACATCTCTATTGAATCAAAAGCATTAACTAAGGAGAAGTCAATCAAAGGAAATTTGAAAGCTTTTTAAGCTATTAGATGAAAGCAAATGATACCAGGAAAGGGAGCTTCTAGATTCTACAAGAAACGCTGCAGAAAAGTACATCTCAGAAAAAGTTTACGAGGACTCCAGGAAGGGAGAAAGGACTTTCAGCTAACTTATGGAAGTATGTGTCCTAGGCTTTTGGGGCAGTGTTGGTGTACTATAAAAGATAATTCATGGTAATTATTTAAATGATTCTGAGTAGCTACTAACTGATTGCAT
Source organism: Bettongia penicillata ogilbyi (assembly GCA_023548195.1). NCBI lineage: Eukaryota > Metazoa > Chordata > Mammalia > Diprotodontia > Potoroidae > Bettongia > Bettongia penicillata. The sequence continues at coordinate 1,737,134 of JAJHZJ010000592.1, read as the reverse complement.
AACATTCAGAAGCGCACCAGTGGGGGCTTGTGAACAATACTGTTAGATTCTTCAACCAGATTAACCCTAGAATCCTGAGGGGAAGAGTATTTGCCACCCTCTGAGGACCCAACTGATTTTATTTTGGTGAGAAATAACTTACGGAAGGGATCCAGAGCCAAGTGTGCCTGAAGTTCTGATCTGAAGTATTTTATAACTATTCTTGGAATTACATGCCCTGCCAATGAAATACAATCAATTATGGAAAGGAAATGGCATTTTTTAGTAGTCATTTATTATCAATGAGGACAAATCTTACAATGAAGAAAAGTATTTTGGTTATGTTCTACCATCTACCCAGAGGGGCCATATATATGTCTATGCTCAATCCCAGGGGCTGGGCTAAAATTGAGAGCTGCCTCATTATTTCAACTGATGAGTGATTACTCCCTTTCAGGAGACATCTATATGGGGCAGTTAGGTGGCGAAATGGATAGGCTTCAGGGTCTAGAGTCCAGAAGACTTTATCAATCTGAGTTTAAATCTGATCTGGGATACTTACTAACTGTGTGACCCTGGGCAAGTCATTTAACTCTTTGCCTCAGTTTCCTCAGCTGTAAAATGAGCTGGGGAAGGAAGTGGCACATCAGTCCAGTATCTTTTCCAAGAAAACCTCCTAATGAGGTCACAAAGAGTGTGAAACAACTGAATGATAACAAAAAGATATCTACATTCCCTGTCAAACTGAATTTTCAGTTAATAACATAATTTTATCTTTAGTCAACCTGGGAGAGCCAGGGAAGCTACTTTTGAATGAAATGGAATCTTCAGAAGTAAAGCTGTATACTGAAGAGTTTTCAATTTTTGTTTCAGCTATAGTTATTAAAATTAGTCACTTTCCTTGGTTTGGTTCACTAAAAAGGGTACATTAAAACTACAGCTTTACTACAAACTACACTTTTGCTCATATTGGTAATATAGTTATTGCTGTGGTTCTGTCGTGTTCTTTGTGACCTCATTTGTTTTTTGTAAAGATACTGGAATGGTTTGCCATTTCCTTCTCCAGCTCATTTTATAGATAAGGAAACTGAGGCAAACAAGTTTAAGTCACATGCCCAGGATCAGCTAGTGTCTGAGGTTGAACAATTTGAACTCAGATCTTTCTCACTCCATATCCAGCACTCTACGCAACTGTGTGGGAGGGAAAGCGCAAACCCCCTTGGCTGAGAAGCAAGGTCTTACATTCTAGGCGCGAAATTTAACCAATCCCTTTTGAAACCCGGTTCAAATTTCCCACTCCTGGACGGTACAAAGTCCGCAAAAATACACGTCATTATATGCAAATTAGGCATTGAAAATTTATGCAAATGAAGCATTGACGACTCATGCAAATTGGGCATTGAGAACTTATGCAAATCAGGTGGACCTGTGTGAGGACTGCAGACTGGGCGCATATGCAAATTAGGTATTGAGGAGTTAGTGAGTGATATCCAATCATTGATCCTAAAGCAATACTTAGCCTTATATGGAAATCACCTGACTGGAGGAATGGAAACCTGGGCCCAAGGTCTCCTCCACTCCAGGGAGAAGACTCCATATTCCTGAGAAGTCTTCACTAAATTTGTTCCCATTCACCATCTAGGCACTTCTTAAATAAGATTTCAGAACATAATGCTAAACTGCTTCTTAATTTGCCTCAGGTTTTTTTTTTTTCCATCTAAAGCATGTCAAAAGCCTAAGAATATTCATTTATGAGATGTTGACTTTGGAGATTCAATGGTGGTAATATTCTTCTGAGACTGATCTCAGAAGCATGTGCTTCAGTTAACACAATTTAATGGCATAAAAGGTATAAGGTCAGGGCTGACAGAGTAAAGGATTTCTCTTTTTATTTTGGGGGTTTTTCCATTCTTTTGGTCCAGACCTGTGATTTCCACTGTAGAAACTCCTTTCACGGATCAACTCCTCTGTTAAGTTTTAAAGAGATTTCTGGGGTACTGAAAGTCTAATTAATCAATCGATTAATCAGCACTTAAGACCTGCTTGTATGCAAGCATTTGAGATATAAAGACTAAGATAAATAGTCCATGTTCTAAGAGAGCTTACATTCTGTTTAGGGGAAAAATGTGTGTATACAATAAATGTACACAGATTTATGTAAGTAAATACAAAGTGATTTTTTAGGGAGATATTAGCAGGGGAATCAGGAAGGTTTTCTTATAGGAAGTGGGATTTGATCATCTTTGGAAGAAACCAGGGATTCTAAAAAGCAGAGATGAGGAAGGAGTACATTCCCTATATGGGGAACAACCTGTGAAAATATTGTGTTAAGAATAGCCAGAAAGCCAGTTTGTATGGATCAAAGAATGAGTGAAAGGGAGTAATGTATAATAAATCTGGAAAAATAGGTTGGAGTCAGTTTGTGAAAGGCTTTAAAATGCCAAACAAAGAAGTTCATATTTGATCCTAGAGTCAACTGGGTGAAATCTGTGTTTTAGAAATAGACTTGCCTGTGTGTGCCCACACACTATGTGTGGGAAGCAAATCTTGAAGCTAGCTCTACCTGATTCCAAGGCCAGGCAATCTTATATCCATTCTCCCATGCTGTCTTTCTCTGATCTTTAGGAATATTGACTGATACCACAGGATCCCTTGGGGTGGCAACATTTAGCAACTGATGTTCCCTAATAAATGTCAATTGCTTTCACAATTCTTTTTGTGAGAACATGCCATTCTGAGTTGAGTTTACAAAATAGAATGATTCAGATTGTAAAGGCTTACTTTTTCTCTTACAATTCCCTTTTTTCATATTAGAATTTCAACTTTCTATACTTTGACAGCTTACTTGAAATGAGAAGTTTTTCTTTTTTTTAACAATTAAAAGACCACTTATATCTTGTCATTTTCTTGCTTAATACTCCATTAGGGCTCTTATCCATTTTAAGTGCCAAGTTGTCTTGATACCCTTTACCCCAGTGCCTTTCTTCTGAAATGAAAACTAGCAAGTTCAACTAACATGATTCAGAAATCAGTGCTAGACGGGATCTGAATTCACAACTCTCACTGTCACTTGTTCCTATATAAGTTTATGTAGGGATACTCTAGCAGCCAAACCACAAGCCTGAACTGAGACAAACACCTGTGAACATTTGAGGTTTTTAAAGCTTTCTAAAATCTCATCATTCTGCCAGTAGAAAGATTGCTGCAGGCCTGGGAAGGGAAGAAACCCAGGTGCTGAGGTTTAGGTCATTTGGATCACAAATATTCACCACAATTCTACCCTCTAGAGCAGCATTGAGGAAAGAATGCCATCGATCAAACTTTACAGGGGCATTTGAGGTGCCAGGAATTAGGCAAATTACTGGTATACACTGAGGTATATGCTTGAGGCTTGCCTGGGTGAGAAGCAAGAGGAGTGTTGACATCAGTGAAAAGAGCAGAATGTTGAGATGGAGTTGGGTGAATCAAAAGACCCAGTGGTTGGAGAAGCAATGTGGTAACAAATCTTCAGAGTGGGCAAACTGTGAAAACAATTGACATGAACATAGTACAGAAGCACTAGTCTCCTTCTGAAAGATGATTACAGTATGTTCGAATGTTCACGGGTGTTTGTCTCGGTTCGGGCTTGTGGTTTGACTGCTAGGGTATCCCTACTTACACCTGCACAGGAGCAAGTGACAGTGAGAGCTGTGAATTCAGATCCGGTCTAGCACTGATTTTCTGAATCAAGCCAGCTGAGCTAGCTAGTTTTCATTTCAGAAGAAAGGCACCTGGGTAAAGGGTTTCAGGACAACTTGGCACTTAAAATTTATCTTGCCCATTCTGTCTTCCTCATTACACATTCTCAGTACACTCTAGTCAAACTCCTCTTACTGTTTCTCCACATGCTATACTCCTTTCTGTGTGCTTTTGTTTACTTATGCTGTCTTTGCTTCCTGGAATGCCCTTCTTCCTCCCAACTTTCCCTACAGCTTAGACTCTATTTAACAATTATAATAATAGCTAGCATTTACATAACATTTATTATATACTAAGCACTTTAAAAATATTATCAAATATTATTTCATTTCATCCTCACAACAGCCCTGGGAGGTAGATGCTATTATTATATCCCTATTTTATAGTTGAGGAAGCTGAACAGAGGCTAAGTGACTTATCCAAGGTCACACAGCTAGAATATGTCAGGTTAGATTTGAATTCAAGTCTTTCTGACTGCAGGCCTAGGGCTCTGTTCACTGTGCTACCTAGCTTCCTGTTTCACCCATTAAATATACCTGACTACTCCAGTGTACATTTTTCTCTCCCTTCTAAACATCGTTTAGATTGAAATTAGCATCACAGTTTTTCTCTACGTTTCATGTCAGTTTCCCAGTTAATTGCTTGAGGGCAGCAACCATATCATATACTCAACTATTTCTTTCACAACAGCACAGTGCTTGATTAATTTTTGTTCAGTTTCTGTCGTGTCTAACTCTGTGCGACTCCATTTGAGGTTTTCTTGGCAGAGATATAAGGAAACTGAAGCAAACCGGATTAAGTAACTTGCCCAAGGTCACACATCTAAGTAAGTATCTGAGGCCAGATGTGAACTCAGGTCTTCCTGACTTCAGGCCCTGTGTTCTATTCACTGTGCTGCCCTACAATAACTACTCATCGATTAATTAATTGACTTCTTTTTTAACTAGGCTTACATTTTTCTTCAATTTAAAAATATGATTTTGTTGTTGAGTGAATTTCTTACTCCAGTACAGATCTAAATCCTTCCTCATCTTTGCAGATGGTTTCCATGGGTTGCTATAGTTGTGAAAATTAATTACTTGGTAACCAACTCTGTAGTGATGAACCTCTCTAAATTTAATTATTCTGATCTTAGGATGAAAAACACGTAGCTCATCTCAGGACACTTACCTAGTTTCACATCTGTGATCTAAAATATGAAAGAGCCTCTAAGAATTAAAAACAATGAGAATAACTGAACAAATTGTGGTATGTTAATTTAATAGGACATTACTATACTTAAAGAATAATGAACATGAGAAAATCAGAGAAATGTGGACAGACTTGTCTGAACTGCTATGGAATAAAGGAAACAAAACTGGAAAACATTGTACATAATGATTATGATAACGTAAATTAAAATAGCACTAAAAGATATCAGGAATCAGACTAAACGCAGTAACCAATCTTGATTCCACAGAACTGGTGCTGTGTCCTTCTTTAGTACAGAGATAGGGAATTATGAGGCAAATAGTGACTACTGTGCCAAATGCTCAACTGTTTTTGTTATAAGGGAATGTTCTATTTTGATATATTGGGAAGAAACTGTGACATAACAACCAAAAAGCATAAATAAAACGTTTAAAAATTCAATTTAACAAAAAGGAAGAAAAAACTCAACTTATTTGTCTAAGACCAAGGTTTATTCCAGTCTCACCTCCAACCCCACAGTAGTGTGTGATCCTGAGCAAATCAACCAAACCTTTGGCTGCTCAGGGAACTAACTGTAGAGGAGGTATCACTACCCTTTGATAGAGGGAATTTGCTCGTTAGGCATTCCCTATACCAATACAAGACTTATTTCATCCTATCATTGAACACAAGTACTGAACCTGTGATTCCTTTGGTAAAGGGAACTTTCCAATGGGGAAACTCCCTCTATCAACATAGATTATTGGCACTTTCTTTGTAATTTATACTTTTAGCTTTCTGCCTGGGGCACTCAGAAGTTAAATGACTTACCCAGAGTCACATAGCAATTTTGCGTCAGAGACATGATCTAAATCCGGGTCTTCCTGACTGAATGTCAGCTGTTGATTCACTATATGACACTGATTTTCTTTTATATGCAATACCCTTATTTTCAAATTGTTCACCTGTAAAATGGGAAAAATATGGCACTATTGGAAACTGGGAGTGCATTCGAAAGGCATTAGTCAATCAGAATCTCTTCCTTCTCTTAGGTCTCTCTTCTTTCTGCCTAGCTACATTCTAGCAACAGAAGAGAAACAGTGCTAAAAAGGAGGAAGTCTTGGGCTTTTTCCATTTGAGATCAACAGGTGACCAGTGAACATAGGCCTTGATCCTTTTGTCCTACCATTGTCATTTTAGTTGAAGATTGAAAGTTTTGACTTTGTAAGTTTTGAAAGGGTAGGAGAATGAGCCACCAGAAGGTAGGAAAATAGTCTTTGCTGTTTAGAGGGAGCTGGCACAGCCTTGAGGCCCAAGGAATGAGGAGCAACCTTTAGGACCCAGCCCAGTGGTAGTTGAAACAAAGGCTCTTTTAGCAGCAGCACTGCATTTGGATTGAATATGATGGAATTGAAGTTATGGAGAAATTGTATTAAATGTAAGCTCACCCTCCTCAGGGACCAAGGAGAGGGTGTGGCTCCCAAATGTTGTGGGAGAGATGTGGTATTTCTATTCTTGCTGTATCTTTTAAGTAAATATTTCTTTGTAAAAGCTTGTTTGCTAGAGGGGCAGCTAGTTGGAGCAGTGGATAGAGCAGCAGTGCAGGAGTCAGGAGGATCTGAGTTCAAATCTCACCTCAGACACTTGACACTCACTAGTAGTGTGTGACTTTGGGCAGGTCACTTAATTGCTTCATCCTGGGTCATCTCCAGTCATCCTGATGAATATCTGGTCACCGGATTCAGATGGCTCTGGAGGAGAAGTGAGGCTGGTGACCTGCACAGCCCTCCTTCACTCAGAACAAAGTCAAGTCCAAGTTATATCATTATTTCTCTGACGGCATGGTTCTTCTTTAGCAACAAAGGACAAACACACACAGAGATGAACTCATAATTGTGAACAGTGGACAAAACAGAATAAACCATAGCAAGGAAAATGAAATCAGCTGTTGGTGTGACAACACTTCCTTTAGCTCAATGCTTATCTTGTTAGGTTATAACTGGTCATAACATAACAATTTGATTGAGATTTAATGATATGTTTGGGAGTAAATTGCTGAAGAGAAGTGACATGAAAATATGTCATACTCATTTCCTATAAAATTAAGAAAAAAAATTCCAATAGAAGTACTGCATGTAGTTTCACCTGTCTATAGATGTGAATTACTTAAAATAACCTGAATAAAACACACAAATGAAGTCTAAATATTTTGAGTTCTGGCCAGTACAATTCTAGGGGAAATTTCCTCACTTAGTAATTTTGCTTTTATCAGTTAATCTAACAGTTCTCTTTGTAAGTGAATCTTACCCAATATTCTTATGTGTGCTAAGAATTTTATTTTTGAAGTGTTACTTATTTAGATCCCCACAGAGAGTTGGGGATATTTTTTCTTTACCACATTTTAAAAAACTAACTTTGTATTATATTGTATCATAGTCCAATATTATGCATGTTGAGGTAGAGTCCTCTAACTTTAGTAATCAGAACCACATTTCTGATAAAACAATTTATTCTGCCTCCACAAGTCAAATATTTTAGTCACTGAGGCAACATTTATTTAATCTGATACAATAAACGTTTATCTGCCTATTGTGTTAGACATTGGGAATTGAATATAAAATTGAATAAGGTGTGCAGCTCCTTCCCTTGTAAGGCTTATTTTCTGTCAGGGTAACAGAGTTCTGCAGGCCATCTCCTCCCACAGCCAATCAAGGCCTCCGTCAAAACTAGTCCTGGTTCAAGGTATGCTTTGGATCGGCATCTATTCAAAACTGCTTATGAGATTTTCTGATAATTCACATTGATAAGACCAACAAAAGGAAAAATTAGTTCAAAGCAAAATGCATTTTTTAAAACAACTCCACAAGATGAAAAGCAAGGGAAATTTGGCATAGTGAGCAACTAGCCAGCCAACAAATATTTATTTTAATTAATTTATTTTTAGTTTTCAACATTCACTTCCACAAGATTTTGAATTCCAGATTTGCTCCCCATCTCTCCCCTTCCCCACCCCAAGAGAGCATGCATTCCCATTACCCCTTCCCCCAATCTGCCCTCCCTTCTGTCACACCCCTCCCTTCTCTCATCCCAATCCCCTCTATGTCCTGGTAGGGCAAGGTAGATTTCTGTATCCCATTGCTGTATGTCTTATTTCCCAACTGCATGTAAAAACAATTTTAACTTTTGTTTTAAAACTTTGCGTTCCAACTTTTCTCCTTTCCTCCCTCTCCTCCCATCCCCACTGAGAAGGCAAGCAATTTGATGCATGTTATACATAGGCAGTCATACAAAATACATCCATAACAGTCTTTCAGCAAACATTTACTAAGCACTGACTGTGTGCCAGGTGCATAATGTGTCTAAAAGCATGCATGGGGGAGGACTCACATGTAGGGAACATTTGTAACCCGGGCAGCTCACATTCCTACAATTGCATCCCAGATGAAAGGCTTCTCTGTCTTCTATGATACTGTCATGAGTTCCTTTTTCTGCCTCACTGGCAGTTGCTGGTGTCCTCTAATGGATTATTTCCTTTGCTGTATTGTTACAGATTTGTCCTCCAAAGCATGGGTGTTTACTGCTTCTTTACTGGGCTACTTTCACTAGTTCTCCATTGAGCTATTCTCAGCTTTTATCTTTTGTTTCTCTACTAAATTGAGGTTGTAATGTGGGTTATTTTCCATAGAAGTGGGACTATTTCAGCTGTTTTGTAAATCAGATGCACAGCTATATCCAGCCCTCCAGTAATCTATTATCTAGGGGTGCAATGGGAGACCCTGGTGCTTTTAGGCTAAGGTCTTTTCAGGTTCTCACTTTGAGTGAGTTAATGCCTATTTAGTGAATAGATCTCTTTAAGAAGTGAGTCAAGGGATGGTCCTTTTAAAAAAAAAATCAAACTGGGAGGGGAAGACCCTCAGGCCAACAGAAACAGTGACTATTTACTATTTACATTCATGCTGTGCTAGGAGGGCAGGGACCACGTCTTTCAATCTCTGAGCTCCAGGGATTAAGGTTTAAGGCTTGATGTTTGAGAAAGAAATCAAGTCAGTAAACCCCAAATTTAAAATGGGGGGGGGGGGTGGTGGAGAGGGGGAGAGAGAGAGAGAGAGAGAGAGAGAGAGAGAGAGAGAGAGAGAGAGAGAGAGAGAGAGAGAGAGAGAGATGAATATCAGGTTAAGTGCAAGTCATTTGAGAACGAAGGACAAACACAAAAATTTAATGGTATAGGCACATTCCTTTTAACTTCCATTATGCCTCTGGTTGCTAGCCTTGGTGCATCAAAATCACCCTGGGAACTTGGCTTACCAGTATCATAAGGGTGTCTCTCTTCATGTACCAAAATTGATCCTTTGTCTACATTTCAATAGTTCAAGATTCTGTGATTTATTTTTTTTTAGTACAAATATTGAATCATACTTCAACCCCATAATGATATAGTAGATTTTAAAATTTGCTATGACAGAAAAATTAATCATCAGGCCAACTTGGCAATGCTCCTATATGAATTTAAATAGTTTGGTTCTCAGATAGCAGACATACAGACATATTTAAACCTGTAGAGCTTAATAGAACCTGTCAGAGCTTATTCTCTGTTGGTTTAGTGTGAAAAACTCAGGATCACCTCATTACCACAATCAGGTAATGGTGTATATAACTTTAATGGATAATGGAGATATAACACATGTACAAAAAACTACAATGGAATATAAGTGCATGAGAGAAAGACAAAATATTATAAGAGAATGTTTCCAGGTGTAACAAAACAAAATATTTTCATAGTTGATGACTTCAAAGCAAGGATGACTATAAAGGAGCATGGTGACAAATATATTGGAAAATATGGTTCAAGGGTAGAAACATGTGAGGGCAAAATGTAGACTATTAAGAATATGTATGCCTACATTACAATATAATCAATACTTTTTTAGAGCAAAGAGTCCAGATGTTTTGGATATGAGATACACCAAGTAACATAAAAAAATTAAATTGACTATGTTTAAACAGACAGTAAATAATTCATTACTGAGGGAGGAGTCATTCCTAAACCAGCTTATGTGTACACAGACCAGTGACTAATTAGAACAGAGATCACAATTTATACAAAAAGTACAAAAGTGAAAAAAAGATACAGCATGCAATTAACACAAGTACAATCTAGAAAACTAGGAACATCAATTGATATAAAAATTTGCTTAGTCCTTTGAGGTATTCTTAGATTCCTTTCCTTCTAATGATAAACATGCTATTGACACTTAAAAAATTAAAAATGAATAAGGGAATGGACACTAACATGGATTATAATGACTTCCCAGAGAAATTTTAACAGATATAAAAAAATGGCCATAACAGGACAAAAATGAAGAGTATAGCCATTGCTTCAACCGCAAACACCTGATATCCTTGCCAAATGGAGAGATAATATCATCAAAGCAAAAACAGGTTGAGAACATAAACTTGTTTGCATAATTTTATGGAGGGCGATGTGTGCAAAACGGTAAGCCGTTATTATTGCTTCACAAAAAAGCAAGACCAGATGAAAGAAAAGGAAGTTCACAAGAGGTAAAAAAAAAAAATGTCTCAAATCAGTACTAGGAGAAATGCCAAACAAAACAACTCTGAGGTAAGCCTCATATCTATCAAGCCGTATCATTAAAGAAACAGTAAACATTGGAAGGGCTGTGGAAAGACAGGCATATTCATATACTGTTGGTGGAGCTGGGAATTGTTCTAACCATGCTGAAAAAATTTTTTGGAATAAGGTGAGAAAAATCCCTGAACTGTTCAAACTTTGACTCAGCAAACCCACTACTGAGAAGGTCAGGGACAGAAAAAAAGTCCCATCTAGACCCAAATATTCTTAGTAGTTATTCATCAATTAGCATGTTGTAGTATATAGCTGAAGTAGAACACTGATTTCACTACAAGAAATGTAATAAAGAGAAACAGGAAGATTTGCATGAAATGATGCAGAATAAAGAAAAAAGACTCCAGAGAACAACGTATACAAAGATTTCAGTGGCATAACTGAAAATAACACCAAAAAGCAGCTGAACTGATCATAACAGTGATAAAAAAACCCTTTGACAGAAGAAAGAGGAAAGAGCAACAAGCAGCTATCACACGCTTATTGTGAGCCGCTTTGTGAGTATTGTTTCACTTGATCCTCACAACAACCCTGGGAAATAAGTGCTATTATTATTCCCATTTTACAATTTTTTTGAATAACAATTTATTTTTTCCGAATTTTACATATATATATATATATATAATTTTTAACATTTCTTTTTAAAAATTCTGAGTTCCAAATTCTCTCTTTCCCTCTTCCCTCCCTGGGATGGTAAGCAATTTGATATAGATTATATGTCCCATTTTACAATTAAGGAACCTGAGGCAAATAGAGGTTAAGTGACTTGCCCAGGGTCACACAATTACTATAGGGTCTGAGGATGGATTTGAATTCAGGCCTTCCTAATTATAAGTCTATCCACTGCTGCCTGCTAGAAAAGAAAGAATGAAACACTCATCCTTCCTCTTAATGGAAAGATGTGAAACTGACAGATGTTGTCAGGCCAAACTGCTTTGCTGCTCAGTTTTTTCTCAAATGTTTATATTTGCTATAAAGGAAGATTCAGTGGAGGCTGAAGTTATCAGAATGATGGTGATGCCCCAAAATCAAAGAAAAAAAAAGATGGCAGGATTTCTGAGAAACTTTTTTTTTCCCCAATGAGAATAGAATGATCCCTTTCATATTCTAACATTATAGTCTCCAATGTGCCTTTGGAAGAAATGGAACTCAGAGCTTCAAAGAAGAAAATAAAAAATAATTAACACTCATTAAATACCCACTATGTGCCAGGCACCATGTTAGTCCCTGAGGAAACAAAGACAAAATAGAAACAGTTTCTGCCCTCAAGAAACACATATACTACTGGAGGAAAGAATAGGTACTCATATAAATAGATAGGTAGACTGCAAATGAACAGCAAATTGGTCCTAGTACAGAACAGAAGGAAAGGAACAGGCAGGATTGCCTTTGGGGACTTGTATAGTGCTTTTAGTCATCCCTTGAACAAAGGCCCATCGTTTTGATATCAATATTCTTCCATCAATCTTGGGGATGGAGCTCAGTGACATTTGCATATGTGAGACCACTGGTTTGATCCCCAGCATCTTCATTAGTTTTTTGGGGCATCTAGGTAGTGTACAGGATAGGGCATCAAGCCTGGAGTCAGGAAGATCTGAGTTCAAATCCAGACTCAGACACTTCCTAGTTGTGCGACCCCGGACAAGTCACTTAACTCCTATTTGTCTTAGTTCCTCCTTTGTAAAATGGGGATACACTGGAGAAGGAAATGGCAAACAACTTTAGCATCTTTGCCAAGGAAACCCCATGGCCACATAGAGTCAGAAATGACTGAATAGATGAATTCTTCCACCAATGTTATATGGCTGTGAGTTATAATAGCATCTGCTGAGCTAAAGTTGAGGATTACTTAAAGATCAATGGAGAAGTATCCAGTAAGCATAAGCAGGCTTCAGCATAAAGAGTAATTGTACAATTATCTCATCTATTGGTATACACATAGCCAAGCACGGAAGGCTCCATCACATTGGGTAGACCTCCTGAAATGGCATCATGGAAGGAGATAGATAAGTCACACTGGATGAGTAGGTATGACTGTATTGCTACTAAAGGGAGTACTACATATGTAGTATGATTAAGGCAGAGTACAGAGGGACTATAACCATCTTATTCCTAGAAGCTATGCACATCTTAATCCACATTGACCAGATCACAGATTTATCTAAGGAGAACATCTTAACTTGGGCCCATAAATACTCAAAAAATTCATAGACAGATTTCAGGGAATCCATGAATTTGATTTGGGGAAAAAAAAAATACATTTTTATTTCCACTAATGACCTGGGCTAGACCTGACTGAGACCAGTCCCCTTATAGTTTAGGTTTGATATTAGAACACAATGAGATAACTGTAGTTCATTCAACAGTCAACAAAAGGAGATTTACTTAGCCACATAAAGAGAAGATTATTCAACAAGAATAAATAGTCATTGAGGATGTTTCATGTTGATTCAGGTAAGAGAAACCCCCTTGATTGAGCTGCCTATCCTGATCCACCAGCAAAATATCAGAGATTACTCTTAGCTCCTTGAAGCTGTTCCATATTCAGGTGACCTGGACATGATGTCAGAAGCTTTACACTTTGGTTCACCTAAGTCAGTCAGGATTTGAGGATGATCTCAATACCTTTTAAGGAAAAAAAAAAAAACCAGCCTATCTACCATTGAGGCAAGGGTTAGGTTCTAACCATTAGGATACTGCTGCTATTGCATGTTGGGTTAATAGCTTGACAGCAAGGGTCTGATGATTATAGGTCAAAGATAGGAAGCAGACTGAAAGTTAAGAGATTTATTTCATGTTAAGAAATCTGCTCTTATTAATTGCAAATTTAGGTTACTGGAGTGCACTTTGGTCTTTCACGATTGCTTAAGAGTACTTAGCCAATCAGTAACATTCTGCAGTCAACCTAGGACAGAAAAGTTAAAGCACTTAACAGGTAAGGGAGATGGTAGATAAAGAGGGGGGAATCAGACAAAGGAGAAAAAGGGAATATCTAGAATGAAAAATGTTAGGATTTATTATGAGGTAACATTCTCTGCTCAAGGGCAGGAAACAAGGGGAAAAGATCAAATACTTTTACAATTTTGAAAGTAGTCCTTTTAGACAAAACTGCAAGGTCTCTTATTCAAAGAGAGCAAATACTTGTTATAAGAGTGGATGAAGTCATCTACTTTACTGTGTCCTTGCAAAAAGTTTGAGGACTTTCTATTATTAGAACACCAGGTGGCTGGGGTATTTCTGAAGATGTAATGAAATGATTGTGGTGCCTATTCTCCCCTCTCCAACTAAGCTCTAAATGCAATTTAGCATTGCTTTCAATTATGAATGTAAGCAATGAAACATTATTTTGAAAAGGGATACATAGCACTTATCAGATAGACAAAGGGGGCAGAAAAGACCTCCTTTAGAATATGGATTTGAATCTTAGAGGAAGCCATGGAAACTAAGAGGCAGGTGTGGGGGCACAGGCCATAACAGACACAGGAGACAGCTAGTACAAAGGCAAGGTGATAGAAGATGTATTATGTTGGAGAAATAGTAAGAAGGCCAGTATAAAGTATATGAAAATTGGAAAAGTAGGAAAGGACAGTGGTATGAAGGACTGAAAATGTTAAAAAATAGTTTATTTTGTTTTACTTGTTTATTTTGTTTTACATGACTGCATATGTATAAAATATGTCAGATTGTTTACCATCTCAAGGAAGGGGGAGGAGAGGGAAGGAAAGAATTTGGAACTCAAAAATTAAAAAAGAAAGAATGATAAAATATTTTTACATGTAATTGTGGGGAAATAAAATATTATTTAAAAAATAGCAAAAATATTTTATATTTTATCAAAGAGATAAGTATTTCATATTTGATCAAGGAGTTTATTGAGTGTATATGGGTTTGGGTGTATGACATGGTCAGAATTGTGTTTTAGGAAAGCTATCTTGGCAGGTGAATGGAGGATGGATTGAAATGGGGAGACACTTGAGACAGAAGGATTGACCTGAAGGTCATTGCAATAGCCTACTGAGATGACAGATGAGATCCTGCACCAGAGTGGTGGCTATATGAATGAAGTCAGAAACAATAAGACTTGGCAACTGACTGAATGTGTGAGCTATGAGTGAGAATCAAGGATATGGAGCCTGGGTGATAAGGAAGAGGGTGGGGTTCTCAGCAATAACAGGGAAATTGGGAAGATGGAAAGGTTTTAGGGGGAGGAAAATTAGCTCTGTTTTGGACATCATCTCACAGTTAACCATCACATCTGAGTATGTAAATGGGATAAATCATTCATAAAATGGAAGAGGATAGCAGAATGGATTAGAATCCAGAATCAAACAATATGTTGTTTACAAGAGACATGCCTGAAGAAAAAAGCAACATACAGATTTAAAATAAGACACTGAAGAAGAATCTGTTATGCTTCAGTTGAAGTAAAAAAGGCAGGGATACCAATCAAGACCTTGGACAAAGTTAAAGCAAAACCAGATCTAATTGAAAGAGATAATAAAGGAAGCTAAAGTTTGATTAAAAAGTACTACAGACAATGAAGTAATAGCAATACTGAATATATATGCACCAAATGACATAGCATCCAAATTCTTGAATTTAAAGTTAAATGAATGAAAGAGTAAAAAAACAGGTAAATTATACTGGTGGGAACCTCAATTTAATCTTAGATAAATCTAGGCACAAAATAAATAAGAAAGAAGGTAAGGAGAGGAATAGACTTTTAGAACTGTTAGATATGATAGATCCCTAGAAAATACTGAATGAGAAAAGAAAGTATATCTTTTTCTCAGTTGTACATGGCATCTTCACAAAAAACTGACCACATATTAAGGCATAAAATTTACCTTATAAACAAATACAGAAAAGCAGAAACATACATGGTACATTTAATCCCTAATAACTTTATCATCATTAGGACAGTTAGAAGGAGGATAAGAAAATCTCAAAAGAAGAATAAAGGAGTAAGAAAGAGGGATATACTGGGAGAAGGGGGAAGGAAGAGGAAGACTAGGGAAAATTATCTCCCATAAAAGACATGTGTGCCCCTTTAGGACCATAATGAAATCAAAATTAAATAGGGGTTATAACATAGATTAAAAACTAATTGGAAACTAAATAATCTAATCCTAAAGCATGAGTGGTCAAAGAATAAATCATAGAAACAATAAATAATATCTCTAAAGATAATGACAACATACTAAAATTTCTGGCATGCAGACAAAGCAGTACTTAGAGGAACATTTAGATTTTTAAATAGTTACATCAATAAAATAAGCAAAAAAAAAAAAAAGAGAGACAGAGAGAAAAACATCAGATCAACAAATTGGGCATGCAACTAAAAAAAAAAAATAGAAAAGAACAAATTTAAAATCCCCCATTAGACCCCAAAATAGAAATTCTGAAAATTGATAGTAAAAAACCAAAACAGTTAACTTTATTTATTGAAATAAAACTAGGTGCTGGTTTTATAAAAATGACAGTTAAGATAGATAAACCATTGGCTAATTTGATTTAAAAGAAAGAAGAAAACCAAACTACCAATATAAAAAAAATGAAGATTAGTAAGCATGTGGGGATGATAAAGGAGGCAATCTGCTAGAGAAATTGGGTATCAGTGGTGTATGTCAAGGGGTTTGCCTGACAATAAGAAAGGTCATCTTTTTAATGAGGGATAGGAATGAAGGAGAAGATAATGGAGAATGGCATCTGTGTGATATGAGATGAAGAAGAGTTCTAATTTAATCACCTCAATTTTTTGTGGTGAAGCATGAAGCACGGTGAGGGAAGGGGTTGCTATGAGAGGTAAGAGGAGAGATGAGGATGTTTGGAACTGCTGCAGTAAGCAGGACAATGAGTTTAATTAGGAAGGTATAACTGGACTGCCTTGGTGAAATGAGGACCCAAATGAGATTATGTAATTTGTAGTAGATCTAGGCAGCATGGTTTCCTGATTTTCTCTAGTTTCATTCAGCAGCATGTGAATAGAAGCATAGGAAACAGATGGTGAGAGTAATACAAAGTTGGGGTTTGGAAAGGCATGACTGATAATAGGCAAGGAGAAAAGGAAGTTATGTATAGAATTGAAATAATTCACTGAGTAGTTGGAATAGGGAAGAGATTGTAGCCACTAAAGAGAGGTTAGGGATCATAAATCAGAGGGAAGGTAATAATGCTAAAAGATTACAATCAAGTAAAAGAATTCTGTAGTTTATAAACATGAAAGTGGAACACTTGTAGGTGATGGAAAGATCAAAGGTTTGGCCATCTCTGAAGTGGAATGGAGATGAGATCATGGTCATGAGATCTGAGAAGATTGTGGGGCAGGGAGGTTAGTAAATTTGATAGACTATGAATATACATGTTGAAGTCCCCTAGTACAAGGGCAAAAGTTACTGAACTTATTGAGGAAGGAAAATATTTTTAAGGTTAGTAAGTAACAGCTACCAAAATCCTTACTGGGTAATAAATTTGGATTGAATGAATTTAAAGGAGCAGGTTGCTGAGTGATAGTGGTAAAGACAGAGTTTGGAAGTGGCAATGGGGAGTAAGGAATATTCTGATTTGCCCAACTTGGCTAGTGAGGCATTTTAATTTGAATTATTTTATCTCAATTCCACATCAATCCCATAAGGCAAGGCAAGTCTTAGATTGTCTGGAATGCTCTCTCTCCTTATCTTAGTCTACCTGCTTCCTGGCTTCCTTTAATTAAAATATCATTTTCTCCAGGAATCCTTTCCTAATCTCTTAATTCTAGTGCCTTCTCTTTGTTAAGTATCTCCTATTTATCCTGTAGATGGCTTTTTTATACATAGCTGTTTGTACATAACTGTTTGCATAGTCTCCCCCATTAGTTAATGAGATCCTTGAGAGCTGGGACCGTCTTTTGGCTTTTGTGCAGTGCTTTGTACAGTGCAGGTCTTTAATACATGCTTGCTGACTGACTTAGCTCATCCTCACATATAAAGGGTCTCTTCAAATGACAGAAGAATACCTTCTTCAGGAATTGCTCAAACTAGTCTGTTTTCCACTTGGGAAAACCTATGAAAAGCCTAATTTATAATAAAACTGAAAACATTAAGAAATATATGCTGCCTACATGTATATGTATATAAAGCTTTTTCTAAAGCCCTTTTCAGATACCTGGGAAAGGTGGAAAGGCTCTAATTTAGGTGAATGTAATTCTGAATGATGACATAAAAATTATTCGTGGTCCACTGCTGTCAATCACCAAATCAACAACACAGAGATAGTATTGCATTTCTGTTATGCTCAGAGCACACATTTTCCTGGATAAAAAAGTCAGTAAGCCTAGCAACTTTATGTAGAATGTGAATATAGAAGCAACTTAGGAACTGTGGAATATTATAAAAGCAGAAATAGAGACCACCAAAGTACTGAGAGCTCTGACACAAGGCACGTAGTATAAACTGTTGAAGATTTTTTTTAAAATTTGTCAAACATAATTAATACTTGCCTTTCTTACCTTTCCTTCTCCTTTTGGTGAGTTATTCCTGGGGTTTTCTCATTTTGGACCAGGCCTACCAATTTTCATTCCCTTCTGGTTGTGCTTCTGATTTTCCAGACATGAATAGCAAGTCCTAACTCAAGAACCTTTCCTCTCCCTTACTCCCTCATTCCCTCTCTTCAGTGTTTTGTTCTTAGAGGGAAGAATGTAAATTCATGGTTTTTTTTTTTTTTTGCTTATATTTGTAGTCCCATGCTTAGTACATTGCCTGGCACATAGCAAGTATGTTATAGTGAATTGTTAATAAAACAATAAACATTTATTAACTGTCTACTACAAACCATGAGGTAACTATGTAGATCAGTGGATAGAGTGCTGGGATTGTAGTCAGGAAGACCTGAGTTCAAATATGACCTCAAACACTTACTTGTTGTGGGACCCTGCAAAAATCTTAAATCTCTTGTATCACCAGGGCAATATTCACAGCACCCATGGCGACTATGAATATACTGGAGTAGTTCTGAATTGTAAAGTATAAGAGAGTCTACATAGAGAAGGCAGAAGAAAAACATTCATTCAGACACCAAAAAGACAAATCTCAACACCAGACAGCCAAATCCATCATAGTAACAAAGAAATCCATCATAGTAAACAAAAAATCTATACACATTATTAAGACTATTATTGTGAACACCCTGAAGCAAAATGCCCTTCTCTCACTCACAACCAACTGCTTGCTTCCTCTCTCTCTCCTAGATCTGACTACTGTGACTCACTTCCTGCTCCACTAGTTCAGCAAACTTCTCTCACTACAGGCTCCATGTGAGTCAGACTTCCATGTGACCCAGGCAGGTCACATAAGCCTATTAGTGAATGGGAAAGATCTTCCCATTTAAATTACCATTACACCTGTTTGTTTTAACCCACTGGAAAAAAATGGCAAACCGCTCCAGTATCTTTGCCAAGAAAATCCCATGGACAGCATTGGTATGCTATGGTCCACAGAGTCGTGAAGAATCCAGACATGACTGAAAGACTGAACGACAGCAGTGTGCTAGGTACTATGCTAAGCAGTAGGGATACAAAAAGGGCAGTCCCTGCCCTCAAGGAACTCATAATCTTACAGGAGAGACAAAGAATAAGTAACATACAAACAAGCTGTATACAGGATAAATAGGAAATAATCAACAAGGGGAAGACACTAGAATTAAGAAAGACTGAGAAAGACTTCTTGTGGAATATGATATTTTTAGTTGGGACTTAAAAGAAGCTGGGAAAACCAATAGGCTCAGATGAGGAGGGAGGGTATTTCCGGCATTCTCAGACTTGTTGCCTTGCTTTATGGGATGGTTGTGGCATTGAGATGAGCTAATCCACATTAAAGTACCTTGAAAACTCTGAGATGCTATACAAAAGCAAGATATTACCATTATTATTATTTCCATTAGATGTATGAGAAGAACATGCTTGTAAGTGAAGTTGTGCTTACAGGAGATGACTGATGGAGGGAAGGAAGCGCTGGAGAGGTATGGCCTGAGCAGTCATTTACAGAGTAGCTCTGTGGTCTTGCCCACCATATATTCAAGTTGTGAGACTGAGTTCTTTCCTCCTACCTCTTACCTCCACCAGTAATAAGTAGAAATTCTATTACCTGGGATAATGGGAACAAGATGTAGCTGTGATGACCTTTATTGTGCATGGTTGAGGAAGACTGAATATAGAGGTCATCAAAGTTGAAGTTGAAGAATTGGAAAGCTAAAGGGCTAGAAAGGGGGAAGGGTTGGGTTGGAGAAGAAGATGATCAGCCAGGTACTGAACTGACTGGGAAGAAGTGAGACTGACTCCTAATTACTACAACAACCAAGTTCAACAGGATTTACTCAACAGAATTGAGTAAACTTTAAAAGAAGGGAGGTAGTTCCTAGAGTTCTGAAAGTGATAGTATGGAGGAAAGGATGCTAAACAAACACTCTTTTTGGCCCTGTGACAGGAGTGACTAGTCTTGGAAAGGGTACCAAGAAATGTGTTGTCTTTGGGAGAAAGTTACATTTTGGTGAGCACTGTTAGATGGAAGGATTTTGAAAGGAAGAAATCTAAGATGAAGGGAGTTTATTAACAATAGAGGTCTCCAATGGGCATTGTGGAAAAGGATGACCGAAAATAGGGACTAGGGAGGGTCAGGATTGAGTTTAATATTCAGGGGGAGGCACACCAAGTTCCTTGTTATGCACTCCCACTCAAGGTAGTTCTTGGAGGCAGTGACTCAAGGCAGCAGGTTGGCTTTGGGGACACTGAAGGGTGACTGCGTAGCCTGGTGATGGGGGAGAGGGGAACAGCAGCAGGCTGAGCTCATCTCCCTCCAAGGGGCAGAGGTTGGCTTTGGCAGAGAGGTACAGCTGTCGGGGGAGCCCGGTGGGGGCGGGGGTGGAGAAACAGCCTGCGTTGCTCGTCGTTTCCACTCCCCCCTCCAGGTGGCCCTGGGGAGGGGGTCGGTGGCTCTTGTAGGAAGACTAGCTTGGGCAGAGGGGCACGGCTACGCGGGGACCCTGGAGGGAGGGGACAGCGAGAGCACCCTGCTCCCGTCAGCACCGGGGCCAACGCCCGGATTGCCCCGGGTTAGTTACAGCTCTGCCGCAGATGAGAGCGACCCGAGGAAACAGGGCGCCCCTCACCCCGCGCACTCCCGCCCACCTAAGAGGGGCGAGGGGGCGGGAGGGAGGGAGGGAGGGAGGAACCTTGGCCCGGGGAAGGGTGGGGAGGATTCAGGGGCGCGGCCTTCCCACCAGGCCCCGCCCGCCTCGCGGAGCGCCACGTACCTCTTAGGGAGCCCTCTCACTCTCCGGCCCCGTCGGCCTCGTCCCCGCCCCGTCCAATCAGTGCCCTCCGTGAGCCCGAGCCGGCCAGGCCGGGCCAATCGGCGGTCGATGGGGGCGGTGACTATCGCCATGGCAGCGGAGGAGGGCACGCTCGCGGCGGTGGTGGCGGCTGGACGGCGAGAGAGAGGGGCCGGCCCCGCCGCAGCCGGAGAGCAGCAGCCGTGGTCCGGGGGCCCCAGCGTGACCGCGCAGACCGGAGCCGGTGCCCGGCGGAGCCTGCGAGCAAGGTGAGGCCCGCGGCCTGCGAGGGGCGGGGGTCCCGCTCCCCGGCGCTGTGGGCGACGAGGGAAATCCCCCTCCCCCGTCTTTCGTCCGCCCTCGTGCGTGGAGGGGCAAAGGGGGCCCCCCGGACGGGTCGCGGGGACCCTCCGCGAGGGGGAGCTTACCCTTCGAAGGCTCCTCGCTCCCCTCTCCCCCGGGGGAGCATTCGGGGTCCCTCAGCTTTAAGGATGCTGCAGACCCAGGCAGCCCTCCCCTCCCCACGCAGGGCAAAGCCGGGCCCGCATGGTCGCTTCATTGTTTCCGTATTACTTAAATCACCCCAAAACTAAGGAGAGGGAAATGTCGGGCCGCTTTGTGAAGGTCTCTGAGGAAAACAGCCGCACAACCATGACTCAGGTAAACGTCGAATCCCGAGTGTGTCTGGGCTGGTGAAAGTTGCCCTTTCGGTGCTGCACCTGTTCGTTGGGTACGTATTGAAGACTTGACTTGGGTTTGGCAACTTAGCCTTGAGAAATACTCAGTTCGTTCTTTGGTGGGCAGACGCTTTAGAGGCAAATGTGGCAGGATATTTTGGAAACTTTCAACCCAGCTCCTGAAGTTGGGTAATGTTGCCTTGCTCAAGGGTAGACTGTTTCGCTTTACCATATTTCAAGGCTTTGATTGATGAAACAAAAAGCAAGTTCTTCCTTGTAACAAAGGAAAGGTTAACTAGGAAACATTTTTTGAACAATGTTTTTCTTTGGAGGGAGGAGACTGTCACTTTCCCTTTATTGGAGGTTTTAATGATTAAGATAGCTTAAATGGTATGATTTGGGTTCCTCACATACTTTAGAGATTCCATCCATTTGACCCTATTCTGAAATTTACTTGATTTTCCAATCTTTCCCTGATGGATTTTTTTAAAAACTGCATTCATGCCTAGATGTAATGAGGCAGCAAAACTTGAATTCAAATTTAGCTTCCGATACTTACTAGCTGTATGACCTGGGCAAGTCATTTAACCTTTACTTCAGTTCCCTTAACTGTAAAATGGCAATAATAGCTCTTACCTACTAGGGTTGTTGTGAGAATCAAATGAGATTATATTTCTAAAATCCTCTGGCACATAGTGGGAACTGTACAAATGTGTGTTTCTTTTTCTCCATATGTTATTCCAGAAAAGTCATTTAACAGTGGGTTTCATATTGAGTATGTTAAGCTCTTCTTGTTTTATGATTTATGTAAACAACAAACACATAGTTTGTATTTATTAAGCGCTTGCTAAGGTTCTCTACTAGGTATTGGGAATTTTTTTTTTGTTCTGGCCTTTGTGAGAAAACTCTTCACCAATGCAGCTGTTAGGCTTAATAATAATCTTACAAAGTTCCTTTGGGCACTGAGAGGTTAAGTGACTTGACTGAATCCAATAGCCAAAGTGTGTCTGAGAAGGATCTCGAACCCAGGTCATGCTTATTCCCAGTTTAGGTCATCTCTCTCTTTTATATCACACTGCCTCTCAGGTATTAGGGTTAGTTTGTGTTCTCTCTCTCTCTCTCTCTCTCCCTCTCCCTCTCCCCCTCCCCCCTCTCTCCCCCTCCTTCTCTCCCTTTCTCCCTCTCTTCCATTCCCTCCCTTTCCCTCCCTCCCTCCCTCCCTCCCCTTCTTTCTCCTTCCTTCACTCTATTGCTCTTCTGGTCTCATGGAGCTTAAATTTTGGAGAACAGGACAAGATATGTCTGCAGATAAGTAAATACAAACTATATAGATAGTAATTTTAGAGGGAGAAAGCACTAATAACCTTCAGGAAAGGTTTCTTTGTAGTATATGACAAGAGCTAATTCGGGTAGTGAGCTAGGGTTCCAAGAGGAACATTTCCAAGTTAATATTGAAATACAGATGGGACAAAATGATAGCCAAGCCAAGGAAACAGTTAACACTTTGACTTTTGAATGTTTCTTTGATATATTCATCATTTTCTCTAATGTTAGGGTTAACACACTCTCAGCTCATCCAGCTTTTAAAGCCCTTGGAAATCTGGCCTATCTTTGGTTATTCCCCGCCAAGTTTCATCAAAAATCTTCTGATCAAATCAAGCCATTCACTTGATTTTGTTTATTTCTGCCTCTTTGCCTTTGCTCCAGTTTTCCTTACCTGGAAAGGGCACCCCTCTTTTTCCTATCCAAGTTTTTCCCAGCTTTCAAGATCCAGGTCTAGTCTCAGCTTCTCCATAATTCCATGCTTGACTCTTCTTGTCCAAGCTGATCCCTCATTGATCCGATTTCCTATGAATAACACTTACTGTCTGTCATGGATTTGGCATTTAAGTCTTTCCATTGTGTATGTTGTCTTACCAAAGAGTTGGTAAACCCTATGAAGACAGGAACTGAGTTTTAAGGCTTCTTTTGTATCCCTTTCTGTGCCAGCCATAGGGCTAGGTACATAAGAGATACACAGTAATTCCTGTTGAAATGAAATTTTACATTTAAGTTTCCTTTGAGTATATAGTCAGCTCTTGATTAACTGTACAAATGATGGCATGGAAAATCCAAAGGAGTGTGTGTGTGTGTGTGTGTGTGTGTGTGTGTGTGTGTATATATATATATGTGTCTAGGTGTCTGTAACTAGTCATCCCTGTAGGTTTATTTTCATAGTTGTTTTGCCTACATAAATACTAAAATCATTTAAGTACATACCATTTGGTAATGGGAGGGTGGGTAGCAGAGAAAATTAAGATTGAAGTTTTAAATTTGGTATAGATAACCTTTGCACTGGATAATCTGAGTAGTCAGAACTTCAAGAGTTTAGTTTATATTAGTATTTTTGGAATGACAGTGAAGACACGGGGCAAATTTGTTAGCTATGGCCTGAAATAATTTTTGAGATGCTCAAGGTTTTTTTTTAATGTTTTGTTAATTTTGAACTAACACATGCCAATATTCAAAACTTACAAAGAGCAGAAAAAGAAAATTGCATATGAAACTGCAAACCTCCAATGTTCTACTTATTTTCCTTTAAAAAAATATGTAAATTTGACATGTTAGTTTTGAAGTTATCCTGCTTGTGTCGGTCACCATTATGTCTCTGCCTCCTACTATTTCTCCATTCACTTCCACTTCATTAATAGTAAAAAACCTGAAACCCTCCCATGTAACAAAGTAACATGGTCAAACAAAACAGATTCACACATTGACCATTTGCAAAAATGTACATTTTTAAAAGGAATCAGTTTCCTTTGAATATTTCCTAGTAGGAGTCCATCATCCCTTGAAGTAGCCTGTTCTACTTTAGGACAGTTCTAACAATTAGGAAGTTTTTCCTTATGTCACGTATAAATTTGCTTCTTTGTAACTTCCCTCATTGCTCCTGGTTCTGCCCTTCATGGCCTAACAGAACAAATCTAATCCTTCCTACACACTCCAGTCCTTCAGTTAATTGAAGACAGCTATCAGATTCCTTGAGTCTTTTCCGAGGAAGACTTTGATAATTGAAAACAAATTCCAGAGGACTGGACATGGATAATTAATGTGGGCAGCAGTGGAGACTAGTCTGTTAGTTTCTTGGACCTCTGTAGCATCTGTTCCATCTTGGGCTTGGAGGGGGAGTTAATGAAAAGGGATAGACTGAACAGGGAGAAAGAAGGATTGCTGGTCACTAACACTTTCACTTGCCCACACCTTGTCCAGTTGTCCTAAGTATTCTATGAAGTTTTTTTTTTTTTTAAGAACCCTCTAAGTCCCTCATTTGGGTTTTGAGTTTAGGATGGAAACCAATAACCTGTGGAAATATATCACCATTTTTCTATTTTCTTATCTTTAAATTGAAAAATTCTTTCAGGCATCTGACTCTTAGACAAAAAACAAGTTCATTGACCCCTTTGTTAAATGATTTCTTTAGAAATAGACTGTTATAGTAGAAAGACTATAGGACTAGAAACCAAGGGGATAAAGATTTTTAGTCTCACCTCTGCCAACTCAGTTTTCTGACTTGGGCAAGTTGCTTGAACTCTCTTCACCTCAGTTTTCTCATGTAAGATCCTTTCCAGTTCTGAAATTCTATGATGAGAATTTAAGCCATTGGGAAGTGACATAGCAGCTGTACACTAATTTTTGGCTGGTTTTAAACATACTATACTTTTGTTATCAAAAGGGCAGGATATGTAAATATTGATGACCTTGTATATTTACAAAACAAGTTGCTTAAGTGATATAGTTATGACATAAAGACATTGTAACACAGATAAGAATATATTTTGATTAAATGCTATTTAAGTTTGGGGGAAAAATATAATCTCTTAAGTACCTATTGTCAACAGAGTTAATCAGAGATCCTAAAGCCTCTGTAACAGTTATGAACATTTTATATTATATTATAGCACTTTAAGGTTTTATGCAGCACTTTCCTTTATAGATCTGCTTAATAAAAGGATTGATCATATCAAATTACAGTACAATTGGCCATAAAGTGAGTTGTTACATATTGAACTTAATTTTTCTATTTGTCCTCCTCCATTTTAAAATTGAGTTGGGATTTTATCTGCTTGTATGTTCCCTCATACCTGTCAGGAAATAAGAGGTTAGAGTCCTGATGACTTCTACTTCCTACTGATTAGCATAAGGAGGGGTTTTTGCCCCTCCTAAGATTAAGGGTATTAAGCACACCATCATTAATGTTAACATTAAATATAAGATTTGGGTTTCTGTTATTCCCCAATTATAAGCATAGGTAGATCCATGAAGTAGTGATAATGACAAATATTTGAAAAGAAGATACTTGGACATCTTGTGCTCTGAAACTGCCAACTTAGACTGCTTTTAACTTCTACCATTATAATTAAATAAATTAAATAAAACCTGTTATGATTTTTAAATTATCTAACCCTGAATTTCTGTGTATATAGTCTACTGAGGGAGTTGAGGGGATCAGGACAGCAAGTGGTTAATTGTGGGAATTAGGTGAACCACACTGACTTCATTTTGTGAAACAGTTCTGGAGCTAGCTCTTTCCCTTTCTATTCCATTATGGGTATAGTCTAAATTCTGTTTTGTGTGAAAAATTTATTCAATTATGGGAACTGGAAAAAAATCTTATTTCACTGTTTGAACCTAATCTTGCCTGGCTAGGAAGCTGGGCCACCTCTACCTGCTGCTTTAGAGACCCTTAACCAAGGACCTCCTGCTGACCAGAAACCTGGTCAGATCCCCAAAGAGTTTTCATACAGTTGTACATCTCAAGAAATTCATATGTCATCTGAAAACTGACCCTGTATTGATCATCAGTTATTGTTTCCATGTTCCTTTGATTGTTCACAGACACCAGGAGGGGAATGGGGACTCCTCTTTTTCTGAATTCAAGGCATTGCACCTGTTCACTGTCCCCCTAATGTTTCCTTCAGTTAGGGATCAGATTACCTAATGTTGCATTATTTCCTTTTAATTAATTGGTCTCATTTGTTTGATGGCCAAAATAGACTGATCATATCATAGTCATTAGTCTTTATGCTCAAATTAGGCTGGTCTTTGGACAGTAGACATAGCCTGTCATTTGTCCTTGAAGCCTTTCCAGCTTGGTAGAACCTTCTGGAGCTTGTGCCTTGATGGCTCAGCATTGGACAACCCAAGATCACTTCTAAGCTATGGAGAGGAATTGAAATAGGGATTTGTGGATGAAGTGCTGGGATACTCTAAAAAGACTCCTGTATCTGACCAAATACATACATTCAGAAGAAACTTGTGCTGCAGTTGGAGTCAATTTTAAAAGCCCTTAACATATTTCAATGAGGAGAGGATTGCAAAAGAAGGAAAAGGAAGCCCTTTTATCATGGACAGGGTTTTTATTGAAAAGATATGTGGTTATTACCAATGATTGTATTTTGTCATCCTTACAAGATAACATTTTTGAAAAAGAACTTATGAACCCATCAAAATTATCTTTGATGAAATATGAGAAAGGAACAGACTGATTTTTAAGGGTGAATTTTCAATTTTTTTTACCCCAATAGCAAAAATATCTAATGAAGACAAGGGAATTGGGTAACACAGTAACATTTACTGAATCTATACCCAGAGCAGAGCAATCTCCTGCAATTCCAGAGGAGCTTTACTCTGATTGTTAGGAAACTTTTCTTGACTGTTCTGCCCATTACCCCTGCTTGTTCCCCAAGGTCAATTGGAACAAATCTAGCCCTTCCTCCATGTGATAACTCTTAAAAATGGTTATCATGTCCCTTTTTGAATCCCCTTTTTTCCCCTAGGCCAAGTATGACCAGTTCCTTCAATTGATCCTCATATGGCAAGGCCCTTGACCATCTTGCTTGCTCTCCTCTGGATGTTCGTTAGCTTTAGCTTATTAATACATAAGACTCCAGATGAAGTGTGTTGAGGGGCAGAGTATATTGGAACTACGACCTCCCTGTTTCTGGAGCTATCCTCACCCAAATGCAGCTCAAGATCCTATTACCTGTTTTTGCCTAGCACATCACACTACTGTGTCATTTTGAATTTGAAATTCACTGAAACTCCCACATCTTTTTCAGAACTGTCTTAAGAATACCTTCCCCATTTTATACTTTGCAGTTGAGTTTTAACTTCAAGTCAGAATACATTTATTCCTATTGAATTTCATCTTATCCAATTCAACCCATGCTCCAGCTTGTCACAATCCTTTTGGATCCTGATTCTATATCCTGTGTTTTAGTTATCCCTCTTATTTGGGTACTATTCGCAGATTTGATGAGCAGACCATGTATGTTCATCCAAGCCATTTACAAAAGTGTTAGACAATTTAGGGCAAGGGTGGGGAATCTGTGATCTCAAGGCCACATGTGGCACTCTGGGTCCTCAAGTGCAGCCCTTTTAATCCAAACTTCATTGAACAAATCCTATTAATAAAAGGATTTGTTCTATAAAACTTGGACTCAGTCAAAAGGATGTGCCCAAAGACCTAGAAGACCACATTTGACTTCAAGGACTCCCCATCCCTGGTTTAGGGATAAGCAGAGGTATTTGAGGTATTCTCCTGGAACCCTCTCATCATTAACTAGTTGACTATTCTTTGCGTCTGACCATCCAACTAATTCTGAATCTGTCTGATTGAATTAGTATGTAATCCAGGAATTCTTAACCTCTTTTAGGAGTCCAAGGATAGATTTCATGGGATCTATGATCTTGCATGGGAAAAAAATTGCACCTTTATTTTATTGATTTACTCAATTTAATCTCATGCATTTTATTTTATGCATTTAAAAACATTTTTCTGAGAGGAGATCCATAAGCTTCACCAGCCTGTTGAAGGTCTGAGAGCTAAAAAAGGTTAAGAATTCCTGACCTGATCTGTATTCTTCTACCTTGTCCACAAGAATAACATGAGATACTTTTTCAGGAACTTAGCTAAAATCTACCTAAAGCTATATCCATAACATTCTCCTCATTTATCAGTTTAGTATTTTTGTCAAAGAAAAAGAAAAGTGAAGCTAATCTGCAGTCTGTTTTTGATGAAACCATGCTGCATCCTTTTAATCACCACTTCATTTCTAGATGTTCTAAGTCATATCTTTAATGATCTGTTCTAAAATTTCCCTAGGAATTGAAGTTTGCTGGCTTATATTTTACACTCTGTTCTTTTTTATTTTTTGGAAAATATGAAGAACATTTGCCTTTCTCCAGTCTTGTGGGACCTTTCCATGATCTTTCAGACAATACTGACATTGGTTCATAATTACATCTGCTGGTTCTTCCAGGACATGAGTATGTTGGGCTAGGAGTCTTGAATTTATCAAGGGTGATTTGGTGTGCCCTTATATTCTCCTAGTTTATCTTGGGTATCAACTCCTTGTCAGTCAGGGTTTTTTTTTTTTAAATTCATTGTCATTCTTTCCACCCCAAGCAAAGGACCTTCCTCTCTTAAGACTACTTTTTCTCCCAGTATAGCTAAAAAAGAAAAACCCAAATCAGCCTGTTTTGTTGTCTTTAGCTTACCTCATTCTGAGTTTTAGTATTGTTTCTTCTTTTCACAAGACGGTCAGGTTCTTATCTTCATTTTTTGTTGCCTGTGTGTTTCTTTTTAAAAACCTAATCTAAGTTAGTTGGCAAATTTTCTTTGCGTCCACATTTGTCTTTTTGAACAAATTCCATTTTTTCTCCTCATTAGAATTGTTTCCTTACCTGTCTTCAGGATTTCATCCTTTCTGAGTTAACTTTCTCTGAAGTATTTTATTGCATGAGATGCTACCTAGCTTTCTTCTGAACCCTTTGAAATGTAGGGTGCATGTCATACATCATCTAGATTCTTCTCTTCTATCACATACTAAGAGCTAGTGATCATTTTGCCCCAAGGTTCTCATTATTTCCATCTCAGCAACCAGTTCTTCCTGTTAGTGAGAATCAGATCTATAACAGCATATCCCTTTGTTGGTTCCTCCACCTTTTGAAGGACGGAATCATAACTAAGGCAAATCAAGTAGCTATTGACTACTTTGCCTTTTTGGGCAGAGAAAGCTAGCTACAGATGTCTGTATAGAGGCTGTCTAATTGAAGTTCTTCATTACTACTAAATCGGGCCTTTGTGCCAGATTTATAATCTGTTTTACAAACTATTATTTCCTCTTTCAGTGTCGATGGCTTATAAATCTATATGTCTATTAAAAATCACTTTTTTTTTCTCTTTTGGCATTCATCCAGATATTTTCTGTTTTACTTCCTCTCTCTGGTTCCTAGATTTCTTCATTAATATGTAATGTACCCTGACTCTCCTTTTACCTATTCAGTTTCTTTTGAATAAGGTGTGTCTATTCAGATCTATTGTTCAAGCCTAGGTTTCATTCTGCCAAATCTTAGTGAAACTTCCATGATCAAATTTAACTCCTTAACTTACCACCTTTAATTACTCTTTTTTGTTGCCTAAACTCCCAGAATTTGTGTATAAATATGTGAACCTATGGGTTTTAATATGGACTTCCCTCTTGGATTTTGTCTTCTCCCAATTTGTGGATATCCCAGCTGTTTTTCTTTCATCTTTGAGGCTACTTTCTACAGTATCCAACTTGGGCATTATACATATGTAGTTTTCTCTCCATCTGCTTCCCCCTTCCTTTTTAGTTAAAGCCCTTTATGGTAAGCTGTGATCCAGAAATCCAAATCCTGTCTTCAAACACTACCTTCTTGGCCAGCTCTTTACTTATAACATCATTTTTTTCTTCATTTCTTGTTTTTGATAGAATCTTGGTGATAATTAACTTCCATTTTGTAAGAGAAACCATGAGAAAGGACTGGGAGAACTTCTTTTCTGTGAAGACTGGGAGAGTTAACTATCAGAGAAACAGTCTATGAGGAACTTCAGTAGCTAACTGTCATCTTTGTGAGAGTCCCATGAGAACTGAATTGTTGGACTAGGGTTCTAGTGTTTACAATTCAGCAGGGAGAAGTACTATGGCTGTGATGGGTTCATGGCTGACACGTTGTAGAAGCATTTATCTTTCCTGCCCTTCCCTCCATAATTTGTTACTGTTAACAAGTTACCTAACCAATAACATTGATGTTTTTCTAAGCTAATGAAATGAGTATAAGAATGAGATGAGATAAAGCTTATGGGAAAAGGATTTTTATAGACCAGGCTGAGCCTGGGGGCTAATTAAGGAGAGTTTATGTGTATGTGGGAATTTATTTTATAGTTTCAGAATGTATCCCTTGATTGCTGTTGAATCCAATGAGAGGAATTAGTAAGTTGTGAGACAGTAGCAGGCAGAGGATTTGGAGATTTGGTGTATGCATTAGAGGTATCAGACTCCCTACAAAACTCTGGAGTGAACCAGATTAAAATGTAAATAAAAATGTATATGTCACAGTTATTTTTTTGCCCAACCTTGTTAGATTATATTATGATAACTATTGATATCTCTTTCAATTTTAATGGATTGTACTTTGTTGTTGCAGAAAATGGGTATTAATTTAGGAACTCAGAAACACAAAGTAATGGTAATTATATTTTCATCTTAAGAGAACTGGCTTATCAGGATTTTTTTTTTTATTTTCAAGAACTAGTTACATGTGTGAGGCACATGAAGACTATGTAAGCTTGTGATTTGATTTTTTGCTATAGGTATCTTTATTTGGAAACCCTTACTCCCATGGTTTTAGTCTGTTTTCTACTTAAACTTGAAACTTAAAACGTTAGCAAAATATTGATTTACCACATTTAAATTTTCTTTGCCAATATTTAGCCCAAGGAGATCAAAAAGAGATCCCATATGCAACAGACTATTAGTAGCAGCACTTTTTACTGTGGCACAGAACTGGAAACCCATTTATTGGGAAATGGACAAGGAAATTGTGGTATGAGTGCAATGGAATAAGAAATGATGAAAATGAAGAATTCAAAGAAGCATGTAAAGATATGAATTGATGCAGACTAAAAGAAACAGAAATAGGAAAAAGCATAGGAAAATATGTGTTAGCTACCACAGTGTAAATGTGTATATGTGAATAATAATTTTTAAAAAGCTGAATATTTTGTAATTATAATGACTAAAGTTAGCCCCAGAGAAGAGAACAAACCAGAGGGTAAGGTTCTATGGATGTTGAATATTGCATATAATGTTGGACTTTTTTGATATGTTGGTTAGTTTTGTGGAACTTTTCTCTTTTTGTTACAAAGGATGGCTCAGTGTAGAGGTGGGAAGAGGGATAAATCTGGAAGTGAAAATGATATAAAAACAGATGACTAATAAAAATTTAAAAAAATTCTCTATACCATTTAAAAAATTTCATTCAGGTTCTTCAATTATAGATATTCTTAATACAATTTAAAGATCTTATGATATATGCATTGAAATGTTATAAAACATATTGCAATATTATTGTAATTTATTCTTGTATTACAGATGTGGTGGAGAGCCATACAACTACAGTGTTATTTTCTTTTAGTTACATGTCTCCTAACTGGTTTAGAAGCTGTGCCTATAGACATAGACAAGACAAAAGTAAAAGACATTCCTAATGTGGAAGGAGAAAAAATAGAAACTCCAGTAAGTGAAATGAATTCTATTATAATTCAAACATAGCTAATCCATAGAAAATTGAAGCCATTGCATTCATTACTATTATTTTCAATTTATTAAATAATCATGTTTTGAATTTAGTGATCATCCCTGAGCAAACTTTAAAAAACTCTTCTCTGTTCTCTCTGACTTTGGGTTAAGAGTACACCCTTGAATATAAGAACGCACAGAATGCTTGACAAATGTTTAGTATTATTATTTCAGGTTTATTGAAAACAGGTAGTGCAGCTATTGTTCCAGGGTTCCTGTTGTTTAGATTGCTGTCCAGTGAAATGGTGACAGTGGATGGGGAGATGGTAGCAAGTATGCCTCGTTGGTCACATCTTCATTATTTTCTCTATATACATGGAGAATAAGTTCATTGAGTACATAGGGCAACAGTAATCTGACATTACTTTCTCTGTAGGTTGGCCCTCCTCTTCTGCTGTACTTAGTTACTCTTGCCAAAGGGTAGCCCTGCTGCTTTAGCAGCTTGCTGATGGGAGGAAATCATCTCAGTGTTACTCATTATACTATTAGCAGCTGTGTTAGCTTCTTTTGCAGCTGCATAAGCAGTAGATTGATGGAAGTTCTGTAATTCAGGAACAGTAGCTGTTCCTAAACCTCAACTGCTGATCTATTCAATATATAAACTGGTGATAAATTTAGGGGAAGATTTAAAAAAAATTAATCTTAAAAGTTGTAATGAGGGGCAGAGTCAAGACGGCTGAGTGAGAGCAACAACTCACCTAAGCTTTTAGACAAACTCCTTCAGATACCTCTAAAAAGAGAATCTGACCAAAGTTTGGAGGTGCAGAATCCAATAGGAGACAGAGTGTGGCAGATTCACAGCCTAGGACAGACTGGAAGGTCAATGGGAAGGATCTGTTCCGATGGGGTGAGCCCACAGCACACAGCGCAGTTCCTCTCGCAACAGTGTGTCGGAGCGGGAAAACCCCAGGGCAGCCACAGACAGCAGCAGCATGGCGGAAAGGAGACCAGCAGAGCCAAGCAAGTGACAGCTGCTGAGCACCAGATATCAGCTGCAGCAGCTCCTGAGACTTTCAGCCTGAAGATTAAAAGTCTGTATGTCACTTACCTGAACTTCTGGGAACCACAATGGAGGAGTGATCAGTAAATGCTCTCTCCTTCCCCCTTGTTGACCTCGAAAGAACCATAAAATATTTCTCCAGAAAAATCTTGGATTAGTGGGAACAGCCAAAGGGGCAAATGGTCTCATAACACCTGAGGCTAGGAAAATAGCTAAGGGGGATTCCTCCTACTGTGGCAGAAGCAAACTGGAAGGAGAGGGGCCCCAGGGCAGTGGAAACTGGCACTAAGACCCAGGTGTGCCTTAGCATTAGGAGAGGAGCTCCAGAGGAAGTAGAAACTTGCACTAGGACCCAGGTGAGCCTCAGCGCTAGGAGAGGAGCCACAGAGGGGGTGGACACTCGAACTAGGATCCAGGCATGACTCAGCACTCCAGGGGAAATGGGAAGACAATAGGGCAGCTGGGATCACCAACCCCTAAGCTTGCCTTTGCCTCAGCTCAGCTGAGGAGATCTCCTGTGACCAGACCATACCTCGCCCACACTTAACAAGCTAGCCCCAGGGGTGATGGGGGAAACACAAAACAAAAAGATAGATTAGCACCTGCCCTTAGCTTTTTCACAAGTCAGCTCAATACCAAGTTCTGCAGCTTCTAGCTGAAAGAACCAGAAGCCACAACACACAATCACCATCATGAGCAAGAAAAAGCAAAGCAAGGGTAAAAAAACCATAGAATCTTTCTATGAGAACAAGGACCAAAACATGAATACCAAAGAGGTCAGTAGTGAGACTGTATCCCATCTTAAACTTCAGAAGGGACTATGAACTGCTCACATGCACAAACAGCTCTCCTGGAACAGCTGAAGAAGGAAATAGAAGAGAAACTGGCTAATGATTTTAAAAGAATGAAAAAAAGAATTCCATGAAGAGAACATCTCTTTAAAAAGGAAAATTGAACAAATGAAAAAGAAGTTCAAAAACTGAGAAAATAATTCCTTAAATAATTGGACAGATGGAAAAGGAGATGCAAAAATTAACTGAAGAAACTGATTTGAAAAAAATTAGAATTGGGCAAGTAGAAACTAATGACTATAAGACATCTACAATCAGTCAAACAAAATCTAAAGAGTGAAAAGATAGAATAAAATGTAAAATATCTAACTGGAAAAACAACTGACCTGGAAAATAGATCCAGGAGAAAAAATTTGAGACTTATTGGCTGACCAGAAAGCCATAATGAAAAAAGAGTCTGCACAATACCTTCCAAGAAATCATTAAGGAAAACTGCCCAGAAGTGTTAGATCTAGAGGGCAAAATAGTCATCGACAGAATTCACCATTCACCTCCTGAAGGGGATCCCAAACTAAAAACCCCAAGAAATATTGTTGCCAACTTCCAGAACTATCAGGGGAAGGAGAAAATACTACAGGTAGCCAGAAAGAAACCATTCAGATATCAAGGAGCTATAGTCAGGATCACACAGGAACTTGCAGCTTCTACATTAAAAGATCAAAGGAATTGGAATCTGATATTCTGTAAGGCAAAGGAGCTGGAACTACAACCAAGGATCAGTTACCCAGCAAAGTTCAGTATAACATTTCAGGCAAGGAGAGGGTCATTCAATGAAGTAAGGGATTTCCAGACCTTCCTGACAAAAAGGTCAGAACTCAATAAAAAATTCGATTTTCAAACACAAGTCTCAAGAGAGGCATAGAAAGGTAAACGGGGAAAACAAAAATCAAAACTTGTTACTCAATTTGGGCAAACTGTTTACCTCCCTATAAAGGAAGATGATACCTGTTAATCTTGAGAATTGTACATCTATTATGAAATATAAAAGGATATACATAGAGGGAATGGGTATAAAGTAAATGATGTGATGATAAAAATATGATTTAAGCATACAAAGGGATTGTAACAGAAGATGAGAAAAGGAGGAAGCAGAAAATGGTAAATTACATCACAGGAAGAAGTACAAAATTATAGTAGAGGGAAAGGGGGAGGGAGATGAACATGGAGAGGTGATCTTATCTGATTTGGTTCAAGGAGGGAACAATAAACTTAATTAAGTATATAATTCTAATTAGCTGTATAGGCAGTAGGAGAGGAAGGGGGAAGAAAGGAGAGAAGCTAAAAGGGAGGGAAGAAATAGTAAGGGTAAAGGAGAGTAAACCGGGGGCTAAAAGAAGGAAGGGAAGACTGCAGCGAGGTGGTGGTGAAAAGTGGAAACTATTGAGGAGGGGAAGGGAGAAGGGACAACTAAAAGCACAAATAGTAGGAAAGAGGATGGAGGGAAATACACAGGTTGTAATCATAACTGTGAATGTGAATGGAATAAACTCTCCCTTAAATGGAAATGGATAGCAGAATGCTTTAAAATTCATAATTCAACAATATGTTGTTTATAAGAAACACATTTGAAACAGGAGGATACAGGGTAAAGGTAAGAGGTTGGAGAAGAATATATTGTGCTTCAGCTGATGTAAGAAAAGGAGGGGTAGCAATCCTAATCTCAGACAAAGCAAAAGCAGAAATAGATCTAATCAAAAGAGATAAGGAAGGAAACTATATCTTGCTAAAAGGCACCAGAGACAATGAAGTAATATATACATATATTCTCCAAATTCTTAGAGGAGAGGTTGGGGGAGTTGAAGGAAGAAATAGACAGCAAAACTATACTAGTGGGGGACATCAACCTCCTCCTATCTGAACTTGATAAATCTAACCTCACAGTAAACAAGAAAGAAGTTAAGGAGGTAAATAAAACTCTGGATAAGGTAGATATGATAGATTTCTGGAGAAAATTGAATGGGAATAGAAAGGAATATACTTTTTTCTCAGCAGTACATGGTACATATACAAAAATTGACCATGTTCTGGCATAAAAACCTCATAATCCAGTGCAGAAAGTCAGAGATAGTCAATGCATCCTTCTCAGATCATAATGCAATAAAAATTATATGTAACAAAAAGCCATGGAAAGATAAACCAAAAATTATTTGGAAACTAAATAATCTAATCCTGAAGGAGTGGGTTAAACAACAAATCATAGAAACAATCAACAGCTTCATTCAAGAGAATGACAATAATGAGACAACCTACCAAATCTTACAGGATACTTCAAAAGCACTTCTTAGGGGAAGTTTTATATCTTTGAATGCCTACATGAATAAAATAGAGAAAGAGGAGATCAATGACTTGAGCATGCAGCTGAAAAAGCTAGAAAAAGAACAAATTGAAAATCCTCAAGTAAATAGCAAATTAGAAATACTGAAAACCAAAAGAGAGATTAATAAAATTGAAATTAAGAAAACTATTGAACTAATAAAATCACTAAAGTCAGACTTAAGTAAGTGGAAAAACATCAGTTACTCGTGGGTAGGCCGAGCCAATATAATAAAAATGACAATTCTACCTAAATTAATTTACTTATTTAGTGCCATACCAATTAAAACTGTCAGATAATTTTTTTCTAGATCTGGATAAAATAATATCAGAATTCATTTGGAAGAACAAAAGGTCCAGAACATCAAAGGGGCTAATGAAAAAAAAATGCTTGGGAAGGTGGTCTAGCGCTACCAGACATCAAATTGTACTATACAGCAGCAATTATCAAAACTACTTGGTATTGGCTAAGAAACAGAAGGGTAGACAAGTGGAATAGGCTAGGTACTCAAGATGCAGTAGACAATGAATATAGCAATCTGCTGTTTGATAAACCCAAGGACCCCAGCTTCTGGGATAAGAATTCACTGTTTGACAAAAATTGCTGGGAAAACTGGATAACAGTGTGGTGGAAACTAGGCATAGACCAGTGCCTGACACCTTACACAAGAATAAAGTCCAAATGGGTACACAGTCTAGGTATGAAGATTGATACTATGGATAAATCGGAGGAGCAAGGAATAGTGTATTTATCAGATTTATGGAGAAGGGAAGAATTTTTGAGTAAAGAAGAGATAGAAAGCATTATGAAGTACAAGATGGATAATTTTGATTACATTAAACTGAAAAGTTTTTGGACAACCAAACCCAGTGCAAACAAAATTTGGAGGGATGTAGTATAATGGGAAAGAATTTTTGTAGCTAATCTCGGGTTAAAGGCCTCATTTCGAAACTATATAGGGAACTGAGTCAAACATACAGCTCTGCAAGTCATTCCCCAATTGATAAATGGTGAAAGGATATGAACAGGCAATTTTCAGAGGAAGAAACCAAAGATAACTATAATCATATGAAAAAATGCTCTAAATCACTTTTGATTAGAGAGATACAAATCAAGACAACTCTGAGGTACCACATCACACCTATCAGACTGACAAACATGACGGAACAGGAAAATGATAAATGTTGGAGAGGATGTGGGAGAGTTGGAAAACTAATTCATTGTTGGTGAAGCTGTGAGCTGATCCAATCATTCTGGAGAGCAGTTTGGAACTATGCCCAAAGGACTACAAAAATGTGCATACCCTTTGACCCAGCAATACCACTTGTAGGCCTGTATCCCCAAGAGATCATAAAAATGGGAAAGAGTCCCACATGTACAAAAATATTTATAATAGAACTCTTTGTAGTGACCAAAAACTGGAAATCAAGGGGATGCCCATCAATTGGGGGATGGCTGAATAAATTATGGTATATAAATATAATAGAATACTATTGTGCTATAAGAAATAATGAACAAGAAGACTTCAGAGAGGCCTGGAAAGACTTATATGAACTGATGCTGCGTGAAAGGAGCAGAACCAGGAGAACTTTGTGCACAGCAACGACCACAGTGTGAGAATTTTTTCTGGTAGACTTTGAACTTCATGGCAATGCAAGGACTTAAAAAAAAATTCCCAGTTGTCTTCTAAGGCAGAATACCCTCCACATCCAGAGAAAGAACTATGGAAGTCAATCACAGAATGTAGCAGATCATTTTTTTGTGTGTGTATTAAGTTTTGGTTTGTTATATGATTTCTCTCATTCATTTTAGTTCATCTACACAGCATGACTATAGTGAAAATGTTTAATAGGAATGTATGTGTAGATCCTGTATAGAATTGTATGCCATCTCAGGGAGGGAGGGGGGAGGTGTGGGATTGGTAGGGGAAAAAAAATCTAAGTTTTATGGTAGTGATTGTAGAACACTAAAAAAAAATAAAATTAATATAAAAAAATAAAAGTTGGAATATATGCACTATTAAAGGAAAGCAAACATGACTTAAGAGATACCATCTTAGTCGGAGCTTTTGTAAAGAGACAAACATCAGATTTCTTACCTTGCTAATCCAGATAACATTAGGGTTTCTCCATCTTAGTATGAAGACAGAAAAAGTGTACTTGAAATGTTATACTTTTATTGGCTTGTGGGCTTATAAGTCTAAATTATTATTCTTCTGGCATAGTATGGACAAGCAGCATGGACAAATTTCTGTGCAATGGAAAGGGTATTATCTTTGATGTTAAGAGGACTTGGGTTCTAGTTCTGGCTCTCATATTTATCATCTGTGTGACCTTGGGCAAGTCATTTAAAATTCCAGAGCCTCAGTTTCCTCATCTTTAAAATGAGCTGGTTGACTAGATGGACTAGATGACCTTTGAGGTACTAGCTCAATATCTATAATGCTATGATCATTTTACTCTCTTGACTATGTCAGTATACTGTGTAACAGTTATAATGAGATAGCACATTCCAATCTGGTGGCTGTAATACAACTTTAATGGCTTTTAAAAGCATGATGAAGGTCCTTGGAAAGGACCTTAAATGGGTATTTTAAATCTTTGATACATGCAGGGAAAAAGTTTTGAGAGAACCAATATTGTTTGTTAATTCGAAGGACACTGGACTATATTATGATGAGTATCTGAGGCAAGTGATTGATGTGTTGGAAACAGACAAGCATTTCAGAGAAAAGCTCCAGAGTGCAGACATAGAGGATATCAAGGTAAGCATAACTATTTTTGAATAGAATTTCTTATATTAACAAGTTGCAGTGGATAAAATTTACCAACTTTTAGGAAGTCCTTGACCAGATCTGTTTCATTTGGAGGAAGAATCTGTTATATGAGATCCTAATTTTTGAAAATCTATGATACTAAAGTTAATAGGCACTTGTTACGCACTTATTCTGAGCCAAACACTGTGCTGAGTGCACAGAAAGATACAAGCAGAAAGATAATTTCTGACCTTAAGAATCTTACAGTTAAATGGAGGAAGACAATACAATAAATAAAATGGAGCTGAGGAGTTGGGGGTTGGGCAAGTTCAAAGGAGAATGAAGACATGGCTAGTCAGGACACCTTGCTAAAATGGAGGCATTGGGAGGAACCAACCAAGCAGAGGAAGGACTGCAGGGGAGGAGCCTCCTTTCAGTGTAAGAAGGTCAGGGTCAGAGTGGTATGGTAGAAAAAATGGGAGGTGAGAAGTAGAGCCTGGAGAAGAATAAAAACTGGAAAGAATAACAGGAAATAGGAAAATGCTTTGGAGAAACAGTTACTGCATACCAGATTTATAATTCACTTCTACTCATTAGTCAAAGAAATCTATGCCATCTCTGTGATGACTTTACATTTTAAATTGGTTTTAGTTTATTTTTGGTTTTGATATTAGAGCAATTCTGGACAATATTCTTTTCATATAAAGGCATTTAGTAAATATTTGTTGAATGCCTACTGTGAGCATAGACATGTCCTAAGTGTTATATGGAAAATGTAAAGAAGCACAAGGTAGAGTTTTTGCTTTCCAGGAATGCACAGTCTATCTGAGGATCCCAGATATAGCCAAATGAAAAAATATATTTGCCTTTGGGTCCTTCAAGACCTATTACCAAATGTTTTTACAGTCACTATATAAAGTATTGAACTTTCTTACCTGCTCTCTTCCTGGGAATAGGAAGGATGTACATTTATTTATAGTTAAGCTATAGACAAAACTGGATTTCTCATATTCAGGTGATTATTGTATCAAGTCTGAACTCAGCCTAGTACTTGACCCACCATTAACTGAATCAGGCCTCTAAAGTATTTGGGTCTCATTTTTTGTTCAGGATGGACTCCTGCCTTTAAGCCAAACTAATCTGTCAGTTATGTTGTATGCAACTTTGCCCACATGCAGCGTACCTCATCAGGAATTCATCTTCTCTCTTATCAACTCAGTCACATCTATGTCTTCTTTCAAGGCTTAACTTAAAATTTACCTGTTTTGGGAAACCTTACTAGATCGATTCCATCTCACCCTATTTATCTTGTGTCAAGATCCTAAGTTATTTGAACACAAAGTGCATGTCTTCTTATTCTCTTTTCTACCCCCCCTCCCCCATTATCTGGCAGAGCAGACAATTTGGTATTTGATATATAATAATCTTTCCTTGAAGAATTTTTTAACATTAATTTTTTTCCCTGATAAGGGTTAAAACAAGATTAAATGTTAGGCAAAAACATTAGATAACTTTTAATTTGATCTTTTAAAATTATTTGAAAATGAAATTTTTGAGATCAAATAGGAGCAGCAAAGAGGCAAAATTAAAAGGGAATATGGAAAAATCTTTCTGGTAGTGTGTCATATTTTTAGATGTTTTCCTTTATGTTTAATAAACATGTTTAATGTGGTGTTTCAGGTCACCACACAATGAAATGTTGTTAGCACAGTTTCATCATTGTTTGCAAAATGAATTAGGTGCCTTCATTCAGTTTTTTTTCCATTTAATAATGGTGTTATGCTGGGGTGAAAATTGTGGTTATAGGAGCATGGATAAGAGAGAGAAAACATGACTAACTATCTGAAAGGTTATGGAGCATGTATCTTACGTGTTTAAGAAATAAAAACAAAGAAAACAAAAATAAAAATTTATTTGAAATTTGAAGTTATTTCCCTCAAACAACACTTCTAGGGACTAATGCTTTGAGGATTCAAGGCATATCCTTGTCTCTCTTTTCTAGTTGAATTTTTGCCTATTCAGAATTCTTTATCTGATTTTTTAAATAAATTAATATAATCTGAAGGTTATGCTTCTAGGTATTATCATTATTAAGTATATCAAAGTTGGTTAGATTTACCTATATGAATAGTTTGTTATGATAATCTGACTTTTATTGTTCCGTGAGCTGAGCCTACTGTGGTTTAATTTCTTTATCTTGCTAACAGAGTGGGAAATTAAGCAAAGAGCTTGATTTAGTAAGTCACCATGTCAGGACAAGACTTGACGAACTAAAGAGACAGGAAGTGGCAAGATTAAGAGTGCTAATTAAAGCTAAATTGGATTCCATTCAAGGTAAGCACCTAAGAAGAGGTGAAGAGAAATGGTCATTTGATTGATAAAATGTCTATTCATAATTTATTAATTCTAGGGTATCTCTGTTAGAATACTCAGTGCTATCCCAGACTCGATTTAGTTTCAGTGCTGGTTTGGTTCACAAAATCAGAGAAGTCTCGGTGGGAGGACCTCCGAAGCTCTCTTAAGTCTGGTCGTTGATATTTGCATTGTGTCGCCTCCTGATTGGTGGAGCACTAGGAATAATTTCAACTGTCAAAACTTAATTTTTCCCTAGAATTTTTTATGTGTAAGCTAAATTAATAATTGAAATGGATAAGCATTTCAGCTAACTAGTCTCCGTGTTGGTGGTTTGTCGGGGGCTCACGGTCCCCGATCGACCCTCCCGGTAAGTAGTAACCCCTCACTCTGCTTCACGCAGCTTCAGACGTCTCTGGACCCGTCCCCGGGGGCCGGAGCTCGGGCGGAAACCAAGCACGAGCCAGAGTGGTAGAGCAAAGCAGATGTTTATTCAGTAGTTCACATCAGTCCAGTCCCCCCGAACCCCTTGGGGCATTGCCTTATATTCCTTCTCCTTTCCAGGTTCTAGCCTTTAGTCCCTGATTGGTGGTTAAGCCCTGGTCAGCCCTCAGCACCTGTTCTTAGGGCCACGTTATTGACCTGGCTGATCGTGTCCTACTATGATAGGTGGGGGCCCCACTAGTACCTCCCCGAGGGCGATGCCGTACCTTGTCCACGAGCCTTCCTTGCGCCCAGAATGAGGAAGTCACGGGCCAAGCGCGTGACTGCCAGTTAGGGCGGGTATAGACTCCCGGCCGTCACCTATCCACCCAGGAGGTCTGGTGGCGGCCCCTCACAACTCCCCCTTTTTGTTTTATAAGGGCAGGTGAAAGGCCTGTCTTAGGCTATGTGGCCTGACTCCATGCCTGGTACCGAAAGTGGGCAGGGCCCCTGTCTTAGGCTATGTGGGTGGCCCCCACCTCCAGCATTTTCTGGCAGGTGGGCCCACAATAATCCCGTCACTGGGTACCTCTGCGGCCAATGGTATGATTATCCAGGTCATGGGGCCACAATATTCCCGTCATCGGCACAGTCACAGCGAAAGCCCATTACTGATTATAGCAGGGTACAGGGACGCTTTTGAACAGGCCGGTGTTAGGCCATCATCCCGAAATTGCAAAAAATTCATGGTATTTGCAAAAAATTCACGGTATTTGCGCGACTTGCGCCTCAACTCCCCCTTTTTGTTTATGCAGAAGTATATCAGCCTTTAGTTGTTCCAGGGTACTCATCCACAATTTCATAATACATGACAATAAGCAAGGCAGGCAGAGACAAATCACACATAATAGGGCAATTCCCAAACCAGTAACATTTTCTTCTTTAAACAGCAAGCCTTTGTCATCACCAAGAATTACTTAAGGGAGTTTTATTTTTAATTATTCTGTTAAAAGTAGGAAATCTCCAAAAGTTTATATTTTATATAACTTTAACAGGATGCTTTTTCAATTCAATCCTTGTTATTGTAGCCTACACTTTTTAAAAATTCCATTCAATTTAAATACATTAATATTTTAAACAGGTCATGTGATAGAT
Organism: Bettongia penicillata ogilbyi; assembly: GCA_023548195.1. Lineage (NCBI taxonomy): Eukaryota > Metazoa > Chordata > Mammalia > Diprotodontia > Potoroidae > Bettongia > Bettongia penicillata. The sequence goes on along the minus strand of JAJHZJ010000592.1, from coordinate 1,694,128 downwards.
TATGTTACGTAATAGATATAATAGTTAAAGGTTACTAGCCAAAACCAAATATCTACTCATGTTTTAGTTGGACACTTCATCATGGTAAGGAAGTAAGTTGAGGTTCCAAGATCAAATCAGATCAGTACAGAAATTTGAACTCGATTTCCAAATGACCATCTGTCTCTTTCTCCTGTAGTATGTTGGTGTAGGCATTCCCAGCTCAGATAGAGAGTGTAACCCCTACTGGCCTTAGTTTATACTGTTCATAAGTTACTATGGTACAAAGAGTTCCACCTCCTGGTGCCTGTCTCCTCTGGTGATGGCTCCTTCTATACAGATACAATTTCACCCTGGACCACAGAAACACACGTTCTGTCCCTGAGTACGGAAGCCGTTCTCTCTTGATAAGATCTGTAATAGCTGGAAGAACCTGAAATTATTTCATCACCACGATGAAGTGTCCAATTAGAATTTGAATAGAGATTTCTTTTAGCTAGTAATCTTAAATCATTATTATCTACTATGTAACATAATGCATTATCATATGACCTACTTAGATTATAGCAATATAGCCATTTAATGCTATATTGTTAAATATTAGCTCTTAACATTTTAAAATTTAATGTCCTAGCACATAAAACATTTCTGTTGTTCATGTGTCATATATTTTTAGTGCTGATGCATTTTTGTGATGTTCTCTATCATCCTAGACAGCAAATGCTGTAGTGGGTTATTAGGGAAAAAAAGTCAAATTAGACTATTTTTAAATAAGAAAGAATCCTTATGTTTGAAAGGGAATTAAAGATACTATAAACAAATGAAGGCAAAATACTTAAGTGCGGATACAACCAGTAGAACAGTGTACAGTGATTACAATAATGTGAAAGAAAATTACCCTAAAAGGGCAGGTGAACTCAAATTAATGTTAGTGACCAGTCTTGGTCCTGAAAAACAGATTGTGAGAACAAGGAGAGAGGGGGTCAGCAGTGGGTGCAGAAGACTGCAGATGTGATATGTTATCCAGTGCAATTTAGCGGAGGTAATTTGACTAGTGGTTTTCATTGTCATAAGGGAAGTTTCGGTAAGAGAGGGAGTATATCAATCAAAAAATGACTATGGTATAAAAGATTAAAATTTACTTTTAAAAAACTACTATATTCATACTAGGTAGAGTGAAAAGCTAGAATTTTAATTAAAATAAATTTTATTTAATTAAAATTTAAATAAAGGAGCAAAATTATAATGTAAATGTACATTATGATCTTATGGAAAAAGGTGTTTGAAATGTTTTGGCAATGATATTTGACAAGTGAAGATTAAAAACACAGATGCCAGGATATCTGGTTTGGCCTGGGAGCTGAAGATTATTCTTTTTTTAAAGTTTTGAACACAGTATTTGATAATCAAATCTCTTAAGGGAATACTTTGCACCACAGACTCAGGCATTATCTTAAACTAAATATGTCTAAAACTGAACTCGTTATCTTTCCCCCTAAACTCCTCCTTCCTCCTTTCTAACTTAAACATATTTTAGAGGGCAAAACCATCCTACCAGTACCTCAGACTTAAAACCTAGGTGCCATTCTTGACTCCTCACTCTCTCTTGCCCCCCATATCCAATATATAACCAAGGCTCCTAGATTTCAACTTTGCAACATTTCTTGAATATGCTCCCTTCTGTCCTTTGACACTGCTGCCAGCTTGGTACAGGCCCCTGGACTGCTGCAGAACCTGCTGGTGGGTCTGTCTTTCCTGCATCCATCTTCCATTCAGCCTCTAGAGTGATTTTTCAGATCTGACTATGTTACGCAATAATCTCCAGTAGCTCCTTATTGCCCAAAGATCATATGTAAAATCATCTGTTTAGGATTTAAAGCTCCTTATAAACTAGTGTTTTCCTACCTTTGCAGTCTTCTTACACCTTTCTCCCTGATCCAATGACAGGTCTCCTTGCTGTTTGACAAACAAGACACTTTATCTTTTGACTCTGGGCATTTCCTCTGGCCTCTGTCATGCCTGGAATTTTCTCTCTCTTTAACTCTACCTACTGACTTCCCTTGGTATCCCAACTAAAAATCCACCATCTAAAGGAAGCCTTTCCTAAGCTCCCTTAATTCTCATGTCTTCCCTTTGTTAATTATTTCCTATTTATACTGTTTTTGTTTGCTTTATATATATTTCTTTCCTTGTTGTCTCCTCCTTTGGATTATTGGCTCATTAAGGGCAGGGACTGTCTTTTGGTATCTTTAGTGCTTATTAGCACAGTGACTGGCACATTGTAGGTGCTTAGTATTAATATTTGTTGACAGACCAAAAAAAGTATTATGCTTTATCCATTGTGCAGAACAGTAACATTGTGCAGAAAATTAGAAATATTTTATTAATGAAACCATGTGGGGCAGATATGAATTTGTTCACACACTGTACTTTCACTCTCATGTAGCAAAGTATCTATCTTCTAGGAAAGAAATTTCTTTTTTAGAATTTTTTTTAAATATCATTGTCATTGCTATGAATTGTAGTGCCTGTTATAGAAATGCCCCGTATCTTCCTTAATCAGAAAATTTGCATTTTTTCCCCCTTCATGAATATAATTTTAGCAATCACTAGTAAACAGATAGAAAGATATACTTCATTATTATGAACAAAATACTACATTTTCCTGAGACCTGGGATTAAACTAAGAAGCATTGGGTCTTCTGATCTGATCTGTAACATTTTGGCTTTGAGATGTTTCCATGTTTAATAAAAACAAAGGAACTGATATGCTGATGTGTAGGCTAAATGGGACAGGTCCTGTACTTCAGTTGTAATCAAGTTTCTTACATCTCCAAAGAATAGATCCTCAGATAGCCTAAGTTCAATGATACAATATCTATTAATATTTAAGAACAAAATAATTCTGAATGACTGATTTCCCTCCTCTCCCCAAAGGTATAAAAACGAGAACTGGGGCATTATCTTTTTACGTGATTAAAAAAAAACAGTCAAACCATCAGCGTTGTGCCAGAGTTCTAGTGACCCAGTTTGATTGTTCTAAAAGTATCAGCAAAGGTTTGTGTGGAGGTGACTATGCTGGAAGAATAAGGAAATCATCTTGCAAATGGCATGCTGTAGGAAGGTTTTGGCATATGGAGGCACTGCAGATAGAATAGTTTTGTTTAAATTTGTACAATTGAGCTGAGATTAGTTGTGGTTTTTCCTTTAAAATAACAACCTCCTAAAACATTTATTTCATTTTCTTTCAGACACAGGCATAGATTATCAAGCTCTTCTGAAACAGTTTGAGCACCTAAATCATCAGAATCCTGACAAGTTTGAACCAACAGACTTAGATATGTTAATCAAAGCCGTGAGTATGCTGTACTAAAAGTCTTGTCTGTCTCAGTGTACTGAGGTCTTATTATTTGGCAGGAGCTCAGAGAGTTCGGCCACCATATTTTTTACAGTCTTTATTGTATCTTGCACAGTAATGGAGCTTAATGTTTCAATAGTATAAACACATAATTTCCTTGTATGGAGTTATCAAACTAGGTATTCTAATCTGTTAGTTCCTGAATTTGGCTCCTTTGTATGACTCTACCCAGTTTTTTATATCTTTATTTCCTAATGTTATTTTTCAGTAGCATTACCTGAACCCTATACTAAGTACTTTTTGGTTGTTGAGCAAAATGATAGTTTTTAGTACTTGGAAAAAAGATGCTGTACTTTCTCAGAAGGAGGTGAAGCTGCAATCTTGTAGGATTTAAATGAAGCAAAAGTTGCAGTTTAGACCAAGTTAAAACTCCAGATTGAATAATAATGACATTGGGCTTGGGATTTTCCATCAAATGAAATAACAAATAGAATGCATTTTGTAAATCCTGAAGTACCTTCTATAAACACTAGCCATCCTGATGGTAGTAATCAGGTTTTAGCTTGCCCTCCCTTGATCATCTGGAGTATCTTAGGTATGATTTATTTACATGAATATTCCCTGTAGTTGAACTTTTTTCAGTTGCTTCAAATGACTATGTGGTAAGTGCTGGTAAAACCTAAAATTCAAATTATAGCATTAGAAGACAAAACATGTCAAATTTTACTTTATTTTACTGTTAGTATTGCTAGCTGTTTTACTCTCCTACTATTTTACTGATGTTAAGTTTTTCTGTAAAATTATTTGAGGGTAAATTTTACTTAAGAATTTTAATTGTATTTCTAAACAGTAGACTTTCACTTTTAAAATGTCTTACCTAGGCTACAAGTGATTTAGAAAATTATGATAAAACTCGCCATGAAGAATTTAAAAAATATGAAATGATGAAGGAGCATGAAAGGCGAGAATATTTGAAAACACTGAATGAAGAAAAAAGGCATGAAGAAGAATCTAAATTTGAGGAAATGAAGAAGAAACATGGAAATCATCCAAAAGTTAACCACCCAGTAAGGATTGTTGCTTTATGAACACTAGCTAAGTGAAGATCTATCTTATAAAATAGCCAAGTTTTTCTGTCAAGGAAATAAGGATTGCTTATTAATTAATAGTATTAATACTTAAATTATTTTTAATACTATGAATCTCTTACAACACTAATGTAGTTAAGATTGATGCCAGATTTTCTCATCAATTTTTAAAAAATCAATTTTATAGGGAAGCAAAGACCAATTAAAAGAGGTATGGGAGGAGACAGATGGACTGGATCCTAGTGACTTTGACCCGAAGACATTTTTCAAATTGCATGGTAATAAATTTAATATCAGTATTATACTTGTGTATCCTTTTTTGCAAAAGTTGAAAACTAAATTACTGTATATCAGAAGTGTTAAACACAATTCACAGCACTCCTCAGAGCAGCTTGAACCAGATTAAAATATAATTAGGAAATATTTAACAAAATAATAAATAAATATACAATAAAAGATAGATAACATTAGAGTTTTAAAACTAAACCAATATGAGGCCTTATGTATGGATTAGTGGCCCCATTTGTATTTGAATTTGACACCACTACTGCTGTACATATATTTCACCCAGAGCCTTTTACTGAGTCTTACTGTCACTTTGAAAATTTTACAGTTTTTTCTCCTGTAGTAAAATGAATAGTCTTTATTGCTGAATGTTGACATAGAATATTAGAAGTCAGTACTTTGGGTTTTGTGTTTGGTGCTAAGTTGTTATGTGACTTAGCTTAGACTCTTTCCTTCTCTGTAAACTCAGAATAAGGCTATGGATTTACCTGATTATAATTCTTTGAAAAACAATGAACACTAAATATTATTTCTACTACCAGAGTTTAGAAAGAGAAATCTGCACATATCCTCAGTTTTTAAAAATTTTTTTGAAAGAGGAGTTATTTAGAATTATTTTATTCTTAGTTATGAGTAGACATTGTATTGTCTGACTCAGACTTATCTGGGGATCTCATGCTTTGTAAAATAAAGAAATTTGGTTCACTTGAAAAGAAGTTATCCTATTTAGACTGAATGTCAGAACTTGTCTTTTCAAAACCATTATAAAATGACTATTTTTAATGATTTATTTTCTGTTCTAGTTTGTTAATAACAATTTTGCATTTGTTACTTTTATACTTCAGATGTCAATAGTGATGGTTTCCTGGATGAGCAAGAATTAGAAGCCCTGTTTACCAAAGAGGTAAAAATGGAGCCTATTGAGTTTTTTTTGTTATTCATTGTTTTCTCTTTTTCCTCCTACTCCTCTTTTTGAGGGCCTTTTCTTATTAAAAACATGTTTTATTGAAACCTTTTTTCTTTACAATTATTATTTCTTACTCTCTCCTGTGACAAAGAAAAACAATGAAGAAAAAACATTCCCTTCTTGTAATTTTCTACCTCCTTGCCATGAGAGAGCTATGCTTTCTTTTCTCTCAGTACCTTCATTTTTCCCCCTTACATTAATCAAATTAATTTGCTTTTAGAGGTCCTTTCATTTGTATCATTGTACTTATTATTTATATTGTTCTCTTTGTTCTGCTTATTTCACTTTGCATCTACTTTTATACTGATCTTTTCAACCTCTTTTTAGTTAGAGAAAGTATATGACCCTAAAAATGAAGAGGATGACATGGTTGAAATGGAAGAAGAAAGACTTAGGATGAGGGAACATGTTATGAATGAGGTATGGTTAACAAGTTTGACTCTATATTGTGACGGCTGTGAATATTGAATGAAAATGTCTCTTAGGGGTAGGGTTAGAATTGATTCTAACCCTAAATGTGCTCTGATTCTAAATCCCTAACCCTAAAATGGCAGCAAATTTCCAAGTTCTTGGTATTGTTTTTATGGAATAATGAATGAATAGAAACAAATTTCAATCTAGAATTTTTGATTTTCTATAACTCTGACACGTGTGAACATAAAAGCAATTCATGGTCTAATCAGAATTGTGTCAGAAATACTCAGAATAAACTGCAGTTGGTGAAGCAAGCTAAGGATTGCAAAAATGTCCCTTTAAAAAAAAGCTACATGACTGCATATATATAACCTATGTTAAATTACTTGGCTTCTCAATGAAGGAGGTCGGGAAGGGAGGGAGACAGAGAATTTGGAACTCAAAATTTGAAAAAGTGTTATTTTTTCATGTATGTCTACATGTACATGTAATTAAAAAAATAAAATATCAAATAAGATTTTAAAAATAAAATAATGACAGATAATGAAAAAAAGCTATACTGGACCTTTTTCTTTTCAACAATTCAGGAACAAACATCCCAGTTTTCAGAAAGGGGAAGAGAGTAGAGATGGCAAAAAACCTAAGTGCTTGACTTCTTTTCTAACAAAATCTAGAATGTATCATTAAACACATAGTGAAAATTTAGGAAAAAAAATTAATGATCACTAATAGCCATAATAATGACCTCAGGAAAAGATCAGGCTATACTAACTTCTTTCCTTTTTAACAGGATTATTAGAATGGTAGATCAGGGAATGCTGTAGATATAAAAGAGAGATATAGATTGGATGGTAGTATATCATCTTAGGTCAGTTCAGGATTGGTTGAATGACCAGGTTCAAATATTAGGCACTAATGATTTGATGTTATCTCGGAAAGAGGAATGTTGCTATTAAGTCTCATTTATTTCATTTAAATCTTATTTTTAATACTTAGTACAAAATACTATCTGCAAGGTTTCCGCTGAAGTCCTACTATAGTGCTTCATCATGGTATGAAAAGTAATCTTGGGTTCCAGTAAGGTATGTCAAAAGAACACAACCTCTGGAAGCTCTTAGCAGCTTGTAAAGACTTAGGGTAGGTCAAAGTGGCTAGTTGTATGTATATTTATTGGGGACCAGCCTGATGAAATAGAAAGGCTCTTGTCATCAGAGATTGACTGTGAGATGATGAATTTTTATAATACTGCAACTCATTTAAATAGTCTATTTAAGGTATGGCACCGTTGTCACCTCTGTTGGTGAAAGGAGTGTTCACATCAATGAAATCACATATACTCTAGTGTGAGAGAGCTAGAAGGACTCTCAGATTATCTAGACAAAATCTCTTGCTTTATAAAGGGGGAAACTGAGGCTTCATAGAACTGCAATGACTTTCCCCAGTTCATACCAGTAATAAATAGCAGAGCTAGGATGTGAATGCAGGTCTTCTGGAAACTAAATTCAACATTTTTTCCATTTCCACTAAAGTATCAGAGTAAGTGCTTGATACTGAGGATACAAATGTAGGTGTGACACATGCCTACCCTCAAGGAGTCAATAGTTAATAGAGTAAAATGACCTATCCACCAGTAACTTAATATATGGTTTACTAAATACTGAAGAGAGATTCAAGATAAAGTGCCATCAGAAATATATAAGAAGGGAATGATCATTTTTCAGCTGGGGAGAAGGATAACAGGCAAAGATTTGGGGCATGAAGGAAGGAAATAATTTTAGCAAAAGAGGTGAGATATGAAGAGTTTTGGGGGCAAAGAGAGCATTATTCATGTCAGATATGGGGGACCATTTGAGGAAAGGAATGGATGAAAGGAGGATGGAAAGTAGGATGGATGAGTCCGTTTTGTCTAAAACCTAATGTTTGAATGGAAAAAGACTGACAGAAGACTGGAAATGTAGGCTGGAGGTTAGAGAACCTGGAATGGAACTTTCTACTTTGTTCTTAGATTAAAGGGAGTCACTAACTGTTTTTGAGTGAGAAAGTGAGACTAACAACACATTGATGTAGTACTTTAAGATGTGTAAAGCATTAGAAAAGGCTGGTAGTACAAATATCATCTCCATTTTGTAGGTAAGGCCACTAAGGCTCTGAGAACTTAAATGAGTTTCCAGCCTCAGTTCCATCATCTGGAAAAAGAGGATAATAATAGTGTAGATATAACCTGGGTTGCAAGTCTGAGCATTTGCAGAAAACTCTTTGTTGGTGGATAGAATGATTCCTGACTCACCCTGAGTGCTTGAAGTACAAATTAGGCTTGTTAACTGATCCTGTAATGCTCTAGAACAATATTTTTAACTAATAAAGAGGCATTGTTTTAAAAAAAGAAGAAGCCAGCCTCAGAGTTAGAAAGATTTTCTTCCCATTAAGACAGAGGCAGCTAGGTGGCACACTGAATGGAGTGCACAGCCTGGAGTCAAGAGGTCTGCATTCAAATCTAGCCTTAAAATAAAAGTTAAGTAAGTTTCCTATTATCATACATTCAGTAAGAATTCAAACTCAGATCTTCCAAGTTCAGCATTATATGGCATTGATTAGAGGAGTATGTTAGGAAGATACTTGGGCAGAGATGTGAGGAATGAATGGGAGAGGGGGTCATCTTGAGGGAGGAAGACAAATTAGGCTGTTAGAATACCCTCAATAAGAAGTTATAAGGGACCAGAGCTAGTGATAGAAAGGCTATTGAAAAGATAGAATCCATAGGACTTAGAGATAGATCCAGTGGTGACTTTTCTAATGAGTACTGATGGGAAACTTTTAAGGTTTCAGGTGTGAATAACTGATTGGATAATGCCATCAATAAGGAATAGAGAAATTAGGGGGAGGGCAGGATTTGGGGAGAAGATAGTACCTATGATGGTTTAATTAGTTGACAGATTACTCTACAGATAGTACCTCTTTTCCTTAATTACTTCCTTGATGAATATTTTGGATTCTATAGTTTGTAGCATCAGAAGTCTCCCTTTCTTAGAAATACAAAAATTTTAACACAACAAATTTTTACTAAATACCTACTATGTGCATGTCACTGTGAGAACCCAGGGAGAACTACCTTCATGGGTCCCAGGGGGGGGTCTTGTTTTCCTATTCTACTTAGCTTGAAACTTTGCCTCAATCTGAGAGTCTTTTGTGTTCCCAGATTTGAGTTCTGCAATGGAAAAGCTTTCAGAGCAACTCCTGTAACAGTTTTCATAATATTTCTTCATTATTCCGACAACAAGCATTGATTAAGCACCTGCTGTGTGCCAGGCACTGTCCTGGGTCCTGGAAACACAAAGAATGAAGCAGTCCTTGCAGACCTGTGTGTACATAATTCTGTATAGAACATTAGCAGTTGTCACTGTTGTCAGACATAAATACAGACTAAATTCTAGTGACTGTAGGGTCATATATTTCCATCATTAATACAGATAATCAAAAGCTGGAGGAGGCTGGAATCAGTTTTCGATTAAGACCTTAAGTGAAGTCTAAATTTAACAAAAGTACTCAGCTTTAAATTTGTTTTCATTAGGACTTTTAAAGAAACCTTTGGGCTTAAATAGAATCAATAGCATTCTGAACTCCATAATGAGGAAGTGAAAGATGTCCTACTGCTGGTACAGAAAAGATTAGTTTTTTGTTTTTTTTCAATTTGTAAACATGTCACCACAGGTCAAATAGTATTCCAGTATTTCTTAGCTGAAAAGAGTGTCTAATATCTAAATGGTGGAGGGAAAAGTTAATGTTACATTTCTGTTTTCCTCTAATCAGGTTGATAATAACAAGGACCGGTTAGTGACTTTGGAAGAGTTTCTAAAAGCTACTGAGAAAAAAGAATTCTTGGAGCCAGATAGCTGGGAGGTAATATCTGTTTGAAACGGATTGTTATCATGTTTGATTCATTTCATCAAGATGTTCAATGATATCTTTCTTTCTCTTTTATATTACATTTGGATACTTAATTTTTTGTATAGAAGATCAATTTTTTTCTGAACTGGTAGAATTCCTATTACTTTATGTATTACAAGGGAGGATTAGCACATATAAATTTAAAGAGTTGCTGTACTGTGTCAGCAGAAACAGAATCTGACATTTTCCAAGCCTGATAATAGCAGCAATAGTTAGCATTGTTATAGTGCTTTAAGGTTTGCAAATCACTTTGCAAATATTATTTTATCCTCATAACCATCCTGGGAGGTATGTACTATTTTCTCATTTTACAGATGAAGGCACTGAGGTAGGTAGAGGTTAAGTGACTTGCCCAGGGTCACATAGCTTGTAATTGTCTGAGGTCACATTTGAACTCAGGTCTTCCTGGCTCCATCTAGGTGCCTCTCATATTGAATAATGTTATACATTTATCAATTCAGACAGTTTTGATAATTTTTGAGAGGCCAATTCTTTGACCATAGGGGCTTTTGTCTGTCATTTGAAACATGAAGAAGAGATGTGAGGAAGAATGGATGAGGGAAGATAACAGAGGATGACCATCTCTTTCTAGAGCCCTCGGGTGAGCCTCAGGAGGTCAGAGGGAAGGATTGCTGCTGTTGTTCCCTAGCTGGGACCTGTGATTTCATCAGTATGAGGAGAACTCCCTTTGCTGATTTTCTTTTTTATTATTATTATTTTGTTTTCAGTGTTCTATAATCACTTCCATGTAACTTAGATGTTTTCCCCCTCCCTCTCAATTTTATATAGTTTCTACACATACATTCCTATTAAATACATTTTCACCTTAGTCATGTTGCTTAGAAGAATTAAAATGAATGGGAGAAATCATAAAACAAATCAAAATGTAATACAAAAGAAAATGATCTGCTATGTTCTTCAATTGAATTCCATAGTTCTTTCTCTGGATGTGGAAGGTATTTTGCCTTAAGAGAGCATTGGGAATTTTTTAAGTCCTTGCATTGCAATGAAGTTCTAAGTCTAGCAGAAAAAATCCTCGCACACTGGTTGTTGCTGTATATAAAGTTCTCCTGGTTCTGCTCCTTTCACTCAGCATCAGATCATATAAGTCTTTCCAGGCCTCTCTGAAGTCTTCCTGTTCATCATTTCTTATAGCACAATAGTATTCTATTACATTCATATATCATAATTTATTCAGTCATTCCCCAATTGATGGACATCCCCTTGATTTCTAGTTTTTGGCCATCATAAAGCGTGGTGCTATAAATATTTTTGTATATGTCGGACCCTTTCCCATTTTTATGATCTCTTGGGGATACAGTCCTAGAAGTGATATTGCTGGGTCAAAGAGTATGCACATTTTTGTAGCCCTTTGGTCATAGTTTCAAATTGCTCTCCAGAATGGTTGGAGCAGCTCACAGCTCCACCAACAATGAATTAGTGTTCCAACTCTCCCACATCTTGTCCAACATTTATCATCATCCTGTTTTGTCATGTTAGCCAGTCTGATAGGTGTGATGTGGTCTCTCAGAGTTGTTTTGATTTGCATCTCTCTAATCAATAGTGATTTAGAGCATTTTTTTATATTACTATAGATATCTTTAATTTCTTCCTCTGAAAACTGCCTGTTCACATCCTTTGACCATTTATCAATTAGATAAAATCTTAAAACTTTAAAAACTAGAAGGGACCTTAAATTGTTGCCACCTTTTAGAAACTTTTCTTTCTCAATAATGAATTTAACAAACACAAACATTTCAGTATATAAGGAACAGAAATAGTGTTGTATCTAATACCATGACCTTTGGTTATATATAGTTTTAAAAAGTGCGTGTTACGTATAATACAATAGTGACAAATCTGCCCTTCTGAAAGTCCTTCTCTCGCAGACATTGCTTCATGTTTTGCTAAGTTTCTTTTCTTCTCCATTTCCTCTTCCATCTCTTCTCTTTTTTCCCTTTTTCCCTTCCGTCCCCCTTCCTACCCTCTTCCTTTTCCCTCCATCTTTTTTCTCCTTCCTCCTTCTAGCCCAAATGGAAATTCTCCCTTGTAACAAGTAATAGTCAAGCAAAAGAAGTAGATCCGTTGGCTAGTCTGGAAAGAAATCTCACTTTGCCCCTGCTTGGCAGGAAGCGCACTGTAGCCTCAGTTTCGTGGAATCTTGCTTCCTCAGTTCATGGAGGCTTCCTTCTGTGATGGTGGTCACCAAACGAGGAGCATAGTGCTCCCCCTTCTGGTTCTCTGCCTCATCTTGATGCCTTTTTTTCTACAAGAAAACTCAGGCCTTTCCTTAGCTTGTATGTTTTTTTTCCTTAATAGACATTGGATCAGCAGCAGCTTTTCACAGAAGAAGAGCTGAAAGAATTTGAAAATCACATCTATGAACAAGAACACAAGCTCAGGCAGAAGGCAGAAGATCTCCAGAAGCAGAAGGAAGAGCTCCAGCGCCAGCACGACCAGCTCCAGGCCCAGAAACACGAATATCAGCAGGTCAGCCCTGGGGCAGGAGTTGAATGTCTTCACCACTCAAAGCCTGTCTTAGCCCATTCACACATTTAATTCTCACTTTTTTCATTTACCAGGTGGTACAACAGATGGAACAAAAGAAATTACAACAAGGAGCACCTCCAGTAGGGCCAGGCGGGGAATTAAAATTTCAGCCACGTAAGTAATTGTGATTTTTTTTCCTTGAAGCTAATAATAGTACTAAATGAAATTTAAGTGAAATATTAATAATTGAAATGCAGTTTCAAAGAATGTGTGCATTTTTCTCTTCATCTACAAAAATGTAAAAGTTACCTTACTGAAGAGAAAAAAATATAAAATTTCTAATAGAAACTTTAATCACCGAAGTACGTTTCACACATTTTCTTTAAATGACAACCCAGTTAGTACTGATATGCTTAACTAAAAGATTTTGGCCCTATTCAATTAGATATACATTTATTAAACACTATGTGCAAGGAGGTGTGGTCACTAAGCTGAACATGAATGAGGCAGTTCCTTACCTCTAGGAGCCAACGTTCTGCTGGGAGGAGGAGGAAGGGAGGAAGGTACTTGGACCAAATAACACGTGAGGGAAGGAGGAAATATCAATCTTCAGACAGGAGGGGAAGCACAATCTCAGATGAGCTTTGAAGGGATGTAAAGATTCAGAGACAAGGGGGACATTGTAGGTGTTTTAATTTCTATTTAATTTCTCTTCTTTTTCTTGCTCCTACCTCAAGAGCATCTCTCCCCTTTGGCACTCTCCTCACTGAAGAGATAAAAATAATCACCTTTGGTAACTGATACGATATGATAAGAGAAGTGATGGAGATTGAGGGGTCAGAAATGACATCAAGGTTATGACCATGATGGTCTGCGTAGCAATAAGGAAGGGGTGGTGGAGGTACAGGTTTGAGAGGAAAAATAACATAATGAAATCACATTTTTCTATCCCATGAAACTCCTTCTGCCCAGGTGAGTTTGGTGGGTTGCCAATTTACTGAAACTGAAAGAGAGGGGGCTCTTACTGCATTACTCTGGAGGTGAGTCGAAGGGTACCTGCTGGAGTTCTGAGGTGATTTAGAAAGGTTAGGGTTGAAGGGTTAGGGAAATAGACTCCTGTGGATCCTTGGGTATCAGGTTAGTTAGGTTATAACTGCCCTGAGATTCCAAGGCCTGACTCAGAAGGATGTGAAGTTTGGAGAGCTTACACTGTGGAAGCAGGCAGAGAGTAGGGAGGATAAAAGTCAGGATGTTGTCAGAATTGGTTGCCATGATAGCATGGATTGCCTTTTACCTTTTTTGTATCCCTAGCACTTGGGGCAGCTAGGTGGTGCAGTGGATAGAGCACCAGTGCAGGAGTCAGGAAGACCTGAGTTCAATTCTCGCCTCAGACACTTGACACTCACTAGCTGTGTGACCTTGGGCAAGTCACTTAACCTCAATTGCCTCATCCTGGGTCATCTCTAGTCATCTTGATGACTATCTGGTCACTGGATTCAGATGGCTCTGGAGAACTGAGGCTGGTGACCTACCCAGCCCTCCCTCACTCAAGACAAAGTCAAGTGCAAGTCATGTCATTATTTCTCTGATGGTGTGGTCTTCTTCGGCAACGAAGGACAAACACACACAGTCATCCCTGGCACTTATCACAGTGCCTTGCGCATAGTAGCCACTTAACAAATGTTTATTTTCTGACCTTCTGATAATCTCTTATATTGGTGAAAGACGTAATAACTGAGAAAACAAAGGTTTGACATGAGCATATCAATTTGGTCAGCATAATGTAAGTTCTTGTTTAAGGATTTCTAGACAACCAGTGGAGGTGCTCCAGTTTTCCAGTCATGCAGGGCTAAGTTCAAACAATGCAATAAGGTTTTCTCTCACTTCTCACAATTAGATAAATTTTTCTCACAGGACAGAAGTTGACTAGACCCATAGTTGAATAGGCAGGGAACTGAGCGAGCTCCAGATTTGAGTCACCAGATGAAGCCAGTGTGGTTCACTTAATTCCTACAATTAATTACTAGCTGCCCTAATCCCTTCAATTTCCTCACTATTCCAAATTAAATCATGCCAACAAGCATTTATTAAGCTCTTCCTGTGCGTCAGAATCTGAGATGTGCTGGGCATAAGAAAGAAGGCTCAAGCAGTCCTTACCCTTAGGGAACTTATATTTTAATGTGAGAGAAAGCCAGTAAATAACTGTGCACAAGTCAGATGAGCAGAGTGCCTGGGAGACAGTAGTAGACAGAGGGTCCCAGCACTGAGGGAGGTGGGGAAGGGCTTCTCGCAGTGCGTGGAATTGGATCTGAGATTGAAGGCAACCAGCTGGCGGTAATGAGGAGGGAGGCAGCCAGTGAAAAGACATGCGGAAGCGCTGTGTCCAAGGGATGAGAAGAAGGGTGGATCTTAGAGTGCACAGAGGCCAGTAAAGGTAAGAGGACTGGAAGGGGCCCAAGTTAGGAAGGACTTTAAAGGCCAAACAGAGGATTTCTTGATCCTGGAGGTAATAGGGAGCTGCTAGAGTAGATGGAACAGGGGTTCTGGAGGTCCTGGTGGTGGGGACAGTGATCTGTGCTTTAGTTGGACAGCTGAGTGGAGAACTGGACTAGGGAATGGGGAGAGACTTGGGGCAGAAATAGCACCCAGAAGGTTACTGCAGCAGTTCATATGGGAGATGATGAGACCTGTTACCAGGGTGGCAGCTGCGTGAGTGGAGAAATGAGGAAGTATACAAGAGATGTTATGAAGGAGGAAGCAACAGGATTTGGCAAAAGATTGGCTGTGTAGGGTGAGAGTGAAGAAGTATGTGAGCCTGGGTGACTGGGAGGATGGTGGTATCCTGGACAGTAATAGGGAAGTTGGGAAGGGGGAAGTGTTTGGAGGGAAATCTAATGAGCTCAGTTTGGGTCATGTTGAGTTTGATGTCCAGTAGGTGACTGGAGATTGCTGGAGGTGAAGGGAGAGCTTAGCACTTAGCAAATAAATCTGAAATCCTTAGAATTAGAAGTGAATCCATGGAAATAGATGAGATGTCCAAGTAGGATGGTAAAGAAGAAAGGGGGAGCTCAAGACAGAGCCTTGGGCATGACCTGGATGAAGTTCTCCCAAAGGAGACTGAAAGGATTGGATAGAGAGAAGGAGAACCAGGATAGAGCAGTGTCTAGGTTTTCTAGAGGGGTCAAAATATCTAGGAGGAGTGTAATGAACAGTGTCAAAGTCTGCAGAGAGGTCAAGAAAGATGAAGACTGAATAAATGAACTCTGACTTTAACCCTGATTATTCCAGCAGTCTTCACTATCTCAAAACTTTTCCTTTAGACTGAATATCTTCTGCTGTAGAATGACCCTATTTCCTCTTAGTCTGATCTCTTTGGACAGGATAGCATTTTTGTGTAAAACAGCATAATTCCTCATTCAGTAAATATTTGTTGATGATGATGGCTTGTTCCTTTTGTATGAGAACCTTTAAAAATATTAAATTGCCCTGAGTTTTTAAGGTTCCATAAGGTTGAACCTTTCCTTACAGGTTTCCCTCCTTCCCTGCCTGAACTTTGAGTCACTTTTGTTATTTGCTTCTGAATATTCTCAATTTCTCTGAAATTGTGAACTCCACTAGAAGAGAAGGATCTGATTAGTGTGAACCACAGTGGGAGAACGGCAGACCTGTGTAATTTTTTCAAACTGAAATGTTAATACTAGAATTGGAATAATATTCCTATGACTACTGCTATTTGAATTATCACAAGAGAATGTTTATTTGTGAACCTCTCTGTGAAAGACAGCCATGATTTGCCTTGAAAACTGCAGTACCCAGTTTAGTGCAAGCCTGGAATATAGCAGAGGGGGATGAAGCCAGGATGAAAATGGAGCTGAGTTTTAATTCCCCATAGAACCAGTAATACAACACACTTTTACCTGGTTAGAGATATTTCCTGGGAGTTTCATTTTCACCTATAAATATACATAGTCATATTTGAGACAGATATTTCACAGTTCCTAGTAAAGTATGTGATAAGTCATATTATTCAAGGGAGATTAATAGTTAAATTGATTTATGGACTCAAAGAATTCTTAAGAAATCATGTTTCCTCTTTTCTCTCCCCACTTAATAGTATATTATTTTTTCCAATTACACATAAAGAAAGTTTCTAAATATTCATTTTTATAAGATTTTGAATTCCGAATTTTTCTTCCTCCTTTCCCCCCCAAGACAGCTAACACTCTGATATGGGTTAGACATGTACAATCATGTTAAACATATTTCCACATTAGTAATGTGAAAGAAGGATCATAATAAAATGGAAAAACCACAAGAAAGAAAAAAACAAAAACCAAAAAGTGAGAATAGTATCCTTCAATGTGCATTCAGACTCCATAGTTCTTTCTCTGGATGTGCATTTGTCTTATTTAAAAATGTGTTATAGAAGTGGGAAAATCTTTGAACCATAGATCTGTGTTTTAATGTCCCACAGATTTGCTGTTCAAAATTATTAATATGCTAATACAGCTCTTATTTTTTAAAAAAAATCTGATTTTTTACTTGTAGAGGAAAATAGTTTTTTACAAACTTCTCATTAGTGCCAGGTTGAAACTTTTTCTTGACAGTAAAGCCCCCCAAAACGAAACAGTAACGATTTAATTACTGAGAGAGAGGAGTCTTTTGCGTCCCGTTTTACTACTAGCTGCAGTAATGTGTTCATCTGTCTTTGTTTTACAGCTGGGCAGCAGCAAGAGGAGAAGTCAGAAAAGCATTCTCTAGGCAGTGACCACCTTCAGCCTTTGTCAACCCAGCACGTTTCTCCTCTTCAGGAAGGAGCAGCCATGGCTGAACATGTCCAGATTCACCCTTAACCACGTGGTACCTCAACTTTATACTTTTCTTGTTCATTTTTTTGTTTGTTTAAAAAGGGAGACTAAAGTGGATTAAGAAATTAAATTTAAAATGTCTTATTTCTTGCCCCTACTTGTAGCATCATCAAAAGGCTAACTGTAATTTTATTTTTAGCAACACTTTAAAGCAATCTTACTTAATCTCCTGAAAAATGTGAGAGGAGAGGTTACTAAAAATCTTTTTTTTGACTCCCTTTTGTAAAGTCAAATTTTTGTGACTGGGGGATAAGATCCCATTAAAAGAAAACAAAAACCCAATAGTTTACTGTGAATAATAATCTGTTTTCAGGAGACACCTATAATTAACCTACGTGTGTAGCTCCAACGAAAGATGATTGAGAACGTGGATCCAAGGGTCAAGTTTTTCCATTTTCTAGCACTGCCAACCTGCTTATTGTTTCTGAGACCAAACGAGTACCCCTCAAAATAAAACCTTGAACTTCAGCTTTGATTTTTTTTTGATTGCCTCGAAGAATTATGCAGAACAGTAACGACTTTTCATGTTTACAGATTCCTCCGATTCTCACTATGGAAAGCCTTTAGGATAAATATTTTTACTGACCTTAGTTATAATGAAGGTAAATGCTTTGTACCAGCAATGCTGTGGGCCAATAGTTTACAATATCGTTCTTCCTGCATAATAGCCTTTCTTCCTAAGAGTCTTTAAAACTCTGCATGTTATTCAAATGATGATCATTTTTATTGAAAAAAAGGTATCACAAGAAATAACATTGGAGTTTGCTGTGCAAATTTGTCTACCTTCTTTCTTTTCTGCATTCATGATGTATTTCTCTTAATTCTCTGTATTTAAAATTATAAATTTCAGTGTTAATGGTGAGTAGTTGGTGGGCTTCTTTTCTTTATTTAATTGGTATAATTTCACTGGATTTTTTTTTTTTGCTTTGATAGAAACGATTCATTTTCCTCATTCTTTACCACAAGTTAATGGCTTATCTGTGTACTTGACAGGTAGGAGAAGAAATGTAATTCATCCTGGTTCTGTGAAACATTCTTCATAAATTAGCTTGTCCGAATTCTATATTTTTTCGGTCTTCATTTTAACCATCTTTTTGAAAGATGGTGCTAGTTGTACATGCCATTTTATTATGTTAGTAGCACCTTGATTTTCTTGCGTTTTTCAAGGCTCCCCCCCACCCCCAATCCTCTCTTTTAGTGTTAGGGCAATAAATTACAGAATCATTAGAGAAGTAGTTTATTCCTGATTATTATCCTGTGATTATTGTGTCTTTTTCTATGAATACCTGCCATTCTGTGTCATGTTTTAAGAATCATTTTGTGGTAACTTTGTTTCCTTTCTGTTAAATATGAATTTTAAAACTATTTAAGTATACTTAATGTTATAGGAGAAAACAGACATATTGAGACTCTGTTCTTTGGCTTGAATTTTTCCTAGAAGAATTATGTTTTTTTTTCCTGTCTGCATCTTTCCTCCCTTAGATTTTATTTTCATTGACATTTACATTGTTTGAGAGGTGAAGTTGGACTTGAGGAAAGAGAAAATCCCCCCTGAAGAAATCATCATATTACTCTTGCGAAGCTAGATCAGCAGGCAGGATACTTTCCTAGAGAGGCCTTTTGGATTTTTGGACCTTGCCACAGGGAAGACTATTCTTCCTGTAGAGAAATCTCTAACTTAATACATAGGACTGGACTTCATGGGGAAAGCTAGTTGGGGAATGTGGGAATCCAGGGGGACCAGTAGCTCCTTGCAGCACAGTCTAGTAAGAGCCTGGTGAGTAAATATCTCGTCCAATTCCTTGAAGGTTTTTATTCCATTAAAATAATAATGGTTATGATATAAACTAGAGCCCATCTCCCACCCTTGGGGTATGACAGCAAATATTTTCACCTCTTTAATTGATGAGAAGGGACTACAAATCTTATTTAATATAAAGCCATGCCCACATATTGGTGATATAAACCTAATTCTCTCTCTTTTGTTGTTGTCATTGTTTCTGTTTTGAAGAGACTTGAGCCTTCTTCCTGATTCATTGCTTCCACTCCACAGTCAATGTAACAATGTTCTATCCCCTCCGTGACTCCTTTCTGTTTTTCCACATTCAGTTTGCTTGCCTTTTCTGGTTTTTAGACTAGATTTTCAGGGCATCCAACTAGTTTCTAGGAAAGAGGAAAGTAATTCCTTCTTGATTTTAGTTTTTGGCTCCAGCTGTCCTGAGAAGTCACCACCAACAACCTTAAAACAATAACCATTGGACATCTTGTATCTAGTATATAGTATAGTATGCCTATGTCCTCACAATGCTAAGGTTGATTTTTTTCTTCCTTCCTGGGAGGCCATGCTACGGAGATCCTAATTAAGACTAAAAAACTTGTTAAAATAGGCTTCTGTTCCAAGAGATTTGTGTAAAAGACAAAAATACATGCTAAACCTTTGAGGATTTGAAGAATGACTATTTCATTT
Source organism: Bettongia penicillata ogilbyi (assembly GCA_023548195.1). Classification (NCBI taxonomy): domain Eukaryota; kingdom Metazoa; phylum Chordata; class Mammalia; order Diprotodontia; family Potoroidae; genus Bettongia; species Bettongia penicillata. Next base: position 1,674,267 of record JAJHZJ010000592.1, on the reverse strand, counting down.
TTGTATGATAACCTAGGTTACCCTTACATGAAATAAGCTGAATGTTTTCCATTTCTGGCGTCCTTCTCTTCCATTACTTCATATGACTCCTCGTCCTGTCTCCTTCGTATCTGAGTTTGGTGTTGAAAAGGCTTTGAAGACTGAATGACCCTTCATATTCGTTGGACACATCCTTGCATGCCAGAATGGGGGAAGGAGTGCCACTAAAACTTATGACTTTTGTTCTTTAGACATTTCCTTCTTTCAGGCTGTCTGGCACCTTTCACATAAATTGAATTTGGAAGTCATTAGAACTTGTAGAAGTGGCTGTTAAGTGCTGAGTCAGTAGCATCAGTTTTATCTATGGCCACATATCAGTAACCCGTAATTGGGAGGACAAAAACCATTTTGGGAAGGGGATTTGTATCTGGTTATCTGAAGTAAATGTGGAAGAATAAGTTTACTTACTATTTTCAATGTACTTTCATATTCTTTTTGAAAAGATTGTTATTTTCCTTTTAATCAATGAAATCAATGCTGCTTAATACACAGTTAGTATAACTGATTTGTGTTCTTTAAAATTTATGTGATAGTTCACCAGTCTTATTTTAAATCATGGTTTAAGTGTCCTTTAGATTGCATTTTCTGTCATTAATTTTGAAGGAATTTCCAAGATAATTCAGTCCTGTGTACCAATTTTTTAAGCTGGACAGGCTTAGCTATAATTAGCCTTTAAAATGGACTGACATGATCTGTGCACTGCTGTGCTTAGATTCATTTGTACTTTGTTTGGACCACTTAAAAATGAATAATTGCTTTGTAATCTTGATAACTAAGTCAAGAAGACACAGATTCAAGCATTAGCTTTTCAACTTGTTTATGGATTTCTTTTCTTTTTTGAATATATGTTGTAAAAAAAAATCATATTCTCCAGTGCAATATTTGTTAGAAAATGTTGTCCCAGTCATCCTTTGTATAGATTTTTTAAAAATTTGATTAAACAGAAAATCAGATAAAATGTGATGTTTGGTGTAACTTTCTGTGAAACTCACATATGATGATGATGACAGCCATGTTCTTTGCTGTACAGCAATATTTTAGTTAGGAGTTTGAAGATGTCTTTTGTCTAACCTCAATATTCTTGACAGGGTGATATCCTGATTCTGTTGGAACCCTTTCAGGGATGGGAAGCTCAGGACCTCATAAATCCATTTCATTCTTGAATGGTGAAAGGCATAAGGAAATGATTTTTCATGTTAAGCTGAAACCTGCCTCTTCTAACTTCCATCTTTGCTCAGCCCTTTGGAAAAATGTAAAGGACTCTGTTGCCTCTGCCACAGGACCACCCTTAGAACAGCACTCCTCTGAGGGTTGGAAGGGAATTTAACCCATAACTGAGCAGCAATGCTCTTTACAATATTCCTAATAGATAGTCTTCAGCTTCTGCTGAAAGACCTGCACTGACTGCTCTACACAGCAGTTCTCATTCACCTTTTGGATGATAGCTTTGTGAGGATTTTCCATCTCCTCATATTGTTGTTCCATCATCTTGACTTTTCTTCATGCAGAGATCACCCCCAGTACCTTCAACTCTTAGAATGAGATGATTTTTTAATGGCACTGGCCTATCTACTAATTTTCTTACAGAGCAGCTAACACAGGAAGATCTCAGTATTTGGTCTATTTCTGAAGATAATTAGGGAAAAAAGAAAAGAAGCCATATGGTGTAAAATGGTTATAGCAGTCCTCTTTGTGGTGACAGAATTGGAAATTGCAGGAATACCCATCGTTTGGGAGATGGGAGACCAAGTTGTATATGATTGTGGTGGAAAGCAATTGTGCTGTAAGAAATGATGAGCTCAATGATTTTAGAAAAACATGGAAGGACTTGCAAAGAGCGAAATGAGCAGATCCAAGAGAACATCATAATACAGTTACAGCAATATTGTTTTAAGAACAATTTTGAGCAAAGTTATTTTGACTATTAGAAATACCCAAATTAACTATAAAGAATATATGGAGATGCTACCTGCATTCAGAGAGAGAGACCTGATAGATAGAAGTATGTGTACAATAATTTTACATACATACATACATACACATCTGTACATACACCTTTGTGGGTCTAATGGTAGCCATCTCTGGGTAGGGGGAGGAAGGAAGGAAAAAGGAAATCTATATGGTAATTGTTTTGTATATTTGAAAAGAATAGCACGTTGTGCATAGTAAACTTGCGGTTTCAGGTATAATCATTTTTAAATCGTCTTTTTTATTGCACTGTGTTATGGAAACTATTGTTTTATTCCATATATTAAAAATTAATTTAAAAAAGAAAAACAAGTCTTGGTTGAATGAGAGAATTTGTCTTTCCCAGAAGGTGGCCCAGAGATAGAGGTCACTTGCTGATTTCTGTGGTGGGTATGTTGTGAACACTCTCCTAGCCCATTGCTGTGGGTCTGGCCCTCTTGGTGGTTTCCAGCCATCGGAGGGAAAGATAAGCAGCTCTTTTTCTTCCAGTGCATAACCATTGCACCATCACTCTTTTAACAGCCTGCCCTGGGAAGCTCTGAAAGTCTCAGCCTTGCCGTCACTGTCACGGTAGTTGCCTGTCACTCCCCGGCAGCTGCTGCGATGCTCTTGGGAGTGCTCCTAGGACTGTGCGGGTCCCCACACGTGTAAGGTGAGGAAGGAGGTGAGTTCGGGTTCCCTGGGGAGCGATCGCATTCTCAAGCCTGGCCCGGATGGCTCAGGCAGTGGGAGTGACCGCTCGCCACCCTGGTTGGTCAGCAGTCTTGGAGCGTGTCTCTAGATTCGTCCAGGCGGGATGGGCAGCCTGTTGATGAATGCAGTTGGCTGCTTTAACTCTCCTCCCTGGCTTCCAATTCCTTGAATGCACAGACGGTTAGAGCTAAGAGACTTTAAGAATCATCTAACATGTAAACTTTAAAATATTCTAGCCAATGCCCCTCCCCCTCCTTTTTTTTTTTGTTTTAATAGTGAAGGAAAAAGGTCCAGAAGGGGAAAAAGGCGACAAAGAGAGCAAGTACCAGAACTTTAATTGGAATCTGGGGCTTCTTCCCTTCCCTCCAATTTTCCCCCCTCAACCTAGGATCCGGAGCTAGAAGTGTGAGCATTAATGAGTGATTCTGTCCTGCCCGACCAGTCTGAAGAGAATTCTGGGCACCCTCACCTGTAAAATGAGGGCTTTAGACTGGATAAGCTCGAAATCTGTGACCTTGGTTCCTTCATTTCCAGAGGAGAAAAATGAATGAAATCCAGAGAGGTTTCATAGTCTTTAGTAAATGACAGAGGAAGGATGGGAACCAGCTTGTCATCATAGCTCTCCTTCATACGCAGCAGGCAGAAACAGTTCTGGGGCTGTGTTCTGTGGGGGAGTCAAGAGATCTGGGATTGAGCCTTTACCCCAAGGGAGTTTCCAAGCTAGGAAGGAGAGTAGCACTGGAAGGGAACAGGCCAGGTGATCTGCACTGTCAGAAGCCCTTAGCTACAATCCCGGCACTTTTAATTCCCGTTGAACTACTGGAAAGTCGGTTTCTTTCTTTGGTTTTTAGCTTTTTCTGTAAAATGATGTGGTGAGGGAGAGAGGGCGAGTAGGTTTATGAGGCGCTCCTAAAAGACTTTTACAGGTCTGAAGCTTAGATGAATCAAAGGCACTGACTAAATAGTAAGACACTAGGGCAACAGCCTTATGTCCCATAACTTTTGCATCTCATTCTATGACCAGGATACTGAATTATTGGACCAGCGCTCCATGTAAGTTTATTCCATCTCTGTTGACCCAGATCCCTTCCCTGAACTCTCTTGGGTCCTTATGAATTTGGATAAGGAAAAATACAACTTTATTTCAATATAAATGTTTCCTTTATAACCCTTGAAATTTTATGCATTTAAAAATGTTTTGAGACAGACAGCTAAAGAGGCCAAGGCAATAAAAAGCTGACAGACCTCTGGTTCAATCGAGGCAGTTTCTAAGATTATAGCACCTGGAAGGTAGAAGCCTTAACGGTAGCTTTGGCTAGAAAATTTCCACTTCCTGCTCCTTTAATTTCAACACTTCAAAGTCATATTCCCTGGTGACAGATCCTTCCCTTGCCACATCGCCTTGTACTTACCATCACTTTCCATCTCAGTGCTACCACTGTCCATCAGGGATGGGGAACCTGTGAACTCCAGGACACATGTGGTCTTCTAGGTTTTTGGGTGTGGCCTTTTGACTGGGTCTAAATTTTACAGAATAAATCCTTTTATTAAGGGGACTTGTTCTATGAAGTTTGAATTCAGTCAAAGGGCCACACTCAAAGACCTAAAAGGCCACATGTGGCCTGGAGGCTGCAGGGTCTCTACTCCTGACCAGAATCTCTGATTCTGACCCTTTCCATTATATTTTCTGGAACCCTCATTCTTATGGTAATAAGCTGCCCTCCATCCTCAATCGCTTATTTTTATATCCTTTCCATTTTCTGCTCTCCCAAATCTGGCTCCCTCCAGAATGGTCTTGACTGCCCTCTCCATCAATGACTGTTTCTTCTGAAATCCTCCCTCATACCCAAACCAGGGGTGACTGGTAAATGCTTTTCTATTTCTAGCCCCAACACTTGGAAAAAAATTGATTTATAAACCTACCATTGTATTATATATTATTTTGTAAATCTACTGTGTGCCAGATATGGTGTTGGAAATATAAATACAACCGAGCAAGACAGTCCCTACCTTCAAAGAACTTGCAAATGGTGAGACAACTTGGTTTGAAAAGAGCTTGAAAGTGTGTGGTGACCTCGGTTCTAGCCAGAAGAAGGGCAAGGCTAACCTGTTAGACCCCAGAGCAGATGCGAGGAGGATGAGAGGGATGATCAGAATGGAGGCAACCTACTTTATTTTTTTTATTTTTTCTTATTTTTTAAAAATTTATTTATTTATTTAACTTTTCAACATTCATTTCCACAAAATTTTGGGTTCCAAATTTTCTCCCCATTTCTCACCTCCCCCACCCCAAAACGCCGAGCATTCTAATTGCCCCTATCTCCAATCTGCCCTCTCTTCTAACATCCCTCCCTTCCCTTATCCCCATCGTCTCTTGTCCTGTAGGGCAAGAAAACTTTCTATACCCCATTATCTGTGTTTCTATTTCCTAGTTGCAAGAACAATACTCAACAGTTGTTCCTAAAACTTTGAGTTACAACTTCTCCCCATCCCTCCTTCCCTATCCATTCCCTTTGGGAAGGCAGGCAATTCAATATAGGCCATATCTGTGTAGTTTTGCAAATGACTTAACATAATAGTCATGTTGTGTATGACTAATTATAATTCCCTCCATCCTATCCTGCCCCCTATTGCTTCTATTCTCTCTTTGTATCCTGTCCCTCCTCAAGAGTGTTGACTTCAAATTGCTCCCTCCTCCCACTGCCCTCCCTTCTATCATCCCCCAAACCTGCTGAGCCCCTTCTCCCCCACTTTCCTGTATTGTAAGATAGGTATTCATACCAAAATGAGTGTGTATTTTATTCCTTCCTTTAGTCGAATGTGATGAGAGTAAGCTTCATGTTTTTTCTCTCACCTCCCCTCTTTTTCTCTCCACTAAAAAGTCTTTTATTTGTCTCTTATGAGAGATAATTTGCTCCATTCCATTTCTCCCTTTCTCCTCCTAATATATTTCTCTCTCACTGCTTAATTTCATTTTTTTAAGATATGATCCCTTCCTATTCAATTCACCCTGTGCCCTCTGTCTCTGTCTCTCTGTCTCTGTCTCTCTCTGTCTCTGTCTGTCTGTCTGTCTGTCTCTCTCTCTCTCTCTGTGTAATCCCACCAACTACCCAGATACTGAAAAAAGTTTCAAGAGTTACAAATATTGTCTTTCCATGTAGCAATATAAACAGTTCAACTTTAGTAAGTCCCTTATGATATCTCTTTGCTGTTTACCCTTTCATGCTTCTCTTGATTCTTGTGTTTGAAGGTCAAATTTTCTTTTCAGCTCTGGTCTTTTCATCAAGAATACTTGAAAGTGCTCTATTTCATTGAAAGACCATTTTTTTTCCCCTGAAGTATTATACTCATTTTTGCTGGGTAGGTGATTCTTGGTTTTAGTCCTAGTTCCTTTGACTTCTGGAATATCATATTCCATGCCCTTTGATCCCTTAATGTAGAAGCTGCTAGATCTTGTGTTATCCTGATTGTATTTCCACAATACTGGAATTGTTTCTTTCTAGCTGCTTGGCTTCTTGCAATATTTTCTCCTTGACCTGGGAAGTCTGGAATTTGGCCACAATGTTCCTAGGAATTTCTCTTTTTGGATCTCTTTCAGGAGGTGATCAGTGGATTCTTTCAATACTTATTTTGCCCTCTGGTCCTAGAATATCAAGGCAGTTTTCCTTGATAATTTCATGAAAGATGATGTCTAGGCTCTTTTTTTGATCATGGCTTTCAGGTAGTCCTATAATTTTTAAATTGTCTCTCCTGGATCTATTTTCAAGGTCAGTTGTTTTTCAGTGAGATATTTCACATTCTCTTCCATTTTTTCATTCTTTTGGTTTTGTTTTGTGATTTCTTGGTTTCTCATAAAGTCATTAGCCTCCATCTGTTCCATTCTAATTTTTAAAGAACTATTTTCTTCATTGAGCTTTTGAACCTCCTTTTCCATTTGGCTAATTCTGCTTTTGAAAGCATTCTTCTCCTCATTGGCTTTTTGAACCTCTTTTGCCAATTGAGTGAGCCTGTTTTTCAAGGTGTTATTTTCTTCAGCATTTTTTTGGGTCTCCTTTAGCAAGGTGTTGACCTGCTTTTCATACATCTCTCTCATTTCTCTTCCCAGTTTTTCCTCCACCTCTCAATTGATTTTCAAAATCCTTTTTGAGCTCTTCCATTGCCTGAACCCATTGAATATTTATTTGGGATGTTTGGGATACAGAAGCCTTGACTTTTATTTCTTTCCCTGATAGTAAGCATTGTTCTTCCTCATCAGAAACAATGGGAGGAGATATCTGTTCACCAAGAAAGTAGCCTTCTATGGTCTTATTTTTTTCCCTTTTCTGAGCATTTTCCCAGCTAGTTACTAGACTTCTGAGTTTCGTCTCCACACCTACCTCACCTCCAGATCCGCCCAGCCAGTGCTTGGAGTCTGAGATTCAAATGCTGCTTCCCAGCCTTAGGGCTTTGGCAGGGGCAGAGCTTCTATTCAGTGTGAGATTAAGTTCAGCTGCTCATGTGGGGGCAGGGTTGCTGCACAGGGCTCAGATCCCTTAAGGGGGTTTATGTGAAGACCCTCAACAATGGATCCAAGCTCCTGTCTACTTTGGGAGCACCTGTCTGCTGCTGCCTCCACTGCTGCCTCCCAAGGGCGCTTGAGTCATGGGGACCCCCCCACTCCCCTCTTGGCCAGCCAAAAAGACTCTCTCACTGACCTTTGGCACCTATGGGTGGAGGAACCTGCACGGCTGCTGGAGATTCTGCCCCTGAAGCCTGCTCAGATCTACTCCCCTCAGTGCCATGCGGCCAAGTCAGGGCTGGGCTCTGCTCTGGGTCTGGTGCGTGACAGACCTTTTGTGTTGGTTTTTCAGGGCACTCTGGAATAGAAATCCACAGAACTCCATTGTTCTGTGGCTTCTGTTGCTCCAGAATTTGTTGGAAGTTCATCTTTACAGGTATTTTATGGCTGTGGGTTAGGAGCTAGCATATGTGTATCTTTCTACTCTGCCATCTTGGCGCCTCCCCTCTTGGGTCTCCTTTAGTAAGGTGTTGACCCACTTTTCGTGCTTTTCTTGCATCTCTCTCATTTCTCTTCATGGTTTTTCCTCCACCTCTCTAACTTGATTTTTCAAAATCATTTTTGAGTTCTTCCATGGCCTGAGCCCACTGAATATTTATTTTGGTTGTTTGGGATACAGAAGCCTTGGCTCTTATGTCTTTCCCAGATGGTAAGCATTGTTTTTCCTCATCAGAAAGGATGGGAGGAGATATCTGTTCACCAAGAAAGTAACATTCTATAGTCTTATTTTTTTTCCCTTTTTTGGGCATTTCCCAACCAGTTACTTGACTTTTGAGTCCTTTGTCAAGAGTAGGGTATACTCTGGGAACCTGTAAGATATCAGTTCCTCCAAGGTGGCACAATCAAGTGTGTACTGGTCTGGGTGCTGAGAAGGATTTTTATGCGCAGAATCTTAGCAGCATTTCCTCTCCACAGGCATTTGACCTGCAGTTCCGCCAAGGTAGCACTGGGGGGATGGGATTCAGTCAAGCTGTGAGGGCAGGGCCTCCATTCAGTGCGAGACAAAGACCAGCTGCCTCAGGGCATCTACACAGGGCTGAAGTAAGACTCAACTCTTCAGTGGCCCCAGAGGGCACTGTTACGATCCAACTATGGTCTCAGGCTGCTGTAGGGGCTGCCCTGAAAAGTCCTGCCACCTGCCCGATGTGAAGGCCCTTCCTGGCCAGCTGAATAAACCCCATCACCAACCTTTGGCGCCTGTGGGTTGAGGGATCTGCGGACCCTCTGCTGCTGCGACTGGGGATTCCGCAATTGGATATTCCACCTCTGAGGGCTATTCATGAGCCATGCTCAGGGCCAAGGCTGGGCTGGGCTCTGCGCTCCGAGCTCTGCTCCACATCTGGTGCAGCTGACCTTTCCTGTGGGTCTTTCAGGTCACCCTGGGCTAGAAATCTTCCCCACTCCATTGTTCTCCACTTCTGCTGCTCCAGAATTTGTTGAGAGTCCCTCTCTACAGGTATTTTATGGGCTGTGTGGGAGCAGCCTCCAGATATGTGTCTTTCTACTCTGCCATCTTGGCTCTGCCCGAGGCAGCCTAGTTTAGAAATAGCTGGGAATTGGCAGCAGCCAGCCCAGATCCTTGATGCTCCAATCTGCTGGCCTCCAAGTCGCTCTTCAGTCTTTCTCTAGAAGAGTACATGGCCTGAAGTTTTTTCTTTCCAAGCCAACTCTTGTCTTCATGCATGTATGACCATGTCTCCTCAAATACCTACAGAGAGATGGATGAGAGATAGGTGAGTAGAGAGGTATAGATGATAGAAATGGATAGAGAGATAGCTGGATACAGAGCTAATGAGACAGATGATGGATTGGTAGAGAGAGTATTTATGAAGTGCTTCCTATGGGCCCTGCACTGGGCTAAGTGCTGGGGGCACAAAGACAGGAAAACAAGTGGGGCTGTGCTCTGAAGGAGCTAGCATTCTAATGAGAAAGACAAAACTCAAAGGGGACTTAGAAAGGGGGGGAGGAAAGAAAAGTGTTCCTGAGGGGGATGGAGCAGACCAGAGGCTGAGCCAGAAATGGAGAGGGAGTGAGCCAGGCTTCATGTGCCTGTATTAACTCTGAGTTCATCAAACTCTTCCCTCCCATGACCTTCAGCTTCAGTCTACCTTAACCACTGGCAGGGATGTCACACCTTAGATCTCCCCCACAGGCAGAACAGGGCCACCTCTCTCCATGATTTTGAACTCAGAAATGAACTTTTCTTATCACTACCCAATGTTTTTCATCCCTCCCTTAGTCTCCTTCCACCTAAAGCTGGTCTTCATTGTCACAGTAACCTCTAGACCCTTCATCCACCCTGGGCTCCCAGTGTGCCCCGCTACTGTGGCCTCACATTTGCCTCTTCACAGCCTTGACACTGTTACTATAAAGTTCAAAAAAATGAAACAATCCTTCCTCTCAAGCAATACAACTTTTTTTTTAAACCACTCTCACCTGGCCCTTGCTGCTAAGACTTTTATTCCATCTTGATTTTTGCTTTTCCCCTTTCTTCAGTGGCTTCTCTTCCCACCCCAAACCTCAAATGTTTCCTATCTCTTTCTCCTCTTAGCACATGTCCTTGCATCCTACTTTCTTTTAAAAATAATGACCAAAAGCTGAAAAATCTCTCTTATCCCCATTCTCTACCTCAAGAATTCAGTAAATTTTTTGGGGGGTGAAGTCAATTGGGGTTAATTGACTTGCCTAGGGTCACACAACTAGTAAAGTGTCTGAGACCAGATTTATACTCAGGTCCTCCTGATTCCAGGACTGGTGCTCTGCCCATTGTGCCATTTAGTTGCCCCAACCCTGTACATTTTTACCCATTCTCTTTTCTTTTACTTTCATTTTTTTGGGAGCTAGGTGGTACAGTGGACAGTGTAGTGGGCTGGGAATCAGAAAGATCTGAGCTCAAATTTCACCGTAGATACTTTTTTCCTCCTAATTAAAAGTATTTTATTTTTCCAATTAATGTAAAGATAGTTTTCAGCATTCCCTTTTATAAGATTATTGAGTTGCAAATTTTTTCTCCCTCCCTCTCCACTCCCCTCCCCAAGACAGTAAGCAATCTGATATATGTTATACGTGTACAATCATTTTAACATTTCCACATTAGGAATGTTGCGAAAGAAGAATCAGGACAAAAGGGAAATACATGGGAAAGAAAAAACAAAAAACAAAAAGTGAAAATAAGTGCTTAAATTTGCATTCAGACTCCATAATGCTTTCTCTGGATGTGGATGGCATTTTCTGTCATGAGTCTTTTGGAGTTGTCTTAGATCATTGTATTGCTGAGAAGATCTAAGTCTCTCATAGTTGATCATCATATGGTGTTGCTGTTACTCTGTACAGTGTTCTCTTGGTCCTGCTCACTTTACTCAGCATCAGTTCCCGAAAGTCTTCCCAGGTTTTTCTGAAATTTGCCCATCATTTCTTATTGCACAATAGTATTCCATTACATGCATATATCACAACCTGTTCAGCCATTCCCCAATTGGTGGGTATCCCCTCAATTTCCAATTCTTGGCCACCACAAAAAAAAGCTGCTATAAATATTTTTGTATGTGTGTGACCTTAGACACACGTAAGCTTTGTGAGCCTGGACAAGTCACTTAAGCTTTGTCTGCCTCAGTTTCTTCAACTGCAATATTGGGATAGCAATAGTATCTTCCTCTGGGAGTTGGCATCAGGATCAAATGAGATCTTATTTGTCAAAGGACTTAGCACGGTGTCTGGCAAATAATAGGTGCTTAATAAATGCTTCTTCTCCTCCCTTCTCTAATTTCTCTTTCTTCTTGCAAAGACCTCTGTATGTGCCCCCTTTCTCACTGCTTCTCCTCTTCGGGATCTTATCCCAACAATCATTCCCTCTCACTTGACTTTGTCTTTCTCTATTCTGGATCTTTTCTCAGTGCTTGCCAACATATTCAGGTCTTCCCCATCTTAAAATACAATAGCACTTGACCCCATCATTGAGAGAGCTCAAGCTATCTTCCTTTATTTTTCTGTTTTTAAAAAATTTTAAATACATTTTTACTGACAACTTTACATCACATACTTTTCCTAGTATATTCATATGAGCCACCTATTGTTCTAAGTTCTTGGGGTACAAATACAAAAATTTTGTCCTCAAGAAGGTCTTTAAAAAATTTTTAAATTGATATCTTTTTCTTTACAACACCTAAATTTCCCAATATATCCCTCCTCTTTCACTTCCCAGAGCGTGATCCCTTATGACAATTAAAAAAAGGAAATAACGAAACTAACCAACAAATATTGAAAAAGTCTTACATTATATGCCATGTCATTTCCCACATTCATGGGCCTTTTCATTTGGAAGAAAAAGAAAAACAAAATCCTTTTTTTTAAAAAAAATATATATTATAAATACATACATACATATACAATTAAATAAAACAAATTCCCACATTGGCCATGTCCAAAATTGTACATTCTGGATCTTGAGTCTTTAATCTTTTCGTCAGAATAGTAGGTAGCATGGTTCACTATTGATTCTCCTATATTTCTCTTCCCCTTCTCTGTCAAGCTTCTAGAAGACCTGTTTATACAACTATCTCCCCACTCACCCACTCCGTTCCTAACAATCCATCTTCTGAATCCCGCCATTGAACTGAAACTGTTCTTTCCAAGGTTCTCAGTGAACCATAAAATCGGATACTTTTCTTAGTTCTCCTCTTCCTTCATCTCTGCAGCTTTTTGTATTGTGGACCATCCCCTCCCACTGCACACTACCCTGCTGGCTTTTGCACACTTTTCTCTCGCCTGACTTTCCCTATAAAAGACCTTTCTTCCTTTGATTAAGGTTGGATAGTAGATTTGGCGGCAGTGAATAAAACACTGGATTTGCAATCAAGCAGACTCATCTTTCTGAGTCCAACTCTGGCCTCAGATACTTACTAGCTGTATGACCCTGGATAAGTCACTTAATCCTGTTTGCCTTAGTTTCTTCATCTGTAAAATGAGCTGGAGAAGGAAATGGCAAACCACTCCTGTATTTCCACCGAGAAATCCCTGAAATGGGGATATGAAGAGTTGGACAGGACTGCTTCCTTAATGTGGGTGACGGTTAGGGCTTAGTCCTAAGTTCTTTTCTCATGATCTATTGGAGAGCTCATCAATCTTCATAGGTTCAAGCAGATACTTGAGGTGATTCTCTGCAGATAACTTTCAAATCTTCCCCCTGAACTCCAGCAACCAGTTGTCAAACGATCTGCCATGTATCTTCTTTTGAAAGTTCTGAAGGCACCTTACATTCGAAATGCCCAAAACAGAAACCATTATCTTCTTGCCCAAGGTGCTCCTCCTCCAAACTTCTGTATTTCTACATGGGTACTTTTTATAATGTTAATAAAGATCCCTCTATGCCTTTCAATTGAAGGCTTTTTTTTTCTTTTACCGTGAATGAATATTGATTATATTTTGTTGAAGAATTCTTCCACTTTGAATACAAGCTTCTCCCTGTCACTCAGATTTTATTATCTTGTGGTCATGCTTGACCTAATTCCATTCAGTCTGTCATGCATTTATTTTGTACCAGACACTGGGGATACAAAGTAAAAACCAAAACATTTCTGGTCCTACAGAAGTTTAAATTTTATTAGAGGAAGATGGCAGAAATGTCTAAATAAATGCAAGATACATATATGGACACACACATTATATATGATTGCCACGGGGGAGGACACTACTGCCTTAAGAGGGTGAGACAGGATGGGGTTTAGGGAAGGTTTCTTATTGGAAGCAACAGGAGTTTGAAGGAAGCTAGGGATCGTAAAAGGCAGAGGTGAGAATGGAATGCATTCTAGGCGCAAAGGGCAGCCTGCATGAAGGCATGGGAACTAGAGATAGACTAGACCTCTTTCTCATTTCTGTGTCCAATCAGTTGACCTGAGTTCAAATCTTACCTGATAAAATCATTTGCCCTCTGACTACCTCAGTTTCCTCATCTATAAAGTGAAGATCATATTAGTAACTACCTCCCAGGGTTGTTACAAAGGTTGAGTAAAATAATACTATCTGTAAAACACTTTGCAAACCTTGAAGTGTTATTTAACTGAGACAGCTCTCTTGCTATAATACAACATCTCGTGCCTCCAGACCCTTATTTACATTCACCCAGCCCTTACTCTGTTCAGGCATTCTTCAACTTTTCCCTGGACCACTATACTATACACTTGTCTGCTCATGTTCTCCCTCCTCTCCCTGCCACCCCAAGTCCATCTGTTACACAGCTGGCAAAGATTCTGGTCTGACTGCCACTTCCTTGATCAAAATCCCTCAGTAGCTCACTATTATCTGTAGAGTTAAAACATAATCTCTTTAATCTGGCATTTGGAATTCTCCACAATTTTTTCTTTCTAGCCCTATTTCTTACTGCTCCCTTGCATGGACTCTGTTCTAACCAAACCAACAAATAGTTCTCTAAACTCAGTATTCCATTTCCTACCTCAAAGTATTTGCATAAATCATTGCCCAGGCTTGAAATCCTTTACCTCCTTTCCCTTTCCTCTGCCTAAGATTCAAAAGGCTCATTTCAGGTGCCCCTTTCTCCTTGATGCCTTTATTTTTGCTCCCAGTTCTTAGATCTCCAACTCTGCTTTCATTTTCTTGGGATGTTAGGATGTATTTTACCCAAGTAAAATATAAGTATAAGCTAGTAGAAGGCCAGGAACATATACTGTATTCCATTAAAAACTGTATGCTGTTTTTATTTTTTATTTCCACTATGAAGCCCAATGCCTTGTGCCTAACAGATACATAATAAATGCTTTCTGAATTAAGCCTGTCCCATCCTGCGAATGTACTGCCTAGCTCTCTGTGTGCCATACAGGGGCCTGGTGAATTGTCAATTCACATTCTGTTCACCCTCATTCTTTTTTTAAAATTTTATTTATTTTCAGTGTTCTACAATCACTACCATGTAACTTAGACCCCTCCCTCCCCAAGACGACATCCAGTTTTCTATATGTTCTACACATACATTTCTATTAAATACATTTTCACCATAGTCATGTTGCATAGAAGAATTAAAATGAATGGGAGAAATCATATAACAAACCAAAACATAATACAAAAGAAAATGATCTGCTACATTGTGCGATTGAATTCTATAGTTCTTTCTCTGGATTGTCCACCCTCATTCTTGTAGGTTCCCATGAAGTAAAGATGGATGGGAAGGCTCAGATCGTATCCCTCAATGCAAATGTCACCATCCCCTTTGTATACCATAGTTCTCGGTCCCTGGACATCACAGTATCATTGGAGTCAGGTGGTTCTGGAGAAGGTCAAACTCTGACAAGGAAGACAAAATCTTTAAGTTCAATGGAGGAAAACAGACTCAGTTCAGACTTAGCCAACATCTCAGGGTCAAAGCTGAGAAGGGGAGATGCCTCTCTTTTCCTGCCTTTGATTCAGCTTCAGGAAGGAAGAAAGTACAGGTGTGAAATAATCATCCTTCCTTACAGAGTCCAGGGAGCAGGCAGGTTGGACATCTTGGGTGAGTGAGGAAGGACCTTGTCTCTAGTGTCTCCTGTGTGTTGGATGACTGACAGTTGGATTTGTCTGTCTGGAGCTAGGGTGGGGTAAGGTGGTGAACTATATGTTAATTGATCACTGAGGAATGATAACTAACATTTCTAAAGAGCTTTGAGATTTACAAAGCACTTTCCTCATGACAGACCTATGAAGCAAAGATTACTATCCCCATTTTATTGAGGAGAAAACTGAGGATCAGAAAAATGATTTGCACACATTTACACAGAAAGTTTTCCAAGCTGGGACTATAACCCAGAGCTTCTAGCCTCCAAAGTCCATTGATTTTTACCCTGCACCTCAACCCAGAGTATTTATTGAGCCCCCCCCCTGAGTACAACTCATGACACTGTCTAGTAAGGTGGGTGCACCTTAGAGTGGCTGCAATCTTCCTGAGTGGAGCAAGAACCTATGAGTAGGAAATTCTGAATGTTTGGTGCATTGAAATATGGGGCGGGGGGAGAGGTTCCAGGGACCCTCCTCAGCAGGTATGTCTTTTACTTTGTGTGACTCTGGGAAGGAAATTTGTACTTTAAGTACCTCTATTTCTTCATCTGTAAAATAATCTGGAAGATTATTTTTTTCTTGTTCTGTGTTGATTCAGTATAGATGAAAAGCAGCTCTGTGTATGTGTGTAATTGGGAGTGTGGGGGAGGGTATCCCTCAATGCATGAGGGGATGATGAGAAGTGAAATTTCTGGAACACTGCTTACCACAGTGCCTTGCACATAGTAGGTGCTTAATAAATATTGATTGATTGACTGACTGGCTTCCAGTGTGCCCTTGGCATGGTCCAACAATGAGTCTTATCTCCTTACAGTTCAGCCCTCCAGCATCCTGTTGCCACAAGAAACTGTATTAGAGGAAAGGAAAGCATACACCCTGGAATGTACCTTGGCAGGATTCTACCCTGAGTCAGTTAAAATCTTCTGGAAGAACATGATTACAGGGACCCACTCTCCAGATGTGGACAGTTCTAAGCCTCTCTACAAGAGTTCCATTTGGAACAATGATGGTACATTCAATGGCAGCAGCAGTTTGATTCTGCTCCCAATTTTGGAAGAAAATGAAACCATCTATTCGTGTGTGGTTCCCATAAATCACCATTGATATCTGCCCTTTGCAGAGCAGGATAACCTTGACTGTGACAGGTGTCTGTCTTCCCTAGCTTTACACATTCTTCAAATCAGTGTAGTGAATTTTATATATTGTTCTTGCTCCTTTGAAAAACTAGGCTTAATTGTATATTGAATGATGGAATATACCTTACTCTTTTCCTCTCTTCTCCTGTTCTTTGCCTCTCTTTTCCTTTATTTTCATCATTTTTGGATTATTTCCACTTTTCTGCTCATTTTGTCCTTTTCCTTTTCTTTTTACTTCTACTTTTTCTGCTGTTTTCCTCTGCTCTTCTCCTGTTCCCCTTCTTTCCTCTGTTTCCATCTTTGACTCTTTTTCTCCTTTGCTTTATTGAGTCTCTTCTACTTCCTCCCTTTGGTCTTCCTCCTCTCCTCTGGGCCTCTGCATCCTTGTCTTTCATATTGGTATTTGGTCACAAAAATCTTGCTTTATGGTGTTCCATTGCATTATATGAAGGTGCCACCGAAGGTTATTCTAAGATTTGTGTCATATTGAAGCATACCACAGACTACATAAAATTCTTAGTATGTTGGGGGAGGGGATGACAAAACAGTCCAGGCTACCACATATACACTGGGTTTTATTTATCTATTTTGTATATTAAAAATTGTACTATGACCACTTTCCTAGGGGACTTTCGGGAGTATGTAGATTAAAACAGAATGCTAAGCGAGATATTTATAAGTAAAGGAGAAGAGAGACCACATAAAGAAAGCAGAAGGATTAGATCCTTCCAAGGACCTAGGATAGACCAATTCTGATATTTGGGGAACTACAATAGTACAGAGCCACACCTATGGTAGGATGACTAGGGTTTTCCTCAGGGTTAATGGGCTCAACAACTTAAAATAATGATTTGAAGACTCTGGAATTTTAAAGCTGGTTAATTTTCAAGAAATATGAACTCTCATGGAGTCAAAACACTGGGCTTAGTATTTAATTAGCAAGAAGAGTTAGTTCATCTAGGAAACTATCAGATGGTTTACTTCTTTTCCCTCACTTCACTATCCATATCCCAGATGAGTTTTTCCTGGGCCTGACCTCAACCTCTTTCACCATGTGTCACACTAGTAGTCACCCTAGCAGTAGAATTTTAGGGGCTTGGGGCTATTCTCTCTAGGGGTTGATGTTCTGTGGTCTCAGTCTCCAGAGAGTCTGAGACCGTAGAACATCAGGGTCTCTCCCTATGGGGTCTTGTGTCCTGGTGTTGCATCTTCTTGTAGTAGTAGGGAGGGCTGCCTTGTTCCTCATTAGCAACTCAACTGCATTATTTTCACACGATGAATTACAAAGTTGATTTGAGCACATCTTTGATGCTGCTTATCCCCAGTGCCCAAGTTGCTCATTCAACTAGGCACCAGTAAGAGACCTGCTTTCTAAGCTGAGTAAGCTGGCAGGAAGCATTTTTTTCATTCTTGTTGTAGAGCATCTTCGGGCTAAGTTAATCCAGGTGTATGTCAAAAAGTGCCAACGTTGAGGGGGAAGGAATTGGGAATCAGTCCCTTGGAGGTCCAGAGCTAGGGATGTTCTATGCAAGTGTCCTCCAAGGGCAGTGAAACTTAGTGGTGATGATCATTGAGAATTTATTCCCTCCATTCATTTGCAAAGCTTGTAAGTGTTAAAGTTTGGATGATCATTGTGTGCATACTACTAGTGATATGTATATGTTTCTTTGGGTGTTGGTTGAATGTTTCAGAAAAGGTAAAAGACTTTCGGATGGAAAAGGGGAGGAAGACATTGGGAAATTTAGGTGATATTAAATAAAAGATATCAACAAAATTTATTTTAAAAAGTTTTAACAAGAGAAGGAAGGGGCTAGATTAAGTCAGTAGGGTGGTCCCTAGGAGGAGTATGGGGGATCATAGAGGAGATGAATAGGGATACTAAAGGGAATACACAGTGTTGGTGGTTGTCAAAATTCCAAATGGAAGCCTTTGCTTGTATTAGACCATATTCTCAGGAAAAACTCCAAATTTAATTCTAGAGCAAACCTGTTTTAGTCTAGAGAGTCTTTGATATCATCACTTTTGGGAATGAATAGTGACAATCCATCCTCATAGTTCAAAAGGAATCAGTGCTGTGTGGTAGAAATGAGGATTTCCTAAAGTATCACCGCTAGTTTAGGAAGATCCAAGTTTGAATCTTGACTGTGATCTTATCTTGGGTCATTACTCTGAATGCCCTGGACCTGGGTTCGTCATTTCTAAAATGAAGATCCTGGACCATATGACCTCTAGGGTCTTTTGTAGCTTTAATAGTCTATGATGCTGAAAGGTCCATGACCTCATTGCTGTAGGTTCCTTTTCAACCAATGCGGGTCACTCACAGTCCCTTCCTACTTTACTGTACAGTCTTTAGCAGTCAACACTCTCCAGTGGAACACTGGTTTATTCTTGAATGACATTATGACTTTCTCTTGAGAGCAGGATCTAATACAAGAAAACAACTTCCCACTCCCAGCTAAGAAGCCTCTACTAGCTAGACTTGTCCTTAGATGAGAGATGCACAGTTCACCCCAGACTTATACTCTAGGCCTTGCGAGCTCATAAGAACCACTGGCACAGACTCTGAATATCCAGTGTCATCCCCTCCACACTATGATAATTAAGACCTTGGAAGAGAATTCTACTAGATGAATTTTATTAATGTAAGTAATGTAATTCAGATTTTCCTCATTTTACATATCATTAAATTTTTTTTATTATGACCTTGACAAACACGAACATTTTCATGTGTAAATAACATTATGGAATTTGCTGCCTCATAACTCCAGGAGAAATCCCAGGAGTAGAAGAGATCTGTACATAACTCCCAAGCATTCATACTGTACTGGAGAGAGTGAAACTCTGATGGACCAGCCAAGTTGTTTGAATGCCAAACATTCATTTTCCTAAAAGACTATTTCACGGAGAACTCACACAAGGCATGTATTCCCATAGAGGCAGGAAGAAGCAAGACAAGGACACTTTCAAGGTCTTTCTGAAGAATTTTGGGATTGATTAGGAGACTGACTGACTCCAGACTGCCCAGCATAGCATGCCCACCTCAAAGAAGGCGCTAAGTACTATGAGGAAAGCAGAATTGCAATGAGAAAGAAAGAAAATGTGAGATGGCTAAATTTGGAGATATCTCCAATCCAAATGTTCATTTAGACTATTTGTGCCTGACCTTTACCTTAAAGGTGCCTCATCTTTATCTTAAAGGTAAAGCCTTTAGAGCTCATTCTGGTCTGATCAGCCACAGTCAGACACACTGATATCTTGATATTATTTTAGTCATTTTCAGGTATGGAGAACAGCAAGCATTGTGGCAAGCATTAGAGATACCAAGATAGAGATTACATACTATTGCATTTTCAATATAAATAAGGAAGGAGTTTCTTCAGAAATCTTTACACTAACCTTAGAAGCCCATCAACTTGTTGGGGAAGTTGTAGAGTGGAAGCCCTCAGATGTGGGGCTTGATTTATGTGGCTCCTTCCGACTTTGAGGTTCTTTGTCTGTGATACGAAGAATCATTCAAGATCTGCAATCTAATGAAAGGAAGGGCAAGTACAGAAACAACTATGAGGAAGGGGATAGTTTTCAGGGAGGATAGAAAATTTTAAGGAAAGCCTTCAGGGTACAAACAGAAAAGAAAAAGTATCTGAAGAAACAGAAGGGAAGCCTTACCTGCATATTCCTCTTCTCTGTCTTCTCAGTTCTTTGCATCCGGGCTTCCAATCTCATCATCACTCAACTGGCCCCATTTTGTCCAGGATTACCAGTGATTTAACTGCTGAATTAGATGACCTTTTCTCAGTCCTCTTCTTTCTTGATTTCTCTTGAACCTTGGACACTTTTGATCACCCTTTCCTTGGATTCTATCTGCTCTCTGGGTTTTTCATGTTTTTTATTCTCTTGTGATTTGTGAGCAACTTAAGGTCAAGGATGGTCTTGCTTTTTTATTTTTACTGCTAGCACATATAGTAGGCACTTTCTATCTACAGTTTTTGTCAATAAATGTTTTTTGACTGACTTTTTTTTTTTTTCTACCTGACTACTTGAAGTTTTTCTTGCTGGATCAAACCTCCTGTCATGCCGCCTAACTCTGGGTGAACTTCAGGGTTCTGTCCTGGGCCATCTTCTCCCTCTACTCTCTCTCACTTCATGCCTTCTTCAGTCACTTTGGATTTTTTCATCTTTATGTAGGTAACTCTCAGATCTATATATTCATGCCTCATCTCCTTATTGATCTCCAGTCCTGTATTCCAATTGCCTGTTAGAAATTTCAAATTGAATATCCCATAGACATCTTCAAATTGGCATTCTTCAAACAGACTTCATTATATTTCTTTCCATAACTTCTCCATCCTCAGACTTCCTTGTGCCTGTGGGCACCACCATCCTTGCAATCACTTATGTTCACAACCTGTGTTATCCTTGACTTCTCACTCTCCCACACTTCTTTACCTCTGCAACATCTTTCAAAGCCACTACCCTAGTTCAGGCTGTCATTGCTACTGTGAATGCACAGGGATTCCATTTTGAGAACTGCTCCATTTTGTTCACATATATGTACTCTCCTATTAGTTTTGTAATGCAAGTAACCCAAAACAGGATATGACAAAGTATCTTGTGCAACCTGTTCAGAGAGACAGCTTATTCTCTTATATAATGTTATGCTGAAATCCCTAATCTTGAAACTCTGTAAACAGGATTGTTGCACCAGACTAGCCTCCAGCACCATCAACAAGGTCCCTGACCAATCAACTCTAGTCCTCTCCAGCCCTACAAAAATACTGTTCCCTCCCTGAACTTTACCCGGGCAGGATAGTCTGCCTCACTGGTGAACTGCATAAACCTTGCATTGTTTTACAGATTTCCTTTCTGATTATTCAGCTGTCCACACCTCTCACCTGGACCACTGCAGTGACTTCCTGATTGGTCTCTCAGTCTGCTCTAATGCGTCCTCCACTCATTTGCCCACTCAAGGAAATGGGGTCTCACTTGGTGCCCTTCTACCCCTGTATGTACCTATATTTGTACCTGTTACCTCGTCCTATAGGATGCTTTTATTGTGTTTGTCCTTTATTCTCAAAGAGGATCATGACATCAAGATGATGACATGACTTTCAGTTGGCTTTGATTTGAGTGAATGAGGGCTGTGCAAGGCCACCAGTCTCATTTTCTCCTCCAGAGCCATCATATAGGATGTAGCTTCCTTGAAAGCAGAGACTATTTCAATTCCTGTCTTCGTAACCCAGATGCATTAGGATTTTCCTAAAGTACCGTCTCACTGAGTCACTCCCTGACTCAGTAAAGTCCTCAGGCCAGTGTTTGCCATTTAATTAGTTGCTGCAGAGATCCTCTTTAAAGTCCCACCTATTTCCTGTTTCAAAAATGAAGCCAAGATGCTGATCTACAGCCTTGATGAGAGGCAGTAGTTGGTTGGATTCTGTAGGATTCAGGTAGGAGAGGAGGTGGGTATAGCAGGTGAAGAGGGGAGGAGATAGCACCCAGGGTTCGAGGAGGGGGCAGGGTTCCTTGAGTTTTAGGTGCAGCCCTAGTCAGGGTCTGGAGAGGCTTGGAAGTGTGCAGAACGGACCCGTCTACTCTCCTCTCCCTTTTCCCCTCCACCCTTTCCCATCCCTGCTCCTCTCCAGCCCTTCACCTTAGGGGCATCTATGGGACAGAGAACTGGGGTTGGGGAGTTAGGATTTAATACAGAGAAGCTGCCAGAGGGCAGACAGAGCTGGTTGGTAAATGGGACTCCTCCTGCCCACTCTCCTCACCTAGTCTGGGTCTCACCTGTGGGCTCTGAGACACCGAAAGGATGAAGACACCGAAGGGATAGCCCGGTCCTGCCTCTTCATTTGACATTGGAGGAAACTGAGGCCCAGAGAGGGGATGAAATGGTTAAAGTAATTTACATAGGCAGGAGAACAGGGATTGGAATCTGGGTCCTTCTTTTCCCTTCTCAGAGTCAAGGCCCTGGAAATGAGCCAGGAGAGTACTCTGGATGTGACTCTTAGGATTCTGAAGTGAGTCAGGAGGATGATGGGTTCTGGTAATTCTGCTGTAAGACTTTCTCTCCTCTCCCCCCTTCCCTCTATCCCCTTTGAGCACATGCCCCATCTCCCCACTCTTCTACAGTGACAGGCATAACTTCATCTATTTGTTTTCCCCAACCCAAGTGACGCAGAAGATCGTCAATAGTGGGGAGACTTCATTTGTTTATTTGATTCTAGCAGACAATTCTGCCATGAATGTTCACAAGTTCACAGGCATTGACATTTCCCACAGCTTTCTCATCTCAATGAGATCCCAACCCTCCTCAAACCTCTCTCTCCATACCCTGAATGGAGTACTTCACTTATCTCCTCTGCTTTCTCCATGGAAGGCTTTAAAGGCTATCTAATGCCTTTCAGTAGAAGTACTGAATTTGGAGTCAGAAGACGGAGGTTCAAAGTCCCAGCTAATCTGTTGGAGATCCCTGTGATCTCTAGCTAAGGGGTTCATTCTCGCAGAGAAACATCTGAAGAACCAGTGGATCAGATTAGATGAACTCTAAAGATTTTCCAAACTCCAAGTCTATGATCTGATGCTTCCTCATTTTCCAGATGAAGATTTTGTGAGTCAGAGTATCCACAAAACATGTCTGGGATCACCAGTTTGGTCTGAGGACTCAGGGACTTTTCTGTACAACACAAAACAAAGGGCCCATTTCACACCAAATACACATTTACCATTCATCAGTCATGTGTTTACTGAGCTCCTAGGACTGGTCCAGAAAGGTGGCCTTCAAAGTCAGGAGGACCTGAGTTCAAGTCTTTCCAGTGATACACATTGACTGTGTAACCCTGGACAACTCACCTGACCACTCAGTAGTCTAGACAATTTTTAAGAGTATAAATTGCAGAGAAGATTCAGGGAAAGAGGGAGGGAGTATGGAGCAGAGTGGAGAGAGGCACTGAAGATCATTCTTAGTGTGACGGGCTGTGGCCTCTGAAGAGGAGCTCTCTGCAGTGTGGGATGCTGTTCTCCTCATTACCCTGCAAGGGTATTGTATCAGCAGTTAGGATGGTGGTAAAGTGAATACTTTGTCAGGACTTTAGAAAGTGACAGTGCATGGCAGTGGGAAGAGCATTGGACTTGGATCTGAAAGACATGGATTTGTCTTAGTTCTGCAAATTAGATGGGAAGACTGAGGCCCACAGAGCTTGGGGGATTTGCCAAAAGTCAAACAGTTCTTAATTTGCTGAGTGGTCAGATCATGGCAGAAGGAGTTGGACTGGATGAGCTCTTCTGGGATCTTTATAGGTCTGATTCTGTGGTTTCTGAAAGGTCTATGATTTCATCTATTTCCACCCATGTGGCCCCTTCACGCTTAGTCAGATAGTCCTTCAGAGACTTTCTTTAGCTAGAAATAGTCCTCCCCTGATTACCAGTTCTCTGGCCATGTGCTCCTTGGCACTTAACCAGGTTGGCCGCCTATGTGAGAGGCACATAGCCCTTTCTAGGCCTAAGTTCAAAGACTTGTTATGTTTGTGCTCTTTGAGAAGCCAGTATGGTCATCTCCATGCTGAAATTGGCCAAATCCAATTGGATTTAGAAGAGCAATGATAATATAGCCCTAATTCTAGCCTGCATCTTCCTTTGAAGAGCATTTTCACCCATCCATACAATCTCATGGGATCTGTATAACAGGACTGTAAGGTAGTTGGCAAGTATACCATTAAGCTCATTTCCCAGATATGGAAGCTGAGGATCAGGGATGTTAAGGGACTTGGTCAAGGTCACCCTGTGAGTTCATGAGAGAACCAGCACTAGAAGTCAGCCTTTCTAAGCCTTCCTGCTCTCCCAGGCCGCCTCTGCTGTGTGCTGAAGAAGAAATAGGGAAATAACAGTGAGAGCCTGGGAGACTTGCCTATAGATCACTGGTGCCAGACAGCCAGCTCCAATGAAGGGAGTGTTGGGACAAAGGAGTCAGCTGCTCTTCTGACTCAACTGATGACCCTGGGCAAGTAAGTCACTGTCACTCTTTAGGCCTCAGTTTTCCAATCTGGAACATGGGAGGGATGAGATCTGCTCCTTTGTAGTTTTAGGAGAATGAATGGGACTATTAATGCTCAACAACACTCAGGTTCACTTCTGAAGGATATAGGCTATATAGCCCTGCTCTCCTCTAGCTCTAGGATAGGTGGGGTTATGTCCACTGTTCTCTTCCAAAGTGAATTATATGGGATGACAATGTACAGACACAATCCAGTGGAATTGTTCAATTTCAGCTTGGAGATGACCATGCAGTCTTGTCAAAGAGCACAAACATATCAAGTCTTTAAAGGTAGACTCAGAGAGGGCTAAGTGTCCAGAAACTCATGGCCAGAGAACTGGAAATCAGGTGACGACTGTTTCCAGCTAAAGAAAGCCTATGAAAGACTATCTGCTTAAGAGTAAGGGCCCATATGAGTGGAGCTGCCAATTTACAGACACTCAGAGAGGAGTGAAAAGGCCCTTACTTCATTGCTCTCCATCTGGACCAAGGTGTGCCTACTGTGGTTGGGAGGGGATTTAACACAGGGAGGGTGATTATGTTAGGGAAATACATCTTCCCAGTGGCACCTGCATAGAATCTCCTGTGGGTATATGGATATCAGTTAGGTTATAGCTACCCTGAGAGACCAAGGACTGAATCAGAAGGGAATGAAGTTTGGAGAACTTTCACAGTTGGAGGAAGGATGAAGAAGGGAGAACATCAGAGGAGAAAAGTAATTATAATTTTAAGAATTGACTATCATGAGGGCAGGGACTATCTTTTACCTTTCTCTGCATCCTCAGTGCTTAACACAGTAACTGGCACATAGCAGGCATTTAATAAATGTTTATTGACTGAGTGACCTTCTGGTAACCTATTCCAAGTCAAATCATGTCAGTAAACATTCATTAAGTAGCAAGATGATGAAGTGGATAGAGCACCAGACATGGAGAGGGGACTCATCTTCCCGAGTTCAAATCTGGCCTCAGATTCTTATTAACTGTGTGACCCTGTGTAAGTCACTTAGCCCTGTTTGCCTAACTTTCCTTATCTGAAAAATGAACAGGAGAAAAAAATGGTAAATCAGTCCAGTATCTTTGCTAAGAAAATTGTAAATGGAGTAACGAGTCAGATATGATTGAAATGACTAAACAACAAAAAGATGCCAGGCTCTGAGTAGTGTTGGGCAAAATAATCTTTACCCTCAAGGATCTGTGGGGATGGGGAGGAGCCAAGATGGTGGAGTAGAAAGAGTTCACATATGCTAGCTCTGAACCCACAGCCCATAAAATACCTGTAAAGAAGAACTCCCAACAAATGCTGGAGCAGTGGAAGCCACACAACAATGGAGTGGAGGAGATTTTTGTTCCAGAGAGACCTGAAAAACCAACACCGTGTGGCACTGAGAGAAGCAGATCCGAGCAGGCTTCAGGGACAGAATCTCCAGTGACTGCAACGGTCCCTTCACCCACAAGCACATAGATCAGTGAGAGAGTCTTTATGGCTGGCCAAGAGGGGAGCGGGGTGTCTCCATAACTCAGGCCCCCTTGGGAGACAGCAGTGGGGGCAGCAGCAGACAGGAGCTAGGATCTATTGTTGAAGGTCTCCGCATAAACTCCCTGAGGGAACTGAGCCCCATGAGGCGGCCCTGCCCCAACCCAGCAGCTGAACTTAATCTCACACTAAATAGCAGCCCTGCCCCAACCTGAGCACCTGAATTTAATCTTACATCGAATAGCAACCCTGCCCCTGCCAAAAGCCCTGAGGCTGGGGAGCAGTATTTGAATCTCAGACCCCAAGCACTAGCTGGGTGGATCTGGAGGCAAGGTGGGTGTGGAAAGGAATCTCAGAAGTCAAGTAACTGGCTGGGAAAATGCCCAGAAAAAAGGAAAAAAATTAAGACCATAGAAGGTTACTTTCTTAGTGAACAGATATCTCTCCCTTCCTTTCTGATGAGGAAGAACAATGCTTACCATCAGGCAGACACAGAAGTCAAGACTTCTGTATCCCAAACATCCCAAAAAAATATTCAATGGGCTCAGGCCATGGAAGAGTTCAAAAAGGATTTTGAAAATCAAGTGAGAGAGGGGGAGGAAAAACTGGGAAGAGAAATGAGAGAGATGCAAGAAAAGCATGAAAAGCAGGTCAACACCTTGCTAAAGGAGACCCCCCCCAAAAAAAATGCTGAAGAAAATAACACCTTGAAAAATAGGCTAACTCAATTGGCAAAAGAGGTTCAAAAAGCCAATGAGGAGAAGAATGCTTTCAAAAGCAGAATTAGCCAAATGGAAAAAGAGGTTTAAAAGCTCACTGAAGAAAATAGTTCTTTAAGGATCTATGGGGATTAAAACTGTCTAACATACCATTAAAAATAGAAGGGTCTGATTAATGTTAACCACAGTGGAAGAGTGGCAGACATATGTCATTTTTTCAAACTAGAACAGCAATACTAGAATTGCAATAATATTTCTATGACTACTGTTATTTGGATTACAACAAAAGACTGTTCATTCACATGCCTGTGAAAGGCAGCCATGATTTGCCTTGAAAACTGTAGTGCTCGGTTTAGTGCAGGAGATAGTGGGAGATACCAGAGGAGATTGAGCCAGGGTGAAAATGGAGCTGAGTTTTCATTCCCCATGGAACCGGGAACATGGTATACTTCCTTGGTTAGAGACATTTCCTGGAAGTTTCATTTGCACTTATAAATATACATAGTCATATTTGAGACAGAAGTTTCACAGTTGCTAGCAAAGTGTGTAATAAGTCATATTATTCAAGGAAGAATTAATAGTTTGAATTGATTTATGGAATTCTTATCTTAAGAAATTCTGTTCCCTCAAGCAAGAAGAGTACTTCATTTTTAAGAGATTACTATTGGCAGTTAAAAATTTTCTAATGTCACTCACATTTAATTAAAAATGTGTATTTCAGAAGAGGTAATGGTACACTAATCCAGCCTTACTGGAAAATATTGATTTTGTTTTTTAGTGTATTTTTAAAAATGTTTTCCACAGTGCATCCTGTGAATTATCTAAAGCTTTACTGAGGTGTATCTTTTAGCAAAGTATATTAATATTAGAGTTATGATTTTTAAAAAATACTTAGATTTTCTGGTTTGTTAAAAAATATTTGGCTTATTTAAAAATGTGTTGTAGAAAGAAGTAGGCACTAAAACCATCAGCAAGCATTATATGCAATGGGGATAAGCTAGATGCATTTCCAATAAGATCAGGGGTGAAACAAGGATTTCTACTATCACCACTGTTATTCAATATGGTATTAGAAATGCTAGTTGTAGCAATAACAGAAGAAAAAGAAATTGAAAGCATTAGAATAGGCAAAGAAGAAACTAAGTTATCACTCTTTGCAGATGATAAGGTGATATATTTAGAGAATCCCAGAGAATCAAATAAAAAACTACTTGAAATAATAAACAACTTTGGCAAAGTTGCAGGTTACAAAATAAACCCACATAATCATTTGCATTTCTATTTATTACTAACAAAGCCCAACAGCAAGAGACAGAAAAAGAATTCCCATTTTAAGCTACGGTAGACACTATAAAATATCTGGGAGTCTACCTGCCAAAGCAAACACAAGGACTGTATGAACACAATTGCAAAACACTTTGCACAAATAAAATCAGCACTAAGTAAGTGAAAAAACACCAGTTGCTCATGGGTAGGCCGAGCTAATATAATAAAAATGACAATTCTATCCAAATTAATTTACTTATTCATAGCCATATCATAGCCATACCAATCAAAGTACCAGATAATTATTTTCTAGAGCTAGAAAAAATAATATCAAAATTCATCTGGAAGAACAAAAGGTCCAGAATATCAAAGGAACTAATGAAAAGAAATGCTAGAGAAGGTGGCCTAGCACTACCAGATCCCAAATTGTATTATAAAGAAGCAATCATCAAAACCACTTGGTACGGGCCAAGAAACAGAGGTAGACCAGTGGAATAGGTTAGGTACTCAAGACACAGTAGTTAATGAATATAGCAATCTACTGTTTGGACCCCAGCTTCTGGGATAAGAACTTCCTGTTTGACACAAACTGCTGGGAAAACTGGATAACAGTGTGGCAGAAACTGGGCATAGACCAATGCCTGACGTTGTACACAAGAATAAAGTACAAATTGATATATGATCTAGGTATAAACATTGACAAATTAGGGGAGCAAAGAATAGTGTATTTGTCAGATTTATGGAGAATGGAGAAATTTATGACCAAACAAGAGAGAGAGAGAGTGAGAGAACATTATGAAGTGAAAAATGGAAATTTTTATTACATTAAATTGAAAAGTTTTTGCACAAACAAACCCAATATAACCAAGATTAGGAGGGAAGCAGAAAACTGGGAAAGAATGCAACTAGTGTCTATGATAAAGGCCTCATTTCTAAAACACAGAGAACTGAGTCAAATGTACAAGAATACAAGTCATTCCCCAATTGACAAATGGTCAAAGGATATTAACAGGGAATTTTCAGAGGAAGAAATTAAAGCTATCTATAATCATATGAAAAAATGCTCTCAATCACTATTGATCAGAGAGATGCAAATCAAAACAACTCTGAGGTACCACATCACACCTATAAGATAGTCTAACATGACAATACAGGAAAATGATAAATGTTGGAGAAGATACGGTAGAGTTGGAACACTAATTCATTGTTGGTGGAGCTGTGAGCTGATCCAACCATTCTGGAGAGCAATTTGAAACTATGCCCAAAGGGCTACAAAAATGTGCATAGCCTTTGACCATGCAATATCGCTTCTGGGACTGTATCCCAAAGAGATCATAGAAATAGGAAAGGGTTCCACATGACAAAAATATTTATAGCAGCTCTCTTTGTGGTGGCCAAAAACTGGAAATCAAGGGGATGCACATCAACTGGGGAATGACTGAACAAGCTGTGGTATATGAATATAATGGAATACTATTGTTCTATGAAAAACGATGAACAGGAAGACTTCAGAGAAGCCTGGAAAGTCTTATATGAACTAATGCTGAGTGAAAGGAGCAGAACTAGGAGAACTTTGTACACAGCAACAACCAAAGTGTGTGAGGAATTTTTCTGGTAGACTTAGTACTTCACTGAAATGCATGGACTTAAAAAAAATTTCCAATGGATTCTTGAGGCAAAATGCCTTCCACATTCAGAGAAAGAATTATGGAATTGAATGGCCGATAGAAACTGATCATTTTCTTTTGTATTATGTTTCGTTTTGTTTTATGGTTCTCCCATTCGTTTAAATTCTTCTATGCAACATGCATTTAACAGGAATGTACATGTAGAACCTATACAGGATTATATGTTGTCTCAGGGAAGGAGTGAGGAGGTAGTGGAGAGTAAGGGGGAGGAAGTGGAAAAAAATCTAAGATACATGGAAGTGATTGTTGAACACTGAAAACAAGTGAAATAATTCAATTAAAAAAAAAGAAAGAGGTAGGCAGTGATGGTTCCTGTGACAGAGTGGGGGTTGACATTAGTATTAGGAGATCTGCACATCTCCCTTGATGCAACAGTCTGCCGGCTAAGTTAAACAAACAAACAAACACAAACAAACTGTTGGTGCCTAGAAAAATTCAGCACATGCTCTGCTCTGGAAACCTTTGCACCAAAGAAAGTCTTGAGTATCTACTGACTCTAGCTGGAGATATTCACAATTGTTAGAGGAGACTTCGATGAGAATCAGAATTATTCAGAGCAGAAGGTTGTGACTATTGGGAAGTTCAAAATTGGTTGGATCCAAGGACATCAAGTTATTCCCTGGGGCAATATCGTCAGCTTAGCATTGCTACAAAGGCAGTTTGATTCTCATGTCAGCACACACAGAGACACAAATTTGAAGTCTTTGAACGTAAAAATAAATTCTATGTCAATTCAGGATCTGCCACTGGAGCCTATAATGCTATGGAAACAAGCATCATTCCCTCATTTGTACCGATGGAAATCTAGGCTTCAATAGTTATCTGTTCAGCTAACTGGAGATTATTATTAGCTAATTATCAGCTAATTGGAGATAATGTGAAAGTAGAATGTTCTGAATATAAAAACCCCTAAAGCAGGGCATCCTAGTGATTTTTTGTTCCATCCCCTTGTTTTAATCAGATGATTAAGCATTTGGAAGCCACAAAATTGTGAGATTTTTAAAGTATTATGCATTAAAAACTCGATGCATAATTATTGTACAACTTTATTGTAAACTATAAGAATGTGTTAAGGAACAACTTGTACTACTTGATAAAAGGACATATGTAAAAAAAAGATTAGTTCTGTAAGTATTTTCAATATTAACAATTCCAGCCTTTGTTACCAACATAGTGCATGAATAGAAGAATTCTAGACTGTCTCATTGTATACAGTGTCCTCTTTCTATTTTAATAAACACTTACCTTTCACTTTAATAAAAATGTGTTGCGAGAAGGAAGTAGGGAAATTCTTTGAACCATAGATCTGTATTTTAGTTTCCCACAGGCTTGTTGTTTCAGAATTTTTATTATGCTAATTGAATAGTTTTTTTTTAAAAATCCACTCTTTTCATATATAGAGTAAAATGGTTTAAAAAAAACTTCTTATATTAGTGTCAGGTTGAAACTTTTTCTTGACAGTATATCCCCAAAAGGAAACAGTAAATATTTAGTTTCCAAGAGAGAAATCTTGGAACTCCATTGTGCTACTAGTTGCAGTGATGTGTTGATCTTTCTCTGTTTCACAGCTGGGCAGCAGCAAGAGAAGTCAGAAAAGCATTCCTCTAGGTAGTGACCACTTTCAGCCTTTGTCACCACAGCACATTTCGCCTCTTTAGGAAGGAGCAGACGTGACTGAACATGTCTAAATTCACCTTTATAGATTTTTGTACTGCATTACCTGTATATCTTAATTTCCAGTTGCATGCTAAAACAATTTTTGACATTCATTCTAAAGCTTTGAGTTCCACATTCTCTCCTTCCCTTCCCACCTACCCTCATTGAGAAAATGGCTAGTTTTATTCCCTCCCCTCCCCTTCCCTTCCCTTTCCTTCCCTTCCCTTCCTTTTCTTTCTCTTCCCTTCCTTTTCTATTCCTTTCCCCTCCCAAAATCTTAAACTTTACTGTACTCTGAAACCCACAGATTGGACAACACTAGCCCCCTGCCCAAGCTCCACTTAAGAGACGTTTTCTGGACTCTCCTTCCTGGCTTAATTGTGATTATCAATAGTAATTGTTGCTGTTTCCTTCCCAGCCTGATGTGGTTATTTTTCTCTGCCTCATTAAAGGGGCCATTCCCTGATTACTTCTTTTTTTTTTGCAAGTATAACACTTTTATTGACATTTAATGATCACAGAGGGCATTTTCACAGAACAGAAAAAAAGACAGATCTAGTATAAAGAAAAAGATAACATACAAATTTAATATTCCTCACCTTCATCAGCACTATCTGCTACAACCTCCTCATAATCTTTCTCCAGGGAAGCCATATCCTCCCGTACCTCAGAGAACTCTCCTTTTTCCATGCCCTCTCCCACATACCAATGGACAAAGGCACACTTGGCATACATCAGATAAAATCTATGGTTCAGGTGAGCCCAGACCTCAGCAACAGCTGTAGAATTGTTCAACATGCACACAGTCCACTGTATCTTGGCCAGGTCACCACCAGGAATCACAGTGGGAAGCTGGTAACTGATATCGACTTTGAAGCCAGTTGGGCACCAATCCACAAACTGGATGCTACACTTTGTCTTGATAGTGGCAATAGCAGCATTGACATTTTTGGGAAGTACATTACCACAGTAGAGCAGGCAGCAAGCTATGTATTTACCATGGCGAGGTTCACATTCTACCATCTGACTGTCAGGCTCAAAACAAGCATTGGTGATCTCTGCTACAGTTAGCTGCTTATGGTAGACTTTCACAACAGAGATGTCTGGGTCATATGTGGCCAGAGGGAAATGGATATGGGGATAGGGCACCAAGTTGGTCTGAAATTCTGTCAGATCAACATTCAGGGCACCATCAAATCAGAGAGAGGCAGTGATGGAGGACACAATTTGACTAATAAGGTGATTCACATTAGTATAGGTTGGGCATTCAATGTCAAGGTTTCTGTGACAGATATCATAGATGGCCTCATTGTCTACCATGAAGGTACAATCAGAGTGCTCCAGGTTGGTGTGGGTGGCCAGAATGGAGTTGTAGGGTTCTACTACAGCTGTGGAAACCTGAGAGGCTGGAGAACTCCAGCTTGAACTTCTTGCCATAGTCAATGGACAGACGTTCCATCAGCAGAGAGGTGAAACCAGAGCCAGTCCCACCACCAAAGCTGTGGAAAACCAAGAAACCCTGAAGACCTGTGAACTGATCAGCAAGCTCCCAAATTTCATCTCGAACAATGTTGATTATTTCTTTGCCAATAGCATAGTGTCTATGGGCATAGTTATTGGCAGTATCTTCCTTGCTGGTGATCAGCTGCTCAGGATGGAAGAGCTAGCAGTAGGTTCTAGTTTCCTGGAACCAGTTGGTTCCAGGTCTACAAACACAGCATGGGCAACATGCTTGTCAGTATCAGTTTCACAAAAGAAGATGTTGAAAGAGTCATCTCCACTCCCAATGGTTGTGTATTTGACATCTGCCCATCAGACTGGACACCATGTTCCAGGCAGTACAACTCCCAACAGGCACTGCCAATCTGGATACCAGCCTGGCCAACGTGGATAGAGATGCAGTCACGCAAGATAAAGGTGTGCAGGGGTCTGCTGGGCAAAGAAGAAATAGAAAGGAGGGCAACACAAGTTTCTCACCGACTGACTGTTAAGAAGTTTCTGGGAGAAAAGTTAGTGAGAAACCCCCTAATTACTTCTTAAACAGGCCTATTCACTGAATGGGGTTACCTCACCCTAAGTGAGTACCTGAATAGACCTTGGCCCAAAGGGGCCAAAGTCTCCCATTGCATCCTGGGCCATCTCCAATCATCCTGATGAATATCTGATCACTGGATTCAGGTGACTCTGGAGGAGAAATGAGGCTGGTGACCTTGCACAGCCCTCCCTCACTCAAAACAAAGTCAAGTGCAAGTCATGTCATTATTTTTCTGATGGCATGGTCTTCTTCAGCAGTGAAGGATAAATACAACCCACTCTCATTGAGAAGACAAGCAACTGTATGACAATAGGTCATACATGTGTAACATTGCAAAGCACTTCCATAATAGTTATGTTGTAAAAGACCAACCACATTTCCATCTATCCTATCCTGCCCTTCATTTAGTCCATTTTCTCCCTTATCCTGTCCTGCCACAGTAGTGTTTTCCTCTGATTATCCCTTTCTCCAATTTGCTGCCCCTTCTATTATCTTGCCTCTTCTATCCCCTTCCCCCTTGCCTTCCTGCAGGTAAAAGAGGTTTCCATATCCAATGGAGTGTGCGTTATTCCCTCCTTAAGCCAAATCCCATGAGAGTAAGACTCAATTATTTCCTTTCATCTCCCCCCTCTTCCCCTCCATTGTAAAAGCTCTTTCTTCCCTCTTTTATGTGAGATGATTTGCTACATTCTACCTTTCCCTTTCTCTTGCTCCTAGTACATTCCAATCAACAGTAAATTTTATTTTTTTAGGTATTCTCTCTTCATATTCAGCTCATCCTGTGCCCTCTGTCTATGTATACATGTGTATATACATATATATACACACATACACCCATGTACATATACATACCTACACATATATAATATACACATACATACATACCTATACACACCTACATATTTGTATTCCCTCTAACTATCCTAATACTGAAAAAGGTCTCATGAGTTACAAATAACATTTTTCCATGTAGGAATGTAAACAATTCAACTTTAATGAGTTCCTTAAGGTTTTTTTCTGTACCTTTTCATGTTTCTCTTGATTCTTGAATTTTCTATTCAGTTCTAAATCTTTTCAACAAGAATGCTTGGAAGTCCTCTATTTCGTTGAAATTCTATTTTTTTCCCCTGAAGTTAATATTCAGTTTTGCTGGGTAGGTGATGCTTGGTTTTAATCCTATCTCCTTTGACCTCTGGAGTATCATATTTCAAGCTCTTTGATTCCTTAGTGCAGAAGTTGTGAAATCCTGTGTTATCCTGACTGTATTTCCACAATACTTGAATTGTTTCTTTCTGGATGCTTGTAATATTTTCTCCTTGACCTGGGAACTCTGAAATCTGGCTATAATATTTCTAGGAGTTTTCCTTTTGGGATCTCTTTCAGGAGGTGGTCAGTGAATTCTTTCCATTTCTATTTTATCATCTAGTTCTAGAATATCAGTTTTACTTGATAAGTTCTTGGAAGATGATGTCTAGGCTCTTTTTTGATCATGATTTTCAAGTAGACTAATAATTTTTAAATTATCTCTCCTGGATCTATGTTCCAGGTCAGTTGTTTTTCTAATGAGATATTTCACATTGTCTTCTATTTTTTCATTTTTTTTTTTGGTTTTGCTTTGTAATTTCTTGATTTCTCATAAACTCATTAGTTTCCATGTGCTCCATTCTAATTTTTAAAGAGCTATTTTCTTCAGTGAGCTTTTGAACCTCCTTTTCCATTTGGTCAGTTCTGCTTTTTAAAGCGTTATTCTCCTTATTGGTTTTTTGGACCTCTTTTGCCATTTGAGTTAGTCTATTGTTAAAGGTGTTATTTTCTTCAGCATTTTTTGGGTCTCTTTTAGTAAGCTGTTGACTCACTTTTCATGATTTTCTTGCATCGCTCTCATTTCTCTTCCCAATTTTTCCTCCACTTCTCTTACTTGATTTTCAAAATCCTTTTTGAGCTCTTCCATGGCCTGAGATCATTGCATAATTGTTTTTGGATGTAGGTTTTGATGGAGGTTTTGGATGTAGAAGCCTTGACTTTTATATCTTCTTCTGATAGTGTGCTTTTTTCTTCCTCATCTGAAAGGATGGAAGAAAATGCCTTTTCATCAAGAAAGTAACCTTCTAGAGTCTTATTTTTCCCTCTTTTTTGGGCATTTCCCAGCCAGTTACTTGACTTTTGATTCTTTTGTTTAGTGGAGGGTATACTCTAGGTACTTGTAAGTTCTCAATTCATCCACAGTGGCAAAATCAAAGAAGAGGAGTTCCTCCTCTCCTGCCCTGTGCTCTGGTCTATGAGCAACCACAAGCACTCTTTTCTGCCCAGGATTTGTGAGTAGGATTCCCTCTCCACTGCTGACACCTGCTCCACCACTCCAGCACTCCTCCTCAACTCAGGACTGCCTCTCAGAACTGAGACCCAGATCAGGTGCTCAATTCACCCAGAGTCTTTAGGCTGAAGGCTCCAAAAGTGGACACTGTGCCACCCTGGGGATAGAGCTCGGACCAGATTACACTTCCCTTTCACCCAGGTGAAAGAGCTTTCTTACTGACCTTTGAAGCTGTCTTAGGCATTTGTAGGTTGAGAAACCTGGGAACCACAGTTGCCACCCATGATTCTGTGCCCTGAAGCCTGCTCCAGTCCTGTCCATGCATACAGCATGGCCAAGGCTGGTCTGTGCTCTGCTCTGAGACTGGTGTGATAGACCTTTCCTGTTGGCCTTCCAGGCTGTCTTGAACTGGAAATCTGTTTCACTTTGTCAGTTTGTGGTTTCTCCTGCTCTAGAATTTGTTGAGTCATTTTTTTTTACAGATATTTTATGCACTGTGGGGGCAGAGCTAGAGCAGATCCATCCTTCTACTCCGCTATCTTGGCTCTGTCCCAAAATGTCCTATTTCTTGTCCTTACCTCCTGTAGCATCATCAAAAGCATAATTATAATTTTGTTTTTAGCAACACTTTAAAACGATTTTTATTTTCTGATGAAAAATGTGAGGGGAGAAGGTTACTAAAAATCTAGTTCCATTCTTGACTGCATTTTCTAAATACAGATCTTAGTGCTTTGAGGATAAAAGCTTATTAAAAACAGGAACAACAAAAACAGATGCAGCACAATCAGCATCACTACCATCACCTCCCACAACCTCCTATCTCCACCTCCACCTTCTCCACCACCTTCTCCAGTTCCTTCTTCCTTTTCCCCACCTCCCCTTCCTCCTCGTCATCCTCTTCCTCCTCCCCTCCCAAACAATACTACAATGTGGTAGTCATCAAAATAATCTGGTACTAGCTAAGAAATAGAGTGGTGGATCAGTGGAATGGAATAGGCATAGAAGACACAGTAGTAAATAACCATGGTAATATAGTGTTTGATAAACCCAAAGATCCAAACTTTTCAGAGTAGAAATCACTACTTGACAAAAATTGCTAGAAAAAATGGAGAGCAGTTGGGCAGAAACTAGATATAGGCCAATATCTCACACTGGATACCAAGATAAGGTCAAAATGGTACATGATTTAGAAACAAAGGGTATTATCATAACTAAATTAGGGGAACATAAAATACTTTTATGTGTCAGATCTATGTATGAGGGAAGAATTATAATGAAAGAAGAAATAGAGAGCATGATGAGAATGTAAAGTGGATAAATACATTAAATCAAAAGTTTTTGTACCAATAAATCCAATGAAGTCAAGATTAGAAGAAAAGCAGGGAAATGAAGAAAATGTTTGTGGCAGGTTTCTTTGCCAAAGGCCCCATTTCTCAAAGATACAGAGAACTGAGCCAATTTACAAAAGTACAAGCCATTGTCTAATTAATAAATAGTCAAAGGATATGAATGGGCACTTTTCAGGCAAAGAAATAAAAGATATATAGTCATATGAAAAAATGTTCTAAATAACTCTTGATTTGAGAAATACAAATTGAAACAATTCTGAGATATAATTTCAAAAACTAAGAAGACCCAGATTCAAGGATTAGCTAATTTATGTTGTATATGGGTTTCTTTTTTGTATATAGATTGTTAAAAAATCATATTCTCCAGTGTAATATTTGTTAGAAATATTAGAAAACTTTGTTCCAGCCATTCTTTGTATAGATTTGTTTCAAATTTGATTAAACAGAAAATCAGACAATATATGATGATTGGTGTACCTTTTGGTATTTGGTATGATGTTTAGTGTACCAGGAGGTGAGCAGCCTGATTATTAGAAGGCTGCTCAGACTACTAGAATCCCACTGCTGCTTCCAGTGAGAAGACAACCCTGTGGCCTGGGCCACTTGTCTACAGGGTTGTGACTATAGCTGCCAGTGTAGCTGCTCCTGCTGCTTCCTCACTTGCTTGTCCCACAAGACCCTGAGATAGGTAAAAATAGTAAAATGGTATAGGTGATATCTTTTGCTTTGTGTGTAAATTGGATTTTATTGAGACAGAGTTGCACAAAGTTGCCGCCTCACTCCCTGCTCCAGAGTCATCACAGTCTAGTGGAAGGATAGGGTCAAGGGGACTCGGGTCCCTACATGCTCCAATCACAGCTCAAGATGCAATAAATGACTCTGGCATCTTCCACTGTCTAACCAAGTTCTAAGGGATCCACAGCGCTTTCTTCATCTGCCTTCATGGCTATTGGAACAAATTGTTCTCATCTGTCCATTCTACCAGGGTAAGTCTTCACATGTTTGGGGTAGACCCCCCCACTCCCATGCACCTGATGGATGAGACCCCTCAGTTGCCCTCCACCTGAGCCAAGGGTTTACCTGAGATGTGGCCCCTGGGCATGCTACATCCTCTGGGAGCCAGAGGTGAGAGTTAGGTGGAACAGGTGGACACCAGAGGTGGAAAGCAGCCCTGAAAAGGGCAGGGCAGCCCTCACCCCAGAAGCTCTCGTCTTCCCTGCACACACCCTACACCCCTCCCCATCACATTAAGTTGGGTATCACTAGTTGTCTTGTCTTCATCCAGCATCAGCCCCAGGGCCTTCAACTCCTCTGAGAATAAGATGATTTTTTTTTTCCCTAAACACACTTACTTGCCTGTGAAGTAACTTCCTTACAGACACAGTAAGAGTAAAACTTTGTAGAATGATTTCCTATTTGAGGTGAAGTGGAACCATGGACTTACTAATTTCTGTATTTGGTAGGTTGCTTCTTCTGATTGGTGTTAAGGAGGCTTCCTCTCCAAACCGCAGCTGGAGCTTTTTTCTTAAAAACACTAGCTAGTATATAAGACTGAGGCTCTAGTATATAAGACTGAGGCTCCGAACGACACAGGCTGGAATGACGATTATGGCCTTTCACGGTCACTGCCTGAGCGTCGCTGGAATGCTCTTGAGACTGCTCCTGGGGCTATACCTGGCCCAACACGCGCTAGGTAAGGAAGGAGATGAGTTTACCCTCCCGGGGGATGGATCGCGTTCTCATGTCTGGCGGGATGGCTCAGGCAGTGGGAGCGACCTCACGCCACTCCGGCCGGCCACGTGCTGTTCTCTGGTCGCTAAGTCTTGGAGGGTCTCTCTAGATTTGTCGGGGCTGGATGGGCAGCCTGTCGCTGAATGAGGTGGGCTCCTGCAACTCACCTCCCTCGCTTCCAATTCCTTAAATGCACAGACTGTAAGAGGTGATAGAGACCTTAAGAATCATTTAGGCTAATCCCCTCCGCGCCCCTCCCGCCCTTTTAATACAGGGAAAGCGGTCCCAAAGGGGGAACGAGAGACAAAGAGAGCAAGTAACGGAATTGTAATTGGAGTGTAGGACTTCTCCCTGCCTTCCGCCAACTCTTCCCTCCTCAGCCTAGGAAGCAGAGCTAGAAGTATATACATTAATGAGTGATTCTGTCCTGCCGGGCCAGTCTGAAGAGAATTCTGGGCATTCACATCTGTAAAAGCAGGGATTTAGACTAGATAGTCTCGATGTCTGTGACCTTGGTTCCTTCGTTTCCAGAGGATAAAAATGAATGAAGCCCAGAAAGGTTTCACAATATTTAGCAAATGGCAGAGGAAGGACGAGAACCAGCTTGTCATCATAGCTGTTCTCCAGCTGCAGTAGACAGAAACTGAGCTCTGGGATTATATTCTGTGGGGGAGTCAAGAAACCAGGGATCGAGCTCTTTCCCCAACGGAGTTTCCAAGCTAGGAAGGCGAGTAGGACGGGGAATAAAGTAATAATCTGAGGTTTGGGAGGGAATTCAAAGTTCTCGTAACAACCCTCTTTGCAATATTTCTAAATATTGCCTAGCCTCCTGCGGAAAGACCTCCACTGACTGCTCTGCAAGGCACTTCCATCTTTTGCACTGTACCTTTAATTGTTAGGATTTCCACCTTCCTCCTTATATTAGGCTGCCCTATCACTCCTTGGATTTCCTTCATCCAGGGTTTAACTCCTCCTCAAATGAGATATTTTTAGCCGTCATTTGCCTAGCCAATAATTAGAGAGCAGCCGACAAGAAATAGCTCAGTAAAACGTCGTGGGAATTCGTCTTTCCGGGGAGGTGGCAGACAGAGAGGGCACTTACTGATTTCTGTATTTGACGGGTTGGGGGCAAACACAGATTGTTCCCGCCCCGCTTTTCCTGCCCGCAGGGTGTGCCCCTCTTCGTAGTCGGGTTTTCTACACTTGGAGGAAGAGGTAGGCAACTGCTTTCCGGTCAAATTGGAAGGTAGCCAACCATTTTTCTGCCAGCCTGTGCCGCGGAGACCCTTAACTAAAGATTAAAGTTTCAGACTTGAGTAACGGTCATCCCTTTTGGGTCATCCCCTACCCAAGCAGGGGAGTCGCCTTCGCTGGTGAACTCCACAAACCTTGCATTGCTTTACAAATTTCCGTTCCAATGACTCCTCTCCACACCTCTCCCCTGGACCACTGCAACGACCATCTAGTTGGTCTCTCAGCCACCTCTAACGCGTCCTGTACACAACTGCCCAGGCGAGGAAACCGAGGGTCTCACTCGATGCGCTTCTACTCTTGTATGTACCTATATTTGTATACGTTATCTCCCCTTATAAAATGTAGTTTCCTTGAACGCAGGGCTATTTCAATCTTTCTTTTCGTAGCCCGGATGCCTCGTGATTTCTCTAAAGCACGAGTCACTGCTCCACTCAGTAAACTCCAGATGTTTGCTGTTTATTTAGTTGCTGCAGAGATCCTCTCTCAATTCCCACCAATTTCTTTCAAGTCCCTGTTTCTAGTACCCTGATCTGCAGCCAAGGTGAGAGAGAGAGGCTGTACTCTGTGGGATTCTGTGCGCCCTGAAGGGGCGGAGGAGATGTGTACAGCAGGCGAGGAGAAGAGGAGAGCGCACGCGGAGTTGAAGGAGGGGGCGGGGTTCCCTGGCCTTTGGGTGAAGCCCCAGTCTTGGGTCTGGAGAGACTTGGAAATGTGCACAATCGTCCCCCTCTATCTCCGTTCCCTTCCCCGGTATCTCTCCAACACTTCACTTCTGGGCATCTATGACAAAGGACTGGGGTTGGGGAGTTAGGGTTCAATACAGACAAGCTCTTGAAGGGCGATCAGAGCTCCTTGCTGAATGGGTCGGTGGCCCTTTCCTGCTTCCTTTTCTTGCCTAGTTTCGAGCCTCACACACGGGTTCTTAGAACTTGGAGAGACCTAAGTGATCGTTCAGCCCTGCCTCTTCATTGGGCATTGGAGAAAGGCGAGGCACAGAGAGGGGACGAGATTGTTAAATTCACACAGGCAGGAGAACCTGGGTCCTCCTCTTCCTTTCACACAGCCCAGTCCCTGGGAGTGAACCAGGAGGAGGCAGTCTGGGAGTAACTATCAGGACTCTGGAGGTTTCGCTGTTGTTTGTGCTTCATTCTCGAAGAGGACCATGACGTCAGGAAGATGATGCCAGGACTTGAAAGTGAATTGGATTTAAGTGAGGCAAGGCTGTGCAGAGTCACAAGTTTCACTTTCTCCTCCCAATCAGATTCTGGAGTAAGTCTCAAGAGGGCTCTGAGTTCCAGCAGCTCCTTTGTAAGGCTTCCCTTCCTCACTCCAAACCCCTCCCCACCCTCTCCACTGCCCCAAACTCCTCTTGTTGCTGTGGTTTCTGCCCCAACCTCTGTGACTCACAAGACTATCAGTGCTGGGAAGGCTTCATTCATTTATTTATTTGATTCTGAGACATTTCTCCCATGAATGTTCAGAAGTTTACAGACATGGAATCTTCCCATTTCCTTCTTATCTCAATGAGATCCAAACCTTCCTCAAAATTTTCTTTCCATACTCAGAATTGAACACTTCACTTACCCATACTACTTTCTCAGTGAGAAGGTTTTAAAAGACTCTTTAATTCCTTACAATCAAAGTACTGAATTGGAGTCAGAAGATGAAGGCTCAAAAAGCCGGTTCAACTATTTGAAAGCTCTGTGTGACCTTGACTAAAGAGTGCATACTCCCAGAGATATATCTGAAAAATTCGGGGTCAGATTAGATGAACACGAAAGCCCTTCCTAGCTTTAAGTCAATGATATGATGCTTTCTCATTTTCCACATTTGCAAGTGTGTGGGCCATACCTGTGAGATTCTGGTTTGGAAATAGCTCAGAAGGGTGTGGTGGCCTAGGTTCTGACTCACAGTTAGGGCCCTGGCGGCCTAGCTTAGAAATAATTGGCAAGTACCCAACCCAGTACCCAGCCCAGATCCTTGATGCTCCAATCTGCTGGCCTCCAAGTCACTCTTCCTTCTTTCTCTAGAAGAATACATGGCCTGAAGTTTGTCCTTCCAACCTACATGATCTTTGGGACTGCAATATGGATGACCATGTCTCCTCAAACACCTATAGAGAGATGGATGAGAGATACATGGGTAGAGAGGAATAGATGATAGAAATGGATAGAGATGAAGAGACAGGTGACAGATTGGTAGAGAAAGCATTTATGAAGTGCTTTCTATGTGCCCTACACTGGGCTAAGTACTGGGGTCACAAAGACAAGAGAACAAGGGGGTCCCTGTTGTGAAGGCGCTAGCATTCTAATGAGAAAGACAAAACTTAAAGGGGACTTGAAAGGGGGGAAGGAAAGAAAAGTGTCCCTGAGGGGGATGGAGCAGACCAGAGGATGATCTAGAAATGGAGAGGGAGTGAGCCAGGCCTGTGCCTGTATAAACTGAGTTCATCAAACTCCTCCTTCCCATGACCTTCAGCTTCATTTTACCTTAGCCGCTGACAGGGATGGTGACACCTTAGATCGGACCCACATCCAGAACTGAGCCACCTCCCTCAATGATTCTGAACCCAGTAATGAACTTTTCTTATCATAATCGAATGTTTTTCATCTCTCCCTTAGTCTCCTTCCATCTAAAACTGATCTTCATTGTCACAGTAACTTCTATTCCCTCCATCCTTGTCCTCAAGTAATACAATGTAAGTTTAAAAATCCAATCTCACCTGGCCCCTGCTGCTAAAACTTGTATTCCTCCTTGATTTTTGCTCTTCCCCTCTCCTCAGTGACTTCTCTTTCCACCCCAATACCTGTTGACTTCTCTCTCTCTCTCTCTCTCTCTCTCTCTCTCTCTCTCTCTCTCTCTCTTTCTCTCTCTCTCTCCTCTTACCCCATGTCCTTGCATCTTACTTTCCTTTAAAAACAAGGGTGAAAAGCTCAGAAAAGCTTTTATTTCCATTTTTTGCCTCAAGAATCCTATACATATTTACCCACTCTCTGTTCTTTCATTTTTATTTTTTGGTAGCTAGGTGGTACCTAAGATAGTGCCCTGAGCTAGGAATCAGGAAAATCTACATTCATATCTGGCCTCAGACCCTGCATAAGTCACTTCAGCTTTGTCTGCCTCAGTTTCCTTAACTCTAGAATTGGGATAACAATAGCACTTATTTCCTAGGTTGGTATCAGAATCATATGAGATAATATTTGTCAAAGTACTTATCACGGTGCCTAGCACATAATAGGACCTTAATTAATGCATATTCTCTTCCCTTCTCTCAGTTCTCTTTCCTTCCTCCTTGCAAAGGCCAAACCCTTTAGATGTGCCCCCTATCCCACTGTCTCCTTCAGGAGCTTGTTTAGGGTTAGGAAAGGCTTGTCATGGTGAAACTGAGTTTTGAAGGAAGCTAGTAGGCAGAGGTGAGAAGGGAGCTCATCCCAGGCACGAAGGACAGCCTGTATGAAGGCATGGAAACTAGAGATAGACTAGCTCTCTTTCTCACTTCCATGTCCAATCAGTTGACCTGAGTTCAAATCTCACTTGATATACTTAACAGTTGTGTGAACCTAGGCAAATCATTTAACCTCTTACTACCTCACTTTTCTCATCTGTAAAGTGAGGATCATGTTAACACTTACCTCCTAAGGTTGCTATGAAGATTGAGTGAAATAGTATCTGTAAAGCACTTTGGAAACTTTAAAGTGTTATTCAACTGAGATAGCTATCTTACTATAACATCTCTTACCTCTTGACGCTTCTCTACCTTCACACAGCCTTTCCCCTAGTTCA
The DNA here is from genome assembly GCA_023548195.1 of Bettongia penicillata ogilbyi. Classification (NCBI taxonomy): domain Eukaryota; kingdom Metazoa; phylum Chordata; class Mammalia; order Diprotodontia; family Potoroidae; genus Bettongia; species Bettongia penicillata. The sequence goes on along the minus strand of JAJHZJ010000592.1, from coordinate 1,631,034 downwards.
GGTACTCTTCACTTTTTTCCTGGACTACTATAAAGGCCTCCTCATCTGCTGTTTGCTCATCTTCTCCCCCCTTTCCAGTCTATCTATTGTTACACAGCTGCCAAAGGTTCTGGTCTGACTGCCATTTCCTCGATTAAAAACCCTCAATAGCTCTCTGTTACCTACAGAGTAATATGTAGTCTCTTTAATGTGGCACTTGGAGTTCTCCACAATTTTTTTTCTTTCTAGTTCTATTTCCTACTGCTTCCCTGAATGGACTCTATGTTCTAACAAATAATTCTTTTCTAAACTCAGTATTCCATTTCCCACCTCAAGACATTTGCATAAATCATTCCCCAGTCCTGGAATCTTCTCCCTCCTCTTTCTCTCCTCTGCCTCAGACTTTGTCTTACTTTATGGATCATTTTAGATGCCACTTTCTGCCTGAAACTTTTACTTGTCCTCCCAATTCTTAGGGCTCCTTTCTGCCTTCATTTTCCTCATATTATAGCTATGATATATCATCCAGGTAGAATTCAGTCTAAGCTAGTAGAAGGCTAGAAACTTAAACAAACATGCCTGGAGATTTTGCATGTTTGGTTCCAGACTACAGCAATAAAGAAAATATCATGAATCCCATGAATTTTCTGGTATTCTAGTGTGTATAAAATTATGTTTACACTGTGTTTTAGTCTATTAAGTGTGCAATAATAGTATGATGTCTAAAAAAACCCAATATACATACTGTAATGAAAAAATACTTTATTGCTAAAAAATGCCAACAACCATCTGAACCTTTAGCATGTTGTAATCTTTTTGCTGGTGAAAGCTGTTGCCTGGATGTTGATGGCTGCTGACAGATCAGGGTCATCATGATTACTTGAAGGGAAGAGTGGCTCTGGAAATGTCTTACATTAGACAATGAAGTTTGTCACTTTGACTAGCTCTTTCTTTCGCTTGAACACTTAGAGGCCATTGTAGAGTTATTAATTTATGGTCTAATTTCCATATTGTTGTGTCACAGGGAATAGGGAAGTCTGAGGAGAGGGAGAGAGATGGGGAATGAGTCAGAAGGTATACATTATTCGATTGTGAAATCTTATATGGGCATAGTTCTTGGTACCCCAAAACAATTCAAATAGTAACATTGAAGATCACTGACAACAGATCACCATAACAGATATAGCAATAATGAAAAATTTGAATTATTTATGACAGTTACCAGACAAAGTGAACACATAGTGTTGGAAAAATGGTGCCAAAAGACATACTCAATGCAGGATTGCCACAAACATTCAATTTGTAAAAAAATTTAACATCTGTGAAGCATAATAAAGTGAAGTGTAATAAAACCAGGTATGCCTGTACCATATTTTGTTAAAAATTGTATACTGTTTTAAAAAATATTTAATTAATTTGTTTTCAGTTTTTAACGATCACTTCCAGAAGTTTTAAATTTTCTCCCTCCCCCTCTCTCCTCCTTTCCATGATGGCATGCAATCTTATATGGGTTCTACACATACAATATTATTAAATACATTTTTACATTAGTAGTGTTGAATAGAGGAATTAAAATGAATGGGAGAAACCATGAGAAAAACCAAACCAAATCAAAACAAAACATGACACAAGAGAAAATCATCTGCTTCATTCTGGAATCCAGTTCCATAGTTCTTTCTATGGATGTGGATGGCATTTTGCCTCATGAATCCTTTGGGAATGTCTCAGGTCCTTGCATTGCTGTGAAGGGCTAAGTCTATCAGAAGCAGTCCTCACACACTGTGGCTGTTACTGTGTATAATATTCTCCTGGTTCTGCTCATTTCACTCAACATCAGTTCATAGAAGTCTTTCTAGGTTTTTCTGAAGTCCTTTTGTTCATCATTTCTTACAGCATAATCGTATTCCATTATATTCATATGCCACAACTTGTTCATCTTTTCCCCAGTTGATGGGCATTCCCTTGATTTCCAGTTCTTTGCTGCCACAGAAAGAACTGCTATAAATATTTTTGTATATGTGGGACCTTTCCCCATTTTTTTGATCTCTTTGGGATATAATCCTAGAAGCAATATTGCTTGGTCGAAGGCTATGCACATTTTTGTAGACCTTTGGGCATAGGTCCAAATTGCTCTCCAGAATGGTTGAATCAGCTCTCAGCTCTACCAACAATGAATTAGTGTCCCAACTCTCCCACATCTTCTCCAACATTTATTATCTTCCTGCATTGTCATGTTAGCCAATCTAATAGGTGTGATGTGGTACCTCAGAGTTGTTTTGATTTGCATCTCTGAGATCAATAGTGATTTAGAGCATTTTTTCATATGATTATAGATAGCTTTAATTTCTTCCTCTGAAAATTGCCTGTTCATATCCTTTGACCATTTATCCATTGGGGAATGACTTGTATTCTTGTAAATTTGACTCAGTTCTCTATATATTTTAGAAATGAGGCCTTTATCACAGACACTAGTTGTGAAAATTCCCAGTTTTCTGCTTCCCTCCTAATCTTGGTTGCACTGGCTCTGTTTGTGTAAAAACTTTTCAGTTTAATTAATTCATTTTGAACTTCATAATGTCCTCTATCTCTTGAAAAACTGTATACTGTTTTCATTTTCCATTTCTAATATGTTGCCCAATGCCTTGCACCTTAGAGATACTTATAAACTACTTTCTGAATTAGATCTTCCCCATCCTGTGACTCTATTGCCTAGCCCTCTTGGTGCTACAGGAGGCTGATGTCTTTGGTTTTAGCTCACATTCTGTCTACTCTCATTCTTGTAGGTTTCCTGGAAGTGAGAATGGATGGGAAGGCTCAGATTGTATCCCTCAATGAAAATGTCACCATCCTCTGTGTATTATCTGGTTATGGTTCTCGACCCTTGGACATCAGTGTCATTGGTGTCAGGTGGTACCTGAGAAGGTCAAACTCTGACAAGGAAGAAAAAATCTTTAAGTACAATGGAAGAAACCAGATTCAGTTTAGACCGGGAACCAGCATCTCAATGTCAGGGCTGAGGAGGGGAGATGCCTCACTCCATCTGTCCCATATCCAGCTTCAAGAAGAAGGGGAGTACAGGTGTGAAATAATCATCCCTCCTAATAGAGCCCAGGGAACAGCCTACCTGATCGTTGTGGGTGAGTGAGAAGGGACCTAATCTCTAGTGTACCCTGTGTGTTGGATGGTTGAAAATTATTGACAGTTGGAAATGTCCCTCTGGGCAGAGGGTGGAGTGAGATGGTGGACTCTATGTTAATTGAGCAATGAATCCGTAATGACAACATTCCTTTCTAGAGCCCTTTGGAGATTTACAAAGCACTTTCCTCACGATAAACCTATGAAGGAAAGATTGCTATCCCCATTTTTTTTTTTTGAGGAGGAAGCTGAGGAGCAGAAAAGTGATTTCCCCACATTTCCACAGAAAGTTATCCAAACTGGGACTATAACCCAGAGCTTCTAGCCTCCAAAGTCCATTGATTTTTACCCTGTACCTCAATCCAGAGTATTTATTGAGTCCCCCCCTGAGTACAACTCATGACACTGTCTAGTATGGTGGTCTGAACCTTGGAGTGGCTGCTATCTTCCTGAGTGGAGCAAGAATCTATATGTAGGAAATTCTAAATGTTTGGTGCATTGAAATATGGGGCAGGGGGAGAGGTTCCGGGGCCCCCATCAGCAGAAATGTGTTTTACTTTGTGTGACTCTGGGAAACACATTTCTACCTGTGTACCTCTTTTTCTTCATCTGTAAAATCATCCTGAAGAATATTTTTTTTGTAGTCTTCTATTGAATTAGCATAGATGAAGAGTACCTCTGTGTGTATGTGTATTTGTGTATTCTGGAGTGTGGGGGACGATATCCTTTAATGCATGAGGGTATGTTGAGAAGGGAACCTTCTGGAACAGCGCTTAGCACAGTACCTGGCACACAGTAGGTGCTTTATAAATATCTATGATGGTCTGATTGGTTTTCAGTGTCCTCTTAGCATGATCTCAATCTGAGTCTTATCTCCTTATAGCTCCTTCCTCCAGCATCTTGTTGCCACAAGAAAGTGTAGTGGAGAAGAAGAAAACATACATCCTGGACTGCACTGTGGCAGGGTTCTATCCTGAGTCAGTTCAAGTCTTCTGGAAAAATGTAATTGCAGGGATCCACTCTCCAGATATGGACAATTCTGAATACCTCTACAAGAGTTCCATTTGGAAAGATAATGGTACATTCAGTGGCAGCAGCAGCTTTATTCTGTTCCCAGCTTTGGAAAACAATGGAACCATCTACCAGTGTGTAAATCATAAATCACCATTGATCCCACTGCAGAACAGGACTACCTTGACTGTGACAGGTATCAGTCCACTCTAGCTTTGCAGAGTCTTCAGTTCAATGGAGTGAATTTTATATATTGTTCTTGCTCACTTGAAAAACTAGGCTTAATTGTATATTGAATTATTGAACATTCCTTACTCATTCTCTCTTTTTTCCTTTTCTCCTCTTTGCCTCTTTTCCTCTCCTTTCCTAGATTTCTGTCATTTTTGGTTCATTTCCACCCTTTGCTTCATTTTGTCTTTTTCCTTTTCTTTTTGCTTCTACTTTTTCTCCTATTTTCATCTGTTCTTCTCCTGTTCCCCTCCTATCCTCTGTTTCTATCTTTAACTCTTTCTCTCCTTTGCTTTATTGTCTCTCCTCCCTTTGGTCTTCCTCCTCTCCCCTGGGCCTCTCTATCCCTGCCTTTCATGTTTATATTTGGGCACAAAAATCTTACTTCATGGTAATCATATTGCATTGTATGAACCTTAGACATAAAGTTATTCTAAGTTTTGTGTCCTATTGAAGCCTGAAGCTCTACCACAGACTACATAAAATTGATACCATAGCATAAATAACTAGGTATTTCTAAGCAAGTATCCTCCAAAGGCAGTGAAACTTAGTGATGATGATCACTGAGATAGCCATCTGAATTTATTCCCTCCTTTCATTTGCAGAGCTCTCAAGTGCTACAGTCTGGATGATCATTGCCTTCATACTACTGGTGATATGGTTATATTTCTGTGTTTGGGAACGTTGTAGAAAAGGTAAGAGACTCTTTAGGGTGATGAAGGGAAGGAATACACTGGGAAATGTAAGTGATCTTAAATAAAAAGTATCAATCAAATTTATTTTAAAAACTTTTAACAAGAGAGGTAAGGGGCTGAATTGAGCCCAGCATCTCTCAGTTGTTCCCTAGTAGGAGGATAGGGGAGCATAGAGGAGGTGATTGGTTGGTTGGTTGTTATCCTTCATCTTCGAAGAGGTCCAAAATGGCATCACCATTGTAAGGTGAAATTTCAGTGTGTCCCACTGTGGCTGATCAGATAGAGGAAATGAATAGGGATACTGAAGGAAATACACAGTGTTGGTGGTTGTTACCATTCCGAATGGAAATCTTTACTTGTATTTGACCTTACTCTCAGGAAAAACTCCAGATTCAATTCTAGAACAAATCTGTTTTAGACTAGAGAGTCTTTGATGTCATCAGTTTGGGAATGAATAAGTGAGAATCCATCCTTAGAGTTCAAAAGGAGGTAGTGCTGTGTGGTAGAAATGAGGACTTCCTAAAGCATCACCCCTAGTTTAGGGAGATCCAGATTTGAATCCTGACTATGACCTTATCTTAGGCCATTCATTTAAACTTTCTAGACCTTGGTTTGTCATTTCTAAAATGGAGATCCTGGATTGTATGATCTCTAGGGTCTTTTGCAACTTTAATAGTCTATGATCCTGAAGGATTCATGACCTCATTGCTGTAGGTTCCTTTTCCACCAATTCAGGTCACTCATAGTCCCTTCCCACTTTAGTATACAGTCGTAGCAGTCAACAGTCTCCAGTGGAAAACTGGTTTATTCTTGAATGAAATTATGAGTTTTTCTTGAGAACAGGGTCTAATCCAAGGAAAGAGCTTCCCACTCCCAGCTAAGAAGCCTCTACTAGCTACATCTGTCCTTAGGTGAGAGATGTACAGTTTACCCCAGACTTATACTCTAGCTCTTGCCAGCTCATAAGAACCACTGGCATAGACTCTGAAAATCCAGTGTCATCCCCTCCATACTATGAAAATTGAAGGCCTTGGAAGAGGTTTCTATTAGATGAATTTTAATAAAGGTAAGTACTATAATTCAGATTTCCCTCATTTTACATATTATAAAATTTTTTATTATGATCTTGACAAACATGAATATTTTCATGTGGAAAGGACAGAAGAGTATTGGAAATAAAATTATGAATTTACATTATGTAATAATTGTTTTTGAATTATATGTGGAATTTTGGTAGCTTAGAGTGGTGAGTGAAGAGCCCACCTTTGGAATCAGGAAGAACAGGTTCAGAGCAGGCTTCTGACCCACACTGGCTGAATGACCCTGAGTAAATCATTTAACATCTCTGGGCAATGCTCTGAGACTGTAAGTGGAAAAGAAGGTGCCAGTTTGCACTGGAAGAGGGAGCTTCCCCTTCTGGGAGTTCCCTATCATAATGAAATCACAGTTGTCTTTCCTGTCCCTGTCCCCTAATGTAGTTCCCACTGTCCTGTGTGTCAGCTTGTGTCCACTTCTGAACTTTCTCCTGCTCTCTTTCACATATTTTATTCATTTTTTTCTGTTTCAAGAGTACCTTCGTAGATAATTGCCATCAAATTTGTCGCTCATCAAACAGATGCACTCTTGGTCCCATTTCATTTTGTTTGTCCTTTATTCTTAAAGAGGACCATCACATCAAGATGATGACATGAATTTCAGTTGACTTTGACCTGAGTGATAGAGGGCTGCGCAAGGTCACCAGCCTCACCTTCTCCTCTAGAGCATTCATCCCCATTTCATAGATATGGTGACTGAGGCTGAGAGAAGTTAATCAATCAATCAATCAGGGTTTACTAATGTGTTAGGCACTGTGTTAAGGTTAAATTAAATGATCACAGTCATACAGAAAGTTCATGAGCCATTCACCTTTCCTGACTCCTTCTGTTATCCCTGACTATATCTGCTGTATCCAAGAGGTAGGACATATATTGGGAAGGGCAGGGACCCACCAGGTCCCTGGTACCTGGCAGCCAGATTCAATGCATGGAATGATTGTTCCAGTGGTCCAGGGACCCAGTTGCTTCTGTGACTCACCAGGTGTCCTTGGGCAAGTCACTGCCCCTTTCTAGACCTCAGTTTTTCAATGTCTAAAATTGGGACAATGAGCTGAGAGAGGTGAATTTGCTCAGAATTGCTATGGCTCCTCTGATGGAAGCAGTAAATATATACTTATAAGAATCCTTCTTCCTTCTCTCTTGGAGATGCAGAGAGCCTTGCCCATTCTTCTTCACAGGTACCAAACTTGAATTATAATTGGAAGGGACCTGGATCTCGTTCAACCCCTTCACTTTACATTGCAGAAATGGAGGTCCAGAAAGAAATAAATTCTTAACAAAAACTCACATCCAAGCACACAACTCCTGCTCAAAGTACATAGCATGATGCTTCTAAAAATAAAAATGATAATAATAAATTACTTTTCTCTTCTGCTGTGAGGTTCAAGGAGCCTTTCACTCATCACAGCCCCTGGCAGGGAATTAGTGCAAGCATTCTTATCTTCATTTTGTAGATGAAGGATCTGAGAGTCGAAGAATTTGTGGTCAAGTTCCCACATACAGGCAATGACAGTTGCAGGACTTAGGACCTAGGTCTTTGACCTCTCAGGCTAGAGCTCTGCCTCCCCACTTTGGGTGGACTCATTCTCTCTGTCCTTGGTCCTGTTAGGATTGGGAGCTGGGTGAGGTGAGAAGTCTCTGGCTCAGCTGTTTGTTGTATTTTTATCTTACTCAAAATCATACATCTCTCTCCTCAGTGGCACCTGACTTGAGCCCACTCCCAGCAACAGAGTATCTCAAGCACCAGGAACTGAAGACTTTCCACTTTGTGATTTGGCACTACAGGCCCAAACCTCTGATGCTGAAGCTTTTCCTAAAGACCAACACCTTGAGTGAGGAAGAGCTCCTCATTAGGTGGAGGACTCAGGCTATGGAAAGGGAGGAAAACTTAGAATCCATGCAGCTGATGGAAACCCAGTCAAAGTTCACCTTGAGTGCTGTAGTCTCAGACCTAAAACATAATTTCTTTGGAATATCAGGTAGTATCACCTTGGTGCCTGATCTGGCTGCATTCTCAGAAGCAGATCTCCTTCTCCAGGTAGAACATTCAGCCCTGAAGACCCCCCTCAGAAGGAAGATCCATCTGAAGGTCATAGGTAAGTTGAGGGCAGGAGGTGACTTTTAATTGCATTCTAAGGGTTATTCCCACATTTTCTGTGCCTTTAGAGTGCCTCAAACAGCTTGTGTTTAAGATAACCAACTTTGATGGGAAGGTAGCAATGCCCATGTCTGGGTTAAAGGAGACCATTCCAGTCCGGTCCAGACCAGTTCAGTTCACAACTCTCATAGAATTGTAGACTTTCAGAGTTGGGAAAGATCTCTGAACTTACCTTTCCCAACTTTTACCTGAGCAATTAGCTATTCTCTAATGACTTAATAAAGTTTATCTTTTGCTATCACCCTTAAGATTTATAAAGATTTTCATCATAACAACCCTGTCATTATAACAATAGCTAGAATTTATATAGCACATTGGGTTTATAAAGCACTTTATAAATATGATCTAATATTCTCCTCACAACTCTGGGAGGTAGGTGTTATTTTACAGATGAGGATACTGGAGCAGAGAGAGATTAAGTGACTTGCCTGGGCCATACAGCTAGTTAATGTTGGAAGCAGAATTTGAATTCAGGTTTTTCTGCCTCCAGGTCCAACATTCTATCCACCTAGGAAATATTTCATTAACCCTACTTTACAGGAAGGGAGACTGTTCTGAGATACAGAGAAGTTAAGCAACTTGGCACAACACATATAACAAGCATCACAAGTGATATTTCTCACATCTTATAATCTAGTCTCTGCTTGAAGATCTTTAATAATGGGGAACTCATTACCCACATAGAAAGCTCAGTCTTATTTTTTTAAAAATAAGACTTCTTCTGTTCTTCTTACTTTTTATTATTTTTAAAATTATTTTTTATTTTTAAATTTTATTTTATTATTATTTTTGATTAGGAAGCTCTTTGTTTTCCTTCCCTTCCATCTCCATCCCAAATGAACAATAACAATAACCGTTATAACATGCACAGTCAAGCAAAGCAAATTAAAGCAAATTCTCCTTTTGGTCATGTCCAAATATGCATATCTTAGTCTGTATCTTGATCCATCACCTCTGTGTGAGAAGGTGGGCAGCACCCTTCATCATCAGGCCTCTGGAATTGCTCATTTCATTGATCAGAGTTCCCAAGTATCTCATAGTAATTTTTCTTTATGATGGTGTTATTGTACAAATTGTTCTGTTTTTGCTTGCTTCCCTCTGCATCAGTTCATACAAGTCTTCCCAGTTTTCTCTGAAATCATCCATTTTTTCATTTCTCATGGCTCAATAATTCTCTAATTCACTTCACTTTATGATAATTCTTCGTTAGAAGTTGTTTTTTTCCTCTCTATACTTCACTGAGTTTTACCTATGGTAATTTTACCTAATTCTACCCTCTAAGGCCAATTGAAGTAAATGTAACCACTTTCTGAAGGCTATTCCTTCAAACACTTAAAAATAGCTGTCATGTTTTTTCTTGTACAGGCTAAACATCTTCACCTGTAGCGATTGATTGATGAATGGCCTGGCCTCCACTATATCTCTGTCTTCTTCCTTTGCAAATGGTCTGGCTGGTCAATGTTCCTCCCAAAATGTGACAGCCAGAACTGATCATCATACTTCAGTTACAAACAACTCAAGAGAAATGGTGGCCACTAAACCACATGCAAGGATTCAGTTAGAAAGTCACATGTGCACATTATTCATGTTTTATCATATTTTTATTTATTTTGTTAAAATCTTAACAAACATTCTGGTAAAATATTAATATTTGTTACAAAGTCTTTCCCAGTTACATTTTAATCTAGTCTGGGTCACATTTGGGAGTGTTGCTGGCTGTATTATGGCCTCTGGACCATGCGTTTGACATGTCTGTTCTAAGCAGGGCACTTATCAGGTATGGGGATGGGAGTGGTGATAAGGTATTACGTGCTGTGACAAACCTACCTCTTATTTTCAGCAGCTTATTGTGTAATAATGACAATAACTGGAATCTCATAGTGTAAGTGTGTTTAGTGCTTTCAGGTTTACAGAATTTTTCCCTCACAACCACGCAGGGAAGCTATAGTTACAACACGAACTCCTTGAGGGCAGAGACTCTCTTTTGTCTATTTTGTATCCCAGTGCTTAGCCCTGTGCCTAGCACATAGTAGGCATGTAATAAGTGTTTGTTGACAGAGTGACTTATGATGAACAAACTCTGTTTCAGAGAAGTGAAGTGATTTGTAAGGAGACAACTAGCAAACACTGGTCTGAGTAAAGTTGGACTTCAGCTCTGTGTCCTTCTGACTCCAAATTCTGTGTTCTTTTTCTTCCATGGCGCTGCCTCCTTAAGTCTCTATAGGAAAATAGAACTTATATAACAAAACTAGAAAATAATATGTGATAGAGAATTGAATTGAGCTGCAGTGCCCTTAACTGGACAGTAAGTTTGCATAATATTTTTTACACTATTTTACCTGGTGATCTCATTAGCTCCATGTATCCACTTTCAGTCTCCCCCATGACTTGCAGTCTTGAATCTCCAACTGGTTATTGGACATCTTGAAATGGATTTCCCATAGACACCTCAAGCTCAAACCTGGCCAAACCTGAACTTGTTATCTTTCCTCCCTCACCCTCCCCTCTCCTTAACCATTCTTTTACTATTGAGGGCACTATCATCTTCCCACTTGCTAATTCTCAAAACCTAGATATCATCTGTGACTCTTCTCACCTCTCACCCCATATTCAATCAATTGCCCAGTCGGGTGTAATGTACATAACATTTTTTATGATTCTTTCTCTTCTCTGACACTGCCACCAGATTATGTTGATGTAAGCCTCATGACTCAACTATTGTAACCAGCTGGTTGCTTTCTCTTCCTCAAATTTCTTCCCACTTTAGTCTGTTCTCTACTCAGCTACCAAAGTGATTTTTGAAGCGCAGAATTGATTATGTTTTGAGCCACTCATTGCAACCCTCTCACCAACCAACTCCAGAGTTTTGCTATCACCTCCAGGATTAACCATAAAATTCTCTATTTGGTATTTAAAGCACTTCACAACCTCTTCTACCTCCTAAGTTTCTAGTCTTCTTTTTCTTGCTCTCCTCCATGTATCCTTTAGTCTAGTAACATTACTTTCCTTGCTATTCCTTGAACAAGATACTCCATCTCCTGCCTCTGGGGATTTCCACTGGTTGTCCCCTATTCCTGTACTGCTCTCCCCCTTAACCCCCACCTCTTGGTTTCTCTGGCTTCTCTCTGGTCTCAGTGAAAACCCCACTGTTTTGTTTTGTTTTTTGGGTATTTTTTTATGAGAAATGGCTATTTACTTATTTATTGTTTTTTTAAAAAAATTTTTAACTTTTTACATTCATTTTCACAAAATTTTGATTTCCAAATTTTCTCCCCATTTATCCCCTCCTGCCACCCCAATATACCAAGCATTCTAATTTTCCCTATCACCAGTCTGCCCTCTCTTCTATCATCCCTCCCTTCTCTTGTCCCCATCTTCTCTTTTGTCCTGTAGGGACAGATGACTTTCTATTCCCCATTAACTGTATTTCTTATTTCCTAGTAGCAAGAACAATACTAAACATTTGCTCCTAAAACTTTAAGTTCGAAATTCTCCCCATCCCTCCCTCCCCACCCATTCCCTTTGGGAAGGCAGACAATTCAATATAGGCCATATCTGTGTAGTTTTGCAAATGACTTCAATAGTAGTTGTGTTGTGTAAGACTAACTATATTTCTCTCCATCCTATCCTGCCCCCCATTGTTTCTATTCTGTCTTTTGATCCTGTCCCTCCCCGAGTGTTGACTTCAAATTGCTCCCTCCTTCCATTGCCCTCCCTTCCATCATCCCCCCAACCCTGCTTATCTCCTTCTCCCCCACTTTCCTGTATTGTAAGATAGGTTTTCATACCAAAATGAGTGTGCATTTTATTTCTTCCTTTAGTCGAAAGTGATGAGGGTAAACTTCATGTTTTTTTCTCAGCTCTCCTCTTTTTCCCTCCACTAAAAAGTCTCCTGCTTGCCTCTTGAATGAGGGATAATTTACCCCATTCCATTTCACCCTCTCTCCTCCCACTACATTTCTCTCTCACCATTTATCTTAATTTCTTTTAAGATATGGTCCAATCCTATTCAATTCACTCTGTGCTCTCTGTCTCTGTATGTGTGTGCATGCACATGTGTGTGTGTGTATGTGTATGTGTATGTGTATGTGTGTGGTCCCACCAACTACCCAGATACTGAAAAGTTTCAAGAGTTACAAACATTGTCTTTCCATGTAGGAATGTAAACAGTTCACCTTTGGTAAATCCCTAATGACTTCTCTTTGCTGTTTACTTTTTCATGCTTCTTCTCATTCTTGTGTTTGAAAATCAAATTTTCTTTTCAGCTCTGGTCTTTTCATCAAGAATGCTTGAAAGTCCTCTCTTTCATTGAAAGATCATATTTTCCCCTGAAGTATTATACTCAGTTTTGCTGGGTAGGTGATTCTTGGTTTGAGTCCTAGTTCCTTTGACTTCTGGAATATCCTATTCCATGCCCTTCAATCCCTTAATGTAGAAGCTGCTAGATCTTGTGTTATCCTGATTGTATTTCCACAATACTGGAATTGTTTCTTTCTAGCTGCTTGCAACATTTTCTCCTTGAGCTGGGAGTTCTGGAATTTGGCCACAATGTTCCTAGGAGTTTCTCTTTTTGGATCTCTTTCAGGTGGTGATCGATGGATTCCTTCAATACTTATTTTGCCCTCTGATTCTAGAATCTCAGGGCAGTTTTCCTTGATAATTTCATGAAAGATGATGTCTAGGCTCTTTTTTTGATCATGGCTTTCAGGTAGTCCCATAATTTTTAAATTGTCTCTCCTGGATCTATTTTCCAGGTCAGTTGTTTTTTCCAATGAGATATTTCACATTCTCTTCCATTTTTTCATTCTTTTGGTTTTGTTTTGTGATTTCTTGGTTTCTCAGAAAGTCATTAGCCTCTATCTGTTCCATTCTAATTTTGAGAGAACTATTTTCTTCAGTGAGCTTTTGAACCTCTTTTTCCATTTGGCTCATTCTGCTTTTGAAAGCATTCTTCTCCTCATTGGCTTTTTGAAGCTCTTTTGCCAATTGAGTGAGCCTATTTTTCAAGGTGTTATTTTCATCAGCATTTTTTTGGGTCTCCTTTAGCAAGGTATTGACCCCTTTTTCATGCTTTTCTTGCATCTCTCTCATTTCTCTTCCCACTTTTTCCTCCACTTGTCTAACTTGATTTTCAAAATCCTTTTTGAGCTCTTCCATGGCCTGAGCCCACCAGACATCCACCTCGGATGTCTGGGATACAGAGGCTACGACCTCCACGTCCTTCCCTGATGGCAAGCATTTCCTCATCAGAAATGAAAGGAGGAAGAAACATCTGTTCCCCAAGAAAGTAGCTCTCTATGGTCTTATTTTTCTTCCTTTTTCTGGGTATTTTCCCAGCCAGTTACTTGATTTCTGAGATTCCTGTCCACTCCTGCCTAGATCTGCCCAGCTAGTGCTTGGGGTCTGAGATTCAAATGCTGCTCCCCAGCCTCAGGGCTTTCTGTGGCGGCCGTGGCTGCTATTCAAAGTGAGCTTAAGTTCTGGTGCTCAGGTGGGGGCAGGGCCACCTCCTAGGCTCAGTTCCCTCAGGGGGTTTATGCAGAGACCTTCGGTAATGGCCCTGAGCTGGCTGCCGCTGCCTCTGCAGCTCCCTCCACTGCTGCCTCCTGAGGGAGCCCGAGTCACAGAGACACCCTGCTTCCCTCTCGGCCAGCCCAGAAGTCTCTCTCACTGACCTGTAGCGCCTGTGGGTGGAGGGACCTTCATGGCTGCCAGAGGTTCGGTCCCTGAAGCCTGCTTGGATCTGCTCCTCTGGGTCTGTGCAGCCATGGCTGGGTGGGCTCCGCATCTGGAGCACGACAGACCTTTGGGGTCAGTTTTTCAGGGCTCTCTGGAATGGAAATCTCCTCCACTGTGTTCCTGCACAGCTTGCACTGATCCAGAATTTGTGAGGAGTTCTTTTTACAGGAAATTTATGGGCTGTGGGTTCGGAGCTAGCATACAGTGAGTCTTTCTACTCTGCCATCTTGGCTCCTCCCCTCTTTTTTGGGCATTTTTGCAAGACAGTTGGGGTTTAGTGACTTGCCCAGGATCACACAGCTAGTAAGTGTCAAGTGTCTGAGGCCGGATTTGAATTCAGGTGCCCTTGATTTTAGGGTCATTGCTGTCTCTGTTGTACCACTTAGCTGCCCATGAAAATTCTACTTCTTGTAGGGAGTATTTCCCAATCCTTCAGTGCTAGTAAGATCTGCCTGAAATGATCTTGAGCTTATCCAGTCAGTATCTTGTTTGTACATGGTTATTTGCATGTTGTCTTGGTCATTAGATTTTGAATTCCTTGAGGGCAGGGATTGTTTATTTTTGTTTTTCTTTGTATCCCTAGAGTTTGCCTGACCCATTTTGAATATTTTTTGACTCAACAACATATTGGGCAGTATGGATAATAAATAGAGGTCATAAAGCCATAGCAATTAGAGCAGGAGGGAATTCAGCAATCATTGGGTCTTAGATTTAGAGCCAAAGGGACAGACATAAAGAGGTCATCTACTCCAACTCCCTTACTTTCTAGATGGAGGAACTATATCTTTGAGAGGCAAAAGGAACACACAAGTAGTAGAGGCAGGAAAACTTCCTGTGGAAGGGAGAGATCAGTCATTGTGGGCTGATGGTACTGAGGAACTGTCCTTAGTTTTGGGCCTCTGTTTAGGGACATGCTTCCCCTCTTCCTGTCCATGAAGATTCCCAGCCCCACAGGATTCAGATGTCAGGTCGTGCTCAGAAGGCTTCCATGGCCTTTCCCAACACAACCTCTTCTGTCTTATGCCTTGACTCTAACCCTGGTGCTTTTTCTCTTTCCAGCTTAGCCCAAGCTGAAAAAGATCCAGTGTTCCTCAGACTACCTCCAGCCTGGGGAATATGTGGTCTTGACATGCAGGATCCACTCCTTCTTTCCCAGAGATGTCAGAGTGTCTTGGTATAAGGAGGACAGGCTGATACTGGAAGGTATTGAGACATCAGAGGCTGCAGAGACCTTGGACAATGGACTGCTTTGCTCATGCATCAGCAAGCTGGAGTTCTTTCCTCAGATGGAGGACTTTGGGAGGACATTTACATGTAAGGCTGAGGTGGAAGGGGGTGAGCCTGTGGAGAGGCATTGGGTCCTGCAGGCTCCGGGCAAATCACCATCAAATGTTTCTACAGAAGCATAGCATGATTCTGAAGGTACCATCAACACTAATAAAAAGAAAATAATTCAAAATATTTTTCTGTTATTGATTTATTTTTAGTTTTCAACATTCACTTCCACAAGATTTCAAGTTCCAACTTTTCTCCCCATGCCTCCCCTCTCCCCACTCCAAGACATTGTGCATTCTGATTATCCCTTCCCTAATCTACCCTCCTTTCTATCATGCATCCCCTTCCCTTATATTTTCTTATAGGCCAAGATAGATTTCTATACTCCACTGACTGTATAGCTTATTTCCCAGTTGCATGTAAAAACAGTTTTTAATATTTGTTTTTGAAACTTTGAGTTCCAGATGTTCTCCCTCCCTCCCTCCCTCCCCACCCATCCTCATTGAGAAGGCAAGAAATTTGATATAGGTGTTACATATGTAGTCAGGCAAAACACTTTCATAATAGTCATGTCGTGAAAGACTATATTTCTTTTCATCCTATCCCAACCCCCTTTATTGTATTCTCTCCTTTGACCCTGTCCTTCCTCAAAAGTGTTTGCTTCTGATTACCCCCTCCCCCAATCTGCCCTTTCTACCATCCCTTTCTCCCCTACTTTCCTGTAGGGGAAGCTAGGTGGTGGAGTGGATAGAGCACCAGTGCAGGAGTCAAGAGGATCTGAGTTCAAACAGTCACTAGCTGTGTGACCTTGGGCAAGTCACTTAACCCTAATTGCCTCATCCTGGGTCATCTCCAGTCATCCTGATGAATATCTGGTCACTGAATTCAGATGACTGTGGAGGAGAAGTGAGGCTGGTGACCTGCACAGCCCTCCCTCCCTCAAAACAAAGTGAAGTGCAAGTCATGTCATTATTTCTCTGATGGCATGGTCTTCTTTGGTAATGAAGGATGAATACAACATATATATATATATATATTCCCTCTAACATCCTGAGGAAGGTCTCATGAGTTACAAATATCATCTTTCTATGTAGGAATGTAAACAATTCAATTTTAATAAGTCCCTTATGATTTCTCTTTCCTATTTACTTTTTCATGCTCCTCTTGGGTCTTGTATTCGAAAATCAAATTTACTATTCAGCTCTGATCTTTTCATCAAGAATGCTTGAAAAGCCTCTATTTCAAGATGATAGTCAATGACCTGATACAGTAGGTACAGTGTGACTCACCATTAGAGAAGTTGACCAAGTTATGATTTTAGACAAGAGATCAAGGAAATCTGCTTTTGAAGATAAATGAACTTTCCCCCTTTGGCTGGATTCTTCTTTAACAGAGTTAATGAAAATAAGCACTATACTTTTATCACTGAGATCACAGTCATTTCCTGAGGAAAAATTGGGAACTATCCAAGGCCCTCCACGCAAAGTACAGAGTCACATATAGAAATCTACCTGTCACTGCATGTGTAGCAAACATAGGGAAGATTTTTTTTCCCTCTCCCTCCACATGGAAGGAATTCATTTTAATAAGATCAGACCCCATGGGGCATTTCCAAAATTAAAATCATGATAAAAAGGTGAGGATTGGGGATTGAGGAGAGAGAGGGGTCACTCCTTTTCTTCTTTGCATAGATAATCACTTTTGGAACCCGTATTTCTTCCCAAAGCTTGAAATGGCTTCTGCAGCCTCACCTGTTGTCTTGTTGATGCCCTCCTGGGTTGACTTGACCGAGTGTTAAGCAGCTTTTTGTCCTGCCTCTGTGGCCTGGTCCACAGCCTGCTGGGCAGTTTCTGCTGCTGCGTTTGCCACCTCTTGGGTAGCTTCCTCTGCCTGCTTCTTCAGGTCCTGGAAGCTCTTGCTGGCCATCTCAAAGGGACTGGCTGATGGAGCTGCAGTGGCTGAGACTCAGTGGGGTCTGGGCCTGGATCCTTGGGCAGAACGTGACTGTTGAGATGCTTCTCAGTTTTCCCTTAATGCAGCTGCTGCAGCGGTTCAAGCCTTATGCAGCCAAAGGGCCAGCCCACGCCTACTGGGAAGATTTTTTAAAGAGACAAAGTGGAGTCTGTTGCCAGAGGAATGTGATTGATGGAGTTCATAACAGCAAGAAGCCATTTAACTTAACTCTCAGAAATAGCCTTGGACCTAACACTAGTTCTTTTGCAAATGTTGCTTATAGTAATAATCACACATTCTAAAGACTGCAGAGCAAGTGTCTAAAAAGACTCTAAAGCATTCTTAAAATGTTCCTTGGGAAGGCATGTGGACTAGGACTCCTTTTGTTTGTTTTCTTCACCAAAACTAGGTGAGTATTAATTGCAAACTAAATGTATTTCCTTCCTTTGCAGAAGCATTAATTTTGAAGGAAAGTAACAAGCCATGAGTGAAATGACTGCACTCGCCTTGCCTTTGATAGGGGTTTATAATTTTGTGTTTTTACTAGCTTCTGAGATGCAGAATATTTAAAAACCAGTCCTTCACTGGTGTAACTGTGTGTTGTTAACAGAACGCTGAAGGTGAAATTAAGGATGCCATATATGAATATCAAAGTCTCCCTGCTCTCCCTGGACCCTGCTCTTCAGTTACTATTCCTTGTCTGTCTGGCCTAATTGCTATGGGCTGCCAGGTCCCCTTACCTATTCCAGGTCTTCGGTGATCAGCCAGATAAACATATGAGAGAAGAGACTACCAGAGTGAAGCAGAGGTGTAGGCTTTATTACTGATACAGACTATATGTTGACGTGCAGGATGAGTTCTCCCAGCAGGAGCCTCCTTCTTCTGCGGAGAAAGGAAACCCCCCTCTCAGGCTTTCCTGTCCCCAGTTAAGCTCTCCCAACTACATAGTTTGCTCGTGGACAGCGTGCTCTCAGCCCCTTAGCCAATTAACAAAACCTGCCCGGACCATGGACTAACCTCAAGGGTGGGATGCTCTTCCCAGCAAGTTCCCACTGAGAAGAAGTGGAAAAACAAGGTAACTTGTGTCTCACTCCTCAATTCCCAGCTGTTCTCTGGGGGGCCTCATGAGAGCTCAGCAGTTAAGCGCTCACCTTTACCTGACCTGAGACCATTCACATGAGAACTGAGCTTGTGCCCTAACACTTGTCTAAGACACATTGAGAAGAATCAGTATAGGGGGGCAGAGGCAAGGCAGTGGAGTAGAAAGATGGACTTGCTCTAACTCTCTCCCTATAGCCCATAAAATATCTGTAAAAAATGATGCTAAACAAATTCTAGAGTAGCAGAAGCCAAAAAATGACAGAGTGAAAGAAATTTCCAGCCTAAGACGGCCTGGAAGGCCAAGAGGAAAGGTCTCTTCCACCAGGCTCAGAGAGGGGTGTAGCCCATCCCAGGACACATGGCAAAGACAGGCCTGGAGCAGGCTTCAGGGTGTAGAATCATGGGTAGCAGCTACAATTCCCACATTTCTCAACCCACAAAGCCAAAGACAGCTTGAAAGGTCAGTGAGAAAGCTCTTTCACCTGGGTGAGAGGAGAACATGGTCTGGCCTCAGTCCCAGCCCCAGGGCAGCAGCAGCCTCTGTGGCAGCAGCGACCACCTTTGGAACCCTTGGCCTAAAGATCCTGGGGAATTGAATGGCTGATCTGGGTCTCTATCCTGAGAGATGGTCCTGGTGTGAGGAGGAGCACTGGTGTGGTGGAGCTGGTGGAGGCTCTGGAGAGGGAATCCTATTCACAGATTGTGGGCAGAAAAGAGTGTTTGTGGTTGTTCCCAGACAAGAGTGCTGGCCAGGAGAGGAGTAAACTCCTCTCCCTTGATTGTGCCACTTTGGAGAAATTGAGAACTTACAGGTCCCTAGAATATACCCTCCACTTGACAAGGGACTCAAAAGCCAAGTAACTGGCGGGGAAAATGCCCCCCCAAAAGGGGGAAAATAAGACTAAGTTACTTTCTTGGTGAACAGGTATTTTCTTCCATCCTTTCAGATGAGGAAGAACAAAGCATATCCTCAGAGGAAGATATTAAAATCAAGGCTTCTACACCTCAACCCCCACCCCCCCAAATATGCAATGGTCTCAGGTCAAGAAAGAGGTCAAAAAGGATTTTGAAAATCAAGTAAGAGAGGGGAAGGAAAAATTGGGAAGGGAAATGAGAGTGATGCAAGAAAGTCATGAAAAGCAAGTCAACAACTTGCTAAAGGAGATCCAAAAAGAAAAAATGCTGAAGTATCAGCAGCAGCATATTTGAAAATATCATTTGGTTTATTAATTATAGAAAAATGATTTACTTCAGTTTTTTATCTTGTAATTTCCTTGAACTAGAATGCCTGTTCTCAGATAGGACTATTTTTTAGAGAAGAAATTTTTTAAAATTAAATTATTTTATTTATTTTCAGTGCTCTACAATCACTTCCATATATCTTAGATTTTTTCCCTTCCCTCCTCCATTTTCCCCCTCCCTCCCCACTCCCTCCCTGAGAAGGCATATAATTTTCTATTTATACACATACATTCCTATTAAATACATTTTCACCTTAGTTTTGTTGCATGGAAGAATTAAAATGAATGGGGGATGTCATAAAACAAAACATAATACAAAAGAAAAGGGTCTGCTTAATTCTGTGAATGAATTCTATGAGAAAAAATTTAAAAAAAATCAATCAATGCTCTTTGGCAGTTACTCCCACCTGCCTTTTCTGATGGTCGAATTTTGTTGATATTTCCTTGTGAGATGTTTCTCTTTTGATGAGGTGAGGAGGGTACATTTATTCCTGTTACTGCATTTTGTCAAAGGATTTGAGAAAAAAAAATCACTTTATAAAGATTATCAATCATCCCCTTTCTTGAGTGTCTTTGAATGAATACAATGTTATTCCATTGCAATATTTGATTGTATAAAGTCATACTATGTATTGTCAACAAAAAGAAACAGAAAGACTATGTATAAGTTTTTGGTACTATGCACCATCTCTATTACTTCTCTGATGCCCACGTACTCATATACCTAAACTGTTTTCAATTTAATTGTTTGATTGTGTGTGTGTGTGTGTGTATGTGTGTGTGTGTGTGTGTGTGTGTGTGTGTGTGTGCATTTCTCTGTTTCATTGGATGTCCATTTTTTCCCCCAAAGAATTATATTCAGTTTTACTGGGTAGGTGATTCTTGGTTTTAATTCCTTTGCCCTTCAGAATATTATATTCCAAGCCCACTGATGCCTTAATGTAGAAGATGCTAAATCTTGTGTGATCCTGATTGTGTTTCCACAATACAATGTATTGTTTCATTCTGGCTGCTTGCAGTATTTTCTCTTTGACTTGGGATCTCTGGAATTTGACTACAATATTCCTAGGAGTTTTCTTTTTGGGATCTCTTTCAGGAGGTGATTGGTGGATTCTTTTAATTTCTATTCTCCCCCCCCCCCCCATTCCCCCTGGTTCTAGAATATCAGTACAGTTGTTTTGATGATTTATTGAAAGATGGCATCTAGCCTCTTTTTTTGATCATGGCTTTCAGGTAGTATAAAAATTTTAAAATTTTCTCTCCTGGATCTATTTTCTAGGTCAGTTGTTTTTCCAATGAGGTATTTCACACTGTCTTCTATTTTTCATTATTTTGTTTTATAACTTCTTGATTTTTCATAGAATCATTAGCTTCTATTTGTTCCATTCTAATTTTGAAGGAATTATTTTCTTTAGTGAACTTTTGGACCTCTTTTTCCATTTGGCCAATTCTGCTTTTTAAGGCATTCTTCTCGTCATTGGCTTTTTGGACCTCTTTTGCCATTTGAGTTAGTCTATTTTTTAAGGTGTTATTTTCTTCATAATTTTTTTAGGCCTCCTTCAGCAAGCTATTGACTCATTTTTCATGATTTTCTTTTTCTTTTATGTAGTAGATAATGGACAAGTACTTTATTTGCCCATATTACGCATCTCATAGGGATGTTGTGCCACCAACCCCCATTTTACAAGTGAGGAAACTGAGGTTGTTTAGAAAGGCAAAATGGCATCTCCAAAGTCATGGGCCATGTAAGAAGGAGAGTTGGGAGTCAATTGTAAGTTCCAATGCTCTTTTCACTATATACTCCAACTCTCTAGAGGAATTAAACAGTGGGGAAGGAAAGAGGCATTCATGAAGCACCTACTATGTGCTAGGCACCATATTAAGTACTTTGCAAATATTATTAAATTTACAATAATAGTTTAATGGATGATATTTAAATTTAATGTGATTTTTTTCTACTGTGATATACATTATTTGCCATCTATAAGCAAAATAAATTAGATTTATAGGAAAAATTAATTATATATGTTAATATAGAATAGTAATTTACTGTAGGTGCATGGTGGCCAAAACTCTCTTATTACTTTTCTTAATGTACTGAAAGGAAATGTTATCCTTTCATAATTAAAATAATAAGTTACCTCCTTGTACCAAGTTACCATAAATTAAAAATCAGAGAATTTGGGTTTGAATTCTAAATTTGTTACTTGTTCTCCGTATGACTTTGGACAAACTATCTAATTTTTCTGCATTTATTTCTTCCTCTATGAGGTTGGATTAACTTATTTTTAAAAACATTTATTTATTTAAGTTTTCAAGATTCATTTCCAAAAAATTTTTGGATTCCAAATTTTCTCCCCTTTTCTCCCTTCTCCCCACCCCAAAACGCCAAGCATTCTAATTACCCCTATCACCAATCTGCCCTCCTTGGTGGCAACCCAAAAGTGTTCCTATCCTTGGGACAAAGGCCTGTTGCCTTGAGTTGCCTAGCTGGGGCCAGCATCCAATCCTTGGCTGATCTGTAGGCATATGTGTATGTGTATGTGTACATGTATATCCACTTATGGCTTCAGAGGTATGGTCAGTATGGTGTTGGCTACCTGACAACTCCAGGAGAAATCTCAGGAGCAGAACAGAGGTCTGTAATTAACTCCTAAGCATGCAAACTCTACTGCAGAGAGTGAAACTCTGATGGATTGGTCATGTTGTTTGAATATCAAACATAGATTTTCCTAAAAGACTATTTTATGGGGAACTCACCCAAGGCAGGTATTCCCATAGAGGTCTGAAGAAGCAATTCAAAGACACTTTTTGAACAATTTTGGAATTGATTGGGAGACACTGGCCAGGACTGCCCAGCATGGCATGCCCATCTCAAAGAAGGCACTAAGCACTATGAGGAAAGAAGAATTGCAATGAGAAAAAAAAGTGAGATGTACAAATTTGGACACATCTCCATTCCTAATGTTCATATAGACTATTTGCGCCTGACATGTGGTAGAGGCTTTAGAGCTCATCCTGGCCTGATCAGCCACAGTCAGACACACTGTTTGTTGATGCTGACATCATGATGTTATTTTGGTCCTTTTTTGTTTGAAAAGCAATAAGCATTTTGGCCAGCACTGGAGATACTGTGATAGAAATTACATACTATTGCATTTTCAATAAAAATAAGGAGCTTCTTCAGAAATCTTTAAGCTAAAGTTTAGGGTTAGTGGTGTAGAGGGGAAGTTTGGTCAGATTCAGGACTTGATTTACATTGCCTCTGAAGCTCCTTCCAACTTTGAGGTTCTCTGATTGTCTGTGAGGAATCTGCAATCTAATGAAAGGAGGGACAAGTACGGAAACAACTGTGGTCAATAGTTTTCAGGGAAGATGGAAAATTATAAGGAAAGTCTTCAAGGTGCAAACACAAAAGAAAAAGTATCTGAAGAAAGAGAAGGGAAGCCTTACTTGAGTGTTCCTTTTCTCTGACTGTCTCCTCAGCTCTTTGCAGCCTGGCTTCCAATCTCATCATCACTCAACTGGCCCCATTTTGTCCAGGATTACCAATAATTTAACTGCTGAATATGATGGCCTTTTCTCAGTCCTAATCTTTGTTGACTTCTCTTGAGCCTTGGACACTGTTGATCACCCTTTTCTTGGATTCTATCTGCTCTCTGGGTTTTCATACTTTTTATTCTTTTTCTTTCTTTATTTTTACTCGCAGAATATATAGTCTACATTTGTCTACATTTGTGTAAATAAATATTTACTGACCAACTTTTTTTTGCTCCTCTCTGACTATTCTTTCTTAGTTTTCCTTGCTGGATTAACGACCCCCTGTCATGTCAGCTAACTCTGGGTGAACTTTGAGGATCTATCCTGGGCCATCTTTGCTCTCTACACTCTCACTTCATGACTTCTTCAGCTGCTTTGGATTCTTCATCTCTGTGTAGGCAACCCTCAAATCTGTATATTTATGCCTCATCTCCTATTCTACATTCCAATTGCCTATTGAAAATCTCAAACTGGTTATCCCATGGACATCTTCAAATTGGCATGCTCCAGAGAGGCCTCAGTACATTTCTTCCCATTACTACTCCATCTTCTTCATGCTGGTGGGCACCACCAGCATGGCAATCACTTATGTTCACAGCCTCTATTATCCTTGACTTCTCAGTCTCTTACACTTTTCACATAAATTACAAGTTGCCAAGTCTTCTTGAGTTTACCTCCATGACATCTTTCACAGTCATCCAATTCTCTCTACTCACAAAGCTACCACTCTACTTCTAGCCCTCATTGCCTCTGTGGATGCAGAGTGACTCCATTTTGAGAACTGCTGCATTTTGTTCACACATATATGTACTTTCCTCTTAGTTCTTACAATTCGAGGAACCCGAAAGAGGACACCCTCACCAATCAACTCCACTCTTCTCCAGCCCTAGAAAAATACTTCTCCCTGTCTGAACTCTACTGAAGCAGGAGAGCCGCCTGCGTTGGTGAACTGCAAACACCTTTTGTTGCTTTACACATTTCCCTTTCGATTGCTCTTTCCTCCACACCTCTTACCTGGACCACTGCAATGACTTCTTGATTGGTCTCCCTGTCCCCTCTAACGCATCCTTTACTCATTTGGCCACGCGAGGAAAGAGGGGGTCTCACTCGGTGCGCTTCTACCCTTGTGTGCACCTATATCTGTACACTTTATCTCCTCCGATAGGTTGTAGTTTCCTTGAAATTATTTCAGTTTTGATCTTCGCAGCCCTTGGTCTTGGGATTTTCCTAAAGCACAGGTCTCACTGAGTCACTCCCTCACTCAGTAAAGTCCTCAGACCAGTGTTTGCTGTTTAATCAGTTGCTGCAGAGATCCTCTTTAAAGCCCCACCCATTTCCTATTAGAAAAACGAAACTAAGAAGCTCAGGGTTTCAGTACCCTAATCTGCGGTCATGGCAGTGGTCGTTTGGATCCTGTGCTCCTGGAAGGTAGGAGAGGAGTTGGGTACAGTGGATGAAGAAGAGAGAACAAAGCACTCTGGATTAGAGGAAGGGGAGGGATTCTCTTGGCGTTAGGTGTAGCCCCAGTCAGGGTTGTGGAGAGGCTTGAAAGTGGGCAGAATGGGTCCCGTCTACTTCCCTTCCCCTCCTCCCTTTCCCCTTCCCTCTCTTCCATCACTGATTCCTCTCAGACCCTTCACCTCGGGGGCCTCTATGGGACAGAGATCTGGGGTTTGAGAATTGATTAGATACAGACAAGCTATGGGAGGGTGGACAGAGTTGGTTTGTGAATGGGGCTCCTTTTGCACTCTCTCCTCATGTAGTAGGGGTCTCACACATGTGTTCTGAGAGACATAAGGGGTGGAGAGACCTAAGGGATCTCCTTCATTTGGTGCTGGAGGAAACTGAGGCCCAGAGAGGGGACAAGATGGTTAAAATAATTTACACAGGGAGCAGAACAATGCTTGGAATGTGGGTCCTTCTCTTTCGTTCTCAGAGTCAAGGCCCTAGAAATGAGCCAGGAGAGTATTCTGGGTGTGACTCTCAGGACTCTGGAGTGGGTCATGAGGACACTGTGTTCCAACACTTGTAAGACTTACTCTCCCTTCCCTCCTCCCTCTCCATCCCCTTGGAGCACATGCCCCATCCCCTCACTCCTCTACAGGGCCAGGCACAGCTTCCTCTATTTGTTGTACATTCTTTCTCTAACTCATCTGACTCAGAAGACTGTCCTTACTGGGGAGGCTTCTTTTGTTTCTTTGATTCTAGCAGACATTTCTTTCATGAATGTTCACAAGTTTACAGGCATCGATATTTCCCACAGCCTTCTCATCTCAATGAGATGCCAACCCTCCTCAAACTCTCTCTCCATACTCAGAATGGAGCACTTCACTTATCTCCACTACTTTCTCCCTGGAAGGCTTTAAAGGCTGTCTAATACCTTACAGCAAAAGTATTGAATTTGGAGTCAGAAGATGGAGGTTCAAAGTCCCAGCTAATCTATTTGAGAGTCCTGTGACCTCTGGCTAAGGGGTGCCTCCTCCCAGAGAGATATCTGAAAAATCAGGGGATCAGTTTAGATAAACTCTAAAACCCTTCCCACCTCTAAATCAATGATTTGATGCTTCCTCATTTTCCTGAAGATTTTATGAGCCAGAGTGCCCACAAGACATGTCTGAGATCATCATTCTGGTCTACCATACTTAAGCAGAAGCCAGGACTGGATTTCTTTTTCTTTTTTTTTCTGTATACCACAAAATAAAGGGCCCATTTCACACCAAATACCCATTTCCATCCATCACTCAGATCTTTACTGAGTCCCTAGGGTTAGTCCTGAGAGGTGGCCTCAAAGTCAGGAACCTGAATTCATGTCTTTATAGTGACACATACTGACTGTG
Organism: Bettongia penicillata ogilbyi; assembly: GCA_023548195.1. Lineage (NCBI taxonomy): Eukaryota > Metazoa > Chordata > Mammalia > Diprotodontia > Potoroidae > Bettongia > Bettongia penicillata. Next base: position 1,605,048 of record JAJHZJ010000592.1, on the reverse strand, counting down.
TGACCATGGACAGCTCAATTAATCACTCAGTAGTCTAGAGAATTTTCAAGACTGTGAGTCATAGAGAAAATTCAGGAAAGAGAAGATTAGCAAAAATCTAGTTCTTTTTGTTGACTTTTCTAAAGGCAAATTTTAGTGACTGGGGGATGAGATCCCAGTAAAACAAAACAAAACAAAATAAAAAAAAAACCCCAGTCGTTATCTGTGAAAAATAACCTGCTCTCAGGAGAATCCCACAATTAACCTAGAACATATATGTATAGTTTCAAGAAAAGATAATGGAGAACCTAGATCCAAGTGTCAAGTTTTTCCATTTCTAGCATGGCCAACCTGCTTGTTGTTTCTGAGACCAAAATAGTACCCCTCCAAACAAAACTTTGGGACTTCATTCAGCTTTGATTTTTTTAATTGCCTTGATTTATTATGCAGAACAGTAATGACCATGTTTACAGATTCCTCGGATTCTCACTATGGAAAGTCTTTAGGATAAATAGTTTGACTAATTTTAGTTACAATGAAGGTAAATGCATTGCACCAGCATTGTTGTAGGTGAACGGTTTACAATATTGTCTTTTCCATATAATAGCCTTCCTTCCTAAGAGTCTTTAAAACCCTTCATGTTATTCAAATGATGATCATTTTAAATAAAAAAAGAAAACAACCGATATAAGAAATCACATTGGAGTTTGCTGTGAAGATCTGCCTTTCTTTTTTTATTTTCTGCATTCATGGTATATTTCCCTAAATTTTATGTATTTTAAATGATAAATTTCAGTAGGTAGTTAGTGAACTTCTTTTCTTTATTTAGTTAGTACGGTTTAACTCTCCATTAGACGATTTTATTGCTTTGATAGAAACAATTCATTTTCTTTATACTTTACCACAAAGTTCATGGTTTATCTGTGTGTTTGACAAGTGGGAGAAGAAATGTGATTCATCCTGGTTTTGTGAAATATTCTTCATAAACCAGCTTGTCCAAATTCTGTTTTCTTTCTTATCTTCAATTTTAACTATGTTTTTGTGAGATGATGCCAGAATTGTACATGCCATTTTATTATATTAGCAGTTCCTTGATTTTCTTGTGCATTTCAAGCTCCACCCCCACATCCTCCCTTTCAGTGTTAGGGCAATAAGTTGCTGAATTACTAGAGAAGCAGCTTATTTGTGATTGTTATTCTATGATTTCTTTGTCAGTTTTCATGAATGCCTGCCATTCTGCTTCATGTTAATTTTGTAGTCATTTTGAATTTTTTTATTAAATATGATTTTTTTAAAACTATTTAAGTATACTGAATATTATAGGAAAAACATAGCAGATCTGTTGAGACTCCTTTCTTTGACTTGAATTTTTCCTAGATGAATTATATTTTTGTTTGCTGTCTGCATTTTCTCTTCCCTTGGTATGATTGAATTTGATTTCTGTTGACCTTTGCATTATTTGAGAGGTGGCCTTGGGCAAAGAAAGAAGCCCTCCTGAAGAAATCATATTACTCTTGCCAAGTGAAATCAGTAAGCAGGATGCTTTCCTCTGAGGTGGTCTTTTGGATTTTTGCACCTTGCCATAGGGAAGGCTATTTATTCATCCTGTAGAAAAATCTCTAACTTTATACACAGGACTGGACTTCATGGGGGAAACTAATGTGTGAAGGTGAGAATCCTGGAGAATAGCACCTACTTGCAGCACAGTGTAGTAAGACCCTGATGAGTAGATGTCATTTGTCCAATTCCTTGATAGTTTTTACTCCTTTAAAATAATAATGGTTATGAAAATAAACCAGAGCCCCCCCCCCCCCCGTAGAATATGATAAACAACATTTTCCACCTCTGTAGTTGGTGATGAGGGACTACAAGTCTTTTTAAAATATAAAGCCACGTCCATATATTGGTGAGGTAAACCTAACTCTCTTTTTTTGTTGTTGTCATTGTTGCTATTTTGAAGACTTGAGCCTTGTTCCTGAGTCATTGCTTCCACTCCACAGGCAATATAATAGAGTTCTTCCCCTCTGTAGCTCCTTTCTATTTTTCCACACTCAGTTTGCTTGACTTTCCCTGGTTTTTAGAGTGTGTTTGCAGCACATTCTACCAGTCTCTTGGAAAGACAAAAGCAGAAAGTAATTTCTTTCTAATTTTAGTTGCTATCTCCAGCTTCCCTGAAACGTCACTACCAGCCACCTCAAAACAATAACTTTGGACTTCTCATGGAGTATGTCTGTGGTCTGACAATGCTAAGGCTGATTTTTTTCTTCCTGGGAGTCCATTTTAACAGTGATCCTAACTAAGACTTAGAAAACTTGTTAAAATAGGCCTCTGTTCCAAGGGATTTGTGTAAAAGACAAAATACATGCTAAACCTTTTACCTTGAGGACATGATTTGTTTCATCTTTGTATCATAACCTAGTTTACTCTTACATGAAATAAGCTGAATGTTTTCCATTTCTGGCATCCTTCTCTTCCATTACTTCATATGACTCTTCTCCTCCTGTCACCTTTTGTATCTGATCTTTTTGGTGTTCGTGTTTTGGTCCTTATCCCCATAGAAAGATTCTATGTTTTTTTCACCCCTCTGCTTTTTCTTGTTCATGATGTTGATTGAGTGTTGTGGCTTCTGGTTCTTTCAGTCAGAAGCTATAGCACTTTTTTCTGAGCTGATGTGTGAAAAAGCTGAAAGCAGGTTTTTGTTTTGTGTTTCCCTGATCAGCCCTGGGGTTAGCTTGTTAAGTGTGGGGGAGGAGTGGTCTTGTCACAGGACATCTCAGCTGAAGTGATGGAAAGGCAAGCTCAGGGGCTGTTGATCCCAGCAGCCCTATTGTCTTTCTGATTCCCCTGGGGCTCCTCTCCTGATGCTGATGCTTTCCTGGGTCCTAGTGCAAGTTTTCTCTGCCCTGGGTCCTCTGTGCTTCGGGTTTGCCTCCACCACAGTAGGAGGAATCCCCCTTAGCTATTTTCCCTAGCCTCAGGTGTTATGAGACTATTGGCCCCTTCTGCTATTGCTGCTGATCCAGGATTTTTCTGGGGAAATATTTTATGGTTGTTTCACAGTCATCCAGCGGGGAGGAGAGAGCATTTACTGATCACTCCACCATCCTAGCTCCCGGAAGTTCAAGTAGGTGACTTACCAAAGTTTGATCTTCGGGCTGAAGGTCTCAGGAGCTGCTTCTCTGATATCTGGCACTTGGCAGCTCTCACTGGCTGGGTTCAGTTTGTCTCCCACCCTTGGTTCCGCTCCACCTGTTCCACCCACCACTCTCAGGTTTCTCGGGTCCCTTCTGCTCCACTGCACTGGCTGCACTGCACTGTGGGCTGTGGGCTCACCCCTGCAGAACAGATCCTTCCTGGGGACCTTCCAGTCCAGTCTGAGCTCTGAATCCCTCACAGTCTGTCTCCCTCTGGATTCTGCATCTCCCAAATTTGGTCAGATTCTCTTTTAAGAGGTACCTGAAGGAGTTTGTCCAAGAGCTTAGGTGAGTCATTGCTCTCACTCCGCCATCTTGGCTCTGCCCCCCCCCCCCCTTTTGTATGTGAGTTTGCTGTTGAAAAGGCTTCTCAGACTGAATTTACCCTCATACTCCTTGGGCATATCCTTGTCAGAATGGGGGAAGGAGTGACATCAAGAATTGTGACTTTTCTTCTTTACACATTTCCTTTTTTAAAGCTGTCTGGCACCTTTCACATACATTGAATTTGGAAGCCATTAAAACCTGTAGAAGTGGCCATAAGTGCTGAGTCAGTAGCATCAGTTTCATCTATGGCCAAACATCAAGATAAAAACCATTTTGGGAAGGGAGTTTGTGTCTGGTTATCACAGTAAGTGTGGGGGGAATAAGTATACTTACTGTTTTCAGTGTAGTTTCATATGCTTTTTTTTTTTTTAAAGATTGTTGTTGTGGTTCCTTATTATCAGCGAAACCAATACTGCTTAATACCCCTTTAGTATAAGTGTCTTGTGTTCTTTAAAACTGTTGTGAGAGTCCTCCAGTTTTATTTCACATCTAGGATCTTGATTAAATATCCTTTAGATTTTTTTCTATCATTAATTTTGAAGGGATTCTCAAGATGGTGCATCTTAGGTGTTGCTTTAAAATGCAGCCCTGTGTAACAATGTTTTAAGCTATACAGTCTCAGCTATAATTGACCTTTAAAATGGACTCATTTGATCTGTGCACCACTGAGTTTAGATTAGTTTGGACCACTTAAAAATGAATAATTGCTTTGTAATCTTGGTACCTAAGTCAAGAAGATTCAGATTCAAGCATTAGTTTTTCAACTTTGTGTATAGATTTCTTTTCTTTTTTTGTATATATGTTGTAAAAAAATCCCATTCCCCAGTGCAGTATTTGTTAGAAAGTGTTCTCCCAGTCATCTTTTGTATAGAGGTTTTGAAAATTTGTTAAACAGAAAATCAGATAAAATGTGATGTTTGGTAACTTTCTGTGGAACTCACATTTGATAATGACAACCATATTCTTTGTCGTAGCCCTACATTTTAGTTAGGAGTTCTCTCAAGAGATCTCTCATCTAATCTCAGGATATCCTTTTTACAATATTCTTGACAGGCTGATATCCTGACTCTTCTGGAACCCTTTCAGGGATGGGAAACTCAGGATCTCACAAATGCATTTCAGTGTTGGCTAGGGAAGGGCATAAGGAAATGATTTTTCATGTTAAGCTGAAATCTGCTTTTTCTAACTTTCATCCTTGCTCAGCCCTTTGGAGAAGTGCAAAGGACTCTATTCTCTCTGCTGCAGGACTACCCTTAGAACAGCACTCTCCTGAGGGCTGGAAAGGAATTCAAGACTTATGTAGTCCAAGCCATAACTGAGCAGCAACTCTCTTTACAATATTCCCAATAGGGGGGGTCTTCAGCTTCTCCTGAAATACCTGCACTGACTGCTCAACAAGGAAGTTCATTTGCTTTTTGAAAGAAAGTTTTGTTAGAATTTCTCCCCCTTCCCCCTCACATTGAGTTGTCTCACCACTCCTTGGCCTTTTTTCATCCATGGATGACCCTCATGCCTTCAAGTCACATTCTAATAAGATGATTTTTTTTCATACTTTGGCATTTATTATTTAAGATTAAGAACAAGTTATGAAGGGGGTGGGACCCTTGGGGAGAGAAGAAGGGAGGAGACAGGAAGAGGAGAGCCTCTCATCTATGTCTGCTCTAGACAGGATTGACTCTGACTTCTGAGCCTTGGTGCAGAACATCCAATGAAGCACAGGATAAGATGGGGTTTCAGGGTGTACAGATTTAGGCAAACATCGGGGGTGGCCAGAGTTACACATCCAACTAGAGCTGGGAGCTGGGATTCTCCTTGGATCCTCAGTAATGCTTCCTTTTAGGAACTGAAGCATAGTGATAAGTTTCATTCCACTTATTTCAGCTCTTATAAAACATTCTTGTAAAGTCTTTGTGCTGAAGAAGTCTGTCATTGCCTTTCTAACTTGTACACTGCTTCCAGTTTCTTTGAATATGCATCCAACTTGTAAGCACCCTGCTCAAGAGCTGCTCCCTGCTCAAGAGCTGCTCCTTACTCCTCAATTAAAGTGATCTGATCCAGATAAGGCTGAAGGGCTGCAGATTTCTGGTTTAAGTCCTTTAGGTTTCTACTTATGTTTGCAGCAATATCTTTCATTTCTAGATACTTCAAGCTAGTCAGTTTGTTCGTATTTTCCAGAAGTTCGTAGAAATCACTGGTGCCTGTCAGGTCACCCATCACGTGATCATTTTAGAGAATATGTTCTGGCACAGCCCGGTCACGTCGCCTCGGAGGACTCGGTGTCCTCCTCCACCGTCTCAGCCACTGAGTCATCCAGGCCGGGGAAGAGAGGAAAGAGAAAGAATGGAGGGAAGGATGGGGATGGAGAGAGGGGGAGAGGAGGGGAAGCGAGAAAAGGGGAAGGATGAAGAGTCGGATAAGGAGATAAGGGGAGGGAGAGAGGACAGGGCCAACAAGATGATTTTTTTAATGGCACTTACCTACTCAGTAACTTCCTTACAGAGCAGTTGACATAGGGAGAGTTCAGGACTTGGTCTATTTCTGAACATAATTAGGGAGAAAGGTAAAGAACCTGCATGTTCTAAAATATTTATAACAGCTCTCTTTGAGATGGCAACAAACTGGAAATCGAAGGGATGCCCGTCATTTCGGGAATGGGGGAGAAGTTGTGGTATATGATTATGATGGAATACAACCTGCTATAAGGAATGATGAGCTCAAGGACTTGCATAAAATAATAAAGAGTAACATGAGCAGAACCAAGAGAATATTGTATACAGTAACAGCAAAAGTGTTTCAAGAACAAATTTGACTATTATAAATACCCAAATTAACCATTAAGAGCATATGAAGATGCCATCTGCATCCATAGAAAGACTTGCTAAATACACGTATAGAATAATTTTACATATATTTGTGTGTGCATACACATAATATATGTATATGTATCTATGTGTATATATGTATACACACATATTTGTTTCTAATGGTAGTCATATTTAGGGGGAGGAAAGGAAGAACAAAAAGACATTTACATGACTATTCTGTACATTTAAAATGAACAGTAGTTGTGCACAGTAGATTTGCAGTTTCGTGGGCAATTATCTTTTTTATTGTACTATGTTATGAAACTGCTTGTTTTATTCCATAAATTAAAAAATAAAAGAAAAAAGTAAACTTGGTTGAATGAATGAATTCGTCTTCTAGGGAGGTGGCTCAGAAACAGAAGAAGTCTGTTTTTAAATTCATTTCTATATTTGGTATGTTGAGATCATAGATTCCTCCTCCACTCCCCGCCTATTCGTACTGTGGGTCTGCCCCTCCTGGTAGTTTTCCACCCCTTGGAGGGTGCCCCTCCAAAGCCCGAACCTGAGCAGCCACCCTTCTATGGATCTGTTTCTTGACGCTCTGAAGGGCTCCGCAGGCAGTCACGGTCACGGTCGTTGCTTATCACTTCGCAGCAGCCTGAGATGTTCTTGTTCTTGGTAGTACTGCTCTTGGGGTTGGACCGGGTCCAGTTTGCTCCAGGTAGGGAAGGAGATGAGTTCGGCGTACCGGGAGAGGCTTTACGTTTCCAAGTCTGGCCGGAATGGCTCGGGGAGTGTGAGCGGTAGCACGCCATCGCAGCCGGCCTCGTGGTGTTCTTTGGGCCGGCAGCCTTAGGGGTAGGGATGACGGTGTGGTGGGGGTTTCTCCAGATCTGTCCAGGCGGGATGGACAGCCTGCCATCCTCCTTGCTGAATGAGATAAATTGCTCTTTCAACATCTTGAATGCACCGACTGTTAAGAATTTCAGGAAACCTTAAGAATCACTTCACCCAATGTCCCTTGCCTTCTCCTTTTCGTTTTATAGTGAAGGAAAGAGGTCCATAAGGGGAAACAGGTGAAAAAAGAGAGCAAATACCAGAAATGTAATTGGAATGTAGCACGTGTCCCTCTCTTCCCCCAACTACCTTCCCCTCCTGCACCCCCCACTTCCCCAGCCCCCCCCCTCCCCCCCGCCTAGGAACCACAGCTAGAGGTAGGTACGGTAATGAGTAATTCTGTCCCGTGGGGTCAGTCTGAAGAGAATCCTGGGCGTTCATACCTGTAAAATGAAGGATTTAGACTCGATGAGTTCGAAATCTGTGACCTTGGTTCCTTCATTTCCAGAGCAGAAAAATGAATGAAGTCCCGAAAGGTTTCATTGTACTTAGTAAATGACAGAGGAAGGATGGGAACCAGCTTGTAATGGCTCTCCTACAGCTATAGCAGACAGAAACTGAGCTCTGGGGCTATGTTCGGTGGGTATGTCAAGAGACCTGGAATTGGGCCCTTATCCCAAGGCAGTTTCCAAGGTAGGAAGGCGAGCAGGACGGGTAGTAGAATAATAATCTGAGGTTTGGAAGGGAATTCAAAGTTCACATAGCAACCCTCTTTGAGATATTTCTAAATATATATCAACCGCTTACTGAAAGACCCCCACTGACTATTCAGCAAGGCACTTCTTTCGACTTTAGGACCATAACTTTCTTAAAAATTACTTGCTGTTGTGATATCTCTAAAGTCTCACTCATTTCCTTTTTTTTTTTTTTTTTTTTTTTTTTTAAAAAAAAAGGCAACTAAGATGCTTGGGCCTCTAGTTCCCTGATCTGTAGCCAAAGTGACAGACAATAGTCCCATGGAATTAGTGCTGGAAGAGTAAGGGAGAGATGAGGGTACGGGAGCAGAGTGGGAGGGGGAAGGGAACAGGGGAAGGGAACACTCCCTGTTGGAGGAGGGGGCAGAAATTTCCCTCCAGGGCTTTAGATGCAGCTCCTGTCGGGATCCGGGAGATGATTGGAAGTGTGCAGAATCGTCCCCCTCTATCCCCTTTCCCCTTCCATTTTTTCCTTCTTCAGCCCTTTACCTGTGAGGCATCTACGAGAGGAGATGGGTACAGTGGATGAAGAGGAGAGAAGAAAGCACTCTGGATTAGAGGAAGGGGAGGTATTCTCTTGGCGTTAGGTGCAGCCCCAGTCAGGGGTGGGCAGAATAGGTCCTGTCTACTTCCCTTCCCCTCCTCTTTTTCACCTTCCCTCTCTTGCATCCCTGGCTTCTCTCAGACCCTTCACCTCGGGGGCATCTATGGGACAGAGAACTGGGGTTGGAGGGTATTCTGGGTATGACTCTTAGGACTCTGGAGTGGGTCATGAGGACACTGTGTTCCAATACTTGTAAGACTTACTTTCCATTCCCTCCTCCCTCTCCATCCCCTTGGAGCACATGCCCCATCCCCCCACTCCTCTACAGGGCCAGGCACAGCTTCCTCTATTTGTTGTACGTTCTTCCTCTAACTCATGTGACTCAGAAGACTGTCCTTACTGGGGAGGCTTCTTTTGTTTCTTTGATTCTAGCAGACATTTCTTTTATGAATGTTCACAAGTTTACAGGCATCGATATTTCCCATAGCCTTCTCATCTCGAGATCCAAACCCTCCTCAAATCTCTCTCTCCTTACTCCAAATGGAGCACTTGGTTTACTTCCACTACTTTCTCCATGGAAAAGCTTTAAACACTGTTTAATGCCTTACAATAAAAGCACTTAATTTGGAGTCAGAAGATGGAGACTCAAAGTCCCAGATCAGCTATTTGGGAGCCCTGTGTGCTCTGGCTAAAGGGGTGCCTCTTCCCAGAGATATATTTGAAAAAATCAGGGGATCAGTTTAGATGAACTCTAAGTCCCTTCCCAGCTCCAAATCAATGATTTGATGCTTCCTCAATTTCTAGAAGATTTTGTGAGCCAGAGTGGCCCTAGGACATGTCTGGGATCACCATTCTGGTCCACTATAATAAGAAGACAGGACTGGGGATCCAGGACCTTTTCAGTACACCACAAAATAAAGGGCCCATTTCACACCAAATACACATTTACCATTCACCAGTCAGTCACAGTCCAGTGGCAGGATAGAGTCAAGAGAATTGCTCAGAGCTCAAGATACAGTGGATGATCTTGGGCTCTTCCGTGGTCTATACAAGCTCTGAGGGCTCCACAGCACTTGCTTCAGCTGCCTTCATGGCTTATGAAACAAATTGATCTCATCAGCCCATTTCACAGAGGGAAGTCTTCACATGTTTGGGGCAGACACACAGCTAATGCACCCCATGGATTTCAGACCTCTCAGTTACCTGCCATCTGAGCCAAGGGTTTACCTGGGTGTGGCCCCTGGGCATGCTACATCTTCTTGGAGCTAGAGGTGAGAGTTAGGTGGAATAGGTGGACACCAAAGGTAGAAAGCAACCCTGAAAAGGGCTCGGCAAACCTCACTCCAGAAGTGTTCATCTTCCCTGCCCATACCCTATACCCCTCCCGCTCATATTTAGTTGAAGTATCACTCGTTCGCTTTTCTTCATCCAGTATCACTCCCAGCGCCTTCAACTCCTCTGAAAAGAAAATGATTTTTAAACACTTGCCTATGTGTCTGTACCTTCCTTACAGACGTAGGAGTTCAGTAAAATTTGGCAGAATGAATTAATTTCTCTGTCGCAGGAAGTGACCCAGAGAGAGGATGCTTACTCATTTCTGTATTTGGTAAAAGAGGCGTGGTTCTGATTGAGGGTTGAGGTATATAAGGATCTTATCCCCGGTATATAAGAATCTTATCCTCCGATCTTATCCCGGCTGGAATTAACATTATGGTGGCTCATTACCTGGTAGCGGCTCCGATGCTTTTGGTAGTGCTCCTGGGACTGTGCAGGGTCCAATATGCGTCAGGTAAGGAAGGAGATGAGTTCAGGTTCCCGGGGGAGGGATCGCGTTCTCAAACCTGGCCCGGATGGCTCAGGCAGTGGGAGTGACCGCTCGTCACCCTGTTTGGTCGGCAGTCTTGGAGGGTGTCTCCAGATTTGTCTGGGCAGGATGGGCAGCCTGTTGATGAATGCAGTCGGCTGCTTTAACTCTCCTCCCTGGCTTCCAATTCCTTGAATGCACAGGCGGCTGAAGCTGCGAGATTTTAGGAATCACTTAATAATTCTAGACTCTAGAGTTTTCTAGCCCGATGCCCCTCTTCTCCCCCTCCCCCTTTTTTGATAGTGAAGGAAAGAGGTCCAGAAGGGGTAACAGGTGACAAAGAGAGCGAGTACCAGAACTGAAAATAGAACCAGGATGTCTCCCTCCCTTTTCCCTATTTTTCTCACAGCCTAGGATCCGTGGCTAGAAAGAGATATTTTAAAAAAAGCGAGTCTGTCTCGGGCCATTCTGAAGAGAATCCTGGGCGCCCACACCTGTAAAATGAGGGATTTTAGATTAGACAGACTCGAAAAATGCGATCTTGGTCCCCTCCTTTCCAGAGGAGAAAAATGGATGAAGTCCAGGAGGTTTAGTACGTAGTTAACCACAGAGAAAGGATGGGAATCAGCTTGTCATCACAGCTGTCCTTCGACTGCAGCAGGAGAGACCTGAACTCTGAGTCTATGTTGGGTGCGCAAGTCGAGAGACGCGCGATGGAGCCCTTACCCCAAGGGCGTTTCCATGCTAGAAAGGCGAGTAGGGCGGAGGATAGACTTACAATCTCTTGAGAATAGGAAGGGAGTCCCAAATTCACGTAGCAACCTTCTTCGCTGTGTCTCCGTAAAGTAATCTCCCAGCTTCTACCGAAAGACTTCCAACTGACTGCTCAGCAAGGCACTTCTTTCAGTCTTTGGACTAATTATTAGGATTTTCCCCGCTTCCCCTCATATTAAGCTGTCCTATCACTCCTTGGCTTTCCTTGATGCAGGGAGCACTCCCTCCTACCTTCAACTCCCTTGCGAACTAGATTTTTGCAAACGTCACTGCCCTACTCAACAATTTTCTTAGAGAGCAGGCGACACAGGAAGAGCTCAGTAAAACTTGGTGGAATGAATGAATTAGTCTTTGCGGGGAGGGAGGCGAGAGAAAGAAGGTACTTTTAGATTTCTTTTTGTTTTTGAGAGCAAACACAGGTTTCCCCGACCCCCTTGGGCCTGCAGGGCATCTGCCTCTCCTGGTAGTCGCATTTCCAGCTCTTCGAAGGAGAGATAGGCGGCTGCTTTCCCTTCAAATTGGAAGGTGGACAGCCATTTTTCTGCCAGCCTTTGCTGCGGATACTCTTAATTAAAAACTGAAGTCCCAGACTGGAGTCAAGATCGCGGCATAGCCCCTCGTGAGTCACCCTACCCATACAGAGAAGCCCTCTTCGCTGGTGAACTCTGCAAACTTTGCATTGCTTCACAAATTTCCGTTCCGATGACTCCACACCTCTCCCCTGGACCAGTGCAAGTACCACCTAATATGTGTCCCAGCCCCCCCCCTAACGCATCCTGTACACAGCTGCCCCGGAGAGTAAACCGGGGATCTCACTCCTTGCGGTTCTACCCTTGTATGTACCTATATTTGTGCACGTTATCTCCCCCTACTGGATGTAGTTTCCTTCAAAGCAGAGGCTATTTCAATTTTTGTCTGTAGCCCTGGTGCCTCGTGATTTTCCTAAAGCAAAGGCCTCTCTGAGCCAGTCCCCTACTCAGTAAATTGGAGGCCAGTATTTGATGTTTCATTAGTCTCTAAAGTTCCACCTGTTTCCTTTAAAAAACCAAAGGAAGGGGCCGCGGCTTCTGGTTCACTGTTATACAGCCATGGTGAGGGGCAGTACTCAGTTGGATTCTTTGCGCCCTGAATGTCGGGGAGGAGATGTGTACAGCAAGTGAAGAGGAGAGGAGACAGCACTCGGGGTTCGAGGAGTGGATGGAGTTCCCTGGGCTTTCTGTCCAGGTCCAGTCGGGGGTGGAAAGAAGCTGGGAAGTGTGCAGAATCGTCCCTTTCTACTCTCCTTCCCCTCCTGGGGCTCTTCTCCGGTCCTTCATCTCTGGGGCATCTATGGCACAGAGAACTGGAGTTGGGCAGTTAGGGTTCAGTACAGACAAGCTCCCAGAGAGTGGACCGGGCTGGTGGCTGAATTGATCGGTGGCCTTCTCCTATCCCTTTCCTCACCTAGTCCTGGGCCTCACGCATGAGCTCTTGGAACTTGGAGAGACCTAAGGGATCTTCTTGCCCTGCCTCTTCATTTGACGTTGCAGAAAACTGAGGCCCAGAGAGGAGACGAGATTGTTAAAATAATTCACACATTCAGGAGAACCTGGGTCCTCCTCTTCCTTTCCCAGAGCCCAGCCCCGGGGAGTGAACCAGGAGGGGGGCAGTCTGGGAGTAACTATCAGGACTCTGAAGGCTTTGCTATTGTCTTTTGTCCTTCGTTCTCCAAGAGGACCATGACGTCAAGAAGATGATGTCAGAACTTGCAAGTGAATTGTATTTAAGTGAGGCAGGGCTGTGCAGAGTCACCAGCTTCACTCTCTCCTCGGGAGCAAATTCTGGAGTGAGTCGCAAGAGGGTGCTGGGTTCCAGCAGTTCCTTTGTAAGGTTTCCTCCTCCTCCCCCCAACCCCTCCCCACCCTCTCCACTCCCCCAAACTCCTCTTTTTTGCTGTAATTTCTGCCCCAACCTCTGCGACTCACAAGACTATCAGTGCTGGGAAGGCTTCATTTATTTGTTGATTTTAACAGACATTTCTGCCATGAGTGTTCACAAGTTTACAGGCATCAAAATCTTCCCATATTCTTATTATATCAGTGAAATCCAAACCCTCCTCAAACCTCTATTTCCATACTTTGAATGGAACACATCACTTACCTCCACTACCTTCTTGGTGGGAAGGCTTAAAAGGATCTCTGTTGCCTTACTATAGAAGTACTGAATTTGGAGACAGAATCTTCAGGTTCAAAAACCCAGATCAGCTATTTGAGAGCCCTATAACCTCTGACTAAGAGGTCATCCTCCCAGAGACACATCTGCAAATTCAAGGGATCAGAAAATATGAACTCAGAAGCCCTTCCTAGCTTTAAGTCAATGATAAGATGCTTTCTCATTTTCCAGAGGTGTGAGTGTGTGGAGCTGGGTACCTGTGAGATCCTGGTTTGGAAACAGCTTGGAAGTGTGTGGTGGCCTAGGTTCTGACCAGGAGAAGGGCCAGGCTCACCTCTTAGGACCCCAGGGCAGATGGGAAGAGGGTGAGAGGGATGGTCAGAATGGAGGTAGCCTAGCTTAGAAATAACTGGGAAATGCCAGTACCCAGCCCAGATCCTTGATGCTCCAATCTGCTGGCCTCCAAGTCGCTCTTCCTTCTTTCTCTAGAAGAGTACATGGCCTGAAGTTTTTCTTTCCAACCCAACTCTTGTCTTCATGCATGTATGACCATGTCTCCTCAAACACCTATAGAGAGATGGATGAGAGATAGATAGGTAGAGAGGAATAGATGATAAAAATGGATAGAGAGAGAGCTAGATAGAGAGGTAGACACAGAGATATGTGATACACTGGTAGAGAATTTATGAAGTGCTTTCTATGTGTCCTGCACTGGGCTAAGTCCTAGGGGCACAAAGACAAGAAAACAAGGGGAGCTCTGCTCTGGAGGAGCTAGCATTCTACTGAGGAAGACAAAACTCAAAGGGGACTTGGAAAAGAGGGGAAGGAAAGAAAAGTGTCCCTGAGGCAGCCCAGAGGCTGAGCCAGAAATGGAGAGGGAGTGAGCCAGGCTTCATGTGCCTGTATTAACTCTGAGTTCATCAAACTCTTCCCTCCCATGACCTTCAGCTTCAGTCTACCTTAACCACTGGTAGGGATGTCACACCTTAGATCTCCCCCACAGGCAGAACAGGGCCACCTCTCCCCATGATTTTGAATTCAGAAATGAACTTTTCTTATCACAAGCCAAGGTTTTTCATCCCTGCCTTAATCTCCTTCCACCTAAAGCTGGTCTTCATTGTCACAGTAACCTCTAGACCCTTCATCCACCCTGTGCTCCCAGTGTAGCCCCTCTGCTCTGGCCTCACATTTGTCTCTTCACAGCCTTGACTCAGGGGCTGTTACAAATTCCAAAAAATGAAACAATCCTTGCCCTCAAGTAATACAACGCAATTTTAAAAATACAGTCTCACCTGGCCCCTGCTGCTAAAACTTGTATTCCTCCTTGATTTTTGCTCTTTCCCTCTCCTCAGTGATTTTTCTTCCCACCCCAATATCTTTTGACCTCTCTCTCTCTCTCTCTCTCTCTCTCTCTCTCTCTCTCTCTCTCTCTCTCTCTCTCTCTCTCTCTCTCTCTCTCTCTCTCTTTCTCTCTCTCTCCTCTTAACCCATGTCCTTGCATCTTACTTTCCTTTCAAAACAAGGGTGAAAAGCTGAGAAGTCCCTCTTATTCCCATTTTCTGCCTCAGGAACTCTATACATTTTTACCCACCCTCTGTTCCTTCATTTTTATTTTTTGGTAGCTAGGTGGTACAGTGGATAGTGCCCTGAGCTTGGAATCAGGAAAATCTACAGTCAAATCTGGCCTCAGATACTAGCTTTGTGACCCAGGACAAGGTATATCTGTTTTTTCTGTCTCAACTCTAGAATTGGGATAACAATAGCACTTGTCTCCTAGGGTTGGTGCCAGGATCACATGAGATCATATTTGTCAAAGCACTCAGCATGGTTTCTGGCACATTAGGTGCTTAATGCTTATTCTCTTCCCTCATCTCCTTTTACTTTCCCTCCACACTTTTTAGATGTGTCCCCTATCCCAGGAGCTCTCTCACCTTCAGGAGTTTGTTTAGGTTTAGGAAAAGCTTCTCATGGTGAAGCTGAGTTTTGAAGGAAGCTAGGTATTCTAATAGGCAGAGGTGAGAAGGGAGCTCATCCTAGGCATTAAGGACAGCCTATATGAAGGCATGGAAACTAGAGATAGACTAGCACTCTTTCTCACTTTCATCTCCAATCAGTTGACCTGAGTTCAAATCCCCCCTATATACTTAATAGCTATATGAACTTAGGCAAGTCATTTAACCTCTGACTACCTCAGTTTTCTCTTCTGTAAAGTGAGGAACATATTAGTACCTGCCTCCCAGGGTTGTTATGAAGATCCAATGAAATTATAATATCTGTAAAGCACTTTGGAAACCTTAAAGTGTTATTTTACTGAGATAGTCATCTTGCTATAATATCTCTTGCTTTCAGACCCTTCTGTACCTTCACATAGCCCTTCCTCTAGTTCAGGCACTCTTCACTTTTTTCCTGGAAAAAAATAGAATATATAAATAAAATAAATAAATACAAAACAAAAAGTAAAAATTAATAAATTAAATATAAAAATAAAAAGTAAAAGTCTCCTCATCATTTGTCTGCTCATGTTCTCTCTTCTCTCCAGTCCATCTATTCTTATACAGCTGCCAAAAGTTCTGATCTGACTGCCACTTCCTTGATTAAAAATACTCAGTAGCTCACTATTACTTATAGGGTAAAATACAGCTCTTTAATCTGGCATTTGCAGTTCTCCACAATTTTTTTTTCTTTCTAGCCCTATTTCCTGCTGTTCACCTGCATGAATTCTATGTTCCAACCAAACCAACAAAGAGTTCTTCTCTAAACTCAGTATTCTATTACTCACCTCAAAACATTTGCACAAACCATTCCCCAGCCCTGGAATCTTCTCCCTCCTCTCCCTCTCCTTTGCCTCAGCCTCTTTGTTTTCCTTCAAGGCTCATTTCAGGTGACACCTTTTCCCTGAAACTTTTCCTTATCCTCCCAATTCTTAGGGCTCCTTTCTGCCTTCATTTTCCTCATACTATAGTTATGATTTATCATCCAGGTACAATGCAGTCTAAGCCAGTAGAAGGCTAGGAACTTACAGAAGCATACCTGAAGATTTTGCACGATTGGTTCCAGACTACAGCAATAAAGTAAATATTGTGAATCACATGAAATTTCTGATTTTCCAGTGCATATAAAAGTTATATTTACACTATGTTTTAGTTTACTAAGTAAGCAATAGTAGTATTATGTCTAAAAATTATATACATACCTTAATGAAAAAATACTTTATTGCTAAAAAATGCCAACAATCATATGAGCCTTTAGCAAGTTGTAATCTTTTTGCTGGTGGAAGGTCTTGCCTGAATGTTGATGGCTGCTGACTGATCAGGGTGGTGGTTACTGAAGGCTGGGGTGGTTCTAGAAATGTCTTAAATTAGACAGCAATGAAGTTGGTCACATTGACTAGCTCTTCCTTTCACTTGAACACTTAGAGGTCATTGTAGGGTTCTTAATTAGCCCAGCTTCAATATTGTTGTGTCACAGAAAATAGGAAAATCCGAAGAGAGGGAGGGAAATGAGGGAATGGCCAGTTGGTGCAGCAGTCAGCACACATCATTAATTAAGTTTGAAATTTTATGTGGACATGTTTCTTGATGCCCCCAAACAATTATAATAGTAACATCAAAGGACAATGAGGACAGATTACCATGGCAGATAGAATAATAATAAAAAAGTTTGAAATATTGTGAGAATTAGCAAAATATGAACCAGAGACAAGATGTGAGCATGCGCTATTGGAAAAATGGCACCAATAGAGTTGTTCAATGTAGGGTTGCCAGAAACCTCCAATTTGTTAAAAAAAAAAATATGTAGTTTCTGTGAAGCATAATAAAGTAAAGCTCAATCAAATCAGGTTTGCCTGTACCATATCTTATCAGAAACTGTGTAGTTTTTATTTTTATACATATGGATGTTTAACAAATGCTTTCTGAATTAGATCTTCCCCATCCTCTTGGTGCCACACAGGAGGCTGATGTCTTTGATTTTAGCTCACATTCTGTCTACTCTCATTCTTGTAGGTTTCCTGGAAGTGAGGATGGATGGGAAGGCTCAGATTGTATCCCCCAATGCAAATGTCACCATCCTCTGTGTATTGTCTGGCTATGGTTCTCAACCCTTGGACATCAGTTTCATTGGTGTCAGATGGTTCCTGAGAAGGTCAAACTTTGACAAAGAAGAAAAAATCTTTAAGTACAATGGAAGAAACCAGATTCAGTTCAGACCGGGAACCAGCATCTCAATGTCAGGGCTGAGGAGGGGAGATGCCTCACTCCATCTGTCCCATGTTCAGCTTCAGGAAGAAGGAGAGTACAGATGTGAAATAATCATCTCTCCTAACAGAGCCCAGGGAACAGCCAGGCTGGACATCGTGGGTGAGTGAGAAAGGACCTGGTCTTCAGTGTACCCTATGTGTTGGATGGTTGACAGTTGGAAATGTCCACGTGGGCAGAGGGTGGGGTGAGATGGTGGACTTGATTCATCAGTCAGTAATGATAGCTACTATTTCTAAAACGCTCTGAGATTTACGAAGCACTTTCCTCATGACAAACCTATGATGCAAAGATTGCTACCCATATTTTATCGAGGAGGAAACTGAGGATCAGAAAAGTGATTTGCCCACATTTCCACAGAAAGTTATCCAAGCTGGAACTGAAACCCAGAGCTTCTAGCCTCCAAAGTCCATTGAGTTTTACCTTGTCCCTAAACCCAGAGTATTTATTGAGTCTCCACTGAGAACGACTCATGACACTGTCTAGTAAGGTGGGCTGCACCTTGGAGAGGCTGCAGTCTTCCCGGGTGGAGCAAGAACCTACATGTAGGAAATTCTGAATGTTTGGTGCGTTGAAATATGGGGCACGGAGAGAGGTTCCTGCAGCCCTCATCAGAAGGTATATCTTTTACTCTGTGTGACTCTGGGAAGGAAATTTCTATTTTGTGAACGTCTATTTCTTCATCTGTAAAATAATCCAGAAGAATATTTTTTTTTATTCTACATTGATTCAGCACAGGCTACCTCTGTGTATGTGTGTAATTGTGCGTTTTGGAATGTGGGGGAGGGTATCCTTTAATGCAAGGGGGGATGGTGAGAAGTGAGCCTTCTAAAACAGTGCTTAACACAGAGTCTTGCACATAGTAGGTGCTTAATAAATATTGATTGATTGACTGACTGTCTGGCTTCCTGTGTGCTCTTAGCACGGTCTAACTGTGAGTCTTATCTCCTTACAGCTCAGCCCTCCAGCATCCTGTTGCCACCAGAAGTTGTAGTGGAGGAAAGGAAAGCATACACCCTGGAGTGCACTGTGGCAGAGTTCTACCCTGAGTCCAATCACATCACCTGGAAGAAAGTGATCCCAGGGACTCACTCTCTGGATGTGGAGATTTTCAAGGACATCCCCACAAGTTCCATTAGGAATGATGATGGCACATTCAATGCCACCAGCAACTTTATTCTGCACCCAGGTTTGGAAGACAATGGAACCATCTACCAGTGCGTCTTCACTCATAAATCCCTGTCGAAACCATTGCAGAGCAGGACTATCTTAATTGTAACAGGTATCTCTCCTCCTTAGCTTTATAGATTCTTAAGTTTAGTGTAGCAAATTTTATATCTTGTTCTTGCTCATTTGTAAAACTAGACTCAATTGTTCATTCCCTCCCTTCTGTTCTCCTCCTCCTTGCCTCTTTTCCTCTCCTTTCCTTTGTTTCTGTCATCTTTCCATTCATCTTTCCCTTTCTCATTTCCCCTATTCCCTTCCCTTTGGTTCTATTTTTTCTCCGATTTTCATCTTCTCCTGTCCTGTCTCCTCTTTGATTAATCAATCAATCACTCAACTATTGATTAAACACTTGTATCAGGCCCAGTGTTAAGTGTCAGGGATACTGTTACAATGAATGGAAGAATCCTTACAACCAGAAGCTTAGCTTTGGATAGGGGAGAATGATATTTACACAGGGTCTTTCAAAAGTCATTTTATACAGGATGTTCCAAAATCTGACTTTGGTTTCAAGTTGAAAACCTAAAAACCACACTAAGATTTTTAGCATCCTTTATAGCACTTAAAAGTTTCATTTACTTTTCATGCAACAGTCCTATGAATTAGGTGTCATTATCATTCCTATTTTATAGAAAAGTAAACTGAAGTTGAGAGACATCAAGTGACTTGTCTAGGGTAACACAGCTAGCCATTGTCTGAGACTGAATAGAAGTCTTTTTTCCTTTAGGCCACCTAGCTTTCTTCTATACAAAAATTCCCATAACTCTAAGTATAATTGCATATAGTAGAATATACAGAATAAATACAAGAAATAAATATACATTAATCAAATAGATGGCATTTTGAGAGAGAGAGCATTTGAGGACATCAGGAAAGGCTTCATGGGGTTCTTGAATTCATTCTTAAAAGATGGGAAGGATAGGGTTCTGTGAGATGGAGGTAAGACAAGAATATGATTCCTGTCTTTCAGGAATGGTGGCTGTCCTGTGCAAAAGTGATGGGATGATCTCTAATATCTAATAGCAAATGCTCTCCGAAGGGAGAGCTCCCGAAGGCAAACGTTGATGCATTCCTCAGGTTTAGAGGAGATGGAGGAGGTGGATATGTAGACGAATGAGTCATCATTACCAAGATAATAATTATATTATTTGTTTGATTCTTGCTGATTTTAAAATGAGACCTTTAAAAAATGAAACAAAGAACCCCAGGCTTCTAGTTCCCCGAGCCGCAGTAACGGCGAGAGCCAGTGGTGATATCTGTACAAAACTGCCTCCTTCATCTTGCACTCCCTTCATTTCTTCCCTCCCTCCTCTCCAGGCTCTCACCTCTGGACCATCTATGGCACAGGGCATTTGGGTCAGGGAGTTGGAAGCTTCCACAGGGCAGGCAGAGCCATCTGTTCAATAGGTCAGTGGGCTTGCTGCTGCCCTCTCTAATGTCCTAGTCCCAGGCCTCACATATAGACTTAGAGATCACCCAGTCCTGCTTCTTTATTTGGTTTTGGAGGAAACTGGGGCCCAGAGAGGGGATGAAATTGTTAAAATAATCCCCACAGGCAGCAGAACCAGAAATGGATTCTGGGTCTTTCTCTTCCTTTCTCAAAACAGAGGTCCTGGGAATGAGCCAGGACAAGAACAGCCCAGAACTGACGATCAGGACTCTGGAGTGAGTCCTACGAGGGCATTGGGTTCTAATACTTCCATTTTAAGGTTTCCTCTCTCCTATGACCCCTCCCCTCCTACAATCACACCCCTAAACACCTCCAGACACACCGAAATACTGTCCCCTTCCTACCTTCTCACACCCACCTGTGTAACTTCCTCTATTTGTTGCACATTTCTGCCCCAAACCAGGTGGCTCACAAGACTGTCAGTGCTGAGAAAACTTCATATATTTATTTATATGTTTCTAATAGACATTTCTGCCATGAATGTTCACAAGTTTACAGGCACCAAATCTTCTCACATTGTTCTTATCTCAATGAGATCCAAACCCTCCTTAAACTTCTCTTTTCTATACTCTGAAACACTTCACTTATCTCCACTACTTTCTCAGTGAGAAGGCTTTAAAGGCTGTCTAATGCCTTACAGTAGAAATACTGGAGCTGGAGGCTCAAAATCCCAGATCAGCTGTTTGAGAACCCTGTGACCTTTGGCCAAGGGTGCCTCCTCCCAGAGACGTATTTGAAAAATCAGGGGATCAGATCAGATGAACTCTAAGGCCCCTTTCATCTCTAAGTCTATGATCTGATGCTTCCTCATTTTCCAGATGAGCCAAAGTGGCCAGAAGACATGTCTGGGATCACTATTACTGGTCTACTGTATTTAAGTGGAGATGTTAGAACTGCAGATCCAGGGTTTTTCCTGTTCACCACAAACTGAAAAGGCCATTTCACACCAAATCACATCTATTATCCATCAGTCAGGTCTTTATTGAGCCCGTAGGACTGGGTCAGAGAGGTAGCCTCAAAGCCAAGAAGACCTGAGTTCAAGTCTTTCCACTGCAACCTGCTGACTGTGTGATTCTAGACAACTCACCTAACTACTCAGTAGTCTAGACAATTTTTAGAACTAAATCACAGAAAAGATGCCACCCTGCATTGGTAGAGGGAGTTTCCTCATCCAGGAACTCTCTATACCAATGATATTCATAATTCCAGTCCCTTTCTCTTCTGATTGGTCTAGCATAAGTGGATGAAGATTAAAAAGGTTCGCGATACATAGTTTCTGGGTGTTTTAATAATTTTATTAATAAGGCCAGCAAATTATTAATAAAATTATGGTCATTTGGCCTCTCTCTTAGACCAAAGACAATCATGGCATTGGGGGTTCACAGTTTTTATAGCACGTATTCAATGAGGGACTGAGTGTAATATCAATTATCTTTGGACTTATCTTTGGAATTATCTCTATGTCCAGATTGCTCCCAGTCTTGCCATATCTAGATAAAAGGATCTATCTCCACTCAAGCTTGAGTAGAACACAATGAACTTCCTCATTTTAGATTAAATTCCTTGTAAAGTTGGGTGGAGTCTGACCAAGACTGAGAAGAGTTTATTCAATCTCATTAACAGTAATGTCCTTCCAGAAACTGTACTTTTTAAAATCAGGAATTTGGAAGAAGGGGATATACATACACACACACACATATAGGTATATATGTATGTATAATCTCTCCAAGATATTGGTTTTTAGTAATTATTCCTTTAAAAGTGAGAGGTCAGGGAAGAGGAGACCATAGCTCTTAAGGGGAGGTTACAATCTAGTTAAAAAACTAGAAATACAAATGAAGAGACTTCATTTGTTGTATGGTGAAAGAACATTGAATTTGAAGTCAGAAGGTTTGGGTTTCATCCTGACTTTGTCACTTGTTAGATGACTGAGGGCAGGTCTTCCTTCTTCTTTTCTTTTTAAAAAATTGTTTTCAACCTTAACTGACAAGATATACATGAAGATATGGCAAATCCTTTAGGGAAAAAAAGGCAAATTTTTCCCATGGTTTTTAAAATTACTTAACATTTTGGTTGCTTTGCCCATATGTGCACGAACACACATCTGTCTATGCCCATTCCAGTGCATCAGAATCTTTTGATGATACTTTAAGAGCAGTTTAACCAATTTTTGTAAATGATTTTACAAACTCTATAAAATCATAGTCTAGTACCTTCATTGACCTAGTTTTCCAAACAGTATGTGTAATGATACAGTATTAACCTTAAAGTTCATAGTTAATTTTAAACCTTCTGCTAAGCCACACTATTAAAAGCCAAATTTCTTCTTTTAAATATGTTTGTGAAGGCTGCTTCTGTTCTTTCTGACAGATGATCATAACCACCTAGAGGATGCTGGGTAGCTGAAATTCTCGTCAGTAGACTCAATGCAAACACTCTTCAGTAGATGACAAAATTTTTCACTCATCCTAAGTGTCATCATATTGGTTCACTTCCCTTGTGTTTGTTGGTTTTTTTTTGTGTGTGTATGTGTTCTTTCCTACATAGACTTGACTTGAGTGGGGTGTCACATTCTTGTGACAAGTTTACTTCATGTGTTTGTTTCTCTGTTTGCATTCCTTAATTCTTCATATATAACAACTTTTCTCTAAGGGCTTTATTTCACAATTCTATCAGGTCAGTAATTATCTAGTAGAAGTTGAGTCATTCATGGAAGCACTGAAGAGGACTGTTCATAAGGAGGAAAAGGACCTTCTTTTGCACTGCTTTCAGATATGGGAGAAGTTCCAAAAAATGAATGCATGAGCATTTTGGACTCAAATCCTGACTTTTGTGAAAAATATCTGGGTGATGCAAAGTGATGTCCCTGTCCCAGACTAATAGCTTCTCCAAGAGGAGAACTTTCGAACCATTTCAATTTGTTTTGGCAGGTTTTCACTATAGGAAAATTTTCCAGCAGAGTATGCCATTACATAAGCAAATATAAGTTGAAGGACAGAATCACATTTGGGGTGACTGGAAAGAATTCCTTTAGCAATGAATCCCTGAGTAACCAACATGATTGTTGGTTGGGAACAGCTATAGCAAAATTTGCTATTTGACAAGACTTCCCAGGAAAAATCTGTGGTGGAAGCTCTCTCCCTTATATTCAACAAAGACCCTTCCTTCTTCTGTTGGAATGTAAGGCATTCCTATCTTAGGGAGTGATAGTGAGACTTCTCCACTCTGCTCTGATCTACATCTGGTCCTTCCGTTCATCCTGCCTCTCAGCTGTAGCAGAGACAGCAGCAATGGAGCACTCAACCCCCCAGATCTCCAGGAGGGAGGGAAAGCCCTTCCCTTTTCTAGGTCTCACTCTCTTCCTCTGGAAAGGAGAGAGGATGTGTTAGATGATCTCTGAGCCCTAAAGGCCTATGAAATCCTGATATATAATAAATATGATATGATAAAAATGATATCTAACATATAATATATTATGATAATATCATAATATAGGATATGTAATATGACATATACTAATACAGTATAATGAAGGGTTCTCCATCTTCAAAGTGCTAGATCAGTCCAGGTAGTCTACATGAAGAACTGGGCCTTGAGTGCTGAATCAATCATCTTTGGATAAGAAGAGGGGAACAACTCTCCTGCAAATATGGTGCCGAGTGTGAGCCAGGTGGAACCGAGGAGGCATCATGGGCAGGGCCAGCCTGGTTAGGAAGACTAGAAAGAAATTTTGCTAATCTCTCTAGTTGTGCCTTCTGCCTTGCTCCAATTCCATTGTAGCATACACACATATATAGTTATGTGACATAGTAAATAGAGTGGTGGACTTGGAGCCTGGAAGGGGAGTTCTAATCTTGCCCCAGATAGTACTAACTCTTTGAGTAAATCAGAACAGAGCTAATAGTATTAGTAAGTATCCAAGGAAAGTTAATCAAAGAATGGGTTCCAAGTCCACCATTCTACCTACATTTCTCACAATAATCTGGTGAGACACAGGTGCTATTACTATCCTTATTCTACAGTCTCAATTTCGTCATCTGTAGAATGGGAACAATGACAGATGTCCTACAAATCAAGTAACATGTTTGAAATGTTTTACAAATGCTAATTTACAAGCAGTTTATAAATATTAATTAATTCTGTTTTACAAACATAATTTTATAAATAAAGCTATATAAATGTTAATTGTTACTGTTGCTGCTGCTGTTTCTACTACCAGTAATTCTGCCTTTTCCATACGGATGATTTTATGTTCCTTATCATGTCACTCACCCTTTTGCTTTCTGTGTGACGCACAGGAAACTGAAGGATTTGGTGTTAGCTCATCCACTTTCCTTCCTCGTTCTTTCAGATTCCTTAGAAGTGAAGATGAATGAAAAAGTCCAGACAGTTTTTCTGAATTCAAATGTCACCATCCCCTGCGTATTATCTGGCTATGATTCTCTACCTCTGGACATCAGAGACATTCACATCAGATGGTCTTGGAGAAGGTCTAAATCTGACAAGGGGGACAAAGTCTTTGAATTCTTTGGAGGACAGCCAAGTCAGTTCAGACCAGGAGCCAATATCTCAATGTCAGGACTGAAGGAGGGAGATGCCTCGCTCCACCTGTCCCACATCCAGCTTCAGGAAGGAGGAGAGTATACATGTGAGGTGATCATTTCTCCTAGGAGAGCTCAGGGAACCACCAGGCTGGATGTGATAGGTGAGTGAGCAGAGATTTGGTTTGAAATTTCCTTGGTATTGGATGACTCATAGAGGTCTGTCTGGGGCAAGGCAGGGTGGAGGGAGGGGACTCTATATTACTTAATTGATCAATCATTAGTGATAACTTCTTTTTCTAGAATACTTATGAAGTATTTCTCCCACAATCATCTCCATTTTATAGAGGAGGAAAAACTCAGGATCCCAGAATTTTAGTCAGTTGCCTACAGTCACATGACAAAGTTGAGACTAGAATTCAAGTCTTCTATCTCCAAGTCCAGTAGTCTTTCTAGTTCTCCACTAACTCTTGGCCAAAGGCATTTATTGAGTCCCTACTGAGTACAGCTCCTCCAACAGTCTGCTATACTGTGGAGAGGCTGCAATATTCCAGAGAGGAGGGATCATCCTCCTGGAGAAATGGCTACTTGGGATATTGAAGTTTGGTCTAGGGAGGAAGGTTCTCAATGGATCACAGTCTCACTTCTGTCTTTGACTCCATCTCATGTCAGGTAGGTTGCTTTCACCCTGTGTGCTTCAATTTCACCATCCATAAAATAATGCGTGTGTGTGCACGCATGCCCATGTATGCATGCATTTGTGCTTGTTTTGGAGTCTGGATGGGGAAGTCATGTATTGAATGATATGATGGTGAGAAGTAAAAGTTTGAGATCTAGTGTGCAGTTAGCCATTGGTGAGTCCTCCCTTCTTGCAGCTCAGCCCTTCAGCGAGGAAGATGAAGAAGGCACCTAGGCAGAGTCTTTCCCTCAGTCAGTTCACATCTCCTGCCAGACAGTGATCCCAAGGACTCGCACTTTGAATCAGCTTGTTGGTTAAGAACAAAGTCACATATTCATTGCTACTATCCTGGAAGACAATGGAGATATATACCAATGTGGAGTAGTCTCCAACTTGCTGTCTGCCTTTTTGCAGCTCAGCCTTCCTTTGACTATGCCAGGTATCTGTCCTCCCTCCCTCCTTGAGTGCCTGAGAAGGTTTTACTAGGATTGACCAGATTCACCCAGATTCTCAAATTCAAAATAGCGAGTATTATATAACATTATATAGACTATGTGCATGAAATAGATAATATTATATAATTCTTGAATTTTTTTTCAAAATGAGGTTTAACTGATGACCTATTGAGTTCTACTCTCTAAAATGACCAAATCCTCAAAACATAACCAAGACATGAAAGTAGGGTAGACATTGTTGAGTGGGATTCTGGGTTTCGTTCATCTGCTGGAATCCCTTTAGCTTAGTGTTCTTTTGGAAGTAAAAGTGATCTCTGTTCAGTTCATGCTCAAATGATAGATGTTTGTAGAGTGCTTAGCACAGTATCTGGTATATAGTAGGTGCTACATAAATGTTTATTCCTTTCTTCTTCTGGACTATGAGAGGATTCTTTCTTTTCATCTCTTCCTCTGCCTCTCTCCCTTCCTGTTTGTCTCCTTTTCTGTCCTCTTTTCCTATTTTATCTTGTCTTCTCTGCTCTTCCTTTTGTTTTTCTTTCTGTCCTTTCCTTCATTCCATTCAAGCCAATGCAAGGTTCCCCACAGTGACATCTAGTCTTGTTTTTATTGCGTGGTGTGAAGGGTAGAAGGGAAAATGAACAAGCATTTATTAAACACCTACTGTATGCCAAGCACTTTACAAATATTATCTCATTGAGTCACTTGAAAGTCTTATTGTTTAAAATGGTTCCAAATTTCTTGTGTTGCTAAAGATAGAGGTTCTTCCTGAGGGATACCTAACAATACTTAGTGGTCTGAAGAGCCAAAAACATAATGTAGGCACATGGGCCTGCTGCATAGGTGTCAGTATTACTTAGCTGTTTGTTAAACCTTCTCCCTCTCATTTCCAAGAAGACTTTTGATTACTTTACAAGTTAGAACAAGGAATTTAAAGGGATAAACAAGGTATTTAAAGGTAAAGTAGGATAAACACCATTGAAGGCCAAGGTTCTTAACTTAGGTCCGTGAATTTGTTTTTTTTTTTTTAAATGAATAGCTGTATTTCAATAAAATTTGTCTCCTTTGGAATGCTTTGTGTTTTATGTACTTAAAAACATGATTCTGAGAAGGGATCCATGGGCTTCACCAGATTACTGAAAGAGTTCATGGCATATACAAAAGAAATTGAGAACCTCCATGATTGAAAGGAAGCAGAAGCAGTAGATGCAGCTAATCACCTGCATTACTGACAGTGGGGAAGTCTTATCTTTTAAAACTGGAACAACTGGCAAGTGAGATTTTTAGTGTGGATGTGTGGAGAAGGGTGAGATTGGGTCCTTCCTCTGTTGGGAGACCAAGATGATGAACCGAGAGGTAATGGAGGGGGCCTATCTAGTGCCATTATGTAGGGGAAGGGCCAGAACACTGAGAAGAGAGGGAATCAGGGGCTCAATGGCTGGGGCAGGTGCCATAATAGAGGCCTGACACCAGTGACTTCCCAGTAAATGCCTTCCAAGGACAGGGGAGACTTGTTGATGTTAGTGTCAACCAGACAGAACTGGCCTCCAACTTTTGGGTAGCTGGAGCTGAACTGAGCAGGTAGAGACAGGAGAGTCAGGATTCGAACAGAATTTTAATTTCAAAGTGAGGGAAATGGCTTGCAAGCAAGGACACATGTGCCAGGGCCCTGTCCCTAGGGGTGAGGAGACCTGCTTTAGTGTGGCCAAATCTCAATATTTAAACCAATGACTGTGCAGCAAGCCGCAGCCCTGACAATGAAGGGCAACAGGAGAAATAGGACCAGTGTGATTCATAGCATGGCTTCGTGACCCCAGCATAGGTACAGAAACTGCAATAATTATATGGACCAGTTCTTGGATTTTGCTGTGACTGAGATAATCCAGAGGGTGAGTGCAGAGGATTGTGGTTATGCTAAGCTCAGGGCACAACTTGCTTGCTGGCCTTAGTTCTAGAAAAGAGGGTGGCTCCTAATATCTTGACAATACTCACTGCTCACATTCTCTCTTTCCTTATATTGTAGAACATGAGAAGGATTACTTTGCCTATGAGAAGATTGTCATGCGAATCCTGATCCCAATCCTGATTTTGTTTTCTGGAGTCATTTTGTATTGCTGTGGTAAGAGGCTTAAAAGCTGAGCTGAGCCCAGATCTCCAGGTCAGCAGGGTGCTCTCTGGGAGGCGTAGGAGGAAGCACGGAGCAGAGTGGAGAGGGGCACTGAAGGGCATTCACACTTGAGGGGTTGTGGCTTCTGAATAGGAGCTCTCTGCTGTGTGGGATGCTGATCTCCAGATAAGGTTCCCATTACATGTAGGAGCAGACAAGGGTACTGTTTTCAGCACTTAGGATGGTGGTAAAGTGAATGCTTTGTCAGGACTTTAAAAAGAGGCAATGCAGGGCAGTGGGGAGAGCACTGGACTTGGATTTGAAAGACATGGGTTTGTCTTGGATCTGCAACTTAGGAATTATTTGACTTTTGGCAAATCCCCCAAGCTCTCTGGGCCTCATTCTCCCCATCTGTACAATAAAGGGGTTGGATGGGATGAGCTCTTCTGGGACCTTTATTGGTCTGATTCTATGGTTTCTGAAAGGTCTATGATTTCATCCATCTCCACCCATGTGGGCCCTGCGGCAGACAGTCTTTCAGAGACTTCCTGTAGCTGGAAATGGTCTTCCCCTAGTTTCCTGTTCTCTGGCCATGAGCTTCTTGGCACTTAATGCTTTCTAGGCCCATGTTCAAAGATTTGTTATGTTTGTGCTCTTTGAGAAGCCAGCATGGTCATCTCCATGCTGAAATTGGACAATTCCTCAGGATTTACAAGAGCAGTGATAATAAAGACAGTCCCAATTCTAACCTGCATTTTCCTTTGAAGAGCACTTTCATCCATCCATACAATCCCATGGGATCTGCACAACAGGCTTGTGAGGTAGCTAGCAAATATACACCTAAGTCTATTTCCCAGATATGGAAACTGAAGATCTGGGAAGATAAAGGACGTGGCCAAGGTCACACAGTGAGTTCATGGGGGAAGCCAGCCCTAGAAGCCAGCCTTTCTAAAGCTTCCTGCTCTTCCAGACTGCCTTTGCTGAGTGCTGAGGAAGAAATAGAGAAATAAAAGTGACAGCCTGGGGGACTCAGCAGATCACTGATGCCAGACATCCACTCTAATGAAGGGAGTGTTGGAACAAAGGAGCCAGTTGTTCCCCTGACTGGTGACCCTGGGCAAGTCATTGTCACTGTCCAGGCCTCAGTTTACCATTCTGGAACATGAGAGGGATGAGACTTGCTCTTTTGTAGTTTTAGGAGATTGAATAGAACTATTTATGCTTAACTTTTTATGCTCAATTTATGCGCCCAGGTGCACTTCTGAAGTAAGTAGGCTATATAGTCCTGTTTTCCTCTGGCTCTAGAATATGTGGGGTCATGTCTACTGTCCTCTAGCAGGCACCAAATTTAACCTAAAATTGAAGGAATGCAGCCTAACGTTTCCCTCAGTCATTGGCATGAACCTTTCCTAGAATCTTAGAGTCTTAGTCCTGGAATGAACCTAGAACTGGTCTGACCTGCTCATTTTACAACTGCAGAAAGAGTAACTTATTCATATTATCTTACATCTGTACAACATTCTGAAGTTTATAAACCACTGTCATTGCCACTAACCTGTGAAGTAGCTATATAATGCATAACCCTAATCCTAAATGCCCTATTTTACAGATGAAGAAATAGAATCTCAGGGAATTTTTTAATAGTATTTCACTCCCCCCCCCACCCCCCCACCAAGTATATGTAAAGACAACTTTTAGCATTCATTTTTTACAAGATTTTGGTCTCAAAGAATTTAAATTTAAGTTCATAAGATGAGTTACTGACTGAGTTAGGACTGGGACCTAAGACTCAGGACACCCAGACTGGCTTATGGTTTCCCATATACAGCATTACAATCTCTTCCTTCACCCAGGTTCTTGGCTAAGGTCACACAGTGAGTTCAGAAGGAAGCCAGCACCAGATGTCATCTTGAAAGGTAGGTGCTTATTATTATTCCCATTCTATAGATGAGAAAGCACCAAAATAACATGTCCAGTCCCTATTTCTTTATCCTGAATTTGCTTCTGGGTGAACATGTTATATTCTGTGTATAATGTTTGGGGATTGTCAGGGATCATTGCTTTTTGCCTTAGTATCTCTATTGCCCATTTCATCTGGCTTAGGTTCTCTGTACAAGGTTTGGCCTTACTACCAAATTAGCATGGGTCTATGGCATTGAAAACTTGAGACCACTTCATTGAATCTTTGAACAAATTTAAAACATTACAAACATAAGGACGATGTTGGCCATGCAAACTGTTAATACATAATATGCTCTGTTTAGAAATATGGGCCAATGTGGACCTGTCCAGTGTCTATGCACAGGTCTACATTCAAACCTAGATTTTTCATTTCTGTGTAAATTACTGACTTTTACAGTTTTGCTTGGTAGACTTTTAAAATCTGAGGTTAGCCCTGTAATGTTAAGGGAATTTGAAGATCTTCCCTGTCCATTAATAGGCACACAGAGCCCTGGTTCAGACCTAACCGGGTTCTGGGAGTTTCCAGTTAAGTATTAGGACATGAAAATTTTCAAACTCCTCGGCTCTCAGTCAATCAGATGCCGAGTCTTTGTTGTATATTTTGGGAGGTTGCTGTTTTGCTTTAGGGGTTCATTCATGAGAAGGATCTTTAGATTCCCTGGATGGGACTCTGAGTTACCGTTTGTTAAGAAACCCTCCCCCACTACTCAGATGTTATCGGTGCTTCCCCATCCAGTGATGAATGAAGGTGGTTGTATTACTTTGATCATATAGTGGGAGCCCTGTCTTTTGAATCTTTGTACTATGCTTGTATTTTCTCCATGTTTAGGGTATTAACCTTTCCCCTGAACTGGTGAATGTAATTAAAGTAGATTGTTCACCCCTTTAAAGTTGCCTTTCCTTTAAGAAAAGCAGATCAAAGAACCTGTGCTAGCAGTCATCCTGAGTATGCTGGGACTCTTGCTTAATTCCCCCATCTATGTCCCATTGTAGTGAGTTTAGGGAAGGAATGCTAATTTGATGTTAGCCTGGGCCAAACTTGCTTAGGTAGGATATACTCTATCCCAGTCAACCAGAAGTTACAATCCAAGGTAAAAAAGAAATACTTTTTGGAATAGTGCTGTTTTGCAGTATAAGGAAGGGGATTTCTCCTCTTGTTTCTTAAGCAAATCTGAGTTTGCAGGTTAGGATCCAGGAGAGGCTGGACCAAGGGGAAGGTTTTCTTGGTCTCTGAATTTGATTGCTGCCTTATTCCAGCTCGCTAAGATCCCTTGACTCTTCTTCAGCCTGAGTTTAACTCCCATTGGCCAGTCAAACCCAGTCTGTACCAGGCTTCAGTGAGGTCTCTTGATGACAGAAGCTTCTGAGTGAAAAAATGGATAAAGTAAAACCAGTTCTCCCCAAGATGTTTTCTTAGTTACATGGTTATAAGATCATAGAATTTAAAGACGGAAGAAACTGTAGAGACCATTTACTACAATCTGCTTATTTTAGAGAGGAGGAGTCCAATAGATGGGACATGATTTCCCCAAGGTCACACAGGTACTAAGCAGCAGGGCTAGAATTCCAACCCATGTCTTTTGACTTTCGATCTGGTGCTCTCAAAAAAAGAGGAATTTCTTTTTCAGATTTCTCCAGCCATAAAACCTCTTTGCCTGAATCATCCTGATACTTAATGGAAATTTGTTCAGCTTTCTTTGGGGTGGTGGTTTTTCGGTCTGTGAACGTGATTATGGCAGGTGGAAGTGGGGTTTCAAACTCTCATACTATATTCCCTTCCCTTTTAGCCAAGACATCAGTAATATCTGAGTCAGAGTGACTCATGACAGTCAATGAGTCAGCCATCTTTGAAGTTCCCATACTGAAATTTTCCTCAGGAACCTGGAAATGAAAAGGTACAAAGGTCAAGATGAGGCTGAACTTCATAAGAAATGATAGAGTGGATAGTTTCAGAGGAAACAAGGAAGACCTTTA
The DNA here is from genome assembly GCA_023548195.1 of Bettongia penicillata ogilbyi. Taxonomy (NCBI): domain Eukaryota; kingdom Metazoa; phylum Chordata; class Mammalia; order Diprotodontia; family Potoroidae; genus Bettongia; species Bettongia penicillata. The sequence continues at coordinate 1,573,234 of JAJHZJ010000592.1, read as the reverse complement.
TGAACCAACATAAAGTGAAGTGAGCAGGATAGAATATGCAGCATTACAGGGGAAAGCACACTTTGGAAGACTTTGGAATCTTGATCAACACAATTGTAAACCAGCAGACAAGTGAAGGTAAACGTTCTCCTACCAGAGAAGTGCTACAAATGTTCCTGTTTTCCAAAAAAGAGAAGAGAGCAGATCCTGCAAACTATAGGCTGGTGAGCTCAATTGCTAGCAAATTATAGGATATATTAATCAAAGGAGAGTAACATGATGGAGTGGAGAGATAACTGACATCAGAGTCAGGAGGAGTCCCAGCATCTAAGCAGGAGGAGACAGAAGTGAGTGACAGAGAGGTTACACCCGTCAGAGGCAGCTGAGAAGATGCAAGGTTCTAGATTCTCACCATATATTTCCTTCTCTTTTAATCAAGACAACCACAAGGTCTGAGATAAGAATGATCTCCATTGAGCTTTATGTCAACCAACTTTTGAGGTTTCCATTCTGAATGTCATTACCAATGACCTGGGGGCAAAATAATACATAGGACAGCATAAGTTATGGATGTGTGACTTAAGCAATAGCTTCCATCTTGGCTCAAAGGACTGAAATCTCAAGTTCTGGGAAAATCATCCTCAGGTCACAGGTTAGTAACCATGAAGAAGACATTTGTTGCCAGTTTCCCTTCTAGGGGACAATTTCATAAGGTAGACATTCTAGTTGGATATTCAAAGGAGTCCAATATACCAAGGTTGGAAATCAGAGTTGAGGAGTGAGTGAAAGGAGAAAAAATGGAGATAGTAGATATACACAGCTTTTCCTAGGCATTTGGCTATGAAAGAGAGGAGAGATATAAAATGATATCTTGAGGCGATGATGGGATCAAGTGAGAGGCTGAGTGAGTGAGTGTGTGTGTGTGTGTGTGTGTGTGTGTGTGTGTGTGTGTGTGTGTAAGAATGTTCAGATGTGGAAGATCTTATGAATCAATGGATAGTGAAACATTAGAGAAGATAGATGCTTAATGCTTCTAGTTCCTTTAATTCTAGTATGACATGGCCTCAAGGTCCTTCACTATCTTGGTTATCCTTTAGATGCTCTCTGTCTTATCGGCGTCCTTTGTAAAGTGTGGTATCCAGAACTGTCCACAATACTGCAGATGTCTGACCAGAGCAGAGGACTGTGGGAATATTACCTTTCTTGCTGGAGTACATGCTTCTCTTCATGTTGCCTTTTCTTAGTAGTCAGTGATCACTGTTCCATTCCCCCTAAGCAGAAACCCTTTCCCTTTTTGGATCCTCCTTTTCCACCCAATATAGCAACATTCACCCTCCCTTTTTGTTGTCATTGTCTTCCCTCATAGGTCTCAGTTCATTTTGAACTGTAGTACTCCTAACACTATTTTTACAGGACTGTGCACAATCTTTTCATCCTGTTATCTGACTTTGCTTTTGTCTTCTGAACATTTCTTTTAAAAAAATCAGTTACTTGATGATTTAGTTCCTTGCACATTCATAATGGTCCTTTTGGACAACTCTCATTTTTCCTCCTCATTGAAATATCTTTCTCATTATGCCTTGAGGATTTCATTCATCCCTCCTGGATTGACACCCCCTATGGAATTTTAGGTCACAGGACCCAATCTGTCCTTCCTCTGAAACTTTTCAAATGTGTATTTCCAAAATATGGGGTGCAATCAGATACTATCTCTTCTTCTACCTGTCTCTATCTCTATTTCTCTGTCTGTATCTCTCTTCCCTTCTCTGTCTGTCTCTGACTCTCTATCTCTGTTTTTTTCTGTCTCTGTCCCTCTCTCGACTTGGATTCAACTTTGGAACTGGAATAATTAGCCCCTAAACTTGAGATCTCACATCGTTCAGCTGGCTTACCATTCAACTTCCTCTAGTTATTTAAATTCCTCAGAAGTATGATGACCATTAGTTGCCCGTTAAAGATGCTCACACTTCATAAAGAGATCATAGGGTGTGAACCATTTTGTTTACACAGTAAAGGCTGTATCATGCTTTCGCACAGGTTACATTAAATGAGGTGGGGGAAACCCCTTCTTTATACTCTCCTGCAGTTAAACATTTGCTGTCCCCAGTAAATCAGCAGGAATGCTCTTGGCAAGGTCTGTAGTCCCAAATTCTGAAAAACTCTTTTTAGTGATTGGGCGGGGGGTGGAGTTCAAGCATTTGTTCGTCTCCAGTACCTTATAATGAGGTCTTAGGAAGGTTTATATGGCAGAGTTTACAATCAGGAAATTAATATTTTTTGTATTTCTAAAAATGGTGACATGACTCAACAAATACATATTTCACACACTTCACTCTTAACTTTTCTCTTCTATGGCAAACTGAATTGAGAACTCCAGTGGCATTTGGGACTCTAAGACTTCATCTGCTAATGCCTTGACTAAGTATTCCCAGTTAGAAAAGCAGTCATTTCATCTTTATGAGTTGTAGTTTCCTCGTGTACAATGAGGAGGTTGGAGGAGGTGGCCTCTCTAAGCCAAGATCGTCCCTTGTTCAGTGCTACCAGCAGGTGGTGCTGGATCCCCAGTCATGCCTCCATTATAAACTGCCTCCAGATCTGCGATTTGCGGAGATGGGGCAAAGAACATCGAATTTGGAAGCAGGAGACCCAAGTTCAAATTCTGATTCTGACAATCACTTTGTGACCCTGGCTAGAGTGTAGAGATGAATTCAGTCTCCTTTGTCCCCATAAACTTGTTCTTTGCTTCAACTTCTTCCTTTCTGCTGATGGTGCCACCATTCTCTCAGTGTTCCCTAGACTCCCTTGGAACTATCTTGGAACCTCCCTTTTCCTGTACCTCCTACCCCAGCCAGTTAGTTGCTACATTCTGTTCAAATTGCCCTAAAATATCACTCATGGTCTCTTAGCTCTCACCACCACTATCCTAGCCCAGGCTCTCATTACTTCTCATTGGCGCAGCTGACCTCCCTTCCCCCACCCCGCCCATTTTGGGTTTCTTGTTATATCTGTTATATATGGTTGTTTAAACTCTTTCACAAATGCAGAGTGCTTTGATGGGAAAAGTCATACTTCCCAAGAAGTGAACAGAAGCTATCACAGGTGCCCCAAAATTGATAAAATTAGTTTTGGAGGACCGAAGGACTAGCGAAGACATTAAGGGCATGTATGCTGATCAGGAAAGTGATTGAAGGGTCTTGTTGCTTAATAGACCACTTTCCTAAAGCTCTTATTACAGTACTGTCATTATATGTGTAGGTTTGTATGCATAGATAGTATATGCATAAATATATATATCTCTCTCTGTGTCTGTCTCTATCTATATTTATACAGATAAGTGAATTCCTCTCTATATATGAGTAAACTCATTTCTGGGATGTAAGGGGCGTTCTGGACCCAGGCCCCCTGAGAGGATAGGAGATGCCAGGAAGTCTGGACCTGCTGACGTGGCTCTGCCACACTGGCACTGGGGAGGCTTCACTGAGCTGAGCTCCGCCCTCAGGGAGGAACTGGGGAGGAGCCTACCCGGAAGAGGAGGGCAAGACACTAGGGATAAAAGGCACACGCAGGAAGGGCTTGGGGGGACTGGACTGAGACTTGCAGAATAAACGTCACGTTTGCTCTACCCTACTCTGGTGTCTGCTCGATTACTACTCCTCACTGTGTTCCCCGGTGGGAGTCCGGAGACGTCCGAAGCTGCGAGAAGCGGAGAGGAAGGACCCTTGTCCTGGTGGTCGCAGCCCCTGACAGCTGGCGCCCGAACTGGGACCGCCAGGAACTGCCTAACCCTGAATCCCGCAGGCGGGAAGGGAAGGCCAGGCAGCCCTAGTAACTTCTAGGAAGAATGGGACAAAAGGTCGTTAAAGCCCGAATTGATCCAGAGGAAAAAGGCGTACTCACCTGTAAGATTTATAAAACCTGTAAAGATCAAGATATTAAGATCCACTTAAAAAACTGCCACCAATGGGTGGATAAGATCTGGACGATCAGTCCGTGGATAGAGCACACGGGGATAGATCCACAGCGGTGGACGGTGGTAGGCCAGCAAATGGCCTCTTATCATAAAGACAACCCATCTGCCTTAAACCCCTCAGATTTTGTAATATATGCGGCAGTCGGCGCGGCCCTACAACCTGAGCCGCCTGCCCTCTTGGGTGACCAAGCCACCCAAGTAGGGGAGTCCTTAAGGGGCTCTGACAGTGAGGAGGAAGGAAAAGAAAGTCGAAACACAGCCCTAACAAGACCTGTCTATCCATGGGAGGAGTTACGACAAAGTAAAGAGACCCCAGACTGGGACTTTCCGATTCCAAGTAACAAAGAGAAAAACTGGAAAGTCCCTGAGGAAGCTAGTAGAACACCAACACCCCAGCTCCCCCTAGAGCAAGAAGAGAAAGAAGCTCAGTTAAGGACAGAAATGGGGAACTGGGAGTGGCCACCCCCTCCAAGTGAAAAAGGGGAAGTGTCAGCCCGTATAGCGCAATTGTCTTTAGAAGGGATAAGGGGATTTAGTTACCATTCTAGTACCCCCAAGGGCCCATCCAAGCCGGTGAGCCTCCTCACAGCTAGTTTACAACAAGCAGTACGTGAAGGAGAGGACAGAGATTGGAACGAGTGGTCGTCAGTATTCCCAATCTTTGTAGAACATCCCGGAACTCAGGATGAAAGGAGGCACCATCGCCCTGTTCCCTTTAAGTTCATACGGGACCTGAAAGAGGCCGTAACAAAATATGGCCCTGGCTCTGCTTATGTACAGATGGCCATACAATCTTGGCGGTCTGGGAGCTCAGGAGACAATCATGACCAGATAGGACAGAGAGGAAAGAGGGAGTTGGCGCAGTCAGAAATTCAACCAGGAAATACATCCAGAGTTGGCCCAGGGCCTGGATTTGTGGTGCAGCAAAAAATTTGCCCCAGGGCCTGGTTTTGTGGCACAGCAAAAAATTTGCCCAGGATTTGTGGCACAGTGGCAAATTCAGCGGCCCGGATGTTCTTCCAGCCCTGGCACTCGGCATAGTTCTGTGGTGCAGTAAAAAGTTGCAGGAGTAAGTCTAAAAAAGCAATCTTGTACGGGAGAAAGTTTAGACAGGGAATCTTATGCAAAGCTTAGTTACACAGTGATAGAAGTTAAGCCAGAGTTATAATGTGTACAGAGGATTTCTGACAATTTTTTCTCAGTTTTTGGATTCTTTTATTTTCTGTATATGTGTTCTGTCTTTACATGTTCTGTGTGCGTGTGTTTGTGAGTTATTACGGTCAACTCCATGGTAGCTGGACCTTGGAATGTTATCTCTTTTCCTCCCCCTCCTCCCTTCTCTCTGATGGCTGCAGCATCGGGGAGAAGTATGGGAGAGAGAAAGAGAGGAACTAATCTTATATTATTTAGTTTATATGATTGCAAAATGCAATTTTAGATAAGAAATGCAAGGGAATAATATATGTGCAGTTTTAAAGGGGCTTTAATCAAAGCCCATTAAGAAAACAACATGAATATGAAGTTTAAGGAAAGCATAAAAGTTTTGGAAATCATTTGAAAGTTTTTGGTTAAACTCTCTCTCTCTCTTTACGTTCCAATCCTGGCCAGATTGTGAAAGTGAAGAGAAAGACAAGAGGAGATCTGAGGCAGGCTGATCAGCATTTTCATTATCTCATGCCTCACCTAAAAGAAAAGTATTTTGTATAATGAGAAGTAACCAAAAGGTAGTTATTCTGGTCACATTTTAAGTGAAACGTGTCACTCCTAATTGGATGTTTAAAACAGATCAGGATTTGTTATATTATTTGGCACTAGGCAAATTGGAAATATGCATAAATCTTAAAGGGACACAGCAGAGATAAAGCTTTTGAAACTCTCCAGTAGAACGGAGGGGACTTGGCGCCACTGGATATTTGTCCAGAAGTCTCCCTCACTTCAGCTGATAGATTCAAAAGCCCTCTCTTTCAAAGATGTTCTTAAGGAGTGGATACGGAAGTAAAATTTACTTGAGTAAATGTTGGAATCATTAAGATTTTTTGCCCTGCAGTCCCAACTCATCAACCAGCTAGGACTACAGTCAATTGTAACTTTTATCATCCCAGATTAGATCAAGGGAAGAGAATGCTAAAGAATAGTAGGGAATTTAATTTGCCCTTCCCGAGGGTAGGGGTTGGGATGAACAATTCATGGTGGAATTTTCCATTTGACATGTCACTGGAATCCCCCATAATCCCACTGGTCAAGCTATAGTGGAACTAGCAAATCGCTCCCTGGACACCTACTTGCACAAAAGAAAGGGGGAATTGTTGAGGGCCAGGGTGGAGTGCAGTTGATGAGATCAGGATAGACCTTTGGGGAAACTGATCTTTGAGACTGTGCTCATTATTGTTGAGGGCCAGGGTGGAGTGCAGTTGATGAGATCAGGATAGACCTTTGGGGAAACTGATCTTTGAGACTGTGCTCATTATCATCCGGAATGGCTCTCCATGCCCTCCAGATGTTGTCTCTGTGAGACAAACAAGAGAATTACAGAAAACAAGGGATATGTAGAATAGATGCTCCTAGTCTTGTGGTCTGATTTAATCAGAAGACTGATTTAATCATCCTGATTGATTTAATCACTGGGACACAATAGCAGAATGTCACGTAGACTTTCAGTACCTTGTCTATATAAACCCAAACCCTCAGATCAATAAAAGGAACTGGTCTATTCCCACCTCCCCCGACTCTTTTCTTTCAACCACATCACTGAGCCATGTAGGGACGCAGGGGCGGTAGCTACATCTGGCGCACTTGCAAAAACAAAAAAGGGGAGTAGTTGGACCAGGAGTTGATGATAAATTCGCAATTGGCTGTTTATACTCCAAATTGATGATAAATTACAATTGGCTTTTGGCTGTTTATACTCTAAATTATTTAAAATTCGATAATGATGGCTTATTGGCTGCTATGAAATTCTTAACATTTCCTAATAAGGAGTCTGCAAAGAATGAATCAGCAATAACAAGTGCCCTGAAAGCAGCCAATAAAGTAATGTGACACGATGAGAATAAAAATTGGTTTGGTCCTCATACAGTGTTAACGTGGGGAAAAGGGTATGTTTGTGTTTTAACAGATGATAATAAAGAAGTTTGGGTTCCAGTGAAAAGGATAAGAGTGATAGAGGACAATCGCCAAGGTGAAGTAGTCACAGGGAGTGAGGAGGTGCTATCAGCAGCGGATGAAAAAACTTCTGGAGAAGCTTAATCAACTAGGTCACGATGACTCCTTTCATTTTTCTCGTACTTATCATGACACTCAAGAACACTTAATGATTTTCAGAAACTAATTGGTTCTATTCAATGGCTACGTTCTGTAATTCCCATACCTGATAAGGAACTTGAGCCGTTGTATCAAATGTTGCGGGGCGATTCTAACCTTACCTCTCCCTGAGAATGGACGACTGCAGCCCTTCAGGTTATGCAGGATATACAAAAGAAAGCCTCCTCATCATTAGTCCGCTTCAATCCTGAGAGTCCTATTATGTTGGTGGTCCTACAGGAGGACCGAGGTATTGCGACTCTATATCAAGCACATGGTGTTTTGGAGTGGCTATATCACCCAAAGGCTACTAAAGTTTTGCCTGATAAATGGGAAACCCTTGTGCTCTTTTTGCTCAAAGCGAGTGAGAGGTGCGTTCAGATTTTTGGGACTCAGCCTATCCTCAATCTGTCCGTTACTCCTCAAGCTTTACATCTTCTAGCTCAAAATTCTATTGACTGGGCGTCTTTATACGTGACCCATGTCTTTTCTAATAGCTCATTGCCTCCACCTTTACGTGGATGGAAAACCTTGCCCCTGTCCACACCCTCGTCCATTGTTTCATTAGCCCCCGTTGAAGGACCGAATGTATTTACTGATGCAACAAAAACAGGAAAGGCATCTATTTATGCTCCCCAGAGACACCTTCTAAAGGTAGTCTCCACACCATATTCCTCGGCACAGAAAAACGAATTAGCAGCCGCAATATGCGCCCTTCAATTGCTTTCAGAGGAGCCCTTTAATTTAATTACAGATAGTATGTATTGTGCTAATGTTCTTTTGTTTTTAGAAAATTCTCATATTATGGAAAATCCCTCTACTATTGCTCCTTTGCTAAAAACTGCTCAAAAGCTTTTGTTACTTCGCAATGATCCTCTTTATGTTCTCCATGTACGTTCTCACATATCCACAGAGGGCCCTATCTTTTGGGGCAATCACGTTGCAGACAATGCCCTTAATAAGGGGGGTGCCTTCCTCCTTTCTCTATCACCACAAGAGGCCCACTCCAAATTCCCTTTGTCTGCACGTTCCTTACGGTTGCTCTACCACCTTCCTAGAGAAGAAGCTAGACAGATTGTGAAACGCTGTACTAATTGTATTCCTTTCCGCCCTCCGCCTCCAGAGAAGACCTTTAACCCCAAAGGAGAGCTACCCAATGACCTTTGGCAAATGGATATTACACATTATAATACCTCTTATATACATGTATGCATAGATACCTGTTCTTCCTTTGTAATGGCTACCCTGCAACCCAGAGAATCTGTTACTGCAGTTATTTCGCACTTATTGCAATGTTTCTCAATGGCTGGAGCCCCCAGTGCTATTAAAACTGATAATGGTCCTGCCTATACTTCGCAGGCCTTTGCCACCTTTTGCATGGAGTTTGGTATACATCATGTTACTGGCATCCCATATAACCCAACAGGCCAAGCCCTTGTGGAGCGTGCTAATAGGACCCTTAAAAACACCATCAAAAAACAAAAAGGGGGAGTTCCGGGGCGGCTTACACATGCACAAGTTGCGCAAACGGTTTATACCATGAATTTTTTGCAATTTCGGGATGACGGCCTAACACTGGCCATGTGATTTTCCGGCTACCCCGATCCTGGTAACGCCCGATTAGCATCCTCTACAATCCCACATCCACGAGGGTCACCACCAACCCCGTGTAAAAAAGGTAGCGTGATTTGGTGGAAGGATGAGAAAGGCAATTGGAATGGACCAGGGACAGTACTAATAAGGGGAAAAGGATATCTTTGTGTCTCCACAGATACCAACCATGAAGGGGTCTGGATCCCATCCCGGGACGTGCGAGAGGTCCCCCCCGGCCAACCCAGAAAAGCAGGAAAAGGAGACGAGGGAAGCGAGGACGAAGGAAGAACCGAACAACTCGGGCGATAGAAACAACATACTGGCTCCGGATGCATAACTGATTATTACTGCTGTAGCTGGGACTGGGAAACCACGGATGACACTTATTGGGGTCCTTCTTCCTCCTGGGACTATATTAGGGTTACTGCTAATTATACCATCAAACTTTTCAAAAGCGTCCCTGTACCCCGCTATAACCAATAATGGGCTTTCGCTGTGACTGTGCCAATGACGGGAATATTGTGGCCCCATGACCTGGATAATCATGCCATTGGCTGCAGAGGTACCCAATGACGGGATTATTGTGGGTCCACCTACCAGAAATGCTGGAGGTGGGGACCACCCACATAGCCTAAGACAGGGGCCCTGCCCACTTTCGGTACCAGGCATGGAGTCAGGCCACATAGCCTAAGACAGGCCTTTCACCTGCCCTTATAAACAAAAAGGGGGAGTTGTAAGGGGCGCTCTGGACCCAGGCCCCCTGAGAGGATAGGAGACGCCAGGAAGTCTGGACCTGCTGACGTGGCTCTGCCACACTGGCACTGGGGAGGCTTCACTGAGCTGAGCTCCGCCCTCAGGGAGGAACTGGGGAGGAGCCTACCCGGAAGAGGAGGGCAAGACACTAGGGATAAAAGGCACACGCAGGAAGGGCTCGGGGGGACTGGACTGAGACTTGCAGAATAAACGTCACGTTTGCTCTACCCTACTCTGGTGTCTGCTCGATTACTACTCCTCACTGTGTTCCCCGGTGGGAGTCCGGAGACGTCCGAAGCTGCGAGAAGCGGAGAGGAGGGACCCTTGTCCTGGTGGTCGCAGCCCCTGACACTGGGATAGCCATTATAAAAATAATAGCTAGTATTTATATAGTGCTTTAATTTTTTTAAAGTGTTTTACAAATATAAATTCATTAGATCCTCAAAAAAGCCTAGGAGGTAGGTGCTATTATTAGACCCATTTTACAGATGAGAAAGCTGAGGCTGAGAGGTTAAATGATAGCTAGTAAGTATCACACAGTTAGTATGTATCTCAGTAGAATTTTAATTTAGATCTTCCTGATTTCAGGTCCTGTGCTCTATACACTGTGCTACTTAGCTGCCGGATAAGAAATAACTATGAACTAATAAATCATGCAAATCTTATTGCTTGATAAATTTTCATTGCCTTGTTCTTGGAAGAAGTCTTTGTATTTCTATGACTTTGGATAAATAAAAGACAGATAAATGCCTCCTCATAGACTTATCTTGAGTTAGAGCATCTGGGTTCAAATCCTACCTTTGTTACTACCTATGTGAAACTGGACAAAATCCCTTCCCCTATCTGGGCCTCACTTTCCTCAATTATACAATTATAAAATTCTGTACTTTTAAACCTCTGAGATTCCCTCCATCTCCAGATTCTATCAGTTGTTTTTACTGTTGCTTTTTATTGTCCACACTTGTTATTTTATCTGTGTAAGGAGACTTGGATGAGGAAATTTCTTCAACCTAAGTGAATCTGGCTGACTGTAAATTGTACTGAGTTGCCTGAAGTTTCAAAAGGTTAATAATTTCCCCAGAGTTGGACAATTACGTATCAGAGGCAGGACTGGAATCCGGAACATTTTTCTATCTACTATTCCATGCTGGCTCTCTGTCTTCCAGCAGTTACTTCTCAAAATGGAAATAAAAGACATCACTGCTAGTTAATCTACAGTTGCATATTCTAATTTGTAGCTGATACTTTCCATATGCCTTGCTCCCTCATTAGGATGTGACCTCTTCCTTCAGAGCAGGGATTGTTTTACTTTCTTTTTTGGTGGGCCATCTCCAGTCTTCTTGATCTATATCTGGCCACTGGACCCAGATAGCTCTAGAAGAGAAAGTGAGGCTGGTGACTTTGCACAGCCCTGCCTCACTTAAATCCAATTCACTTGCATGTCATGGCATCATGTCCCTGATGTCATGGTTTTCTTGAGAATAAAAGACAAACAACCACAACCTCTTTCCAGCCCCAGCACTTAGCACTGTGCTTTGCACATATTAAGCTCTTAAATAAATGCTTCATTCATTCATTCCTTCATTCCTTCATTCATTCTGCTTTCCCAAGCAGTCTCCCTTATTACATGCAGATTTATTGGAGAGGGAGAAAATATTTTAAAATTCATATTGTTTGACAAAGATCCTATCTCTCCCCTCCTTGCGCTCTTCTGGAAAACTTTTGTTTGAAAACATCTACTTAGCACAGAAGGAAACCTTTTGACTCTAAGAAGGAAACAGAGTTTTACAGGATTATTTTTTCTTTTTCAGAAGTAGAGAACTACATCTATATTAGGTAGAAATGTATGAAGTTATCCCTCCTGCATCACAACTTTCCCCATCGTGATTTTGATATGTCACAGGTCAACAGAAAAACTAAATAGGAATTTTGGGGGAGTTTTGTGGAAACTGCAGATGACATGTGAAGATTAGCAGATGACGCAGAGAAAAGTATTTTACTTAACATTGACCTCTATATAGTTTATGGCCAAATACTTAACCCAAATTTTACAGTAAGATATTGTAAACACCCCATAATAGTAAAAATAATTTAGAACTTCTCTGGCACAAATTTTTACATGGATTTTCCAGATTGTGGGGGGATAGGTGGGGGAATAGGGACTGGCGGTGTTGGTGGGTGTGCCATGTCCCTAATGCCAGTAATGTGGAAGGAATGACTGTATGCAACATGCATTTTGTAACAATCTTCTGTAAAAGACAACAATAATACTATTATTCCTGCTGAAATATCCACTGTCTTGTTCAAGAATTTTTCCATGTTACCTCACTGTTTCAGGCTGAGACAATTCTCTTCTGACCAAGACCTTTCTAATGTGAAATTGCTAAAAGAGATGAAGGAATTTTACAAAGATATTCGATGAACAAATTTCTGTACTTTTTAAGTATGAAATTATTTTAGTAGAGCAGCTAGGTGGTGCAGCAGATAGAGAGCCAGGCCTGGAATCAGGAAAACTCATCTTTCTGAGTTCAAATTTGACCTCAGGCACTCACTAGCTGTGTGAGCCTAGGCAAGTCACTTAACTCTGCTTTCCTCAGTTTCCTCAACTGTAAAAATGAGTTGAAGTGGGAAATGGCAAACCACTCTAGTATATTTGCCAGGAAAACCCTAAATAGGATCATGGCAAGTCAATGACTAAACATGGACAAACAACAAAAAGGAGAGCTTTTTAGTAGAACTGTCTTAGATGACTTTAATACCTTTTTTTTTCTGTTGTATGCCTCAATAATCCCTTTGTTTTGACTGCCCTAGGGATTCCCAAGTTAAAATGGGGCCTCTGACTTAAGACTAATAAAGCAAAAGGTTTCGAAAGCAGGGGAAAAACTTATAAGATAGGGCAGCCTATGTCTGAGATGGGAATTTAAGGGATGGATGAAAGCTGGGGAGACCATTTTGCTGTTCTCACTTTATAAGCTGGGTCATATGTATGCATATATATGTGTATGTGTGTATGTGTATATGTATGTGTGTGTGTGTGTGTGTGTGTGTGTGTGTGTGTGTGTGTGTGCTTTATGGGAATCCCTGGTTGGTGCAGTGGAGAGCATAAAGTTAGGAAGATCTCAGTTCAAATCCAGCTTCAGACAACAGTTTGTGACCTTGGGTGAATCTCTGTTTGCCTCAGTTTCCTTCACCGGGATAACAGCACTAACAATCTTTTAGGACTGTTGTGAGGACGAAATAGGACAATATTTGTAAAGTGCTTAGCACATACAGGGGTGAGGAGCCTGCAGCCTCAAGGCCACATGTGGCCTTCTAAGTCCTCGGGTGAGGCCTTTTGAGTGAGTCCAAGTTTTGCTGAACAAATACTTATGTTAAGGAGGTTTATTCTGTGAAGTTTGGATTTAGTCAAAGGGCCAGACTTGAGGACCTAAAGGGCCACATGTAGCCTCAAGGCTGCAGGTTTCCCACCCCCGAAGAAGGTACTCTATAAATGTTTATTCCCTTCCCCTTCACAATCACCTATTCACAATAAAAATAATGAAATTTTGGGATCATACTCATAACCATTTACATAATAACAAGGAAAAAGAAATAGTACTATACATATTAAAGTAAATACATAGCCCTCTCTCACTTAAATCCAATTCACTTGCAGGTCATGGCAGCTTCCTGATGTCAAGGTCCTCTTCCAGAACTGACAAACAAGGACAGTCTAAACCAGCTCATGCGGAGACTGACAGCTGTTGAAAACCTCTGCTTTTCCTTCTCCAACCAGAAGTGGCAGCAGAGAGCAACAAGCCCTTATCACAAGCTTCACCTCTCTCTGTCTCTAGTGGCGGCGAAAGACAATAGCCAACCCTGGAACTTCTGACCAATGAAATCAGTTCTCCAACCAACCAGGAATCAGTCCGCTAAAGTCCTTCGGTGGGAGGATTCTATTCAACTGCCCCAGTTAGATAGTTTCTGTTTCTGGTTGAAACAACCAGAGTAGCTTTTAAAAGGTTAATTTTTTACCTAAAAAATTAATCACAACTTTACATTTGCAGAAGTCTCACTCTTCCCTTCTTGTACCTTCATCAAAGATACCATTGATGTGTGCAAATTATTCTCCTAAAGATTTTGTAGAGATGATAAAATATTTATGTTGTTTTGTATACATTGTTTCCCCGACTGTTCCCTACCCTCTGTAGAGGGCCATATAAGTCTTCCTGAGGTTCTCTGAAACCCTTCCCTTCATCACTTCTTACAGCACAATGGTGTTCCACCACATTGATGGACGACAACTTGTTCAATCATGCACCAATTTATGGGAATTTCCAATTCTTCACCACTATAGAAAGAGCTGCTATACATGTACACATGTACACATGGTCCCCTCTCCTCTGAAAAAGTAGGTATTTTGTTAGTGATTCATATTTATTACATTACCTTTTTTTCGGAGGAGGGTTAATATAAAGCCCATGATATTTCCAGGCACTTGTTATCCTATCCTCTTTCAGATCTCTGCAGTCAGCCTCTCAATACTTTTATAATTATGCCTCCATCAGCATGGAGCTCTTCTTGATTCAGTTCAGTCCCTTCTTCCATCTTTGTCTTCTTGAGTTCCATGTCTGTTTATTCATGATGTATATCAGGAAAGAGCCCAAATATAGTGGCTCTAGGGTTACTGATGAATGAAACAGTTATAGAAATCTTAACTTATCTGTTTATTATCCTCCCCCTGTCAACCCTAGCTACTCTCAAGATGATGTGGCTTAATTTGATCTCTTGTTAAATTGAATGTAAATACAATTTCTTCTTCATTGTTCCTCAAAGTGTTTTTGAGTCTATATTGTTCACAATTGTTTCTCCTTTATAGTATTTTTACAAGGATGCTTTTATCATAAACTGTTATTATCGCTGGTTTCAATATCTATCTGTTTGGTAGAGAGATCAAGTGTTTGTTGCCTCAAGTAGTTTCTAGGCTTTTTTTGGTCTCCAGGTTGTGAATAGCCATTCACATTGGTTAAATTTTCTTAGGATGTAATGACAGTTTATTGCTGTTTGTTCCTTTATCCATTTCCCATTATTCAATAAACTTGTTTAAATAGGTCAAGTTGTTTCTGTTTCAGAAATTTCTGTGTTGTCTATAGTTAATTGACCTATTATTTATTCTTGAGCCATATTTTTCATCATCTAAAAAATATACTTCTCTATGACTGTTTTAGGACTGAAAATCACCAGGTTTAATTAGGAGGGTGTTATTGAATATTTCTTTGTTGGAGAGGGATGGGACAGAGAGAACATGTACAAAAGTAAATATAAAGTATATACAACACAAAGTAACACAAAGTAATTTCAAGAGGGAGACTGTCAGCTTGTTTTTCATTAGGCAAAGATCTCATATTTCAAGTCCAAACAGTTAAATGAATGTGTATAATGGTTGTGAATAGATGGGCTAAGAACTGTGAGATTCATAGCTTTCTGCAAATAGATAAGGTTTCTGTACAAAGATAGATTCCTGTATGTAGTAGAGAGCTAATACATGTTATTGTGTTTGAGTCCTGAATTACTTCTCTAATGTCCCCAGACTAGGGTTTGCATAGTCTATATGGGATACTACTACTAATAGTAATAACAACTTATCTGTGTTCATGTCCTCACTTAAAAATATTTATATCCTTAGAGCTTAGCACAGTGCCTTGCATACAGTAGGCATTAATAAATGTTTGTTGCAACCCAGAATTGGAAGGAAACTTAGAAGTATCTTGTCCCTCCTATCTCATTTTGTAGCAGAAATTGAAGGCTAGAGAGATTAAATGACTTCCCCACGATTATATGGATAGTAAGCGGACAGTGCCAGGATTTGAGCCCAGGTCCTCTGACTTCCAGAACTTTTCCCAGTACACCATGTTGTCTTGGTGCCAACAAGGAGCTATGTGAACCCAGGAAATGAGGAGATCATAGCCAGCTAAGAAGAAGCAGATAAATTTGGAATTAGAGTAAGAAAGTATACCACATTTCATTGCTGGCCATATTCCCCAAAGCAGTCAGTGGCAAAAAGAAAGACATCACATTCATCAACATGTCTGGAATAGCTTTTGTTTTCTTTGGTAGCAAAGATTTAGAAACAAAGTAGATGCCAATGAATTAAGCAATGGCTAAGCAAAATTATGGTGTGATGGAACATTACTGTGCTGTAATAAATGAATATGATGAATACAGAGATGCATGGGAAGATTTATATTGACTGATTCAAGTAGATCTAGGAGAACACTACATACAATGGCTACAATAATTTAATGGCCAGAACGACAATAAAAAAGCAATGGGAACATGCTATGGAATCTAAATAGCCAAGTTTGATCTCAAAGAAGAGACATGAGACTGTATTTCCCTTCTTATTTGCAGGAATATGGGACTGGATATGGAAAACTGCACAAAATGCCAGATTTTTTTTTACATGTTGTTTCTCTTAAAAAATTTTTCATTATAAGAGATTGCTCTGTGGGAGGGGAAGGGAAGATATTGAGGGGAGTATAGGTAATATAAAAATGAAAGATATCAGTAAAACTTATTTCAAATAAATAAATCAAATAAAACTTATCTCAAAAATTTAACATTAAAATGCAATTAAAAAATATCATGGGACCTTAGGCAGTCAATTCAATAAACGAATAGGAGATGGCATTTTAGTTATGCCTTACCCAGAGATGTTGGAAAAAGGCAATTTGGGTAGAAGGAATGATGTTCCCAAAGATGTAGAGGCAGGAAAGTTCAAAGGTTGATAGGAAATAATAAAGAGTCCAGCTTGGTCTGAAAGGGAGATGGGAACCAAACGTTGTAGGACCTTGAATGCCAGTTGGAGATTTGGGTAAGGGGAGCATTTATAGGTTTATGAGTAGGAGAATGTTGTATTCAAAGTCACAAATTAGGAAGGTCCATCTGGCAATGAGTGTCAGCCATGCAGGTAAGGGAGTAGACCTTGTAAGGCTGCTGCAACAGAGATGAGAGGCAGTGTGAGGGCCATGTAATAGAGAGGAGATTGATAGAAGTGAAAAATGTCTACCTTGATAATACGTCACACTAGTTTCTTCCTTCTTTCCTTCCTTCTCTGCCCTATAATAAACTTTTGCATCCTTGCTCAGACCCTGACCAGAGCTCCTTTCTTCTCCAGACCTTGGAGCAGTCCTCTGAACCTTAATGTCTGGGGATGGGACCAGAACCCAAGAGAAGGACTGGGATGAACTGACAGGCAGGGGAACTTTAATTAGAATCCTATGATAGAGCTGGAAGGAATCTTAGATTCCCACCCCTCACTTTTCAAATGAGGAAACCAAAGCTCAGAGAGAGGAAGGGACTTGTCCAGGGTCACAGAGGCAGTTAGTGGAAGAGATGGGACCTGAATTCAAGTCTGTAGCTTCTTCATTTTGAGAAACTCAATCAGGAAGGAGAAATCACTTTCTCAAGGTCAGAGTTAATGGCACAACCTGGATCAGAATTCAGGTCTCCTGACAGGCAGGTTGTGAAGTTGGTTCTGAGACCCAGGTTCAGTGTCACTCCTCTGCTGTGGGAAGACTTATGAAGACCTAGACTCTCAGGTTTTGGAGCTGGGTTTGAGGCTGGGGAACAGGGCCTTGCCCCAGACAACTCAGATGCTTGCACAGATGCTTAGAGTTTATTGGGCAATGTGACACACTTATTGCTTTGGCCTCTGTGCTAAAGTCTAGTGTCCTTGGCTTTCTTCAGGCAGAGGAAGGAGACAAGCCTCCTCCACCCCCCATCCCCAAATCTGGGACAGTTCCCTGCCTCTTTCCTCTACCCTCTGCCAGGCCCTTTCCGTAACTTTCCTGTCCCTTCTCCCTTCTCCAGGAAGGCCTGTAACACCATGGGCCAATCACTGCCCTAAAACCAACACATTCTGTATCCTGATATATCTGTGATTGAAGATAAGAAACACACAGGAGTTAAGGATATAGGAGGGGGAGGTTTTATTTACAGGTCAGAGATAGCACAGTTCTGGGAAAACACACACAGCAGAGTCTGCTCCCAGTTCAGCACATTCCCTGTTCATGGTACCAGCATCCAGACTGAAAATTGCTCAGTATCAGACTTCACTTCAATTCCAAGACTTAGGCTTATCCTGAGTCATCAAATGCTTATAGCTATACACTCCCCTCCCCTGCTCCCAAGCCCAGATGCACTCCCTTCTCCTCTAGCACCCAGAATCCATCGCAACTGTGCTTGGGGAGACTGTTTTCCCACATGCTCCCCTGTGCCTCACACCTAGGTTCCCTTCTGCAGTAGTATGTCTGACAGTGCAGTTACTTCTTGTCCTCAAAAACCCTGGAACTCTCCTCCCAAAGTTAGACTATTGTCCCCAGAGCCAAGGACCATCTGCAGGTTTTGGGGAAGGGAGTATTGATGGAGGAGGGTATGACTGTTTGGCCCCGCTCTACCAGGAGACTTTCATCCTTCCCTTTCTTGCTTGGCTCTCCTCTACCCTAGCTCTGATGTAAACTCCTATTCTGTGGTTGGCTCAGGGCCCTACTTCCCCCAGAGATGGGAAATTGTGGGGACAGAGAAAGAAAGGTTATGCAATCTTGGTGGTGCTGGTGTTGGGGGAAGAGATATTGAGAGGGACAGAGCAGATGGTATTTTGGAAGCTGCACCCACCTGCCTTAGGACTGGACTGATTGCTAGCTCATAGGTCAATGCTGTTATATTGGACTCTGAACCCCAACTCTCAGACTAGGGCATTTGTCCCAAACTTCCCTTCCCCCAACCCAGTCTAGGTCTCCTTTGCCTCCTGAGGGGGCCTGAGCCAGTCCTGTGTTAGTACTGGTAAGAGCAGAGACAAAAATAGCTGAATGCAGCTGAGACCTGGTGAGTCCATAAATAGCTCAGTGATAAATACCCCATAACACCCCTGAGCAATAGTCAGGAGACACTGAAGCCCTGAAATCCCTGGCAGCTCCTAGCAGCTCAGTAAATAAACAGAGGGCTCTGCTGGACCAAAGGCCATTCCCCCCTCCTTCATGCAGGGTTGATGAATCAGGTCTCTGCCCTAAGGACTCGAATATGGGAGTGTTGGGAGGGAGGAAAGCCTGAGGAGTTTGAGCTGGCCCACATAGCGAAGGCAGGCCTCAGGACAAGGCATCGAGGGAGATGCTGAACTTGGGCTTGGCTTTGGGCTTGGTTGAAGCCACACTCCTCTTTCGGAGGGGCCCTTTGGGTGAGGCAAGAGGGAGGGAGTCCAGGAGAGTTCGGTCCTCCTCCAGCTGGCGGGCAGTGCAGGCAGGGGTGGGCACCTTGACAGTATTGCCAAACTTAGAGTAGTCCACTGAGTAGCGGCCATCCTCCTCGGCCACGATGGGAACAAAGCGCTGGCCCCAAAGGATCTCATCCGCCAGGTAGGAGGTTCGGGCCTGTGTGGTAATGCCTGTGGTTTCCACCACACCTTCCAATATCACAATGATTTCCAGGTCCTGATGGTGGTGCAGGTCACTGGGGGCAAGGTCATACAGGGGACTGTTGGCATCAATGACATGGTAGATAATAAGTGGGGCCACCAGGAAGATGCTGTTGCCACCCACACCATTCTCCATAGGGATGTCCACCTGGTGCAAGGGTACAACCTCGCCTTCAGGGCTGGTGGTCTTCCGGACCACCTGCATGCGGATGGTAGCACTGATGATCATACTCTTCCGGAGGTCACCCACACGGAGCATGAAGCAGAGGCGTCCGTGGCGCATGGCGATGACCGCATGCTTGCTGAAGATGAGTGTCTCGGCCCGGCGGTGGGCTTGGGCTGTCTTCATGAAGATGCAGCCCAACATTATGGCATTGACCATGAGCCCAACGATGTTCTGCACGATCAGCACCAGGACAGCCAGTGGACATTCCTCAGTCACCATGCGACCCCCGAAGCCAATTGTCACCTGAACCTCAATGGAGAAAAGGAAGGCAGAAGCAAAGGAGTGGATGCTGGTGACGCAGGGTATGAAAGTGGCATCATTCTCCCCAGCTTCAGTTCTGGTGCTGTGGTCCAGGTCACCATGAGCAAAAGCAATGAGCCACCAGGCCATGGCAAAGAGTAGCCAGCTGCAGAGGAAGGACATGGTGAAGATGAGCAGTGTGTGGTGCCACTTGAGGTCCACCAGCGTGGTGAAGACATCCTGAAGGAAGCGGCCCTGCTCCCGAATGTTCTTGTGGGCTACATTGCAGTTGCCATTCTTGGCCACAAAGCGGGCTCTTCTCTCCCGGGCATGGTACCTGGGCTCTGTTGGATCCTCTGCTAGCCGAGTCAGCACATACTCCTCAGGGATGATTCCCTTGCGGGACAGCATGACTCAGGCTCTTCCTAGGTTTCTCCCATTGGGGGCTCCTATCAGCCTAGCCCTGCCTGTCCTCTCAATCCCCAGCCCAGATGCACCTTCTGATCTTGACACCTCCTCCACTCCAAGTCACAGTTGGCAAGCAGTCATGTAGTCCAGCAGGTAATCCTCCACCTTTCTTGCCTCTTGTTCCCAAGGCTCCTAGCTCACTTCCCCTCTTCCCAATGTTATGGCCATCAGCTCACCTCCCACACTCTTCTCTTGCCCCAGTCATCTCCTGGGGACTCTCCATTGTCTCACATCAATAGCCCCCAGCCTCACCCGCTGAACCTATCTCCTTACCTACTGACCCTAGCCACTCTCTCCATCCCACAGCTCAGGCCCAGCCTCCTACCACCCCAACTCTCTCTTTATCCCTCTCCCCTTCCCCCCAGTCCCAGCCCTCCCCTTGCCTCCTTCACCGGAAGCGCTCTGCTTGCGTCCCGTGCCTCTCTCCACAGGATCTGGGGACTCCAACCCCTTCCTCCCTCTCTTCTCCAACCACCACCCCAGCTCAGCGCCTGCCCTTTCCAGCACAGGGCCTCCTCTTTTCCCCCTCCCCTTGAGCTCAGCACCTGCTGCTGTTCCTCTAGTCGCGACCGCTGCTCCCTAACCCCGCCCTCCGCGCCAGCGCCAGGCCCAGTCCCGTGTCCCGGCTTGTCAGTCTGTCTCTCTGTCCAGCGTCCTCTGACAACCCGGCTTGGGTTCCAGCACCGGGAGGGAGGTGGAAAGCTGGGAACCCTGCCGAGATGAGATAAGGCGGGGTGGAGTAGGGAAGAAAATTGACTGGGGTTGTACTGAGGGTAGGATGGTACAGGGGAGTGAGAGGTAGGGTGGCGGTGGGAGCCGAGGAGCAGAGGGAGGCTGGGCGTGGGGCGAAGAATGGGAAAGGAAGGTAAGAACTCAGGGAGTCTAACGGAGTGGGTGGGATGGGGGAGGATATAGGAGGCAGAGGTGGGGACCGAAGGCTAAGGGGGTAGGAGGTGCAGAAAGCTGGGGTGATGACGGAGGAGGCCCGGGAGGCTGGTGCGGCTGGGGGATGGGAATGGGAATGGGAATGGGGGAGGTAAGAGCTCAGGAGGTCGGAGGTAATGGGGGAGGGGGGAGATGGGGACGAGCGTGAGAATAGGAGCTGCTGTAGGGAAGGAGGGTCGGAGATGAGGGAAGCAGTGGCAGGAGCACCGGCGCAGGCCCAGGGCAGGAGGGCGAGATCGGGGTGACTGTCAATGCGAAGTCCCAGTACTGCAGCGGGCAGGGAGCGGGGACCCAGAGGCCACCAGAGGGAGTATCTGACCCGGGATCAGCCGCAGCCCGGAGGAAGGCGGAGGACTCGGGGTGCGGGCAGAAGGGAGACGACTGCAAAGATGCGGCTCCGCCTCCTCCCGGGCCCGCCCCTGGACCCAGAGGACGCCTGGGAAGGGTGCCTGGGGGGTCTCTCTGTCTCTGTCTCTCCGCATCTTTCCCTCCTCCTCTCCTCATTCCCCCCACCCCCACGTTTGTTTGTTTTGTGGGAAGGAGGGGGGTGGAGGGTGTCCCAGGGGCGGTCAACCTCCAGCCATTTACCTGGGTTTGGCCCTCCTCCCAGCCATTTGTCCATACCCCTAATGGCTGAGGCAAAGTAGGCAACTGCTACTTCTGTATTTCACGGCTTAGGACTTAGAGGAGGAGGGGATACTCTTCATAGACCCATAAAACTTGAACTGGAAAGGCCCTTGGAGCACATTTTACAGATTGAGAAAGCACAAGGTCATATAATGAACTTTTGATGGAAGAACCAGGACCCAGGTTTCCTGAAGCCCACTCACCTGAGTATATTCAGTTGAGCTCTTCCAGTTCCTGGTTTCAGGACATCCTTAAGGCATATGCCTTATTGATTTTTCCATTAAAATTTAAATTGTACAGGTGTGCTTTTCTTTAAGCAAACCTGGATGCTGGGCAATCATAGGATGATAGATTTAGTGATCCCTGCCAGAATTTGCCCTCACCTGGCATTGTCTTTGAAGACCCAGGGCCACTTCCACATCATAGTGAGATATCAGAAAAAGATTTTAGGGGAGCAGTGTGTAAATCCAATTTATAAAATATCATTTATAATTTATCAACATATTACATTTTACTTGACCTTTTTGGAGTATAAGAAATACAAAAGACTTAGAAACCCCTGCTCTAGTCCCTTAGAGAAGGATCCCCCAAACCATTACAGTATTTTCACCAAGAAAACCCAAATGGGGTCATGAAGAGCCAACATGACTGTGAACTCAAAAACAAAAGCCCTAGTCTAAATGTTTGAAATCCGTATGAATAAAGAATAGCCCTCAATTATTTCCAGCTGGATCATTACTGCTTTCCTTTGCCTGGTTTCATTTCAGTGCTGCCAGTCTTATACTTCACATTTTTAGGGCCCCGTTTTTGTCTACAGGACCAACCCATCTCCAGGTTTTCACTGCTCTGTTAACCTCTCCCCCAGAGGCATCATCTCGGATGCCTCATGATAGTACAGAGAACCTCACAAAGTCATGGTTCTCAGTAGAAGTTACTCTTCTGAGCCTGGGGAAGGGGCTGGGCAGGGAAGGAGTTACAGGAACCGTGTGTGTGTGCGCGCGCGTGTGTGTGCAGGTGTTTGCCTACACCCAGGCTCATAGGTATCTTTTTCTATATCTTCTCCTTTAAAGGCACTGTACTTGGAATCAGGAGAGTAGCATTCATGTCTACACTTTGCCACCTACCATATCCATGACTGATTAAAGATAAACAAACCCAGCCAAGAACCTAATGTTATAAGTGAGGAAACCAAAGTCTCTAGAGGTGAAATGAGCCAGTTTTTCCAGCTTACTAGGAAAATGAAAACTCCTTGAGAATAGGTACTGTTTCATTTTTGTGTTCCTGTCTCCAACACAGAGCCTGGTATGTAATGAGTGTTTAATAAATGCTTTTTGATTAGCATTGACTGAGAACTCACAGTCACCTTCATAGCATGAAGAAGTACATACCTCTGGAGATGAGGTTAGTAGATCAGTGAAAACTTGGGGATGAATTTAAGGTTGCCCATTGGTCCTGTAGACAGAAACTGGGCCCTAAAACAGTGTAAAGAGCTACAAGATTGGCAGCTGAAATGAAACCAGGCAATGCAGGCAGAAATTAGGTTCTATTCCTTATCCCACAGATTCAAAATAAAGTATGTGGTTTTAAACACTTAAAATGGATAAAGGGCTATTCATTTTTTTCATGTCATGGACTCAAATCTGTGGCAATCTAGTGAAGCCTCTGAACCCCTTCTCACAATAATATTTTTAAAGTTCATAAAATAAAATATATAGGGTAACAAAGGAAACAAATTATATTGAAGTACAGTTATTGAAATATTAAAAACTAAGTTCATAGATGTCAGATCCAAGAATTCCTGGCCTCGAAGGACTGCCTCTGTGATTGTAATCTTTCTGCTATGCTATGGTTTAGAGAGTGGTATACTTTATTACAACATCATGGATTGGTTACTTTAAAAATGCAGACATTTTTAAAAAGGAAACATTTCACAAGCTTCAACTAAGTCTTACTTTGATTCCTCATTCTGTCATCTTGACCTTTCTGAAGCTATTTTCTAGTAGTATGTAGAATAGTATATGGAAAAGTCTACCCAACTAGAAAGCTCCAAGAATGGGCTCAGCAATGGAAGGTAGGTCTTTGGTTCAAGGGTTCATCACTAACTTGTCATAAGGTGCTGGATTTTTCAGTTACTCTGGGGTTGTGATCTGTGTTGATGAAGGGTGTACCTACACTGATGAAATTAGAAGTACTTTGAAATATCAAAGTACTAAGCAGATCTACTGTTAGCTTAAGAAGTATTTGTTGAATTGATTGCAAATTATCAGTCTAACAGTGGACATCCTCATGCCTCTCCCTCAATTGCTCAAGGGAAACTCCAGAGAGAGTGATAACACCCATATGAGAGATAGATAGGTATAAGAGAGAGAGAGAGAGAGAGAGAGAGAGAGAGAGAGAGAGAGAGAGAGAGAGAGAGAGAGAGAGAGAGAGAGAGAGAGAGCGCAATAAGAATTCTGGAGAATGGAAGAGTGAGGAGTAGGACACAATCACTTCTTTTAAAATCTAAGTGGACTATTCTTTCTGGTTCAGTAACCAATCTTCTTTGATAACAGTTTTGTTGCAATTCTCTCCCTTCCCCCAACCACACAGGGATAGGAAACCAAGAAACTGCCCCAGGTTTGCTGTCCCATCCCAAACTGACAAGTCCTTCATATATCCCCCAGGACTCCAGGTCAGGGGCCAGGCCAATCACCACCCACACTCCATGAGATGGCTACTGGGGCTAGTATTATATGATGAATAGAAACTAGACCTATGATTTCCATGGTATAGGGAACTCCCAAAGGAAAAAACTCCTTTCCCAATGCAGGTTGGCACCTTCTCTGCAATGTAAAGTCTTAGAGAGTTACCTAGAGTACTAAGAGGTTGTGATTTGGCCTAGGATCACATACACATTATGTATTAGAGGCTGGAATTGAATCCTGGCTTTGAGGCCAGTTCTTTATCCATGATTTCATGTTTTTACATGTGCAAAGTAGTATGTATATTAGTTAAGGTATAGATGCATTTCTCTAGTAAGAGGCTAGTGCTTTGGGGGGGGATTCCACACCCCTGTGAACTCTACCTACCAAGCTACCAGGATTCCAAATTAGGAAGAGGAAGATGAAGGAACTCCATAGGAAATTTGGGGGATATGGTAGGAAATAATTAATCTCTTTATTTACAAATGATTTACACAGCTAGAAAATCCATGTTGGAGAAGGTGGCAAAGAGGGGCAAAATGGCACTTGGAGTCACTCCAGCCCAGGTCACTTGTCAGCCCGGACAAAGGATGCAAAGACACTGTCTGGCTGGCTGAGCAGCACCTCGGGCTTATCATATTCCAGTATGGCGCCACGCTTCATCACAATCACGAGGTCAGCATTCAGGATGGTGTGTACTCGGTGCTGTGGAGAGAAAGCCCAGATGGAACCTTGATGCTTTGGCAAACTAGAGGAAGCTCTGAGGGCATGAGCTAAGGAAAAGAAGGGCTGAGGGTATCCAGAGTTGCAAGGGGAAGGGGAGTATGAATAGCATTTCAGCATTGGAAGTGAAAGGCATGAGTGGGTAGGAGAGAAAAGGAAAGTGGGTAAGATGGGTGTGGGGTGCTTGGGTAGGGAATGAGGACTGGCAGGAGGGCTAGAAGTATTAAATGGAGCTGAGATGAACCAGCAGAGATAAGTAAGAGTCTATACTAGGAACTGAAAGCTAGAACCCATGGCTCAAATCTGCACCCTAAAACTCAAGCTTATACCTCATCATGGGGCAGGGCTTCCTTTTGTTCCCGAGGAGATGTCTTCTCAAATATCAGGGGGCCAGGTTTGACAAGATGGGGGAATTCTGTGACTGAGTCAGTCACAAAGCAGGGCAGAGTCTTTTAAATGGTTAACTATATCTCTTTATTCCTTATCCACAAGTTAGATAATTAAATTCAACATCAGAATCTAATGTCGTGCATATCTAACTTGCTTCATGTGGGCACTGGGCTCTTCACTCATTGAATAGGGAAGACACTTATGCTTTCTGTATTTCTTGGGGTTACCCTTTCCCATCCTATCCATGTTACCTCCCTCTTAGGGTAGCTGGGGATGACCAAGATCAGTAATCACCCCTATCTACTCCCTGCTTTTGGGGTAATAGCAGCTACGTAGCACAGTGGATTGAGTGCTGAACTTGAAGTCAGGAAGACTTGAGTTCAAATCCTGTCTCAGACACTTAGCTGCATGATTCTGGACAAATCATTTAACCTCTTCCAGCTTCAATCTGCTTAACGTAAAATGGGGATAGTATCTACCTTACAGGATCGTTGTGAAGTCAAAATGAGATCAACATACCTAAAGTCCTGTGCCAACCTGAAAGTGTTTTACTGATGCTAACTTATTTGTCATCATCATCATCATCATCATCATCATCATCATCATCATCATCACCGTTGTTGTTAGATTTAGTCAATGGTACTAGAATCCTTTAGAGCTCAGAGAGTTGGGGATGCTTTATCAGGGTTCAACTGAAACCTACAAACAGACTAGGGACCCACAAATCAACCTCTTCCTTATCCTTGTCCCAGCCACCCTGGGGATCCAGGGAGATGAGGAGCTTTGAGAGCATGAAAGAGGAAGAACCATGAGAAATACCAATGCGAAGTGGAACACTTGAGTCAAAAGAGTGCAGGCTCCAATCAGAAGTCTCCTTCCCCCCCTTCACTGGAAGGAGCAGTGAAATAGAGACTAGGGTGAGGAATCTATGCTTGGCTCTTCCCCCTTTTTGGTATGGGGAACTCTTGGGTAAAGAAATTCCCTGTACCAATGCAGGTTGGCATCTTCTTAACAAATTATAGTCTTAGGGAGTTGCCTAGAGCACTAAGAGGTTAAATGAGTTGCCCAGGGTCACACAGCCAGTATATGTTAGAGGTTAGACTTGAACCCATGTTTTCCTGACTTCAAGGCCAGCCATCTATCCATACTTAGTTGTTCTTAAGAGACTCAAACTAAATTTGAGTGCAGCAAGGTTAGGGTTTAGGAGTATGGGAGGAGAAAGACTGTCTTGTGTATGACAGTGGTTAGAACAGGGAGGTGGTTTATATAGGTGGCTTCTCTAAGGGCTCTCACCCCACCCCAAACCTGCACTTTCCCTTTTTGAGGCTGTGTACATCATACCCCCTTACCGCTATAGTGACCACAGTGCGATCAGAGAAGGCTGTCATCACCACCTTCTGTAAGATGTTCTCCTGTGGGAAAAGGGATAAAAAAGCTGCATTGGTCATTCCCCTGAGAGGGCTGAGACTGAGCAGAAAGTGGTGCTGGCCTGGCTTGAAAGCATCTCATGGACATAAACTTCTATCATTACCATCTTTTTTCTTCCCCCTTACTTGTGTCTTCCCCACTATTGTTCCCACTGTGGAATCATTTCTAAAGTCAACAGAGTCTGAACTGATCATGGTCATGTGGAGGGAAACTCTCACCTTCACTCCCACACTTGAGCAAAAAAGGAAGGCATTCCAGCACACAGAACGTGACAAATAATGAGAGAAGAGAAAGGAAGAGGCACGAAATGGTTGAAAGTTGGATCTCTACAGAACACCTTGCAGGAAGCATATTAGAACAGCTATTCATCTTCTCACTGAAACTCAAACTTACCAGTGCAAGCAATGCTAAATAATGGGGGCAAAAGGCAGGTATACTTAATAAAAACAAAAACAAATCCTCTGCCCCCAAAACAAATGAGCTTTAGGAGTCCTGCCTGCTCCTTCATGCAGTAAAGGAGCCATTAGCCATGCAAGTAATGGAGGAGAATTGGACAGGAGAGCCACAGAAAACTGAAAATTAGTTTCAGCAGGTATAAAAATTGAAGGGAATGTTTCCATGAGCTGCAGGGATTGTGCTCTATTTATGCTTCTTATAGAACCAATTAGCAACAACATGCACAAAGATCACACTGGTTTCCCCATTAGAGGAGAATGTCAAAAGGGCTGGGGGAAGGCATCTCTGCTCTGAAGTTTATCCAGGAGGTGGCTCGTGTCAAGGGAAGCTCCCTGGAAGGGAATTCACCTCTATCAACCCAGGTTAGCACCATATCTGCAACTTATAGTCCTAGAGAGTGGTTTGGAACTTTGAGAGGTTAAGTGACTTGCCCAGGGTCACACAGCTAGTAAGTGTCTGAGGCTGGATTTAAACTCGAGATTTAAAGAGGAGCTGTCTAGCATTCTACCTACTGTACCACATAACCAAAGCAGAATATAGGCTCTCCAAACAATAGACCAATGATTTTGATTCTGGGAAAATTTAAAAGGAAAGTAAAGGAAGAAGTATTATCATGTGCAAACCTGAGCTCATTATTTAAAGTATTTTATGAGCTGCCCTGAATTAGCAATCTAATAGCCCCATCCAAAAAATTAAAATGACGAAAGAGCCTTGTTTGTCAAGGTCTGCTCTCACTCATGCCATTCTGGTTCTTGGTGATTTCACTGGTTTTGGCACTTCCTCTGTTGGTATAGAACCCAACCTGTCCACACTTCCTCATTCTTTGTGATTCTTGATCATTTTCTTCCACAGATATTCCATAGTGAATCCTCACATCCTTGGTGGAGGCCTTCCTTTGAGTCCTTTTACATGATATGGGTACCAGTGGAGCATCTTGTTGTCTATCTTTTCTTTCTTCTTTCTCCATGATAAACTCACCTTTTCCAATAATCTACTTTCTCAATTGTATCTTTTCTTATGCATGAACCATTATTGGAAAAATGTTGCAGCTTCCCTGTGCCCACTTGTATTTCTCTACGGCCACTTGAATTGCCTTCAACTTTGAGTCCTCTGAGTTTTCCAAGATTTACAAGGATATGATATTATATGGAGGAAAATTGAATAAAAAAGATGAAGCTTATGTCAAGGGACAGCTTGGGAATCCTTAAAAGCACTGAACATATTCTCAAATGAATTTTAGTCTTATTTAATTTTGGGCTTAATTAATTGTGCATTGTACTGATAGACTGGCCATTCAACTGCGTGTCATATATCAGACAATAGACATTTTTCATTCATTTAGATTTTCCTATATTGATTGCTAAGGTGAACTCTTTTGAATATTCATGGATCTGATCAGGGGTGCCCTGTAGTGCTCTAGGACTTGATTAAATCAGTATAAAAACATCCTCAAGCAGGATATGATTTGTAATATTTAAAGGGTTGCCATGCTAAGGAGAGATTAAATTTATTTTGCTTGGTCCCAGAGGCAAGAATTGGGAGAAATTGGTAGAAGCTGCAAATAGACAAATCTAAACTTAATGTAAGAAAAATTTCATAACAATTAGAGCTGTCCAAAAAAAATTGAGTGACCTCCATTGAGAGGTGGTGGAGTTCTCTATTTGGAACTCTTTAAGTAGAGTGTGGAAAACTACTTGTGGATATGTTGTAGTGGGGATTTCTATGATGTATGGGTTGGATTAGATGGTTTCTGGGCTTCCTTTCTACTCTCAAATTCTGTGAAGAGAATTCCTATACATCTGTGTTATGCCTTCGTGGATGCTAATCATTAGAGAATCATTTAATAATATTACTTCTGTGGTTTCATTCATCAGAGAATCTTGTGTATTTGGAGTTTGATCAGAGGACTCCTAATCAATGGCATCCTCCCAATCTACTGGATGAAATTACAAGATTAAGAGGCAGGTAATAGAGACAATGAGATATAAAGGTATAACCTGTTAGACATGGAGAATTTGCCCCTTGTAAGGAATATGGTCCCTTTCAGATTTTTAGTGGCTCATTAGGTATTAAAGCTAAGGAGCAACTATATATCTGGTGGTTTTAAAAAAGTAAACTAGACAGCTGTGGCATTTAATAAGCTACTTATGGAAGAAAAACTCACTTTGCTCTTTCTCTTTTGTGAGGGGGGAGGGGATTTCTCTCTGCTCTTTCTCCGTGATCCCTAACTACTGGTAATGGCATTTTGAAACAGAAGCATATGACCACAGGAGACTGTGCCCAGTGGAAAGCAGGCCTAAGGCCCAGCTGTAAAGTTGAGTCAAAAGAGAGCTGTCAAGAGGAGTTCATGCGGTCAGCAACTAAAGGTCTGATCCTCCTCAGGAGAAAGCAGGCTCCAGTGCTGACACTGCTGCGGGTGCTAGGGCGTGGGCTCTGGTTCTTTCTAAATATATATATTTTAGTGCTCAAGGCTAGGCTGTCAGATGAGACTGAAACTGGAAACAGTAGAGACCTTGGCCTAGCCTTGGAACTTTTCCCTTAGTCCCAGGGATGTTTTACCAGGCTAAGCAGGGTGACTTACTGAGACATTGTTTCCTGAAAGGAGAAGTATGATAACATCACCAGAAGATCTGGGGGTCCTAAAAGACCAAGGTTCTAAGTTACATTGTATTCCCTACACATGAGCCTCTCTGCACATGAACTCTATGTATATACAATGTTTCTACTGACAACATGTGTATTTGTGGGAAAGCACACTTCAAGTTTGTGGGGTACATGTGATCTGCCCCAATACCTCAGGGTTACGCTCTAGAGGAGGTTACCTCTCTGAGAGGAGATGTAGCTGGTGTAACTCTGGGAGAGGTCAGAGCATACACATTACACTTTCATTGTTACTGTTCTCAGTATACCAATTTAGAAAATGCTTTTGCCTTGAGCTAACAGATAATATCTAAGGGAGTGAGTCCCTCTAAGTCCCCAAAAGGGGCACATCCTTAGATATCATAGTTTCTGTTACCTGCCCTTTATGTCCTGTAATTTTAGGAAGTTGATTTTTGTAGAGTCCATTGATTAGGGATTCTCTGGTCAATCTTCTGCTATATTTCTGTGTTCGTCTGTTGCCAAAGAAGACCATGCCATCAGAGAAATGATAACATGACTTGCACTTGACTTTGTTTTTTGAGTGAGGGAGGGCTGTGCAGATCGCCAGCCTCACTTCTCCTCCAGAGCCATCTGAATCCAGCCACCAGATATTCATCAGGATGACTGGAGATGACCCAGGATGAGGCCATTGGGGTTAAGTGACTTGCCCAAGGTCACACAGCTAGTGAATGTCAAGTGTCTGAGGTGAGATTTAAACTCAGGTCCTCCTGACTCCTGCACTGGTGCTCTATCCACTGTACCACCTAGTTTCCCTCCCTGTATTTGTATGATCTTAACAGATGCATGAGTCTTGCTGGAGAAGAGCCTTTAAAACAGCTTTTTGTCCTACCAAGTCAAACAAATAAACAGTAAATTAGGAAGGATCTTGCATCCTCTGCATCTAACAGTCACTTGTGGGACATTTAAGATGTATTTTTCTATCAAAGATTGTTTACAACAGCTTGACTATTATACTTTCATCAAGGGTGCCTTCAATATGAATGTAGACTATTCTCATAAAGGATTTCATAAAGATGAGAAAGAAGGCATATCAGTTGGTAGTGGTTGAAGTTTTCATTCTTCTTTATTTGAATGTTAACATAGTCTGTTATTTTTTCCTTTTCTTATGACATATTTCCTTCCCTGAGATATTTTATAAAATAACCTCTCAGTATTTTCTATTGTATTGCTTCAAGCATGGATTTTTGGGGGAGATATACTTGGTCTGGTCCAGCTGATTCATTTCTACTTTGTAACTGAGGTGTTAGGTTCCAGATATGATGGTTCCTCTGTCATTGGTGGCAACAATGAATTGTTAAGGAAATGCTGACTAATTTGTTTCATTTTCTGTCTTTATTATACTCTTGCTAGTTTCATTTATGTAGGCTCAGGATGCTATGGCTCAGGAAATTTGAATTCTCTTGAGTTCAGGGTCAAAGAGAACTTGGGCAAGTTACTTAACCTTCTGGGCTTTAGTTTCCTGCCTGTTAAAGGAGGTGGTTGAAATAGATAACCTAGCCTCTGAGGACCCTTACAACTCTAGATCTCTAAGCTATAACCCTTTGAGTCGCATATCAAGTTTTCTGTGAATATATTTTTACTTTGATTGCTTTTAATATTTTTATGAGGTGATAACCTTTGCAGTCTTCCACCATCTTTCTCTGAGTTGTCTTATGAATGAATCTGTGTTCTAAACCAATGTTCCCTTTGGCTTCCATTTCTTCACTTGTCAAAAAGATCTGTGTTTATAGGCTTTGCTGGTCTCTTAATAGTAACAACAATTTTACATTGGTTAAACTTCTATAGGAGATGGTGACAATCTCTGCCTTCTATCATTTCCCATCTTTTCCCCAGCATTGGTAACTTGTATGAATAGTTCAGGTAGAAATTATTGCAATTGTTTGCAATGTCTTTGGCCTTTCGCTAATTCAATATTGATTCTGACCTTTGATCTAACTAGCTGATGATTTGACTTCAAAGGAGGGTTGATTCTGATATGACTCCCACATTAAGTAACCAGTCGTTTCCTGTCTATTAAAATATAGTCAATTCCTTCCCTCCTTTCCATCTCTTCCTCTACAACCTTCTTCTTCATCTCCTTCTTCCTCTTCTTCCTCCTCCTCCTTCCTCCTTTTTCTTCTTCTTCTCTCTCTTGATGTTCAATTCTTGTTAGATTTTCTTCTAGAATAATATATTCACAAAGCAAAACCCAAAGAACAATATATCCAGACTACTATAGTATAAAAAATGACACCAGAAGGCAGCAGAACTCAGATTAATTGCAATAAACAATCTTAGTTCTGAAGAATGGAGGATGAAACACCCATCTCTCCTGCCAGTATGGAGGAAATGGGATATTCTATATGTTGTCAGATGTGGTTGCCTTCTTATTCTTAACTCTTTTTCTTTGTTAAATAGAGGATTTCAATGGTGGAGGAGGAAGGTAGTGAGTGAGGAGTGTTTGGAAATGCTTATGATGTACAAAAGGCAACAGCAAATTAAAAAAATTGAAAAGGGAAACATTAGTAACATATAAGCGTAAGGCTTCTTTGGCCCCTTTCATTTTTCAAAGCATTTATCAAAGGTCTACTGTGTGCCAGGCAGGGCTAATGTTGGCATGGAGCATATCTGTATCCCTGTATACATGTGCACATAAATTTGGAACACTATAGCTCATTTTCTCTTCTCCATCTCATTTCCAAAACACGTCTATTCTATTTTTAAATACCCACACTATGGGTGAGTATTATTTTGTATAAGAACTTTCCTTCCCTTGCTTTCTCTCAACTCCCCAGTCATCACCATCTAGGACTAACCTTAGACCCCCAAGACTGACCGTAGCCATGTCGATGGAAGCTGTGGCCTCATCCATAATGAAGATGCTCGTCTTCCTCACAAAGGCTCTTGCCAAGCAGAAGAGCTGCCTCTGTCCCTGGCTGAAATTCTCCCCACCTTCTGTGACTATGGCATCTGTAAAAGAACAATGATGCGGTGTGTGTGTGACTTTACTTCCATTTCTTAGAATTGTCATCTTCCTTTCCTTCAAGGAACAAATTAAGTACCGTTCTCCTACGAGAGGCCCTTTTTGACCCCAATCACTAGTGCCCTCCTTCTACCACAAGTACTGTACTTATTGTGCATTCTTATAGATGTTTGTGTTGTCTACTCTGTAAGCTCCTTGAGGGTGAGGACTGTTTCATTCCTCTCTTTGCATTTTCAGTGCCTGGTATAGAGCAGGTGCTTAATAAATGCTGCTGAATGAATGAATATATATGTTTATCATGGGTTGGACATTGCTGACTAGGTGGTTTTCTGTCACTGAGCACTGATATGACCTTGCTTTTGGGGTCCTTGGTTGTGTTGGGATGTAGAAAAGAAAGCAGAGAATTGTTCCTGAAGCACACCTTAGTCTAGCCCTTCCTTTTTACCTGGCTGTAATAACTCTGGATGAATTGATTGGTTATTTGAGGGCCCAGTTGTTTGGTGGGCAAAACCAGTTTGACTTTATCACTGTCTAGCCTAAGGTATGTGCTTTCTATCTCTTGATGCTGCATGTAATATGGGGACACTACCCATCCTAATACTCTCTCTCCATTCCCTGGGTCCCAAGGATGGATAGATGAATGGCATGGGACAAGGGTGAGAGTTGGGATATGAGAAACAATGGATCCAGGAACGTGGTGGTACTATTAATATTAACAGCTCATTCATTAACTGTCAGGAAGCCCAGGTCTCTTTGATGTGACTAGTGCTCCCAAGCTTTGAAGGAGAGTTTTAGTTGTTATTATAGGGAAGAGTTGGGCTGTGTACATGTGACACATTTGTGGGAAAGCGATGGATCTGTACCCAAATGTTCATGTAGACTGACTCAGTGTGGCCCCTGTAGAACTAGTATTCCTCCCCATCTTGGCAGGAAGACAGTATAGGGAGGTGGGGGTGGGTACAGTTACCTAGCCCCCCGGGCAGTGCCTTCACCACTAGCTTTAGCTGGGCAATCTCCAGGGCTTCCCACAGGGTGCTGTCTGAGCATTTCTTTTCTGGATCCAGGTTAAACCTGCAAAGCAGCACAGAAACCCCAATGAATGGCCAGTGAAGGGACTGGCCTAGTCCCACCCAACCCAAGGACACTGGAAAGAATGGGACCAGGGATGGGGTCAGGAAGGTAATGAGTAATATTGCCCCAAGATCAGGAATCCTCTTCCTGCTGACATTAGCAGGGAGGAGCTTCTGGGATTTGGTTGGACCCCATCTAGAGTACTCATTTATGAGCACTATATTTTAGGAAGAGATAGACAAGCTGGTACACATTTAGAGGAGAGTGACAAGGACAGTTCACAGGCTCACAGATTTAGAGCTAGGAGTCATCTTTCAGGCTCCCTATCAAAGGGGACAACCCTCTTTTACCTTCTTGATGCATAACTCATCTTTCTAGTTCAACCCCTTCACTTACAGATGAGGTGACTGAAGCCAAGAAAGTTATAGGTTGAAGGGACTTGCCCCATGTTACATAGCACTAGGATCTGACCTCAGAGCCTTTTGGGGCCTCTCTCTAAATGCCTTGATCATTTCATGGCACCATGAAGATTGGAGACTGGGACATCAGGACTGGTTAAAGGACCTGCATATGGTCTGCCTGAAAGAAGTCAGACTTTAGGGTGGGAAACATGGTTGCTGTCTTCTAGTATTTGAAGAGAGGCCATCATATAGAATAGAAATTAAGTTGGTTTTGCCAAGCCCCAGAACAGAGATAAAATTTGATCTACTAAGCTCCAGAAGGCAGAACGAAGACCTCACAGAGATGTTGGATTTCAGTTTGATACAACAAAACAACTTGTTCACAATTGGAATTGACCTAGAGTAGAACAGGTTACCTTTAGAGGAATGATTTCTTTATCACTGGAGACTTCAAGCAGACCTCCTCAATGAGGATGTTGTCAGGGGTATTCCTGGTTGGGTAGATGTTCCTATCATCTTGGGGGTTCTTTGAATGCTTGCTGCTTATCCCTCAGTCTCTCCTTTCCTTTCTACTTGTCTCAGACCAATACCATTCTGTTCTTTGCATTGGCTAAGTTGGAGCTCTAAGCAGTGGCCTCTGATGTGCAGGGATAAATACTCTCCTCCCGAGAGTCCTTTTGGACTTGGAACTTCAAGTAACTCCCACTTTTCCATTCACCCTTTTTCAAAGCTGATAGGCTAGAAACTCAGGGTTCACACCACAGTTTGACATCTTGACTGCTTATAACAAATGGTGTGCATCTCTTCAATGAGACTGTATACTCCTTGAGTACAGGAACTATTTCTTAATTCACCTTTGCATCTCCAACCTCCCCCAGCATCTCCCTGGGAGGTCCTGAGAAGATTTTTGCTAAATAAACAGATCAATGACTATCAACATAGTGCTAAACACTGGTGTATATGTGTATGTGTGTGTGTGTGTGTGTGTGTGTGTGTGTGTGTGTGTATGCAGGGGGGAAGGAGTGCAAAAATCTGAAAGTTGTGGCTATAGATGTATATTTTGGAACCCTCAGTAAGGACTCACTAAAAACTTAATAGTTACTACAGATCACAAAGGCATAGAACTTCAGGGCTGGAAGGAACATCAGAAGCTATGTAGCCCATCCTCTTAGCTGACCTGGAAGAAGAGTCCCGGTCTTTGATGGGACATAGGCCCCAGGGGTGGGAGTCAACTTGAGGACTACAGAGATAGTTGTTTTATGGAGTGAGGGGAGTACAAAGTCACTACTTTCTGTTTGAAAAACAGCAGAATAGTCCTAGGGAGTGGAAGAAAGCATGAGGCCAAACCTACCATCATCCAAAGACTTAGTTTTATCCAATGAAGTCAACTTAGTCTAGTACCAAGAAGGCAGCACTGGATTTGGAGTCTGGAAGACCTAAGTGTGGACCTGGGCAAATAAGTCAATGAATTTTCAGAGCAAGTTGGGAAGACTTGCATGGACTGATGCAGAACGTTGTGAGCAGAACCAACAGAGCAATTTATACAATAGCAACAATGTTGTAAAGTCAAACAACTTGGAAAATCTGAAGAACTCTGATCAATGCGCAACCCTGATTCCTGATTTATTTGGCTTGACTGAATATATGTTACAATGGTTTTCTTTTTCTTTTCTTCTTTCAGTTGGGGTAGAAAAAGTCAAAGTTAAAATGTAGTTAAAATTTACAAAATTGTAGTTAGAATCTTAAAAATGATCTTCTTGTCTTTCTTTTTCTCCTTCTTCCTGTATCTGGTTCTTCTTTTTGCTGTCTCATTCCTACTCTTTCTTTCTTTGTCCCCACCTTCTTGGCCACTGAGGTTGTGGAGTGCATTATTGATTGTCTGCAGCATACTTTGGGTTGGGAAAGAGTGCTGTAGTCCAATGCCCTCATGTTATAGATGAGGCAACTAAGCTTTAGAGAAAGGAAGGAACATTTCCAAGGTTACACAGCTTGACCCTAGAATTAGAAATCTCTTGATTTCCAGACCAGGGTCCATTTTGGAACATTGTACACACCATGAAGTTCCTGGGCTGGGGTGGGGGAAGCTCTTTTCCTGACAGTAGAATCTCTGGTCTTTTTGGGACTCCCTTGGGGTGTTACTCACCTAATGGTACCACTGAAGAGGATGGGGTCCTGGAGGATGATGGAGAGTCGAGATCGCAAGGTCTGCAGAGGCAGCTTTGAAATATCAATGTCATCGATGACAATCCTCCCTGTATTAATCAGAGTTCAACTCACTCGGGGGGACTGCATCTAGTACTGGGGGGATTAACTTGCTTGGGTAGAAGGGACCTAACTGGGAAGCAGGAGCAGGCCATGTCATTGACCCTTTATATCAAGGCTGTCATAGAAACATTCAAACCCCACACACAACCTGGAGCATCCATTACCAAGTTAGACAGACAAACAGACAAAGCTCTTCACTGTGAAAGAGTGATTCTGAGGGCAGGGGTACAGCAGTGAGAATTTGTCCTTTCTATAAGGAGTGAGCTTTGCGTGATGAAGGGTATTCAGGGAATGTTGCTTTGCGGGTGTCAGACAAGGAGGACTCACCTTCAAACATGTCGACCATGCGGAAGAAGGCAAGAGAGAAGGATGATTTTCCACTGCCTGTTCGGCCACAGATCCCAATCTGCAATAGGAGGGACCCAAGGAATAACTTTGGGAAAGCCTTGGACCAAGCCTTCCCATGTTAAGGTAGGCAATTTTACCTCCTATCTCTGATCAAACTCTCAGGAGCTTGGCCAAGGATGGACTAGAGGCTTATAGTTTTTTTCTAAAGAAGGTGAGGGAGAAATCTCCAGGACAGGATTCACATATGTTTGCTTGTGTGCCTATAATTGTTTTTATTTATGTATGATTTTGTGTGTGTGCCTCTGTTTATCTGTGTATGAGTATATGTATATATATGTGCAAACATTTGCATGTATTTATGTGTACATGCAGTGTATTTCTATGTATAAATATGAATGTATGTCTATGCAAACACATTTGTTTATATTCATGTGTACATACACATAGAAGGAAAATATGGCATAAAAGGTAACTGGCTTTGGGGTCACCTCTTGTCCCACCTCTGACATGTCCTGGGTCACCCAACTTTTCTGTGCCCTCAGCAACTTTAACACTATAAATTGTTATTTTGCATCAGTGGAGGGAATTTCCTCAATGGGAATTCATTTCATTAATGAAATCACAGGTCTGCCCCCTCCCAAAGTGTATATGCATGAGTGTATGTGCATGTATGCACTTGCGTATATATGTGTGCCTTGATTTTCAAATTAGCTGGTCTGGGAAAGCATCAGGCCTGTCCTGGGTTGCGTGTTTATGAGGGCACCCCTGGTATGGGACAAAAGTAGCTATCTTACTCTCACTTTTATCATGGATAAAGTTTAAGGAGAGACAGAGTGATGAGGGAAAGACAGAGATAGAGAGAAGAAGAGAGAGAGACAAAGAGACCGAGAGATGAGACAGAGAGACAGAGACAAGTAGAGAGACAGAGACAAAGAGAGAGAAAGACAGAGAGAAACAGTCACAGAGAGAGACAGAGACAAGGAGAGAGAGAGAAAAAGACAGAAGAGAGAGAGAGAGAGAGAGAGAGAGAGAGAGAGAGAGAGAGAGAGAGAGAGAGAGAGAGAGAGAGAACAGTGAAATAGATAGGAACAAAGAGAAACAGTGGGCTCAGTTTCCTCATCTCAGAGAGAGAGGTGATCTAGGAAATATCTCTTCTTCCTTTTTCTCTGGCTACAGGGGACCCTCAAGTCAAATGTCTCGTCTCAATAAAGGAAAGGGGCAAGGGACTGCCACTCCTATCCCCTCTGAGGCTACAACAAGCAGTACTGGCACTAATGCCAGTGAATATATATGTTGGACTAAAGCCCTAAAGTTGTCTATGAGGGAGACTGTGGGATTCCAGACCAAGAGGGCTGAGTAGTAAGCCTGGGGTAGGACTGAACGTTGACTTGAGGTCATGTAACCCTGGAACTCACCTCTTCTCCTCCCCTTTCCCTGTTACTTACCTCCCCCTCACTCAAACCCATTTCCCCCAGCACTTGGGGCTGACCTTCTGCCCTGGGGAGATGTGGGCATTGACATGATTCAGGACTGGCTTCAGGGAGCTATCATAGCGGACACTCAGGTTTTGGATCTGGATCTTCCCTTGGACTGGCCAGTTCTTTGGTATCAGGGATGGAGCTGCAAAGGCAAGGGGAGGCAGGAATAAGGGAGAGGACCACAGAAGTGGTCTAACTGAAAGCTGAATCCAGGCTTTCATCTTGCTGCCAGACCCCTAGGTACCCTGACCCCATTCCATTTTGGCCATGGGTCCTCTCTCTTGAAGCCCTTAGAGCTTTACCTGCAATTTTCATTGCTCTCAGGAGTCCTTCCCTTAGTCTGCGAATGCTTGTGACCTCACCCAGGAGTCCCCGAATATCTCTCCAGTCTGCCTTCACTCTTTCCCATGCCTTCCCTCACCAAAAGTCTCATTTCCTTCCCCTGACCTATCTCACCCAGAAGTCCCACACTCTCCCCCTGAGCCACCTTTTCCAGAAGTCCATCAGTCTTTCCCTGAGTTACGTCCCTCAGATATCCCCCACTCCCAGTCACCTTCCCCAGAACTTCCACACTCTCTCTTTGTCCCTCACTCTCTGAGTCACCTACCCCACAAGTCCCTCACTCTGCAGTTGAATCACCTCTCCCAGAAATCACACACTTTTCCCCTGAGCCACCTACCCCAGAAGGCCCACACTCTCTCTCTGTCACCTCCTCCAGAAGTCTCACAACCCCCCCAAGTCACCCTCCCCAGAAGTTCATACTCTCTCTTTGTCCCTCACTCTCTGAGTTACATCCCCCAGAAGTCCCACACTTTTCCCCTGAACCACCTCCCCCAGAAATTCTATACACACTCTCTCTCTGTCACCTCCTCCAGAAGTCTCACAACCCCCTCAAGTCACCTTCCCCAGAAGTCCACACTCTCTCTTTGTCCCTCACTCTCTGAGTTACATCCCCCAGAAGTCCCTCACTTTTGCCCTGAACCACCTCCCCCAGAAATTCTATACACACTCTCTCTCTCTATCCTTCATTATCCCCCTGACATCCCCCACTCTTCCTATGCATCACCTTCCCCAGAAATCCCTCACTCTGCAGTTGAGTCACCTCCCCTAGCCACCTTCCCCAGAAGTCCCACACTCTCCCTATCAGTCCCCGACTCTGCCTTTTAGTCACCTCCCCCAGACATCCCACACTCCCCCTGAGCTCCTCCCCAGAGCCCCTCACAACCTCTCCCCAAAACTCCTGGTTCCTGAAGTTCCTGTCCCAGAAGACCTTCATCCTTCTTTCTCACTGGCTCTTCTTACCCAGAAGACCCTCATAATTCTCAGATTCAGTTTTCAGAAGCCCATGGATTCTTTTAACAGCCCCCATCTGAATCTCCATGTCCGCCAGGTTCCTCACCATCCAGTTTAGGTAGTTGGACACCTGTGGAGGAAAGGGGATCACTGCCTTTCCTCACAGATAGAGCAGACAACAATCAACCTTAGGGACTGCTGAACAGCTGGGGGCTATGACTTTGCGACCCATCCAATTGTATGCTCCTTTTAGGCAGGGACTGTTTTTTGGCCTTTTTTCATATCCCTAGCTCTTAGCACAGTGTTTGCCACACAGTAGGACTTAATTAACATTTATTCATTGATTCATTTGGGAGCAGGGTCAGCTCATCCAGTTCTCTCAATTTAGGGGACTATGGCGATGATGTGATGACATCATTTCTCAAACTTGGAAGTCAGGCAGGCAAGGGATTGAAATTTCAGTTGTTATAAGAAGGGGAAGCTAAAAGAGTGTGGGGAGATTCTACAACTGTGGAAAAGGGATTTGGGACAACAGGTTATAGGGGAGAATTGGCTTTGGGACCTTTGTTCCCATCACAATACTGAAATGGACATGGAAGAGATTGGTAGGTGGATGTTAAACTCTAAACTCTTAATATCCAGCCTTGGAGTAAGAGATATCATTTTTCAATTCACTCCAGCTCCAGCAGTGATCCCTGACCTACTTTGAGTGGGGGTGGGGCTTGGGAACAGTATGAAGTCTAGTAAACTTTTCTATCTAAAAGTCTGACCTAAAAAGTTTGGGGGCCCTGAGACACTGATGATTTGGTGTTGGTGAGCCATTAGGGATAAGTTCCCTCATCCTCCCCTTACCAGAACAGGAGATCTACCTTGCTCACTCACCATGAGAGCATAGGTGAGGCCCAGCCCCACGAGCCCTGCAGGCAGCTCCTTGTGCAGGGATTTGGTGATGGAGGCCACGGCAGCAATGAGGACCACACAGGCACCAATGTATTCCTGGGATAAAAGATGGCTCCTCAGGCATCATGAGCTCCCCAGATAGCCTTCCTGCAAATCTTCCCATACCACACCCTGAGCCTCCTTCTATACAGGAAAAGGCTTCACACGCACACACACACACAGTCTCTGTGAATAGTGGTAATGGCTCCATACACGCATTTTTGCACACATTTCATTCACACAGTATATTCACAGAAGATGTAGCAGAAATGACCACATTTGACACACACACAACACATACCACATATA
The DNA here is from genome assembly GCA_023548195.1 of Bettongia penicillata ogilbyi. Lineage (NCBI taxonomy): Eukaryota > Metazoa > Chordata > Mammalia > Diprotodontia > Potoroidae > Bettongia > Bettongia penicillata. The sequence goes on along the minus strand of JAJHZJ010000592.1, from coordinate 1,532,277 downwards.
TGCATACCTATATATATGTACTTAACACATACAAACATACATATATATGTATATTCATTCACACACAGAGAACAAGACAAGGAAAGAAGAGGAGTAGTGGAATGATTCAGGTCTGACATTCAGGGCCCTGTACCCAATGGATGGGGGAGGTGCATGATGTATCTTCTTCCCTCCTTTAGGAGGCATCCTATCTTGTCAAGGTGCTTAACAGTGGGGGGAACAGAGGACCAGAGGGAGGGAGGCTTCAGGCTGGGCTTTGTCCTTTACTAGCTGTGACACTGGGCAGCTCCCCTGATCTGGGCTGATTCTAGCCAGTCTTATCTCACATGACGTGCCTTCATATGCCCTATACTCCAGCTAAACTGGATTCCCTCACCCTTCCCCCCATCACTTCCTATCCTCTTTCATTTCCGAGCCTTGTTCATCATCCTGGCATGGATTCCACTTCCAGCCCACCTCCACCCTGAGGGTTACTTCTTTTGAAGTGATTTCTCCTTCAGGTAGCAGGATCTTAGAGATTAGAGCCTGTGTTATATTTCTCTTTATATCCTCAGTGCCCAGCACAGGGCCCCAGCTATAGTACATAGATGCTTGTTGGGTAAATTGAACCTAAGAAATGAGACTGCTCCACTGAGAGAGTTCTAAAATCTTCTCTAGTGCTCACATTTTTACTATTATTCTGATTTATACTGTATAAATGGATAATTCTAGTGAAGCAGCTCGGTGAATTTGGAGTCAGGGAGACCTGAGTTCAAGTCTTGCATCAGACACTTAACTAGGTGTGAGTGTGGACAAGTCACTTAACCACCCTGTGCCTTGATTTTCTTATCTGTAAAATGGGAATATTTGTACCTACTTCACTGGTTGTGAGCATCAAATGAGATAACGTGTAAAATGCTTGCAAACCTTAAAGAACTATATAAATGATGACAATGAAAAAAGGGAAGATGGAGATGGTGATTCCACCTTCCTTGTCTTCTCCCTCTTTCCAACCAGACAACTTAGACTTTCTATGACCAAAGTACCTTTTTTAATTTTAATCAGTTCTTCGGTAGACGCCCCACCCTCACCTGTGAAGGTTGCTTTTGGATACACCCTTGACTCTCACCCCCAAAACTTCCTCTTATTCCCCAAGGGATCTGGACTTGCCATTCGGACTTCCAGCCATCTGTTGGCAGCTGTGAGAAAGAGTGAGGCAATGTTGTTGGAGTCAGTATACTTGAGAAGCTTCTGTTGGAACAAGGCCTCATATCTGGAAGAGAAGGAGAAAGACTGGCCAATGAGAGAGTGTCTGGTTCACTCCTCTCCTGAGATGCTACAAGAGTGGGGAGGTAGCATGCTGTAATGGGGACAAGGGATGGTGGAGAGGGAACTAGAATTGCCTTCCCTCTATCTCCTTCCTCGTTGTGTTTTTCTGTCTAGATGTGTGTATTTGTGTGTGTGTGGTCAGAAAATCCTCACGTCATGGACAATACCGATATACAACTCCTTTCTCCTTTCTCTGCTCTCCTGCATCACACCACCCAGGACCTGGTAATCAGGTCTATAACAAGTAATTTTGACAACCAGGGCAAACAGGATAAAACACGCCCTCAAATCAACTCTGTAATTCATGAGATGAAAACAATACCAGTAGTAGTTAAGTCCTATTCAGCTGAGCACGAGGTAGAATTCATTGCTACAGCAGACTCAATAATGCTGAAGAAACACACATGTTCAATGTTTGTGACCCCTCAATTCCAGCACCCTGGGACAAAACCCTAGCTATCCCCCCTTGGTTCTAGCTTTATGTCACATACTAAAGTCTCATCCCCACAATCAGATTGTAACTTACTTAAGAACAAAGATCCTTCACAGTTCCAGCTAAACTTGTTACCTTGGCCAGAATTTAGCACAATACTTCGTACGGAATAGACACCTAATAAATACTTATTTACTGGTTGTCTGAATAGTTTGTGGGATTTAGAGTGAGAAGGGAACTGGGAGATTATTTATTCCATGACCCTAATCTTACAGAAAAAGAAATTGAGGCCAAGAGGGAAGTTGTACAAGGCATCTAGGATTTACCTGGGAGGAAAGAGATTCATCTATTACAAACTTTGGTTTGGCCTATGGATTGGGTTCAGGGGTGGGGAACCTGCAGCCTTAAGGCCACATATGGCCCTCCTGGTCCTCAAAGAGCTAGGCCCTTTCAGTGAATCCAAATTTCACAGAACTTGAGGACCTACAGGGTCACATGTAGCCTTGAGGCTGCAGGTTCCCTACCCCTGGAATGATTCTGATCTTTAAAGTGATAGAGAAACTAGACCTATCGGGTATTCCTTTCTCCCCGGCCCCATTGGTGGGGGTAGTGGGTAGTGGGAGGGGTTAGAGAATGAACAGTTACATAGAAATGGGAGCAGAGAGCCCACAGTTCTCCAAGCATCCAGAAAGCTTCCTGGGTTGGCTGAGAATGAGCCCAGGATCCTAGAATGGACAAACTAAGTTCATCTTGTTTCTAGGTAGGAAAACGCCAAGTTGACTGGTGAGTATTCTGGGTCAAAAATAGACTGTTTTCTGCTGGGGCAGAGATCCATAAGGGAGCTGGATATGAGGCTCTTAGCCGAGAAAGGGATATGGGCCAACCTAAAGTAGGAGCAGGAAAGGGAGCAGAGAGCATATGCCACATATGGAGCTGAGTTATGGTGGAGGTAGGAGGAGAAAGCCAAAAGAAGAAACTAGGTTGGGCAGCAGATATTTGAACCCAGGGCAGCAAAACAACTTTGGGAAGATTAGGAGGTTCAGTGCAATGCCTCACACAGAGTTTTGTTGGTCAGTGGAGGTTTAGAAAATAATGAGAATGAAAGCCTCAGGGCCCAAACAAAGAGCCACTTCTAAGAAGGAGCTAGGGACTTGAGAGGTAACTCAGATCAGTCCATGTGGACCATGGATCAGTCCATCAGGTCCATGATCCAGGATTCTTTATGGAATTATGGGCCTAGTGGAAAATGAATTGGATTTGAAGCCTGATGATCTGGCTTCAAATACCAGCTCTGACATAACCTGTGTGACATTAGGCAAACCAATTAATTTCATGGGCCTCAGTTTCCTTATCTGTAGGACTAAATGGGCCATAAAGCTCCTTTCAACTTGAGATCTAGAATCCTATGGACTTCACAGTTGGAAGGGACTTCAGAGGTCATCCAGCTCAACTTATATCAGAACAGAAATCCCCTTTAAAACACTAGCTGAATGACCACTTAGGACCATAGACTTAGATCTGGGAGAAATCTTTGAGATCATCTAGCCCAAGTCACTAATACTACATATATATTAAGTAGTCAGAATTTGAACCCAGGACCTTGGATTCCAGCAAAGCTAGGTGGTACAGTGGATAGACTTAGAATCAGGAAGACTCATCTTCATGAGTTCAAATCTTGCCTCAAACACTTAGTAACTGTATGCCCTGTGGGCAACTGCAACTGTGGGCAAATCACTTAACCCTGTTTCCCTAATTTCCTTATGTGCAAAATGAGCTGGAGAAGGAAATAGCAAACCACTTCAGCATCTTTGCCAAGAAAACCCCAAATGGGGTCACAGAGTAGGACATGACTGAAACAAGTGAACACCAACCACCTCTGATTCCAAGTTTATTCCTCTTTGTGCTATATCAGGGTCTCTGCTTTTTTGTGCCGTGGACCCATGTGATAGTCTGGTGAAGCCTAGGGACTCCTCCTCAGAATAGTGTCTTCAATTGCATCAGACAAAGCAATAGAATTATAAAAGAAACAAATTATATTGAAATATTGGTCTTCAAAATATGAACAAAAAATAAGTTCATAGATCTCAAATGTTCTATTGCTTCTCTGTGTGATGGAACACTCACCAACACTGTAGGCAAACCATTTCACATTTAAATATTTCACAGCCTTGTTCAGCTCAAAAGGAGCTCAGAGCTCATCTACTCATTTTACAGATGAGGAAATGGAAGTCCAAATGGTTAAGTGACTTGCCCAAACCCACACAGGGATTCAAAATGGTATCCAAACTCAGGTCCTTTGGCTCCAGAGACATTATTTTTTTCTAGTATACCATGATGCTTAATTGTTTCTAATTATTAAGAACATTTTTCAATATAATTGAACAAAAATGTGCTTTTCTATACCTTCAACTCACTATTTCAAAGTTTTGTCTTCTGTGGTCCAGCAGAAAAATTCTAATCCTTTTTCCATGTGACAGCCTTTCTAACACAGTGTCCTTGCATTGCAGTTGATCCCATCATTTTGTTTAAATGTCCAGCCACAGTCATTGTGTACCCCACAAATCTTGACCCATGTCAGTCACTGCTCCGTCAGTCTTTGGGTCATTGCTCAAGTGGTGCATAACCTTCTGACTGCTCCTCTCCCCATGGTTTGGATGGATGGGAGGATGGACCTGTACCTGAATGCTCTGATGGTGGTGAGACCTTCCATTGTCTCTGAGAAGTGAGAGAGCAGGGGGAGCTGGGTGCTGTCATCCAACTGCTGCAAGTCCCTGTAGGAAAACAGGTGATAATGATGACTGTAAGTCACACTCATGTAGGTGCCCTGACTGACACTTGCCTGAATGAGTAGGGGAAGGGAATGAGCTTATGTGGCAGCTATGTGCTAAGCACTGTGCTAAGTACTTTACAAATATTATCACATTTGATTCTCGCAGCAATCTTTGTAATAAAACATTTTAATTGGGGAAACTGAGGTTAAGTGACTTGACCAAAGTCACATAGCTAGTAAGTGTTTTAGGCCAGATTTGAATTCAATCTTCCTGACTCCAGGCCCAGTGCTCTATCCACTGTACCATCTAGCTGTCTTGAGTACCCCCTAACACCAAAAGTCCAACTAGGACCAGGGAAGTCCCTCCACAGATGTAGATCAGAAACTTGTCTGTTACTTATTGCCTTAAGAGAATTGCATATTATGTGGCTTGCCCAGAGATTTAGGCTTTATGTACAGGAAATGAATTCCTTATTCCAAGACTGGCTTTCTATGATTCCATGCTATCTCTGTAGACAAACATTATTACCCCCATTTTACAGATGTGGAAGTTGATGTTTGGAAACAGCCAGGTGGCTGGCAGGGATAATAGGGCTATTATCTTTGTGTCCTGAACCCTGGTCTGCTAATCCTTTACTACACTGCAATGACCAAGTGCTCTGGGTCTCACAAGATGGTTTGGGGCAGGGCAAAGTCCTGTCTCTGATGGCTACCAAGTGGCGAATAGAGCTAGAAGGGACCTTAGAAGTCACTGAGTCCAATGCCCTCCCTCTACGGATGAGGAAGCTGAGGGAGGTCAAGTGACTTGCCCAGGGTCACACAGCTAGTAAGTGCTAAAGGCCGGATGTCTAAACACTCCTCATGATATTTCTTCCAAGTTAAGCTATTTATTTTAAGAATAGCCCTGGGGATCTGAGGTACAAAGTTTGATGTTAAAGGTCCCACAAAAGTATGTCAGTGCAACAACAAGGTCATTGTGGATATGACTGAAAACATTAAGAAGGAAAGGTAGAATGGTTCCCATGGCAACCTAAGCACTACCCATCCTACACTATGCACCCTTTAAGGAATACACTGGAGAGTCAAGATGACCTTGGCATATGCCCTCTATGTCACTGCCATAGCCCAGAGTAGGCAGGACAACTCTCCTTGTGACTATTAAATGTAAGTCCTCTATGTCCAGTGGGGGGAAGCAGAGGGTCAAGGCATTCCCCTGAGTGACTTTGTCACATTCCCCAAGTGAGCTTTGAGGGAACACCATATGGACTGTTTAGGGTCAATGTCAACTGCAAACATAGAAATTGTTGAATTTCTTCATGTGGCCATCCAGTTTATAGAGGTAGCAAAATTATCTGGGCAGTCTAGATTATGGAAGCAAAAAAGAAAAAAAAAGGACCATTTTTCCTTAAAATTGTGAATAGACTTTGTAAGTCAGTGCTCCCTTACCACTGAGCTATAGCAGAATTCCATGTCTGTAAAGATTTTTCAGACTCTCAAAAGCTCTTACTTCTTTTTTTAATATTTATTATTTTTTATTTTTTTAATGTTCTACAATCACTTCCTAAAATTAAGATTTTATCCCCCCCACCTTCCCCCCACTACCCCCCTCCCTCCCCATGACAGCATACAATTCTGTATAGGTTCTACATATACTTTCCTATTGAGCACATTTTCACTATAGTCATGGTATGTAGTTGAACTAAAATAAATGGAAGAAATCATATAACAAATCAAAACATAATACACTGAAACCCCCCCCCCCCCCACAAAAACATGATCTTCTACATTCTGTGAATGACTTCCATATTTCTTTCTCTGAGTGTGGAAGGCATTTTGCCTTAGAAGACCAACATTGGGATTTTTTTTTCTCAGTAAGTTCTTGTGTTATTACAAAGTTCCAAGTCTACCAGAAAAGCCTTGCACACTGTGGTCGCTGCTGTGCACAAAGTTCTCCTGGTTCTGCTCCTTTTGCTCAGCATCAGATCATATAAGTCCTTCCAGGCCTCCCTGAAGTCTTCTTGTTCATCATTTCTTATGGCGCAATAGTACTCCATTACATTCATATACCATAATTTATTCAGCCATTCCCCAATTGATGAGCATCCCCTTGATTTCCAGTTCTTGGCTACCACAAAGAGTGCTGCTATAAATATTTTTGTACACATGGGACCCTTTCCCATTTTTATAATCTCTTGGGGATACACTCCTAGTAGCGATATTGCTGGGTCAAAGGGTATGCACATTTTTGTAGCCCTTTGCACATAGTTCCAAACTGTTCTCCAGAAGGGTTGGATGATCTCACAGCTCCATCAACAATGAATTAGTGTTCCAACTCTCCCACATCCTTTCCAGCATTTATCATTTTCTTGTTCTGTCATGTTTGCCAATCTTACAGGTGTGATGTGGTACCTCAGAGTTGTTTTGATTTGCATCTCTCTAATCAATAGTGATTTAGAGCACTTTTTCATATGATTATAGATATCTTTGATTTCTTCCCCTGAAAATTGCTTGTTTATATCCTTTGACCATTTATCAATTGGAGAATGACTTGTATGGTTATATAGTTGAGTCAGTTCTCTATATATTCTAGAAATGAGGCCTTTATCCCCGAGCTTAGCCATAAAATTTTTTTTCCCAATTTACTACATCCCTCTGAATTTTGGTTGCATTGGGTTTGGTTGTGCAAAAACTTTTCAGTTTAAAGTAATCAAAATTATCCATCTTGCATTTCATAATGCTTTCTATCATTTCTTTAGAAAAAAATTCTTCCCCTCTCCATAAATATTATAAATACACTATTCCTTGCTTCTCCAGTTTATTCATGGTGTCAATCTTTATACCTAAATCATGTACCCATTTGGGTGTCAGGCATGGGTCTATGCCTAATTTCCGCCCCACAGTTAACCAGTTTTCCCAGCAATTTTTGTCAAACAGTGAGTTCTAAAAGCTCTTACTTCTTAAAACTTATCACTCTTAAGAAACAAGCTCCTTCTTCCTGTATCCTGTTCTTCCTTCTCCTCTGGGTCTGGTCTCCCACCCCTAGGTCCCTGGAGTTTCCTGTTGGGAATGTCCCTGCGGCCAAATGCAGATGACTGCAATCTGAGTTTGAACTTAAGTAACTAACACAGACTTTTAGAACTAACTTCCCATGAAGGGAAATAGCATCTTTCTAAGAAACAAAAGTTACCTGGATGCCACCCGGAAGTACTTCTGAATGAAGTAGCATACAATAGCCAGGGGCAGGAGGGCGATGAGGAACACAGGAGTGACATAGGAGATGACGGCTAGTGCAGAGACACAGAGCATTGTGGAGCGACTCAGGCACTCCAGCGTGGAAGGGATGTGCTGCAAGGAGATTGGGAGAGAGAGGAAAGAGAACTGGGGCAAAGGTCCAATTAGGAAGTGTTTATTCATTTCCCAGAATTCATTGACTTACTATGACCTTCTGCTTCCGAGTCACTCATGACATATCCCAGAGATGTAACAGGTAGGTGATTGTAACTTTGTTCTAGATCACCAACACAGGGTGGGGTGCAGAGTGCTTCTTTTGGGGAGGGAAGTTTGTCCAACCCCTTCTAGCTCACAGGCTTCTATTGAACCGTACCACATAGTACTCCCAGTTCCTCATTTAGGCTTCTACTTCAAGAGTTTCTCCCCAAGACCCCCTTTTTTAGGACCCACCTTCTTGCCCTTCTGCTGAAGGTAGTGGTAGAGTCTTTGGGCAAAGGGCTGCATCCTTGCTTGGCCAGACTGTCTGTTGCACCATCTTCCCCACCCCCATCAGACTGTCCCCTGTATGCCAACTACTATTATCATTCTCTCCTCCCCCACTTTGGACTGCCATCTGTGCTGTTTCCTGTACCTGTACTCTGGGTCACTGCCACCATCCCTCTACCCAGAAAGAATTCCTAAATACAACTCTACCACTTTCTGCATCATGCACTTGGCACCTTTGCTATCTTTAACTACTTGCTAATTATTCCACTCTCAGGAGTGTGGCCTCTCTAAGTAGACAATACACTCCCTGTGGGCAGGCAATGTATTTTATTAATCTTCTGTGTTCCTCCCAGCACTCAGTGAAACTGTCCATAACAGGTGCTCAGTAAATATTAAATTGAATTCTCCCTACAACTTATGAACTTAGATGTACTATTAGAACCTGTAGTGCAGCTAATTATCATAATAGATAAAAGTGTGCCCTCAAGTCAGAAAGTCTGAGTTTAAATCCAGTCTCAGATACTTACTAGCTATGTGGCCCTGAGCAAGTCATTTAGCCTTTGCCTGCCTCAGTTTTCTCATGTGTAATGCTACCTACCTACTTCCCAGGGTTCTTGTGAGGATAAAATGACAAGATGTTTGTAAAGTATTTTGCAAACTTTAAAGTAATATAGACATTACATATGCATATATGTATATATATATATGTATATATTATAATTGGAGCAGATGTTTGTATAGTGTAGGTCTTCTTTTGAGATCCTAACCCAAAATGTTTATAAGTACTGGTCAGGCTTTGTCCTAATGTTGTCCTCTCAATAAAGGTGTACCTTGCCTTGAGGACAAGGTTACAGCAAGGATTCAGGGTATCACCACAAGCAAGGATTCAAGGCATCACCACAAGCAAGGATTCAAGGCAGTTGATTTGTGGGAGCAGGAAGGCAAAAACTTTTTCATTGGTTCTAACAAAGGCAACAATTTCTCCAAGACTGTCTGTAGCTAGAATATAAAAGCAGGGGAATCCAAGACTGGTGTTCCCTAAATTGACTTTTAGTCAATGGCTGTAAAAATTTTGAAAGTAGGGTGAATAAGAGTGTCAGGTGACACCTTGTCATGGTACAACAGTATAATCTGTAGGAAACTGGTGACCTGGATGGCTTTCCTTATGTGTTCCTGTGTGTGCATGTGTGTGCATGCATGTGTGTGTGTATGTGTGTATATCCCTGGGAAGGTCTGGTATCCTGGGCTGTGCTTGGAGTTGTCTGAAGTTTTAGGGACAGGCTATACACTAAAGAGTTTGGTATTGATTCTTGTCAAAGGGTCGTAAATACCTGTGTCCTTCGTATCACTTCCTGAGTCCTTCCTTCACCTCTCAAGTGTACCTGTATCAAATGCTTTGGAACCTGGCACAAGGGGAGCATGTGTCTAGCATGGAATTTCTCCCCCTCAACTCAGAGGATGATATGGTCTAAGAAAAGATCCTGAAGCATGCCAGCCTCTCTTTCCCTTTTGAATACATGGAAACTAGACCCCAGATTTCATTACCTGGTCAATTGTGTTACAGTCAGATGAAAATCTGTTCAGGATGCTTCCAAGTGGAGTTGTCTCAAAAAACCTAAGAGAAAGAGAAAAGGAAAACCACTTATTCCAGCACCTGTTCATGATGTAAGTGTGTTTATTTAGCAATTTATTTCAAGTGTGTATCTAGGCTCCAGTTCCCAGAAATTACATCTTCCCATTCCCCTCCTACCCCAGAGTATAGTACAACCCCTCCCAGATCCCATCTGTCCAGGCTGCTATGGGAACACTCAGTGCAGTCAGTTAGAGATTCAGCCTCAAAACCAGAAGTCCTGGGTTCAAGTCCTGCTGCTGACATATTCTGGCTATATGAACATGGGCAAGTCACTTAAGTGCTCTAGGCACTATAACTTGCAGAAAGGTACAAGTTTGCACCAGTAGAGGGATTTCTTTCAGGTAGGAGTTCCTAATCCTCATATTCAAGCTTTGATGCATGATATCAACACAATTATCTGAGCAGCAAAAAGTAAAAAAAAAATCAGTCACACCATAGGAGATGGGGTGAAGTAGAGGGTTTATAAAATATCAAGTAATACTGCCTGTTTACTGACTGACGAGTAGCCATGTGCACTATTAGACAACCATGGAAACCAAATCAATTGTCAGTTGGAGCTGTTGTGGAAGGAAGTGACTAATCCATAAACTTTGGTCTGAATAGAAAGGAGAAAGGAAGAGCACTGGGGGATGATGGAACCTCAATGGATAAGGGAGAAGAGAACTTCTCTTTAGCTGAGTGGGAAGGGGGAACCGAGTACCTCAGGGGAAGGGGAATAGATGACCCCACTGGAGAATTGGAAAGGTGCTTCACTGGGAAGAGGGAAGACAAAAGATGGGGGCTTTCCTGAGGAGAGGATGAGAATATTTGATAGGGAGAGGAGACAAGGTAGCATCTCAGAGTGGTGAGGAGGAGACAAACTTCTCAGTATGATGGAGAGAAGACAAAGTAGAATCTCAGAGTGTTAGGGAGGAGACAAAGTAACATCTTAGTAGGTCATGGAGGAAACAAAGTAGCATCTCAGAGTGGTAGGGAGGAGACAAAGTAACATCTTAGTAGGTCAGGGAGGAAACAAAGTAGCATCTCAGAGTGGTAGGGAGGAGACAAAGTAACATCTGTCTTAGTATGGTGCGGAGGAGACAAAGTAGCATCTCTATGGTGGGAAGTATGGTGAGGGAGATACCTCATGGGGGCCAGGATGATCTGGTTCAGCAGGCTTCGATGCAGCTTCTTGGCCACTTTCAGGCCTGTCCACTCCACGGTGACAGATGTGATCAGGCATAGCACAATTCCCAGACTGCATAGAGCTGTGAATACCATGGCGTAGACCCTGTGGTCGAAGGAGCAATCCTGTGATGGTTAAAAACATAAAAGTTCATCTCAGAGTCTTCCTGCAAATGGGCTGGCCCAGTCCTACTCTTTCATGCCCTCCTTTGCACATTTTGGTCACTTATTTTTTCACAGAGCAAAATTTCAAATTGTTTCCCAGAATATTTAGACCAATTCATAGCTTCACCAGCACTGTGTTAGCGTGCCTACCATTCTGCAGCCTCACCCACATTTGCTATTTCCATTTTTGCTAGCTTGCTGACATTCCACACCCCAGGGTTCCCTTGGCCCTCCCTGTTTTCTCAGGGCTTGCTTGAAGTTACCTCCCTGCTGGAGCAGTTCCTTGCAGCAGGGTCCAGGGCCAGGGCACTGTCTGTCCAGTTGGCCAGGCAGTAGTCTATGGCAACCAGCACGATATGCTTGAGCAACTGTGAGAAGAACAGGAGGGGCAGAAGCAGTACACCGGCTGTGGACAGGTACTTGGCACAGGCTTGCCATGGTATCTTGGCTCGTTGGTGAAGCAGAGATGACAAGTTGTCTTCTTCTTCACTCTCTGCCATATCCTCTGTGAGTGGTAGGGATGATCTTACCGTCACCTCATGTTTGCATGGTTCTATACCTCTCAAAGAGCTTTGGACCTTTTATCTCATTGGATCTAATCAATCTTCATAAAATTGCCGTGGGAGGTGGGTTGGTCAAGAAGTTGTACTCCTAGTTTATATTTGGAGAAAGAAACTAACAAAGAGGTTTAGTGACTCACTTAAAGTCACACAGCAAATTGACAGTGGAGCTGAGTCTGGGATCCAGCTTTCTGGATTCCCAAGTCTAAATTTCCTTTACTTTCAAGTTCCCAGGAATGCCCCAGTTCATGGACTATACCAGCCACCTCCTTAGGTATAAGCTGCTCTTGTAAATGTTTACCAGGCTGAACAAGGAGGCTGTACCTCTCTCTTTTCCTTTACCCTTTGAATTATAGTCACTTCTGTGGGAGTGAGAAAATCTCTGAAAATCAAGGGTCACTGAGCCTGTTAATTCTACATGCATAGATTCAGCAGAAGACTCTTAGCATGCAAAGACACTAGGCCCGTCCCAACTGCTCTCTAAATTGCAGGGACATTTCCCTGGGACCGCAAGCAAGACCTTAGGATTGTTGCCCTTCAGAGTCCCCAAGTCCTAGACCTATTCCCTTAATTTTATGACTGACCCCCAAAGTGGTCTCAATCTCAGGCCCACCCTACTCCAAGGACATCAGTTCTCAAACCTTCCCTTCATTGTCAGAGACAAAGGCCACCACTATATCTCTAGCTCAGTCACCTTTTTGAGGCCTGGGACTGGCCCTGAGAGGTGGGAATCAAGGCTACTTCACCTTCTTCCTCTTCCTCATCCAGCAGGAGCCCATCTCGGGAAGACATGGCTCTGGGCAGACCCTTTGGTACATCCATGTTCTTTCTCTCAAAAACCACAGTCTCCTGAAAGATAGCCAAGGAGTCAAAACTGCTCACTACCAGCGGATGTTCCCCAAGCCAGGAAAGTGGGATGGGGAGGCAAGAATGAGACAGATTTATATTTCTAGGCCATCTTTTCCTTTTTCTCAGCCTTAAGGGATTTCTGAACTTTCCCATGACACTTTGGATATAGCCTTTGTACTTGCTATATTCTAAATTGTTCTGTGGTTATTTGTAAACATGTCTTACCCCCATTCGAGACTGTAAGCTCCCCCAGATCTTTGACTTGTAGCCTACCCCTCAAAGATCTAAGTAACCAGCAATAATTTATTATTATAGTGTAAATGGAATTGATTAGTGATTTCACCTAATGATCTTACCTAGAGATGAGCCTTTATTGGGAAATTTTTATTGTCTACTCCTTCCCATATACCTGTCAACCCCCTTTACAATAGAATATATTTAATATGAAGTATATTAATGCTTCATATTTACATAGCAATTTAAGATTAATAAAACATTCCTCTTATAATGTCCCAGGGAGATAGTCAGTAAGTCAGTCAACAAACGTTTATTAAGGGACTACTACTATATGCAAGACTGTGCTAAGCACTGAAAATACAAAAAATAAAGAATACAAAGACCAGTCCCTGCTCTCAAAGAGCTCACAGTCTAACGTGGGGAAACAACATGCAAGTAACTATGTCAAAAGCTGGAAATAGTGTTGGGAGGGGGCATTGTGGAAAGTTAGGCACAATAATATACTGTTGGTAGAGCTGTGAACTGGTCCAACCATTCTGAAAAACAGTTTGGAATTTTGCTTAAAAAAAGTGATCAAAATATGCTTTGACTCAGAGGTCTAGTATAAACCCTGAAGAGGGTAATGCTAAAAAGAAAGGCTTCCTATACACTGAAGTATTCTTTTTATAGATGCAAAGAACTGGAAACAAAGTAGATACTGATCAGGTTGGGAATGACAATAAATTAAGGTATGTGAATTATTGGCATGTTACTGTGAAAGAAATGATGTAAATGAATTCAGAGAAGCATGAAACACTTCAAAGAACTAATGCAAACTTAAGTAAGCAAAACCAGGAAAACACTATACATAATAACTACTAAAATGTAAATGGAAAGAATAAAAACTAAAACTGAATAAAAACTTAATGCTATGAAGTTATAGTGACCAAGAAGCCTGACCCCAGAGGAAAGGTGAGAAAATGCATCTCCTTTTCTATTTGTAGAGTTTGGGGACAATGGGCATGGAATTCTGATTGGCTGGAGTGCCTTTCCTTCTCCCCCCCTTCTTTCTTTAAAAATCTTGGTTACCAGAGGTAGCTTACTGGTTGAAAGAGGGGGATGGATATAATTTGAAATGAAGGTGATCTAAAAACAAAAGATACAGACAAAAGTGGGGGGAAAGGAGCCTATGGCTATCTAGATACGGGATATTAGGACCCTAAGCTTATTTTTTTAAAAAAATTGCCCTTCACTGTCCAATGATTCAGGCACCTCAAAAATGCCAAATGAGACCACCTAGAGCACATCCAGCCTCATGTTCTGTCTCTGCTGGGGCACACTGAGAAGGAAGGTAGACTCCTTATCCTGGCTTAGAGTTCTTGATTTGTTCAGAGTTCTCCAGCTGACTTAACAGCTCATTACTAACTAAGACAAGAGAACACTCATTTCATTTTCCTCCCTGGGTCAGGGAGGAAAGGAGCTAGCTCTCATCAAGACAAAGCATACTAAGGTATGGTTGGGTATTACTCTCCTTGCTGAGGGACAGAGGGAACTGAAAACCCCAGATACCAACAGTCCCCAGGGCTCCACCTTCTCCAGCTCTTGGTCTTGTCGGTTCATGAGTGTCTTCCACTGCTCAAATAGCTGAGACTCAGACATCTGGATATCCTTGAGCGTCCCTTCTCGCTGGATGGTGCCATCTTTCATAGCAATGATCTGGGAAAACAAGCATACAACTTGTCTTCTTGTCACCTTGAAGAGGAAGAAGGGATACAGGGGAAGGGTGGATGGCTGGTGAAGGGAAAGGGTGCTTCACTAAGAAGTTGTGCAGAGAGGTCTCATAGCAGCAGAATTGGCCTATTGTAGCTCCCAGGGTGCGGCTTTCTCCACCCCCCCTCCTTTGGATTCTTCCTGTTTACAATTCATGGAAACTGTATTATAGTCTAATCTCATTGAATAGAGTCCCCCATTCAGAGTTTATAGAAACTCAGGGCACTGCTACGGACTTGATCCTTATCTATATGATAATTTAGGAAATGAGTGATCAAAATCAGATGAAGGGGAAACATCTGATTTCCTTTAGAGAATCACTTTTGCCTCAAGGGATTTGGGACAGGGGAGAAGAGAATTTGGAAATACTTGGAAATAAAATTTGGAAATGAAAATGATATACATACATATGTATATATACATATAAATATACATACACAAAACAATACATACTTTTTTAAAAAAGGAAAACAAACTTTTTAAAAAGAACCTTCAAAGATGTCAGTGCTATTCATTTACATACACTTAATGTATTTTAAAGCATGGAGTCATGTCCTCATTGTTGTGGATACTTCCTTTCCTCATATAGATTGCAGTCTATTCAGCAAAAGACTCTTAGCAAGCAAAGACACTGGACCCATCCCAACTGCTTTCCAAATTGCAAGGACCTGGTCTCCTACATTTTCAGCCTATTTAAATCTTATCTGGTGTGAGTCTTGCCCTGTCTACATCTCATAAATCCCCCAAAGGGGAGATAAGTATTACCCTGGATACTTTCCTCCAGGTCTTTGAACATCCCATGAGTACAGAAATTGGATGCTGTGTTATCATAATAACCAAGAACTATGACCCTTGAGAAGAGCTGAGAAAATGTACCTCCCTCATTTCTTTATAGAGGTGGTGGATTGCAGATGTGGAATACTCCATACATTATCACTCTCAGTTGATGCATTGAGTGCTTCTGCCAAAGTGCTTTTTCCTTTTCCTTTTTCAGTTCTTTCTTATGAGGGGTGGTTCAGTGGCTAGGGGAGCTGGGACATATACTTGGAAACATAAATGATGTAAAGACAAATGATAGCAATAAATGGAAAAAAACCATCGAGTTCCTTGAGTACCAGCATAGCTTCGAAGCTGTTTATCTATTATCCCTTAACCTTGCTAGGGGGCTGGACCACTTCCTTTTCTGTTTTAATACTTCCTTAATAATGTGCACCACACTACTTCTTCCACACAATAAATCATTGGTAATGTAGTTAGGATAATAATGGATTTCCATATACAGTTTTAAAGTTCCGAAAGTGATTCACACCCATTATTATACTTGAACTTCCCAGCAATGTCTGTGAGGCAGACACTATAGGTATTATCCTTATATAACAAATGGAGAAACTGAGACTCAGAGAGATTAAATGACTTGCCTGTGGGTCACAAAATGAGGGTCAGAGGCAGGATTAGAACCCAGGTTGTCCTCACTCCAGGTTCAGTCCTCAAAGTATTCTAGAGCTCAATATGAAAGATGCTGAATGACTGATTACAATGAGTGCCTCTCACTTTCACTATTGCCTTTGGGCTAGTTGCAGTTTGTTATGATTAATATGAAGATATTCTTCCCTAGTCATTAAACCAGGTCTGGTGGAATCTCTATTGGAATTTGGCACACATTTGTTAGCTCATGTTTTTGTCACTGTATCTGCCTGCAAGACATAATAAACCCATGTTTCTTTGAAAATAATCTATAAAATGGAAGGAAGAGAAGTTTGGGACAGGGAGCTGCAGACTGGTTGCTGAGAGACCTGGGTTCTGATATGGGCCTTGCCACGGCTTCTATAACCTTGGGAAAACCACTTAGCCACTCTAGACTTTGGATTCCCCATCTGGTAAAGGAGCAGATCAGACTAGATGTCCTCTGAAGGCACTTCCAGCTCTAAAGATTGTGTGATGCTATGAATTCATTCTAAGTCATTGAACTGGGTGAGGGCTGATTATGACTGCCTTCTCTAAAGAGGCTACAGACTGGTGTCAGCTCTGCTTGGACCTCAGATGACTCCAGACTCCCTCCTGCTGTGGGTTCTAGACAGTTAGAGGGCTGGGGTGAGAAAGAGTCAGGTTTTGACGTGACTCAAAGCTTTGGCCCCATCTGTACCATTCTTAGGGATTTTCTTTGAGTTTGGTCAATCTGCAGAGTCATGAGTGATCTGGCTTCCAATTCAAACTCTGACTTGCTAGTTGTGTGACCCTGGGCAGGTCACTTCAGTTTCTGTGCCTCAGTTTAACTCCATTTCTATGACAGCAGTAACAACATGGAAAACTTTGTGAACCTTAAAGTGTTATGGAATTATAAGTGGGTGTTTGTTACTAGCATTGTTGCGTCTTCCATTAGGCGTAGGAAATTGCTCAGGTCAGAGTCTGTGTCTCCCCCCTCAAACTAGACATTCTCCAATGAAAAAGACTTTGGGTTGCCAGAGTTTCCCTGAGGAGGATAGAGAGTCTATGTCTCCTTCATTAGACTAATGCATCTCCTGGACTGGGACTATGTCTCTTTTGAATCCTCTCCAGGTTCCAGCACACCATGGACCTCAGTCTAGGACTGGGGAATGTCAGATCTCTAGAGAATGATAATTCATGACCATTGAATCCCTTCTGGAGACTCATAGCAAATAACCAGTTAGGTAGCCTCGGCTGGGTCAGACTGATCCCAGCCAGGGAAAACTCCCAGATAAGCTATATTTGACTGCAAGAATGGCCTGAATCTAGACACCAGAATGGATTTCAGTTGTTGCTGACTCCCTCCTTCCCTCTCCTTCCCCTTCTTCTTTTCCCTAGCCCCTAAACTGATTATCCTTGGTGCCCTTTAGCCAGGCTCTTACCCAGTCTGCATGGGGCAGGTACTGCAGCTTGTGGGTCACTAGTACCACAGTCCTCTTGTCTTCCCGGAGCAACTCAAGAATCCCAGCCTGCATTAAGTGGTCACTCAGGTGGATGTCCAGGGCTGAGAATGGATCATCCTGAGCAGAGAAAGGAGAGATTAGAGACAGGAACTTGTGAAATGGGTATATAATGGTAACAATACTCGTAATTGGAATAACACCAGTTTTAGGCCTTGCTACTTAGATATATGACCTTAGAAAAGTTGCTTCATCTCTAAGGGCCTCAGTGTGAGACATTACTTATCACACGAAGCTCCCATGAGGACCTGACAAAATATCTATGAAAGGACTTTATAAACTACTAATCACCATAGAAATGTAGGGTGGTGGCATAATTAGCATCTTTCTCATTGTTAAGTATCATCATGAGATAACCACCTCTTCTTCTTCCATTACATCTTTGAGGGGGATTCAGAGTGGGAAAGGTAGGGTTCAGTTGCTTCCTAGGGTTTGTTCCACCTGCCCCTATTCTGTACGTTCTTCCTCTCTCCCCCAATCTAAATCTTAGACTTGGGAGTCAAAAGATCCAATTTAGAAACCTGACTTTTTGACATATTAGTTGTATCACCATTTCCTAGTTACCACCTCTCTGAGACTCATCTGTAAAATGGGACTTTAGTAACATTCCCACCATTTACCTGTGCCAGTAAAATGCAGAGTCATGCAGGGCAAGGGCTGAGCATGTACAATGTGGTGGGATGAGGTGTAAGTAGAGGGGGTGATGGGGGAGACAGCTAGGCGAACTTACCAAGAACACAACATTGGTGTGCTGGTACAGTGCCCGGGCTACACTGATACGTTGACGCTGACCTCCTGACAGGTTGATGCCCTGGTACCAATAGAGAGCAACTGGTCATTGGCATTGCCCTCTGTCTGGACTACATTATAGAGATTGAAGACTGAGTGTGGAGGGAGCTATCGATGCCCAAAGCAGGGGAAGTTTTAAGTCATTACTATTATTATAGAGCTAGAAGTTATTATAATATTATTATTATTAAGTTATTATTACCTAATTTTTTTATCTAACTTTATTCGTGTTCTTTCTTATCTAGATAGTGCCAGTCTCAAAGCCTGAGATGGATTTTGAAGCAGGCATACCTTACAGTCTATACTCCTTGTCTACACTTCTCTAACTCACTTATAAACCCTTTGCAGTCTGAGGAAGGGGATACTTGGGTTCCAGACTTGGCTATTCTACTTCTATATGACCCTGAGCTAGTCAGTTAACCTCTTTGACCTCAGTTTTCTCATTTATAAAATGGGCTTGATAATATATGTATTAACTACCTCACAAAGGTGAGGAAAGTGCTTTCATTTGTTGTTGCTAGTACTAATATAATAATCATGATCATGGAAGAAACAGACATTGGCTGCAGCTGGAGAGATTTAGGTTAGACCCAAAGAAGAATTTTCAGATAATAAAGTTGGTCAAAGGAAATTATTTATCTAAGTTGGATAAGCTGATGGCTTCTCTCGTTATTCTCCAAGCCAGCTACCTCCTGACAAATTCACACTAGAAATTCTCTTTGTAAGGGCTCCTGGCAATGGTTTTTGACCTCTGGCAGATAACTCTTTAGCACTTTGTAAATGGATCTCTGAAAAAGGGTTGGTGCAAGGTGGCATTGTGATAAATCAGAGTTGTGGGAAGGGTCATTTTCAGAATGAGCTTTGAAAACCCCAATATCATAGAAGATAGCTACTAACCCGTTCCCCAATCTGAGTCTGGTCTCCATGGGGCAGGATGTCGATGTCAGGCTGGAGAGAACAGGCATCAATGACAGCCTTATACCTGTGGGGGGACAGAAGTGTACATAGCATGACTTGGCCCAAGAGTCTCTGCTGTATTTTATAGAGGGTCATTACCTAGAAGAGGGATTTGGGGTTGAGAGACTGTCATGGACACAGATGGCTTAATGAGCCTTCCCAGCTTGGGAGAGCAAACACCATGTGATTCGGGAAAGCGCCCAGGCTCAGCACGTTATTCAGGCTCATAACTGGGCTAGTTAAATATTTAAAGAGTTAAATTGGATGAGAATATACACAGTGACCCAGCAACAGTGGGCCCCTGTGATCTTTACATGTCAGAGAGGGTGTGATAACTGACCATGCTGACTATTAAATATTTACTCAGCCCCCCCACCCCAGAAATGTCTCCTGCGCTGAGCTGGAGAAGCTGTATAGACAGAGAGGGCGGGAAGCAGGAGCCCAGGCTTTGACAGCATCATACGGACAGCTCTCCACTTGTCCTGCCCCCTTCCGCCTCCTCCCGTCCCTAAACAGAAGGCTCTGGATGAGTTGGATGTACATAGCCAAAGTGAATTTGTATTTGAAATCACTTCCAATAAATCATTCAGAAAATTCTGAGATCTCTACCTAGATCTAGAGCTAAGATGTTAAATTGGATGGGAACATATATAGTGACCCAGCAATGATGCTGAAAATAGTATTCTCTGAACATATGAACCATTGTCAGAGGATGCAATTAAAAATAGCCTGGATGGAGGGTATTAGGGCTGGGCTCTTGGACAGTTCTGGGGAATGGAGATGAAGGTATCATAGAAATGGGGAGTAAGGGGAGATAGGCCTGGCTGCTGACCCATTTGGTAATAATTCTAGTAGCCCCTTACCTCCCACCATGAGAGAATTGTTTTTACCGTTGTTTGTTGAAGGGGCTTTCAAACGTAATGTTCTCCTCCACAGTGGCATTAAGCAACCATGGTTTCTGGGAGGCATAGGCTACTGGACCCCTCGTTCTGAAAAAGAAGTGAGTGCCAATGAGTGTTTTTGATGTGACTACTTCAGCCCAGCCTTACGGAGGGCCCCCAAGTATCCTTCCCACCAACTTAGCAAAGCACAAGGAAGTTACCCTGAGAGAGTCATTCTTTTGTGTGAAAACACAAAACTCCCTTCCTCCCTCCCTTCCTTCCTCCCTCCCTCCATTCCTTCCTTCCTTCCTCCATTCCTCCCTCCTTCCCTTCCTCTCTCCCTCCCTCCTTCCTTCCCTTCTTCCCTTCTTCCCTTCCTTCCTTCCTTCCTTCCTTCCTTCCTTCCTTCCTTCCTTCCTTCCTTCCTCCCTCCCTCCCTCCCTCCCTCCCTCCCTTCTTTCCTTCCTTCCTTCCTTCCTTCCTTCCTTCCTTCCTTCCTTCCTTCCTTCCTTCCTTCCTTCCTTCCTCCCTCCGTTCTCCCTCCCTCCCTCCCTTCCTTCTTTCCTTCCTTCCTTCCTTCCTTCCTTCCTTCCTTCCTTCCTTCCTTCCTTCCTTCCTTCCTTCCTTCCTCCCCTCTTCCTTTCTCTCAATTGCCTAGCAAAGTACGTAGCCCATAGTAAGTGCCTGAAAACACTTGCTTGATTGACTGAAGGTCTCCCAAGAGGTTAACAAGTACTTTCAGTCTTTATCAGTTTATCTCTATATTATAAGAATAGCTGAAAAATCAGCTGAGAATAAGATGATAGGAAATGGACCATGGAATAGATTCATGGGGAGAGGGGAGGGGGAGCCTTAAAAAGTGAAGGAAAGAAATGTCCTCACCTACTTCAAAATCATGCTGAGGGGAGCCCTGCTATTGCCTGGACCCTACTTCTCTCAGCCTAGGAAGATGGAGGTGGGGTAGAAGGAGGAAGGGTTTTGCCAGTGGTTGTGACCTGGATTTTATATCTCTAATCTAAAGCTAGGGCCATGAGGGACCCTCATATTGTGCAATTCATAATAGCTCCCAGATGAGAGCATGGTGGTGCCTTCATATAGCTCCTACCTGCATGGGAATAGACTGTTGAGGATAGATTGTTTGCAAGCTCCACTTCCCACAATGTGATTGGGGCCTCATTCTCTGGAACTCTTTCTCAAGTGGGATCACAAACTTCTCAGACACAAGACTAAGTCCCACATGGTTCCAGGGAATGTCTGTTTTCAATCGGATCTCATTGGAATACTGAGAAGGATGAGAAACTTGGGAGCACCCACTAACTGCCTCTAGAACCCCAACCCGAACCAGCCACTAGATCTCATCTTCATGCCTCAGCTCCCAGAAAGTGTAAGTATTGTCATAGTGCTCTGTAAGGACACCCATGGGATCATTTCGGGAAGAGGGGAGGAGGATTCCAAGAGGAAAAGCCTTTGATTCTTGTTCCCATGAGATGGGAGAACTGAGTACCTGATATCCAGGCCAGCATTGGTTTCCCTCTCTGGGCTGTGGCAAAGAGAAAGAGAGACATTATTTAATATCTAGAAAAGTGGTCGAGATTCTCCAAGCGTACTTAACTCTGTCCAACTGAAAACCAACTCCATTCTGAGCCCAGTCTTAAAGCCCATACATGGCTATCAACCAGCCCCATGGGAAAACCCACTCATATCCTTAAGGCCACATTTTCTTGTTGCTCCCTTCTGACTCCAGGGTTCACTGACTTGGGGAAAGGGAAATACGTGAAGAAAAGTGTTAGTAGGTTACAGGTGTGTGTGTGTGTGTGTGTGTGTGTGTGTGTGTGTGTGTGTGTGTGAGAGAGAGAGAGAGAGAGAGAGAGAGAGAGAGAGAGAGAGAGAGAGAGCCAGAGTCAGAGAAAGAGAGAGACAGAGACAGGAGAGACAAATAGAGAATGAAGGAGAGACAGAGATAGACACTGTGTGTGTTTGTGTGTCTTAGGGTCTGTGAGAGACATCGAAAGAGAGAAAAACAGAGATAGAAAGAGACAGAGACAGAGAGGAGAGAAAAGAGAGACAAATCCAAAGAGTGACAGACAGATACACACAAACACACATACCCACGCGCGCACACACACACACACACACAGAAAATAGAAATTGTCCAAAGTTGCACGTGGCTTATCCAGCTATGTATCCGGAATGCTTTCTGTGTTCCCCTGCTATGACATGGATTCTCCATACCTGGAGTCCTCGCCAGTCTCACTGTCAGGGATGCTACAGTGCCGCAAATAGAAAGCAGAAAGACATTGGTTACTTGCCATGTCCCAGCACTCAGTCCCTGGGATGAGCAATCTTTTACTGACTCTTCCCAGTCCCTGGTTTTGCCCTTTCAAAGGCTCTGAAAAGAAAGGAAGGGGAGACAGGCCAGAATTTGCTTTGGAAGAATGAGGATGTTAAAGGGACTCTCTGAAAACCACTGTCAGCGGGAGGACTTGATATGGAGCTATGACTGGGACAGGAAGCAATTCAGTGTGTGTGTGTGTGTGTGTGTGTGTGTGTGTGTGTGTGATCTAGCACAGAACAGATACACCAGGTGTCCCAAAAGTCTTAGTGCAGCTATAAGCCATAAGGGACCAAGTCCAACCATTACTCTGAATAAGAAAACTGAGGAGAGAGGATTTGCTCAGACACATAGCAAGTCAATGACCAGGCAGGAATAAGCTAGGTCTTCTCGTGGTTTTTTTTTTTTTTTTTAGACTTTGTCTTTCTATGTCATCTTGTCGATGTTCAGCAGCTACTCAGAGGCACGGTCCCACTGTGATTGACTTGTTCCAATTTTTCAGCCTGGGAGGCTTCACCCCTGCTTAGGCAGCCTGGTGGCCCTCTGCTCTTGGGGACTCACCGCATTAAGTACCAGACTTAGGAGGGACACTATCAGAACGCCCAAACTCAAGAGATCCACCAGCCCGCCCTCCCTCAGTAGTAAGGATTACAGAAGTGGACACCCACGGCCAGCTTCTCTCTCAGTCCAAGGCTCTTGACCACTGGTACTAGCCTGCAGGGGACTGCATCTGCAGTTATTCCCAGGGAATCCTCCAGGGTCCAAATCCTCCTGTCCATGTATGCTGAAGGGGAGGAAGGGGCCAGGATGAGACATTGCCAAACGTTTCTGTCTCAATGAAGATGAAATGCTTTTAGCACAGCTGTAGCTACCACTTCTGGTGAATAGGGCAAGGTTGTTCTGGTTGTTTTCCTTTCTGGAGCGGGAGGAACCTTGGGAAAGTAATTCAGACCTTCAGTACAAGGTCCCTGGGGAGAGAAACTCCAAAGTATGACCCCATTGTGGTGAGGAGATAGAGATCCTAGGACACTGGGCCTTGTGGGTAGAGACTGTGGGACACCTCAAGGTCATCTACCAGAGAGAGGGAAAAGGTTTAAAGCCAAATTAGAGGAACTCAGTTGGGGTGGAGATGCTGGGGAAGAAAACAGTCATCATTTGGTAGCTTCTGAGTTTATTTTTACTGAGTTAGTCTTATTAACTAGTTCTAAGCTCAATTTCTGCCTGTAGAAGGACTTTCAGTGCCCTAGGACAAAGGCCTGATTGCTCCATCCTTGTTATGGCTCTGGTTTTTGCCAAATTTCTATCCATAAAGCACTAGGAACACACTGGTTAGGAAAATTGTATAGAAACATGTCAAGTAGACATAGAAAAAACAAAGAATTTCCATTTTGCATTCATCTAATGATGCCAATATTTAGGAGGGGAAGGAAGAGAAGACTTTGAGGGCTCTAGTCATTGCTAGTCTCCTTGGAGAATCATTCTCTGCCCTTTATATTCATGCCTTCCTTCATTCTAGCTTGACCCAAACTTCTCTGTCTCTGACCCTGTTTGACATATACTGCAGAAAGAAGAGGTTAGAAATTTCAGTTCTGTAGCAAGAACAGATAATTCTATCCCAGAAGCCCTGTTATTTTGACCATGTGCAGAGAACTGCTCCCATTTACAGTTAATGCTTTCCTTGCAACAGTCCTATAAGGTCAGTTCCATGGATACTACTATCCTCATTTTACAGAGGAGGAAAGTGAGGTTCAGACGAGAGAGTTAATGACCACAGTCACAATGTTAGTAAATGGAGTACCACAGATTAGACCTGGAATTGCTGACCGCATGTCTAAGTCTCTTTCCCTCTGACTAAGGTACAAATGGGGCCCACCTATTTCTCTCTCTCTCTCTCTCCCTCTCTCTCTCTCTCTCTCTCTCTCTCTCTCTCTCATGCTTAACACTGAATTATGTCCATCCCTGCGCTCATCTGTAAGAGATGTGAAGCATGAGTGGATGACAGCCATTGACAGTACTGAGCTGAAGAGGGGAGAAGATTAGTCCCATCCACCAAGGAAAGTCCATGGGCTTTTGATCTGAAAAGAGAAGGAATCAAACTTTCCATTGATGACTGAGATTTAAAAATGAGTGTTAGGGATATTTGTTTGTCCCCTCACTGCTCTTTAGGTGCCAGTGAATATAGTTAGAAGGCTCAGATGGACAGAGGATTTTAGGATTCCCCTTTCTTAGAACAGAAAAGGGAACCCCAAAGTCCATTCTACATCAGCAACTCTTACCAGTGAGCCAGAAAGAGCACTGCAGAGTCGCCTTATAGACACTGGCCTTTCCCTCTACTCCAAGAGCCAGCAGAATCCTGGAGTACAAGTCAGTAAGCTGGGTATATTTTTGAGGACTGCCTAAGAGCAGAGGGTTTTGCATAATTTTTATTATAATAAATTCTTGCATAATTTTTATGTGTAATAATAATACTAGAATTTATATAGTGATTTGTGGTTTGTCAGCTGCTTACTTATGTTATCTTATTTGATTCTCACAGTAACACTAAAATGAGGAAACTGGGATTCAGAGAAGTTAAGTGATTGCTTAATCAAGTGTCACCAAGCTACTAAGTGTCTGGGGCAATATTCTAACTTCATCCTGATTGTGAATCCAGAAACCTATTCATTCGCCTAGCTGCCATACCAGGTTGATCATTGCCCTTATAAGTACCCACATTCACTGGAAATCTGGAAATCTATACTGGCTCCTGGATCCTATGAGTACTCCTTCCCTAGTACCAAGAAGTAGCACTGAGTGTGCCCATTGGATAGTCTGGAAAAAGTTTCTATTTTTGTGAATACTAAAGGACTGTTCTTTCTCAGATGTCAACAGCTGTTTCCAGACACCCATCATTAAAGGCTTATCAAATATAATCCTACAAATATCCTCAAAAGGCTAGAATGATGAAATTAAACAGTGAAAAATATGGAAATCCTGTAATCTGCCCAAAACAAACAAACCACAAGAAATCCTCAACTGACTCTAGTTACATCAAGCTAGGAAAGGAGTGGCATGGTTAGGCAACAGTGTATATGAGAAAGACCCAGATGGAGGTAGTGGGGGGGATCTTCCTGGATTGAAAGCTCTTATAGGATGACACAGCAGCAAAACATCCTTAACACACCAAGAAACTAAGGCAATCTTAGCCAGCATTAATGACCCTTGTGTCCCAGGTGTGGGAGGAAATAGAACTACTGCCTTCTGCTCTGGTCAGATGACATCTAGAACACTATATTCAGTTTCCAGGGGCCAGTTTTTAAGAAGGACATTGAAGGCTTCTAGAGAAGGGTCCAGGATAGTGAGAGGGCTGGAGACCATGCCATATGAGGACCAGTTGAAGTAAACAGGAATATTTAGCTTGGAGATGACTCAGGGGAGGATATGATAGCAGAAGAAAGGAAGGAAATCTTTATTAAGCACCTGATATGTTCCAGGGGATTGTGCCAAGTACTTTATAAATACTATCTCATTTGATCCTCACAGTAACCCTGGATGGTAAGGGCTCTTATTATCCTCATTTTCCAGTTGAGGAAGCTGAGGTAGACAGAGGTTAAGTGACTTGCTCAGGATCACATAGTAAATAGTTGAGGCTGGATTTGAAATGAGATCTTCCTGACTCCAAATCCACTGATCTGTTCTCTGTAGCATTTAGTTGCATCTAGGCTTTGAAAGACTGCCAGATGGGAGAGAGATTGAGCTTTTTCTGCTTGGTCCCAGAGGGTAGACATTGGAGCAATGGGTCAGTGCTGCCTTAAGGCAGATTGCAGCGGGCATGAACAAGTTTCTAAGGATGAGAAGAGTTGTTTCAAATTAAAACAGATTTCACAAGGGACTGAGTACCTCTTCACTAGAGGTCTTCAATGGGAGACTGGAAGACATGGAAGAAGTTCGGGTATTCAGTATGGATTGTTCTCCTAACTCAGATTCTATGGTTCTCATCACAGATGTTTGCAGAGATGATGAGTGACTATTAAACAAGTTACTGACTCACTTATGAAATACAGGGCTAGGCTGCTGACTCGGCCTGCTGAGTGTTTCTGAGCAGAAACTCAGGTGGCATTTTGTCTATCTCATTCAGGAGGCACATCTCATACTGCTGGGCAATGAAGTCTTGTCTTCCTGCACCCCCAGACTGTAAGCTCCCTGAGGGCCACCCTTGGGTTATTCCTCACAGGGCTCAGCTCATCTAGGACTGGAGGGGTTCTTCCCAAACCTGTTTCTCTTTCTTCTCTCCCAGGCATTCTCAGGTGCTTTATTGCTTTGCCCCACTCCATTCTCCTTCACAGTTTTTGGGCTGTTGCTGGCTGACTACTGATGTAATTTTGACCTCTGGGCATAGTACAGCACTTGACTTGGAGTCAGAAAGATCTGGATTCGAATCTTTGTTCAAACACTAGTTGTGTGACCTCAGATAAAACATTCAACCTTTCTGTGCCTCAGTTTTCTTATCTGTAAAATAAGGAGAATGGACTCAATGGAATCTAACATTCCTTCCAACTCTAAATGTATAATTCTATGAATCTACTCTGGATAGGAATTCAGATGGAACTCACTGCCTTCCTTGTATGAAAACTTGGGATACCACTGAGAAGGTAAAAGAAGGAAGGGAACAAGCATTTATCAAGGGCCTACTATGTGTCAGGTATCTTATTTCATCCTCACAATAATCCTGTGTAGTAGGTACTATTATTATTCCCATACAATGAGATTACAATGAGAGATTAAATGACTTGTCTAAGGTCACAAAGCTAGTAAGTGTCTAGAGGCTGGATTTGAACTTAGTTCTTCCTGACCGTAAATCCAGCACTCTATCCACTTCACCACCTAGCTGCCTCTAAGCTGAGAAAAATCAGATTGTTTGCTTTTCTATTTTTTCACTGTTGTGAAGCTTCTGGAAGGTGTCTGAGACTCAGAATGGGCACACTGGGGGTAGATCATTACATTCATGGAGCTGACTAAGTCATCACCAATTGAGCTTGGGAGCTAGGATGAGAGTCCTATCTCCCTTGAACCCATGTGGGCATGGTGGTGCATCACTCCAGGCACCCAGGCAGATGCTGGCTAATCTCTTGAGTGCCAGAGTTCTGAGCTGCAGTGGGTCTCTGCAGACTGGGTATTTGCCCTAAGTATGGAGGAAATTTGGTGAGCTCTGGGCCCGGGGACCTAACGGATTGTCTAAGGATGGACAAAGTCAGCTCAGATTGGAAACCGAGCAAGTCAAATCCTGGTACCAATGATTGGTGAGTGAGTAGCCCCTGCATTTCCAGCCTGAAAGAGATGGGATGAACCAGTCTTAATAAATAAAATTAAAGACAGGTAGAGTTGGAGGGGATCTTAAAAGTTCCAGCATCCAATCCCCTTCATTTTAAAAGGAGGAAACTGAGGGTGCAAGAAGTTAAGAGACTTACTCCAGGTCACACAGGTCAGAGGCAGAGAGCAGGCCCCTTACTTTGCCCATAGAAGAAGCTGCAGAGGCAAAGAAGAAATTGCTTACAGCTTTAAGACTTGCAGCTGCAACAAGATTAAGTGAATTAGGCGAGTTCAGAACCAGGGAAATGGCTACATGAGCAGCACATTAGCTCCCTTGACTTCCGAAGCCTGGCCATCTGTTAGCCTGACGCACCCTGCTCCACTGTGCTCTGGGGAGAAATGAAAAGCCTTCCTTCATCATAGTCAGGAAAAGAAAATTAGCCTCTCTACAAGAAGCAATGGTAAATATCCTTGGCACTAAGAACATCAAGAAAGGGAAGAGAAAGAGTCCTCTGGGGGTGACATAGTTGCTAAACTTGTGACAGGGTCTGGACTTGCAAAGGCAGTGGCATTGGCCCTACAGCTGTCATCTGGGGAACTGAGTTCAAATCTTCCCTCTTCCGTTCCCTCTTTGTGATTTCGGACAAGTCACATTCTTTCTCTGGGCCTCAGTTTTCTCATCTGTAAAATGAGGGGTTTGAACAAGACGACCTATAATCTAATCAGGTAGGTGGGGAAGTGGATAGAGAGATAGACCTGAAGTCAGGTAGACATGAGTTCAAATCTGACCTCAGACACTTCCTAGCTGTCAGACCCTGTGAGACAACTGCTTAACTTCTGTCTGCCTCACTCTCCCCATCTGTAAAGTGGGGATAATAATAGCACCTACCTCCCAGGGTGATTGTGAAGATCAAACAGGATATATTTGTAAAGCATTTTAACACAGTGTTTGGCACATAGTAGGCACTTTCCAAATGCATATTTCTTTCCTTCCTGCTTTTCTTTCTCTTCCTTCCTTCCTTCCTTCCTTCCTTCCTTCCTTCCTTCCTTCCTTCCTTCCTTCCTTCCTTCCTTCCTTCCTCCTTCCTTCCTTCCTTCCTTCCTTCCTTCCTTCCTTCCTTCCTTCCTTCCTTCCTTCCTTCCTTCCTTCCTTCCTTCCTTCCTTTTAACTTAATGATAATCTCAGTCCTCTTGGAATATGTGTAACAGTTTTCTTTGAGAAACTGATGTGCAGTGTCTGAGAGAATGCAATAAATATGTTAACTCTTTGTGAGAGAAGCAATAGGACGTTAGGAAGACCTGAGTTGAAGCCTCCCTTTTGTTACGCTCTGCCTGTATAACCTGGGAAGGTGACAAGTCCTGAGTGCCCCAGACAGCTTTCTAAGACTCTCAGGTATAGACAGGCTGTTGATCTGCTTTGGGAAAGGGAATCCTCTCACTAGGCGTAACCTACACAAATAAAATCACATGTCTGAGACAAAATCTTTTGTGAACTCTAATGGTGACTCATGTTTCGGGTTGAATTATTCTGTTTCCTAAATGATGACTTTAATAGAAGTGAGTTCTTTTTTCTCCTCTGTTTTCTTGTTGGAGAAAGAGGAGGTTCCTGATGAGACAATGGTTGTGTAGCACTGTGGGTGTGAGGTTCTTGGTTGACTGGGTGAACCTGACATTATAGAAGAGATGATGAATTTAGGACAAAGCACCCTTGAGATGGGCAAATCCCAAAACCATTTGAGAGGGACCAGACATTGATATTGCCTACTATCAATGAGTTCTTTGGTCACAACAGCTCATGGAGTCCATTAACTAAGGCATGAGAAAGGCTGGCCTCTGCACTGGTGGGATGAAATCAGAGATCCTTTAAAGCAGTAAAAGAGTTAGGAAAAATCAGTTATCTTCTTAAGAGTTGAGATACAGTGTGGAGTAGTGGCTAGGGTACTGGAAGACCTGAATTCAAATTCCATGTCAGATATTTAATAGTTGTGTAATTCTGGAAAAATAACTTAACCTCTCTGTGCATCAGTTTTCCCATTTGTAAAATGAGGTTGGACTTCCTGGCCTCTGAGACCCGTTCTGGCTCTAGCTCCATAATTCTATCAGAGTTCAAGGTCAGGGAAAATCATCCAAGAAATTACCCACCTAGTATAGCCTAGTCAAAACAAAAGGTACAAAGACCTACTGGTTTCTATGTCCACCCCAAAGTGTCACAGAGAATCAGAAGAGATTGTGATCCCTACAATGGGGCAAGGAAGGAAACTGAGGTTATCAGATCACGTGCCCCAGACTACGAGGGCTAATCTCTGCTGCTCTGGTCTCCTGGGATTCTCACTCTCTTCGTGTACCTCAATTTTATATGGTACAGGCTCAATAAAGATTTTCTGAACTTCAAGGACACTGAGAAGTGAAGAAAAAAAACCGGGGAACAAGTTCATCCCAAATAGGGCCCTGAAGGAGACTAGTTGGAGGATGTTTACTCTGGAGAAGAAAAGACTTAGGAGTGAAGTGATAGCATCCTTTAAAGTAACCCAAAGGCTTTCCCGTGGAGGAGGGAGGAGACTTAGAGGCAACATGATATAGTGGAGGGAGTGTTGGGTTTGGAATAAGGAAATCTGGGGTCAATAAGACTTTGGTTTCATTCAGAAATTTATTAACTGTATGACCCTAGGTAAATCATTTGCTTTCTCTAAGACTCAGTTTCCTTATCTGTAAAATGGGAATTATACTCCCAGAAATATCTGTCTCAGGTGGTTGTTGTGAGGAATAAATAAGATGGCATATGTAAGCTCTTCTTTAACCTTAAAGCTTACATATGTGACATTTGTTGTCATTATCATTAGCTGAGGAGTGTAGCAAAGTGGATGGAGAACTGGTCTCAGAATCAGAAAGATTCTGCCCCTGATGCATATCACTGGTTCTTTAGCCCTGGGTAAGTCACATAACCTCTCATTGCCCCCAGGCAACTCTCAGAGACTCTAAGTTGTAAAGTGGGTGTTACTTTGTTTTGGTAAAGGGAGTTTCCTTACTGGGAGCTCCCTATACTGATGAAATCCCAAGTCTGCTTTAAAAAGAAAGCAATCAATTATGACCTATTTCACTGTGGTGCTCAGTATGAGAAGGGCTTTGTAACTGCAGAGTGCTACATAGATTTCAGATCTAATCATTATGAGGATGATAACAGAAGATGGATCTCTAGGCTAAATGCAGTGGACAACTTTGCTACCTTTTGACTGTATCAGGAAAAGACCCCAAGAGGAAACATCTTAGATTCTCAGACACAGCACAATCCCTGCATAGGAGGAATAAATTTCTGTAAAAAACAAAGGGGAAAAACCCCAGAGGGAGATCTATAAGGAAAGACACTGTCTTTTGCAAATTTTTGAGTCAACTTGGATGATGCGCTGACCTCTTCTAACTTGGAGATGATGGGAACCATGTTTATACTTTTTATTCTTTTTGGCTTTCCCTTGGTGGGAGGAAAGGGAAGTTTAGATCGTCAGTGATGAGAAGACAGTGAAACATAGGATATTACAAATAGTCTCCTTGGAATAAAAGGAAAACATATTGTCTTCCTTTACTGTCAATGAAACAACAAAAATCGATTTTTTTTTAAAGAGAAGACAGACGGGGGAAGAACACTTCCAAGTCTGCCCAAATAAGAGGCTTTATATTTAATTGGCTGAGAACAGACCAGGATTATAGCTCAGGCAAGCAAGTTGGTTCCAAAATCCCCAAGCAGGCCAACCTCAAATGATGAGATCTGGATTAAAAGCTAACATGGGGAGCCCAGAATGAGCTAAGCCTTCTTATGGAAGTTTGGTACCACAACATGGAGATTTTCTTATTATTTTTAAAGCTACGTGGGAGGGGAAGAGGAAGAACCAAGAAGGGATGGAACCAGTGCTTGGGACAGTGATAACAGTGAAGAGCCTGACTATTCAAATCTTCTGCTTCTTTCTTCTTCCAAGAAGGCTAATTTTTGCCCTAGAAAAGGTAGAACAAAATAGTTCCCATGAAGTTGAGACTGAAACATTAGGGCCTCCAGGATCTTCTCTCCTTTAAACCCCATCCTCGCTTAGGTCTGAATTCTTTCTCATGACTTTCAAGGGATTTGCAAACACTAAGCGGGGTGTCCTCACCCCTCTCCTCATCTATGCATCAGTAAGCATAGCTGTATCCCATTCTAAGCCATTAGATTGTAGATTTAGAGTTGGAAGGTATCTTAGAGGTCATCTAGTCTAACCTCCTCATTTTAGAGATGGGGCAGCTAAGGTCAACTGAAGATGAATGACTTGCCCAAGGTGGAATGAGGAGCAGAGCTGGGATTTGATGTTAGGTTCTATGGCTCCCAAGTCAGCAACCTTAAGTTATGGGAAGGGGAAGGAGGAGGGATTTTTCCTTTCTGGAAAAGTCTCAGGTGCTATTTAATGACCATAATAATGCTCACAACATTGAAAGTCATCAGAACTGATAATTACAGTGACCAGTCCTGACTTCAGAGAACTGATGGAGAAGTACCTTCTTGGCAGGTGGTGGACCATGGATGTGGAATATTGCATACCTTGTCATTCATAGCCAATAAGTCTGTTTTGCTTAGCTGTTTTTGTTACAGCATAGGATACTATTGGGAGCAGGGAAGTCACTGGAAAGTGATCAACAGTGATTTAAAAAAGCATCAGTACAAATTGTTATTTTTTTTTTTTAAGAAAAATAATGCTAGGTGATTGAGAGATCTCCCACTCTGCCCAGCCCATCTCCCAACTCTCACCTGTTCCAGGAGATTTCCCCTGAAATCTTCTGCATCTCCCCTAAGGTGGCTAGCAGCAGTGAGGACTTTCCACAGCCCACCTGGCCCACAATCATGGTCAATTGTCCTGCACAGAGGAAGAAATGGCTGACAGAGATAGCAGCAGGGCACGGCTCAGAAAGTTTCCTAACATAGAAGTCTCAGGTCACAAATTTCTTCTGTTTTCCCAAAGGAGCCCCTTGGGTCAGTTTTCATTGAACTCTACCCTCACTTAAGCCTAACCTCTTCCTAATGATTTTCAGGACTCCATAAAATTTGGTCTCACCCTTATGAGGCATTTTTATTTGCATTATCTTCCCCTCATCCCCCATCACTGTCATAGACACCTTGCTAGTTTCGACTTGCATGTCCTTGCACACATTGTCCCTGTCCCACCCTGCATTCTAGAGCAAGGCTGACTATTGGGGGTGGGGGGGTGGAGAGCACTATCTCTGTGGTGATTGATAGGAGAAAGAGGAGAATCTCAGGGAAGTGAGAAGTTCTCATAAGTGTCAATATGAAAATCTGGGTTCTTTTTGACCCATGGGGGCAACTCAGGAGGGAGAGAGACAGAGCCTTGGGGCTGAGGGTGGATTGGTACCTTGTGGGATGCGGATGGCAATATTGGAGAGTGTGGGGACTCCATCAGATGTCCAGGTGAAGAATCCCCCTGTGATCTTCATCACCAGTGACCCCCAGCCCAGAAAGAGAAGATAACAAAGAATGATGGACGGGACTTGAGATCCCTCATCTTTTCCCTTCATCCTCCTCTGTTTTCTCACTTACTGATTCTGATGAATTATTCCCAGGGAATAGAAGGAGCGTAAGAGATCCTCCTTCCCACATTCATTTTTCTAAAAAAAGTCAATTCCCTCCCAGAGACTGAGTCCCTTTTCTGGGAAAGGTTAACTATACTAGAAGTAAAGCTCTCCTCCAGGGTTTCTGTTGGTTGTAAAAACAATCTTAAGATTTGCTTGTCCTGCCATCTGAATAAACCAGAGACCCAGCAGATAGAAGGGTTGGCATTTGGTTCCAGGTCCTCAGGGTTCCTGAAGTCTATCACTAGGGCCAAGGGTGAGAACGAGACTTTTTATGGTGCCAAGGTGTAGGGCCATGGAAGGGGCACAGACTCACCCGTACACAGCTGTTGTCTGGCTCTTCATTGGACCCCAGTTTCTGCAGGTGCCCCATGAAGTTCCTACAGTCGTCCCTGGAAGGTCGCTTACGGTTCACAACCTTGAGTTGCTTGGCAGGGAGGGAGAAGAAGGTGGAGAAAGTTGGGGGGTGGGTGGGTTGGTTCTGTGTATGGATGAGCTCCTTCCTTATCTCAAGAACAGAAGAGGATGGCCAAGGGTGGGGGCAAGAAAATGGCCAAGGGCGGGGGCAGAAATGTACTAAGTATGTCTTCCTCAGTGTGGTCACCCAGAATACACTTCTTATGGAGTGGGGGAGTCCAACACTCATTCTCTCTCTCATTACACAGGAGGGGAGAAAGATGGAGAAAGGTCTGAGCTAGAGCTCCAAAGCCCATCTGTGAAAAGGGCAGGTGTAGAGGAACTCACCACTGCCTGGGATTTGCTGCTGTGGCCCTTATAAGGGAGCTCATGTTGGGAGTACTGATCCTTCCCAATCTCCTCACTGGATAAGAACTCACTCAACTTCTGGACACTGTGGAGAGAGCAGAGGTCTTTAATGTTCTGGGTATGCATATGGACTGGTACCAAGGTGTGGGGGTGTGGGGGTGTGGGGGAGGGTGGGATCCTCTCCTTCTGGGGTTGGGAGGAAGTGCTTTGACCCAACCCTTCCTGCTCCTTGGAGGCTCAATACAAAGAGAAGAAAGCCAGGGCTGGGCAGCTTCCCACAAGCAAGTGGATATGACTGCTCTTCCTTGAAGTCCGTGGGTATGTGAAATGGGTTGGGGAGAGAGAAGGGTGGGCAATGATCTGATGATCAAGGTCATTTAGTTATTGTTGGGATAGTGTCTGAAGTGGTCTCAGTGATGCCTGGGAGTGGAGAAAGCCATCTAGTCACCTAGCACCTTCTCCTAGGAAGTCAAACAGCTCCTGTCCTGTCTTCCCCTCCCCTCCTGTCATCTCTTGTCCTCTCCCCTCCCTTCTTCCCTTCCCCTCCCCTCCTCTCCTCTTCTCCCCTTTCTTCTCTTTTCCTTTCCTCTCCTCTCCTCTGTCTTCCCCTCCCCTCCCCTCCTTTCCTGTTCTCCCCTCTCCTGTCCTCCACTCTCCTGTTCTCTCCTGTCCTGTCCCGTCCTCTCCTCTCTCCTCCTCTCCCTTCCCTTCTCTTCTCCCTTCCTCTCTTCCCCTCCCCTACCATCTCCCCTACCCTACCATCGCCTTCTCTCTTCTCTTCCCCTTCCCTTCTCTCTCTTCCCCTTCCCTTCTCTCTCTTCCCCTTCCCTCCTCTCCACTCCTCTCCTCTCCTTCCCTTCCCTCCTCTTCCCTTCCTTCCCCTTCTCCTCCCTTCTCCTCTCCTCTCCTCCCCATCTCATTCCCCTTTCATCACTGGACCTGAGTTCACCTCCCAGGTCTACCTGTGTGACCCTCAGCAAGACATTTAACTTCTAGGGACCTCAGTCCCCTCATCCATAAAATGAAGAAGATGGCCCAGATGACCGCTAAAGTCCCTTACAACTTCTGGACCTATGACCCCAGGGTTTGCCTCTGGGAGGGAATCAGAAGACACCAGGGCCCAGGTGTTTTCTTTGTCTAATTCAGATTTGAATTTGGAGACGGGCATGCATCAGCCCCTGCTGCCCTCTAACCCCTAAAGAAAGAAGAGCCGTTAGGAGCTGGAGCAGGACCTCGGAGCTGAGTGGCAGCTGTGTCCTTGTGATTCCTGACAGTTGTCTCTAATCCCCACTCAGCACTGCATTTGTAAATCCCCAGGAAGGCAAGCTGATAGGCCTGTGTGAATTCAAGCCTGACCTTCTCCAGATGCCTGTTCCCGTGACCTAAAGGGAACTCATGAAGGTCATAATGCTTTCAAGAAGAGGGGGAAGGACTGCTCATCCTTGGGGTGAAGGGAGAGAAGAAGCCCATCCCCCTTCTAAGTTGGTTTCTCCTCCAAATGAAAAGGTCTGTGACCTAACTGCCTGGTTACTCAGTCTGGTCTCCAGGACATCAAGTACACCCACGAAGGTTTGCACACAGAAACTCCTAATTTATAACCATCAACCCCACAACTGCCCTGACAGGTTAGGAATCTATGCATTTGTGGTTTTTTCCCTCACATAACTTCAACCTGGTCATAGTTAATAATCTCTTAAATAGATGGCTGTAGGTACTTTTCTAATATTTTATTCAGTATTTTACATCAATATTTATTAGATAGTCTTCTAGTTTTTTCCCCTATAAAAAATAAATTGGATGAGCCCTAAATAATTCCCAAAGAAAAAGATGCCAAGTCTGAATGGATTTGTATTTTAATCCTATTAAATAGTGAAAGAACAATGAATTGCATCTGTGGTTTTCATATGCAACCCTTTGAAGGGTATATGGAAAGCGGCCCATGTTGTATCCTTATCTGTGTGACCACCTATGTGGAGGTCATGCAGGACTGCTTCATCAGGGTGCCTGCCATGATTCCTGGTTGCCAACTCCTCTGCTCTGACCCAGCTTATCACTTCCCCTTAGGCTGGAAGGACTAGGACTCATGGGATTGTCCAGTGAGCCTATTTCCTAGGGCAGAGCTTGACATACTTTCTTCCCTGTGGAATAATTGATAGTGGGATGGGCTCACCTAAAGAATCTCCCCTCCTCCTTGAGGTCCAAGGGTCTAGTTTAGATCTATAGACCCCTGACTTGCTTGGGTTATCCAGTTGTTTCAATCATGTCTGACTCCATTTGGGAATTTCTTGGCAAAGATATTGGAGTAGTTTGCCATTTTCTTCTTCAGCTCATTTTACAGATGAGGAAACTGAGGCAAACAGGGTTAACTACTCAGGATCACATAGCCATTAAGTATCTGAGGTCAGATTTGAACTCAGAAGGATGAGCCTTCTTGACTCTAGGTTCAGCACTCTATCGGCTGTACCACCTAGGGGCCCCACTTCTGGCTTACACCGAAGTGTAAAGGTCCCTGGAAGGGCTAAGTGATTAACTCGCTATCAGACCATCACATCTGAATGACAACCAGATCTTTTCTTGGGAGGTGTTTATTTGCTTATTTCTTGTTCCAACATAGAAATCATTTCAGCAGAAAGAATAAGGTACTTGGACACAAATGATCTAATGTTTATTACCTAACTGACTTTGGACTGTTCACTTAATGGCTTTGTGTCTCAGTTTCCCCTTCTGTAAAATGAGTAGGCCTATGTAGCCTGTGAGGTCCTTTCCAGTTCTAGATCTATGATGCTATGATTTCATTAGCGAGGAAGTAGCCTTTAGCAATATTGATTAGCAATTACCCCTAACTTACAGACTTAAGAGAGTTGCCTGAGGACACTGAGAGACTCTGTGTTATGTTCAAGGTCAGAGTCAGTATGTGTCAGAGACAGAATATGAAGTCATTTCTTCCTGACTCCCAGGCTGGTTCTCTAGTCACTGAGCTTCTCTTTGGACACAGTAGGTTCTTAGTAAATGTTTGTTAGTAGATGGATAAGGAGAGATGGGAGGAAAGAGTCCAGGACTCTCAGAGAGGGACAGATTCCTATGAGGAAGAGAAATATAATAAGGAAAGATACTCCTCGATCCCAGGAAATCTCATAATTTAATTAGGGCTAGCTGGTCCAGGAAGGCGGGGGATGTTAAGGAGCATTCCTTTAGCTAGGAAACTAAGAACATCCTGCCTCTGCCTCTTTTTCCTTCTTCATTCCTGGTGCCATCTCCAGAACCTAGGATAAGGAGTAGCTAACCTTGCCTTCACTCCTGGTCCCTAGGAAGTCTAGGCTGAGTGGTTAATGTGCAGATGCTGGGGATATAGCTGGTACAGATCAGAAAAAGAGAGGCTAGCTACTCTGAAGGGAAGCTGCATCCCCCATATAGGTGAGCCCATGTGTGTCCACCTAGACCCCCAGGGCAGGGTTCTAGAAAAGGGACAGTGCTTTCTTTCTCACTGGTGGGGAGAGGGGATCTGTGGAGGGTGGTAGGAGGGGTATTTCCTCTTACCTGACCAGAGCTTTGACCGTTGACCGGACCACGCTGGACAGCAGGAACAGAGGTGTGACCAGGATGTGGAACAGGGAGAGAGATGCAAAAGCCACCGATGGCGAGAAGTTGGCCTCTTTGAAGATGCTGACATGGCTCACGAATGTCTGGGGGACAGAGAAATGACATCTGGAAAGTAGGGTCAGGGCATGGGCAGTAGAAT
Source organism: Bettongia penicillata ogilbyi (assembly GCA_023548195.1). NCBI lineage: Eukaryota > Metazoa > Chordata > Mammalia > Diprotodontia > Potoroidae > Bettongia > Bettongia penicillata. The sequence continues at coordinate 1,494,391 of JAJHZJ010000592.1, read as the reverse complement.
TTGGGGGCTTGGGTCCAAAGAGAAGAGGACTGGTGAGAAAGGGTGAGATCTGAGGAGGAGAAGGAGTTTTTAGGGCCTGAGGCAGAGACCTCATCATAAGATCATAGGATCACTCACCAACTTTACAGTTGGAAGAGACTTCAAAGGTCAGCCTGTTCCTATTTGAGTTCAACACTATTGGACTACACATATATGTATACACATATATACATGCATACACATGTATATATACTCGTGTGTGCATGTATATATGTGTATACACACAAAAAATTTGGAAATAAAGGTGATTTAAGGATAAAAACACCAATAAAAAGATGCCCCCAGGGAGTAGAAGAGTTAATGCCTTGTACCTCTCTCTTTCCTTCCCTCCCCCCCTTCCTTGCTTCTCCCTTGTTCAGGAAAATAACATCAGGAGGAAGCCGGTGAATTAGATAACCATTGCTCTGTTCCTTCAGGCAGTAACTTATGTGCTCTGTGTGGTCAGATGGGAAATGGGAACACGGTGATTATGAAACAGCTTCCTTTCTCCTCTAGCCCTTGGGTGCCTCGCCAGGTCTAAAGGCATCTATTACCAGGACAAATTGCATTCAGCCTGTGCAGTGCTCAGACAAAGCAGACCTCGGAAAGTGAATTCCCAGGCTTGATTGATAGGGAATGAACTTGAGGACTGTGCTCTTTGAAAACCATAGCTGGTTTTGAACTGCTGAGGCCTGGGCTACAAGTTCAGGGCAGGTAAAGATGGGGGTTCTTTTGGGGGGGAGGTGGTTCTAGGTGTGCTTTCAATGTCTGACTCTCCTCTTTGTGCCTTAAATCCTCTCTATATACCCAGCAATCCAGTGACCCTGGTGTCCTGACTGTTCTTTGAACAAGACGCTCCATCTACCACGTCTCTGCATTTTCACTGACTGTCCTCCACACCTGGAAGGTTTTCCCTCCTCATCTGCATCTCCCAACTTCCCTCAAGACTCAGCTTAAACCATACATTCTGCCAGAAGCCTTTCTTGATTCTGCCTAATATGAGGACCTTTCCTCTGAGATTCTCTCCATTTTTTCCTGTCTCCATCTTGTTTGTACATAGTTTTGCCTATTGTCTGCCATCAGACTGTAAAGTCCTTGAGGGTAGGGAAAGTTTTTTTTTGTTTGTATCCCCAGTACTCAGCACACACAGCTCTTAACACATTCTTAATGTACTCCTGCTGACTTATCTTGCTTCTTTTTCCCAACCCAATCCTTTCAGCAGGTGGATGGGTAGTTACATGAGATGAGAAAATAAAGGAAGCTTTCATTTTGACTCCCATTTGTGTCAAGGTAATTTTCAGAACCAACCCTCTCCCCTCCCAAGCCAGCTAACATGATCAAAGGGGAAACTCCAAACAATGGGTCCCCTTTCAACTCCCCTCCTCTGCCCTCTTTCCTCTTCCCTCCTTCCAAATCCTGTAACTTCTTCTTTAAGAAGAAAGAAACACATACTTACAATCAGGACAGCTGCGATAGGGATTGCTGTGTTCATAAAAACTGTGGGCAAAGCAAATACAGTTATTTAGAATAGCTGAATATTTCTACTAAAATCATGATGGTAACTCCTGTTTTTAGAGGGCATTAAGGTTTTATAGTGTTTTCTTCACAACAACCCTGTGAATATAAGGATAATTATCATCATTTTACAGATGGCAAAACTGAGAAACTAAGAGAGTGATAGCCATAATTACATTAATAGTAAGTACCTGAAATAGGATTTGAACCCAGGACTTTCTGACTTCAAGTTCAACACTTTGCTACTAATACTACTCAGAGAACAGATAGTGAAACATAATTTCCATTTCTCTGTAGAGAGACGTAGTACTAACGGAACAGAATGTCGTATATTTTGTCAAATAGTTACTGTACTAATTGCTTTGATTTAACTGTTTTTTTTAATTGTTGTAAGGGAGGATTTAATTCCCAGCACTGGAGAATCTATTCAGAAATGACTGTGATGTAAAACCAAAATGTCTATTTAATAAAACATTAAAAACCCCATTAGGACAACAATAATTACTAACGTTCATATATTACTTTAAGGTTTGCAAAGCACTTTAAATATATTACCTCATTTTTATCCTCACCACAATACTGTGGGATAGAATCTATTACTTTTTACAGAAAGGGAAACCGAGTCTGAGAGAGGCTAAATGACTTGTTCAAGATCATACAGCTTTTAAGCATCTGAGGGAGAATATGAGCACTGTCTTCCTGAATCCAAGTTCAGTGCTCTATCCATAATGCCATTTATACAAAGATTTCATCTATGACAAGGGTTATTATTAGGGATCTATGAACTTGTTTTTAAAAATATTTTGATAACTGTATTTCAATATAATTTCTTTTCTTTGTAATCATATTTATTTTATTTTATGTATTTAAAAACATTACTCCAAGAAGGGGTCTGGGGCTTCACCAAAGAGGACCATAACACAAAAAACGTTAAGAATCTCTAATCTATGTGGGGGGGGGCATGCTCCCTTAATGAATGCAGATCACAATATCTCTAAGATTTCATGGTCTTACAATTGAGTTTCAGTGGCCACAAAATTCACTGCCATGAGATCAACCTCCCCCAAATCCCTTCATTTCTAGTCCTTGATACTAGGATGTTCGTATGCTTGGCATGGTCAAAAAGTTGAGCTCGATTTCTCAGGTGCTCATTTTGAGGGACGGCTGGCCTGGCAAGCTGACCAGCACGAAAAATGACATCCAAGAGTTTTTCCCCTCCATTTTGCCTCATCTCCTTCCTGACCTTGACTCTCCTAATTCAGCATAAGCATCTCCAAACGTGGCTAAGTTTGCTTGGACAATAAACATACAGGTTACCACTGGGCCATACTTTTGACTTGTTAGAACCAGTGCTCCACTGATGAAGCCTTCATGGACCAAGACATAAGAAGAGACACTGGAGCAGGACCGAAGTATGATAATAATAGTACCAATAGTCATTAACAACTATTATTGTTGTTGTTAACAACACATTGATAACAACTACATTTATAAAGTGGGTTAAGGTTTACAATGCACTTTCCTTACAATAATCCTTAGGAAAAATGAGGGATGGAAAATGTCAGAGAGGGGCAATGATTACTATTTGGTAGACAAGCCTGGATTCTAGCTCTTACTTACAAGATGTCATTTCTATTCTGGGTCTGTCATGGTTTTGCTTCATTAGTGGGGTTACCATATCATCCGGAAGAGGACAATGTAAGTGAAAAAAAGAAGACAGAGGAGGATGGGAGGATGTGTGTGTGTGTGTGTGTGTGTGGTGTGTGTTTATGGGGGTAGGAGAGAAAGACTCTGTGTTCAGGCATTATCTGGTTCCCTAGGACATTTTCCTTCTTCTTCTAGTAATTAGCAAGAGTTCTTCACTATGATTTCAGTGATGAAAGATATTGTCTACTAGCTATGAGGCAGCTAGGCGATGCAATGGTGAGAGTGCTGGGCACTTGGGTTCAAGTCTGACCTCAGACTCTAGTTGTGTGAATCTGGGCAAGTCATTTAACTTCTATTTGCCTCTGTTTCCTCAACTGTAAAGTGGGGATAATAACAGTACCTACCGTTAAGGGCTGTTGTGGGGATGAAATGAAATAATCATATAGCACAGTGTTTGGAACATAGTAGGTGCCACACAAATGCATATTCCCTCATTCTTCCTTCCTGACAGAGAAGATGGACTAAACATGCAGCAGGAGATACAGTTCTGGACATGGTCAACGTGGGAATTTGTTTTGACTATGTTTATTTTTACAGGTATTCTTTCTTTTCTTTTCTTCCTTCTTTCCTTCCCTTCTTTCTTTTTTCTTTCTTTAGGGTGGGGTGGTCAGAAGGATAAAAATGCTTGGTAATGCAAATTAAAGTGTATCCTCTTAAAACAAATAGGCTTTAAATGAAAAGGTGGGGGGAACAAGGAGAGACAGAGACAGAGACAGAGGCAGAGACACAGAGACAGAAACAGAGACACAGAGACAGAGAAGCTTACATGTTGGGAATGAGAGATGATGGACAAATATGCACCAAGTGTTCCAGGAAATTTTTAGGAGGGAAAGAATACTCCTAATCTGGGAAATAGGATGAGTGAATGTTGACTCCCTTGTTGGATGTAGGGGGTGACTGCAGCCTCCATAGACCTCCCCCAAATCCCTTCAGTTCTAGTCCTTGATGCTAGGATGTTCGTATGCCTGGTATGGCCAAAAAGTTGAGCTCAATTTCTCAGGGGCTCATTTCAAGGGACGGCTGGCCTGGCAAGCTGACCAGCATGATCAGTAATGACATCCAGGAACTTTTCCCCTCCATTTGACTCATCTCCTTCCTGACCTTGACTCTCCTAATTCAGCATCCAGCATCCTCCCTCTAGTTGCTGGATGTGAGGCTTTATAATAAGTCCAATTACAGAAACTGCATTGTCCCCTCTCAAATAACCACTTCTTTCTTCAATGAGGAAAGATGCTCAAGGCTATGCCAGGAATGTGCATTTGGACACCCTCCAATTAACTTTTAAATCTGATACAATGATGCAGTAGGACTTTTCTCCAGCATCCTGGAAAGAAAGGCTAGGATGGCCAGCACCAGTTTGGAGAAGGCTTGGCTGACCAATCTCAGGAAGTTACTAGTCAAACAGGGAAGACCGTAGAGTATGATGGAAAGATGACTGGCTTGGGAGTGAGGGAAGCTGGGTTCAAATCCCACCTCTGATTCTTTTTTTTTTTAATTTTTTTTATTTATTTAATTAACTTTTTACATTCATTTTCACAAATTTTTGGGTTCCAAATTTTCTCCCCTTTTATCCCCTCCCCCCACCCCACCTCTGATTCTTAATTACTTTGAACAAATCATTTAACCACTCTGAAACTCAGTTTCCTCATCTGGAAAATGGGGGGAGGGGTTGGACTACATGGCCTCTGGGGTCCTTTCTAACTCCTGATCTCTGATCCTCTGACAATGTTGCCTACTTTTAAGAAGTCCCAATCTGCTGTAGCCCCTGCCTTGGGGGAGTCATTAGGTCGGGGGCAGAGTGGGCACCCAGAGTTGGGAGACTTCAGTCTGAGAGGGGACCTCAAGACTTTTTTCAAGATATAATATTCCACTGTGTTTACCACACCATCTTTTACACAATAGATGCTTAATAAATGTTTGTTGAAAGTAGGAGGGCTCTTGATACTATGTCAGTCAAAGATCAGTTGAAGGAACTTGAGATGCTTAACCTAGAGAGGAGAAGACTTGTGGGAGAATGTGAAAACTCACCCCAGGCATCTGAAGATCCAGAACTGAGAGGAGACATTAACCTCATTCTTTGTAGTTTCCTAGAGCATATCTAGCATCACAGTTATCATCCAGAGCCATCTAAGTCCAATTACTTCACTTGACAGAAGAGGAAACTGAGGTTCTGGGAGCTTGTGACTTGTGACTCCACAGTCACACAGGTAGGAAATGTCAGAATTGGGATTTGGGACTCAGGTCCTCTGAAACAGAGCCAGGATTCTTAAAAACAGATATGGTAGACAGCTTTACTTTTGAATCTTATTTTCAACTGACCTTTGTTTTCCTGTTTTTATTTTATACATTTATTTTATGTTATGTAATAGAAATACTTGTTTTATTCCATAAATTTAAAAAAACATCATGTTAAAAGGGGTCTATTGGCTTCACCAGATTGCCAAAGGAGTCTATGACACAAAATAGTTTGTTCTCATCCAACCCCTTCATTTTACCAAAGGGGAAATTGAGGCTCGTAGGAAGTGAATGGCCCAGTAACAGGGTGCTAGCAGAGCTGAGACAAACCCAAATGCCCCAACTTCAAGGTGAGAGTTTTCTTTAGCAACCTAAGCTATTAACACTGGACCCTCTTCCCCTTTCTTCCTGTTTGACTGACGTTGCTGGGATTAAGTAACACCTGTAGTCATCTGAAAGCTGTTGCATTAATGTAGGCACGTATGGGGTTCCAGAGGCAACAAATGTTTTATCCAGCAGCCCAAATATGCCTTCTGCTTAATGCTGGCTCCCCTGCAGGGGGAAGGCAAGGACAGGATATTGGAGGTGTACCAGCCTGGGCCTAATTGGAATTTACACTTGTACCAGGAAGGCTGCATTTTGCATGGAGCTGGGACTGATCTCATTTCAGTGTTCCAGATCTCATTTTCTATGCAAATCCACAAAGCAGAACACAACAGACATGACCACTGAATCTGGCACTGGCTTCAGGGGAGCCTCAGGGACTTCTCGGGTTACTTACTGAATGAATTCATGGCTACACCAATGACCCTCACCGGCTCATCTTCCTCCAGGCCCACTGCCCTTTTCGAATTCTGCTCTGGGACAGGGAGTCAAAGACAGGACACCAAATCTACCCATTGTGACCCTGCAGCAGACTGGCACAGTGAAGGAGGATATCAAAAATTGGAAACTGGAGCTGAGCTGGAGCACTGAAGCATTCTGTCATCCCTCCCTTGGGGTAGATATACTAGGATACCAGCTGCCAAAGGCAGGGATGATGAACGGAAAAGGTTCAGTTTCAGTCATGAAGAAAAGAATACCTGATTGAATGGCGGTCACCTTCCCACGCTTCCTTATTTCACAGGGTAGGATCAGCTCCATTCTTCAAAGGTATACTGAGCTAGGATCCCATGACCCTCTGATACTTATTCACCTTCATGTTGTGAACAGGGAAAGCCCTTCCCCTTGGATGCCTGGTCTTTAGGACTCTAAGATCAGATAGAGTACTAGATCCGGAGTCAGGAAGACCTGAGTTCAAAATCAGCCTCAGACGCTTGCTAACTATGTGATTATGAGTAAGTCATATAACCACTACTTGCCTCAGTTTCCTCACCTGTACAATGGGGATTATAATGGCATATACCTCCCAGGGTTGTTGAGAAGACAAAATGAGATATTTGCAAAGTATTTTGTAACCCTAAAGTGCTACATAAAGGCTAGTTATTATTAAGAGGAGGTTTGGAATAGCTTCTGTGGGGAGTGACACAAGGAATCAATTAGGGAGGAATAAAACGGTTGCCTTGCTTTACTGAGGGTCCTGCTGAAGTACAGTAACATCAATTTATAGTGTACTCAGTAAGCACAGCTGAGATTTCTTCTAGTTCCATTTAGCAGGAGAAAAGGAAATGGTGGGAGAAATCTCTGTCTTATCTCTTTTATTACACCATGAGCTTCTCAAAGACAGAGAGGGTGATTTTTGTTCACTTGGATATTTTCTACAATGGCAAGCACTTGGGTGGGACACAATTGAACTGAGCATGGGAAAGAGCTGAAGTCCAAAGCATGGCTTTGGTGTTGGAAGATCTGGGTTAAAATCTCCCCTGATGTTTTCTGTCTTTGAGACATCTAACTTTCATAGGCCTCAGTTTCCTCATGAGAGGGTTGGATCAGATGGTCTCTAAGATCCCTTTCATCCATGATGATCCTATGAGACTGATCTCAGGTCAAACAAGAGAGCAAATGTTTTATACAAAAATACTGGTATATCAGATGCTGAATCAGGGCTAGAAACATCTCAGTGCATCATGGGCATATCTTCACACTGTAGCCTCAGAGACAAAGGCAGAATGTTCAGGATGCTGATTAGGGAGCTTTCAAGAGGGAACTGGGACAAACTGACTTCAATGGTGAGGGAGAGGTGTCTAATGGGAAGGGTGAGGTGTCTGCAGCTGCCCCTAACTAAACCCTATTCATTCTTCAAAGACCTTCTGCAGGAACTGTTTTCTGGTTACCCTGCCTCATAAACTCCTTTCCTCTACCAGGAAATGAAGTTTGGATTCACTTAAAGAGCTACACTTGAGGACCTGGAGGATCACATGGGTTCCCCATCCCTGAAGCTTCTATGGTTTTCATAGTCTGGACTAAATATAATTAATTCATGTGTGTTAATCATGTCTCCCCAGAAAACTGCAGGGTTCTTAAGGGAAGGGATTATGTCTCATGGTTCTCTTATTTCCCCTGTAGCTCTTTGTATAGGACTGGATACACTGTGGGTCCCATTGATTGACTGATTAATTGACTGAAGATTCCACTGTTTTCTACCAGCTGGCACTGCTTCCTCTGAGTATCAATACCTAGTAAGTCTATCCCTGAATCTGCCTGTTTCTTCTTTGGCATCCAAGACAGGGTTCAGCTGCCCCACACAGTCTGGGGAGCATATTGACTGGCAACCATTGGAGTGCCCAAGTAGGTCCCATGAGGAAATATTTCTCCAAGGCTTCTGGCTCCAGGACCCTCCAGCTGACCCTAGGGGGAGGGGGCAAAGAATGCCCCATTAAACTCCAACCTAATGAACGGTGTCTGGACACCTGGCTACATGACGTGTGGGAGTACCCAAAGAGAGAAGCAGACATTAGAGGTAGGCACCAGCAGCCAGAAGGCATCTCCCTCCCTCTCTATTCCCTCCCACTACCTTTTCAATGTGGTGAAACAGAAACACGTGGGTCAGAGCAAATATACTGAACAAATAACATTTTATTTTTAAAGCTTTCCTTCCTTCTCTTCCCTCCATCTCTCACATCACTAGATTGATCTGTTGGGCCTCATTAGCTGCCTGAGAAGCCAAGGCAGGTTCCCATTCCAGGGTTCAGAGATCCACATGATGTCCCTTCTACCCCCCCTCCCCAGACCTGAAACCTCCCCAACTCCTCTGTAACCAGAGTCCTGGTTATTCCCACCTCACTGAATGAAGGACTCTGTTCCCTAAGCCCCCACCCAAACCTAAATTTTCCCACTCCCCAGGTCTTCTCAGAGCTCACCCCCACCAAGCACTAGTGACTGGTCTTCTGACTCCCTTCTCCTCACCATGTCTCTGAAGGATGAAGTCAGAACAGTCATCTACCTTTCTGGGATCTCCCTCCTCCCAAATGGGTTTCATGGGATTTTGAATTAGAAGAGACATTTTGATTTTAGCTGGTTCCACCTCCTTGTTTTACATATGAGGAACTTGGGGTCCCAAGAGGTCATAAGTGATTTGCCCAAGACCACCTAAGTCATTTGAATCCAAGTGCAATGTACTCTCCTCATTCTAATATGTCCTAATCTAGGCCATAGACCTAGACCTGGGATCCCATCAGGGGAGGAAGTTCCCCAGAACTAAACTCTCCCTAACAATAAAGATCAGCAGCTGTTCTGCAACTTGGGTCCTAGGGTCATAAATATGGAGTCAGCAGAGACCTCCAAGTCCCTTCATTTTACAGATGAGGTCCAAGGTCATACAGCTAGTAATGATCAAAGGCAGGATTTCAATCCAGGTGTTCTGACTCCAGACCCAGTACTCTTTTTACTATGCCATTAGACTATTAGCTTCTTGAAGGCAGGGACTTTTATTTTATTCATTCATTTATTCATTATTTAGCTTTTTTTTTTTTGGTCCCCCTAGAGCTGCCTGGCACATAAAAGGCACTTAATGTATGCTAGTTGGCTGGCTGACCAAATTGTCTCCCTAAGGCACATCTTTACACTTATTTCCAAGTCTGACCCAAGAGTTCAGCTCCCCTTCTTACCCTCACAAGGAGTCTACTTTTCATTGCCCCAACAAACATTTATTAATCACCTACTAGGTGCTTCACAGTGATTATTCTCCATTTCAGAGTAATCCAGGAAGTGATTTTACCCAGGAGGGTGGCAACTCCTCTCAAGTTGACTGGAATGGGGTAGTGGTGATGGTGAAGAGAGACTGAAATTCTTTTCCATTTCTTAAGTCTCAGTTTTCCCATTGGAGGAAGTAGGGACAATGATGGATATATAGGAATATAGTGTGTGATATATGCCAGGAATCAGGGCAATGTAGACAGCACAGAGGGCTAAATCTGGAGTCAAGAAGGCTTGTGTTCAAATCCTTCCTCAGACATATTAGCTGTGTGACTGTGGGCAAGTAATTTAATGTCTGCCTGCCTTATTTGTCTCAGCCATAAAATGGAAATCATAATAGCACTTACTTCTCAGGGTAGCTGTGAGGATCTGATGGGATATCTGTAAAGTGCTATATAAATGCTAGCCATAATTATCAGTGCTATGTCCTTAGCAGGGATGATTTTCAGGAATGGGTTGGACTAGCTGACTGCTGAGTCCCTGACTGAAATACTGTGATTCTGTCACTTACTAGAGATGGAGGTGTAGATGGCGAAGGCCTTGAGGCTGGTCATCTCCTTCCTACGCGTCATCTCCACCTGAGCACGGAAGATGTTTTCCCAGGCATAGAGTTTGAGCAGTTTGATCCCCCGGAGCATTTCATTTGTCTTTTTCAGCCTCTCATTGGAATATTCCTGCCAGATTTACATGGAGTTAGTTGGGAGTTAACTCTATGACTATGTCATCTCCCCTTCCCTGCTCCTGCCACTCATTAAGCTTCAGTGGCTCCCCCCTGGGATCAGATAAAATAAAAACTCCTGTTTGGCCTTTGAAACCCTTCCCATCTTTCTGATCTTCTTACAAATGACTCTCCTTTGAGAATTTCCTTACTCAAGTCACACTAGCCTATTTGCCATTCCTTGAGTCACACTCCTCCTATCTCCATGCCATTGTATTATATTCCAAAGCCTGGAATGCTCTCCTTTATCACTAGATTCCCTGGCTTCCTTCAAGACTCAGATCAAATGTTACCTTCTGCAGGAAGCCTTCCTGGTCCTCCTTCCTGCCCTACCTATGGCCTTCCCCCCTACAATTCCCTTGCATCTACTCCATATGCATCTTATATGCTTATTTATGCATTTACCTTCTCCTCCAGTAGAATATAAAGTCCTTGAGGGTAGGGACTGTTTTTGACTTTCTCTGTATCTTAGTGCTTGGAGCTGGTGGGGAGCTTGCAGCCTCATGGCTACTAGGTCCTCAAGTGCAACTCTGACTGAATCCAAACTTCACAGAATAAATCTTCTCAATACAAGCATTTGTTTTGTAAAACTTGGACTCAGTCAAAAAGTTGTACCCAAGGACCTAGAAGACCACATGCGGCCTTGAGGCCACAGGTTCCCCATTCCTGGCTTAGAATTATGCTTAGTGCATAGTTAGCACTTAATAAATGCTTTGATTAATTGATTGATTGATCAAATGAAATAATATTTTTAAAAATTGCTAAGCATAGTGCTTGGAACATGGTAGGTACTATATAAATGCTTGTGCCCTTTCCTTCTCCCTGAAGAAGACATGGAGTCTCTGGGCATCATAGAGTTTCCATAGCCAAAGGGTCCTAATTATATTAGCTTTTTAAAAAAAACATTTTATTTCTTTCAATTACATGTAAAAACAATTTTCAACATTCGTTTTAATAAGATTTTTGCATTCCAATTTTTTCTCTCTCTTGTCCTACCCAAAATGGAAAGCAAGTTGATACAGATTATATTACATTTACTTTTACATTTGGGGCCTCACAACTAGATGTGGTTTTAATTTTCTACACATGATCATTTCATTTGATTCTCAAAACAAGAAGAATTAAGCTCTTATCAACAGATGAGGAAACTGAGGCCAGAAAGGTATATTGACTTGCTCAAAGTCAAGGGGTAAATCAGTGGCAGGACCAAAACACTAATCCAGGGGTTCTGTGGCTTCTGCTGCTCAGAAGTTCTAGTTTCTAGAGCCTACTCACACAAGAAATCACAAAAAAACAGGTTGCTCCAATTTTCCTGCTTCACATAGACTAGAAATGAGTGTAGGGGCACACATGTTAGACTCATCCCTCTGCTGCCAATGATCCCTTCCCACACAAGAGCCTCCTAATTGGACTCCTCTGCACCTAGTCTCCATCCTCTGCTCTTCAACTGTCTCTTCTCCCAATCTGCCTGATTGGACCCCACTACCAAGTTGAAGCTCTGGCCATGAGCTCTCTTGCTCAGCAATGACTTATTCCCTGCCACCTTCTGAATGGAATCTTCCATGCATGAGTCCAAACCGACCTTTCTAGCCTCATCCCTTTCATACACGTCATGTTCCTTTAAGACTCAGCTCTTAAGATCATTTTACTACATAAAACTATTCCCAATTCCCCCATTGCTAGTGTCTGCTCCCCCAAATTATCTTGTATCTAATGACTTAGCATTTGATTTTTTTTTTGCATTTTCTCTTTTTATTTGTTCTGTTTGTAGTTAGTATTGTTGCCTCCAACATTATGATATAAGCTTCTTCCAAATAGGGATTTTTTTCATTCTTTGTACTTATATCCAGAGAACCTGGCACATAGTCTGTACATTTGTAGCAAATTTTTTGTTGAATGATTCCAGCCTCTGTTTCCCCCATTCCTTCCAGCTGTTATCCCCTCTCCAGTCCACCTGCTGAAGTATTTCCCATCCATCAAGGTCTGGATCACTGGCCTCTTCTTCCTCCTTCTCTAGAAAGCCCTCCTTTCTTCATTTCTCTAAGCAGAAGGGTTCTCTCTAGTTTCTGAATGAATATATCTTCATCTCTTCAGTTCATATCACCCTTGATTCAGTACAATCTTTATTTGTTCATGTTTGACCTCCTTTGCTACAGATCAACCACCAAGCATTTACTAAGTACTTACAATGTGCCTGCCACTGGGGCTACAAATTCAAACAGCAAACAGTCTCCACCCTTAAGGAACTTATATCCTATTGAAGACTGTGAGGTCCACGAGGGCAAGGATACTGTGTTCATTGATCCTTATGTATCTCCCTCAGCACCTAGGACAGGGCTTTCTATATAGAAAGTATCCAGTAAATGTCTATTTAATTAAAATGTTGAATTAAACTCTGGCCTCTGTGCTTTTGCTTATCCTGGTCCTTCCTACTCCAGAACACACTTCTCTTGTTTTTGACTATCCAAATCCTATCTGTCATTCAAAATTCAGATCAGGCTCCATCTCCACTTTCTACTCTAGCTTTCACTGATCCTGCTGGCTCTTCCTATGGAGGAAGTTTGGCAGAACTTTGGAAAGAACACTGATTGTAGAGTTGGAAGTCCTTAATCTAACACTTGCTAGCTGGATAGCCTCAGGGAATCACTTAACCCTTTGAAGTCTTAGTTCCATCATCTGTAAAATGGGACAACATGAGGCATATTCTTTGGAATATACATCATATGGCCATTGTGAAACCTTTAGAAACCTTAAAGTGAACTGTACATGTGAAGTCATAAAAATATGAGGCTTTAACATTTCCTTCTTTTCTGTTTTATATTGTTAAGTGCTTTGTGTGTGAGTCCCTGTGTGTGTTTCCCCAACTAGACCATAAGCCCCTTGAGAACAGAGACTTTGTCTTCCATTTCTCTATATCCCCTGGAGTAAACCTAGCTGGTTTACTATTTAGGACTTGGAACCACTGTGAGATGACAAAGAAGAGAAGAAGTCTTCAAGACTACAGTGGCAAGAGAGTTCCCTGAAGAATTTGGGGGAATCATTTTGACTGTTTTCTGGGGGAGAGCTAGGTGTTGTAGAGGCAGCTTGGTGGTGCAGTGGATAGAGGGCTGGGCTTGGAATCAGGAAGATCTGAGTTCACATCCAGACTCAGACACTTATTAGCTGTAGAAAGATCTGAGTTCATGTCCAGACTCAGACACTTATTAGCTGTGCGACCCTAGGCAAGTCACTTAACCTCTCTCAGTCTCAGTTCCTCCATATGTAATATGGGACATTACCTACTTCATAAGGTTGTCATGAGGGCATACAATTTTATGTACACATATATGTATATATACACATAATGTATGCTTTATAAACTTGAAAGTCTACATAAAGATGTTGTTTAGTCATTTTAGCCATGTGTGACTCTTTGTAACCCTATCTAGGGTATTCTTAGCAAGGAATAGTTTTCCATTTCCTTCTTCAGCTCATTTTATAAATGAGAAACTGAGGCAAACAGGGTTACGTGATTTGCCCAGGCACAGGTAGTGTCTACATAAATGTGAGATATTGTTAATTGAGAGGGAATAAGCTATAATGCAACTCCAAGCTTTCCCTTCATATTCCTATAACCTTCTGGTGAAACAAAGGGTTTTCCCTGGGAATATAGCAGCTTGTGGATAGGCTGAGTCAGAAATAGGACATCCAGATAGCCTTGTATCTGTTCTCTACTATATGATTCAACCAAGATTCAGCTAGAGAAGAGGAGGAAGAATTAGCAAAGAAAGAGCATCAGCAGCTGTTGGGGAGAGAGAGAGGACTCAGGCAGCAGAAGGATGGGTGAAGGGAGACAAAAGCATGACTTGAAGACACTCACCAATGTGCTTCTCTGGGCTTGGGAGAGCTTGGTAGCCACAAAATACTGGATAGGCGCCAAGACAATGATGACCACTGCTCCAATTAAGGCACTGACCCCAAGGAGGTAGTAGAGAAGAATCACTCCCACTATGATCTAGGAAGATCAAGGACAGACACATTCAATTAATTGGATCCTGGATGTGGAGCCAGAAGGGACCACTGAAGCTGTTTAGTCCAACATTCATTTTATAGATGAAGAAACTGAAAGCCAGTGTAGTTCAGTTATTTGCCCAAGTCAATACAATAGGAAGCATTAGAGGTGGAATTCGAACCTGGGGACTTTGACTCTAGAGTTAGTGCTCTCACACCAATGTTGACTGTGGGCTTGCTGTTGTGCAACTGCTATAGGCACTGGGGACACAAAGACAAACAAAAAAATGACCCCTTCTCTCAGGGAGCTTCCATTCTGATAGACATATATTTAAACAGATGAGTATAATATACATTTGGGGAAGGGAATAGCATTGACAATTAAGGAGATCAGGAAAGCCATCCTGTAAGAGGCTGACTTGAGCCTCAAGGAAAAGAAAGTCCAGAATCTTCCAGGGATCTGTCAACCAACTCCCTAAGGCTTCATCTGCGGTCTTCTCCTGTTCCATAAAAATCGAAGGGTATTGTGACTTCTCTGCTCCTTATACCTTCAGAATTATCCCCTTCTCAGTTTGACCCTTTAAATGATAGGATGTTTCAGAGCCAAGAATCAAACATGACCATCTCCAGCCCAGGTGGAAGACTGATAAAATTTGTGGACTGGAAACTTCTACATTTTTCTAAAAGGTTGGCCTTACTGTTAATTCCAATCAGTTCTATTGACACTTGGGCAAGCTGAGGGACAGGATTATACAGTTTAGTAAGGGAAAGGACAGACAGAACAATACCCCTCTCTCCCATTCCTATCACCTTGGTTACCACATGGTAGGGTTAAGTTTTGAGGCATTGCCAGCTAGTCCCTTATTGACAGCTGTGGGGAGGTGGGGGCACGACACTCCAAGTCAATGAAACTTCAGCCTTTAAGGCCTTCAGCCTGTTCAATTCACTAGGTCATCTTACTTTCAGGGTCTGTGTAATGTCCAGGGTGGGTGCAGGAATGGTTCAAGCACCCTGCCCATATTTATTCACAGAATTAGTTCAATATCCTGAATTGTTACTGTTCATTTTTCTTTTCCTGGCAGGTTTAGTGTTTTTATGAGCTGATGAATCACTTCAGAAAAGAGAATTGTCCTATTCTCAGACCTTAGGAAAATGATTACTTGCTCATGAATATTTATGAAAAATGCATATGGTTCCCACCAATGCCCAAAGCTTTTAGCTCAGAGAGAGGCCTACAGAGTCTTTGTGCTGGAAATCCAGGCCCTTTTGCCATGTGTCTTGTTTTAGAAGATACCATTAGAAGACCTAATGGCTACCTATAGAGAAAAGGAAGCTGAGGTCCACTCTCAGTAACCTCAAATTATAGTAATTCTAAGTGACTTGTTTCCTTGGGGAGCTTTGCCGAGGTTTCTTCCGTTCTCACTAATCACAAAACTGTCTCTGGCTTTACAAATAGCCTTTTGAACAATTACTTTATCACATGGTTAATGAACTAAGGTTGGGAGAGTTCATTAAAAGAGAAGGTAACCCTGCCTATCCTGCTAATCCCTCATCACCTCCTCCAGAAGACCCCCATTGGCTTCTGTTCCCTCATCTGCTTCACTGGTTTTGTCCACAATGAGAAGCAATTATGTGACCAGCAGACCAGACATCAGAAATTAGCAGGGATATTAGTAGAAATACCAGCCATATGCCTGTATCCCTCACTGATCATTAACAGCAGGACATCTGCTCTATGGCCTTTCTCTTCTACCAAGCTGAGCATTTGGCTGACATACTATCACTTATCCTTGCTGTGATGACACAGACATCTATATCCTCCAGATCCCACAACTAGGAGATGATCACCATTCTTAGTCTTCCGGTTAATGCCCACTCCTCCAATGTTTTGCTCCTGCTCCTCAAAATGTCTTCCTCCAAGGGTCCATATGGCCCACACCAAAGACAATATTTAGTCACTGGGTATGAATACCAGAAGTATGGGGTTAACACTTGCAGGGGATGGGGGCAAAGGACAGTGTTAGGAACAGTTCTTTCCATTTCATCCTTTATTCTTGCAACACTTGTCTACAAAGTTGTATTCAACTTATTATCTAGTTCATATCACTTCATCTTGTCCACAAGAATGCCATGAGATGAGAAGATGGAGTGGAGCACATGAATATAGTGGGATATATAGTGCTATAACAATGAATGTGAAGAATTCAGAAAAGCATGGGAAAACTTATATGAACAGATGCAGAGTAAAATAAGCAGAACCAGGAAAATAGTAACTACTACCAGTGACTACAACTATGTAAACATGACAACAAAATGGAAGTGAATGCTGTACAATTATAATGAACAAGGTTAACTCCAAAGAAAAGATGAGAAAATGCAGAGCTTGGGGTTGGGGAACTATTAGTATGAAAATGCTACAGGTCAGACTTTTTGAAATATTGGTTAGTTTTGCTGAATTAGTTTTTCCTCTTTAATTTTTTGTTATAAAGGATGGTTTTCTGGAAAGAAAAGGGGGAAAGGTCCTCTTTAAACCTGGGGCAGTTGTCTTAAAGGACATCTTGGTGACTTTGATCTTAAGTTTGGGGAATGAGATATTAACCTTTCTTTATAACCCTTTCCCTAAAGCATCTGCCCCTATGCAGATAGAAAGCATCTTCTCAGAGATCTTTCAGTCAGGAGTGTCATCCCCCTCTGCATGCACAGGACCAGCGTCAGTACCTCTTAATACTATGAGACATTCTATCAAACTTTTTGCTAAAATGAAAGTAAGCTCTATCTATAGCAATTCTCTGATTTACCAGTCTAATAACCCTGTCAAAAAGAGAAGTCAGGTTAGACTGGCATAAACTATTCTTGACAAAGCCATGTAGTTGATTTAGCAAGTCACTTTGTTGGCTCAGGAGTCTTTTCTAACTATCAGCTGCATTTTTCAGACTCTTTTTCATCTCTGTGAAATAAGAAAAGGAGGCACTGAATCATGGAACATCTGGGAATGACATATAGGAAAGATATTCACTCACAGAAAAGATTCAGGCAGTGGTGGAAAGAGTATGGGGCTTAGAATCAGGAGATTTGGATTGGAATTCTGTGCAATCTTAGGTAAGTCACTTCACCCAAATGGGCTTCATTTCCTTTTTTGGTAAAATGAGTATATTGGACTAACTGATTTCTAAGGGTCCCTTTAACCCTAAGCATTGTGATTCTATCTGTGATAGTGGTGACTACAGCCTACAGAAATTGAGGGACACACAAGTCTGAGGCAGAGGCCAAATATAAAATCCTGGAATGTAAGGGAGAAGACTCTCAGAGGGGGATAACCTCTCAGCTCTTACCTGTGCAGGCATAGCCCAAAGGTTTGGGCACAGGAAGAAGAACCACATGAGCTGGTTGGTGTCAATGGCGACCAGGTTACAGATTTGTCCGGCTGTCATTTCTCCCATGGACAGGTTGGACGTGGAAAGATGCATGATTTTGTTATAAATCTTGGTCTAGGAACAAAAACAGAGTACTTCAGTCACACAGGGGAATGACACTTTCCTTCCTTCATATCATGACTCCCAGTTCCTATATCTTTAAAGTAGAATTTTGCTTATTGGACAAAACAATTAAAGATGGCAGAGCCAGAGAAACGGGTAGGGATGACAGGGTTGTGTGGAAAGAGAAATGGACTTTGACTAAGGAGTCTTTGAATCTTAGCATCTCCTCTTATTATGGACTGTGTGACCCTAGTAAAGTCAGTCAGTAGATATTAAATACCTGCAATGTGCCAGGCATTGTACTAAGTGCTGTGAATATCAAGAAAGGGAAAAGACAGTTCCTGCCCTCAAGGAGTTTACAATCTAGTGGCGAAGATAAGGTGCAAACAACTATGTACAAATAAGCTACATACAGGTTAAACAGGACATAACCAACAGAAGGAAAGCATTGGAATGAAGAGAAATAGGGAAAGACTTCCTGTAGAAGATGAGAATTTATCTGGAACATGAAAAAAGTCAAGGAAGCTGGGGGTGGAGATGAAGAGGGAGGACACTCCAAGCATGGAGGAGAACCTGGGAAAATGTCCAGAGTTGGGAGATGGGGTTTAACTTCACCTTCATAGCAGAACTCTTTTAAAAATTAATTTTTAAATTTTTAATGATATTTTTGATCTCTTGATCTTACAACACTTTCATTTCTGAATATATTCACCTCTCTTCCCCTACCTAATGAAAAGTTTAAGGGAGAAAATGGAGGAAAAAAACAAGCAATTTAGCAAAGCTAAATAGTGCATCAATTGACTCTGACAGTAAGTGTAATATTCCATACTCACACTTTGTCACTTTGGCAAAGAAGTGAGTGAGGCACATTTCCTCATCTCTTCTTTGTGGACAGACTTGGTCATTATCATTATGCACTATTCAGTGTTAAGTTCATTATTCTTGCCATTTATTTTTGTACTGTTTTCATAATTCTTCTTATTCCTTTCTGTATCAATTCATCTTTGCATTCTCTGAATTGTTCACATTGGTCATTTCTTATGGTGGTCATGAATTCCATTACATGCATAAATTAGTTTCCACAATTTGTTCAGTCATCCTTCAATTAATGGGCACCTTTGTTCCCAGTGGCAGAAAAAAACAGGGGACAAAGTGGGTACCCACAGTGGATACAGAACTGGGTTTGGAATCAGGAAGACTTCAGTTCAAATCTAGCCTCAGAAACTTACTAGCTTTACGGTTTTGGGCAAATCACTTAACCTCTGTCTTCCTCAGTTTTCCTCATGAGATAATGTATGTAGGGTGCTTAGTAAACCTTAAAGCACCGTATAAATGCTAATTATCCTCCTCTTCCTCATTATTATTCCATGAGGAATGAAGAATAGGAAGGAACTGATAGAAACATGGGAAAACCTGTTTTCCCAGGCAGAGTGAAGAAAGCAAAGCTAGACTAATATACATAAGTATGATTATAATAATGTGGATGAAAGCAAATCAAAAGGCTGTTGAACTCAGCTTAAGTGCAATGAACAAGCTTGGTTGCAGAACATAGTTAGAAAGGTAGAACACTATGGGCAGGACACGTTGTGTACGTTGTGATTCAAGATCATGATGTTGGTTGGTTTTTGCTTAACTGCTTTTTTTATAAGGGAGAGGTCAGTGAGGTGAAAGATATGTGAGGAAATGATTGATAATAAACAATGCTAATTATACATTTAATTATTATAACCATTACAAATAATTTATAATATTTAATTTTTTTGTTTAAGCAAGTAAACCCAAAAGACATTTTAAAAGCCCCTGGGCCTTAGTTTTCTCATCTGCTAAATGGGGATAATACTTGTACTATTTACCTCATGAGTTTGCTGGTTAAGTATTAAAAAAATAGAGAAATGTGAGTCATGATGATTATAATAACATAGTTATTTAATTCAGGTTTTTTTTTAACCTAAGTCAAATCAAACCCCTAGGAATATCATGACTACATAGTGAGAAAGCTTGGCATCAAACAGTTTAGGGCTACAAGGCAGGTTTTTATTTCTGCTAGCAACAGGTTTTAGTCTTTGGTGACAACAGCTTCCAGCATGGAGTTGACTTTAAAAGGGAAGCCTCAGCAGTGACCTAAGCCCTCTTCCAGAACTCAGGAGGGGATCTAATTGCTTTCGTGAGCTCAGAAGCTGAAACCTCTGTGCCCAGAATGTTTGCACGGATGGAAGGGTTAGGCAGCTTCAATTTCCTTCTCTCAAACAGATGGCAAAATCCTTCATCCTTGTTGGGTGGTACACTAGGGAAACTTTCTATTTAAGGGAATCCTTTGATAAGGAGAACAATACTTTTGTAGAGCGAATCAATTTATCAGTCATTATTTCATGATTTATCTATATGCTTATCAATGATTTTATTATTAATTAATCATTCATTTATTTTTTTTATCTAAGTCCAGAGTTTTCCTATGTTAGATATGCTAATGTGAGGTATACCAGAGTGCCCTTTTACTGAGGGATGCAGTTCCCTCGTGGAGGTTTATAATAATGGCTGTGTTATTTTTATTTGATTTGATTTTCCTCAATGACCATAACTTGTTTATTTTTATTCTGAACATGATAAAAATCAAATAAAATGGGTATTACAATATACAAAGTAGAAGAGAAACAGATTATACCAGGAAGCTGCAATTCTCTATTATCTACAGTTACACTGTCTTAGGCAAACATACTCAAAATTAAAAAAGCTTTAGGGAGTAGTGAATAGACAGTGATGGTATTGGAGGAAGGAAGACTGAATGAAGTTCAAGACCCATCTCTGACATGTCCTAGCAGCGTGACCCTGGGCAAATTACTTAACCTCTCGTTGTCCTGGAATTAAGGCTATGATCTGCAAGAAGATCATCAATCCACACTGGTAGTGATTTTTCTTCATTAAAGGTGCTCACTCACAGGTCCAGTCTTTCCTTCCCCCCAAGTCAATTATTGTGCTGTATGAAATTGACAAAGTTGTCGGTGTATCAGCCAAAGAGGTCCGTAGGGATGATCTAGCCTAATTCCCTCATTTTCCAAAAGTGAAAACTGAAGTTACACAGTAAGTGACAGAACTAGGACTCAAACCCAAGCCTTCTGACTCTAATTCCAGTGTAATTTCCATGACACCATAGTGGCCCAGCACAGTCTTCATGCCCTGTAATATTTAACTTCAATAGATACCCCTTTCTAGAAAATAATGTATGCCATATTTCCCAAATATGGAAAATAGATTTCAAGGGAACTTTAATAATTAACTTTTTTATAATGATAACACATTTTTATAGAGCTTTAGAGTCTACAAAATGTTTTCCTTATGATGTTCCTATGAAGATCATAGTATATGTATTATCATATGATTTTAATCAATAACTTGATAAGTATTTTAAGAGCCTAGACACTGGGTATACAAAGCCAAAAAATTAACATCCTATTTCCTCAAGGAGATTACACTATCACAGGAAAGAACGTGTTTACATACAAGTTCATAATAACACATACATTAAAGATAGGAGAATTTAAATTATTTGTCCATGGGCCACGTACGTCATCTTCTAGAGTTTGAACCAGGTCTGAAACTAAACCTAATTTTTTTGTGGGGGGAATTTCCTTTCTTCCTTCTTTTCCTCATTCCTCTCTCCCTCACTCCATTTTTCCCTCCCTCCCTTCTTTCCTTCTTCATCCATGGATCAGGAAAGTAAGAGGGAAGGCTCACCCTTCAGTGTCCTGGTGGTGATCTGGTTCTCCTCTATGGCTAATAATTGTCACCATTCCTGACACAGCATTCTGGTTCACAACATTAGGCACAGCTTGGAATATGATTTCAAACAGTTGTTCAGATGTTGTATCAGGTTCCCAGAGCGACTTGTGCATTTCATACTCTGAGCAGGTGCTCCTGACCACCAAATCATCAGTCTCTATGAGGCAACCAGTGCTTTTCCAGGTTCGCTTGGATGACATAAGGTCCAAGGAACAGTTGAAGGGCTCAGAGTCCTTAGGATACAGGCTGGCAATGACTGGTTCCATATCATAGGTGCCAAATGGCTTCTCATTGAGGAAATTTGTCACTATGTCACTATGTTCACTGGGGCAAAAGGCTAGTGATTCAGAAAAAAATACTACTGGATTTGAGCCCTGAATTTCAAAAGAATGTGAGCTCTAATATCTAGCTTGGTGCTTGGCACATAGTAGGTACTTGACAAAAGTATGTTTCATTGAAAGGATGAATTTTGACTTAGAGAAATTGCATTTGAGAACTGGCTCAGCCAGTCCTGTCCCTGCAACTCTTTAGCTCTCAAATTCCTCATCTGTAGATAGCGGGGCTCTAATGTCCTTATATCTAGCTCTAAAGTAATGATTCTGTGATCCTTTGCTCATGTAAATTCCATTAGCATCTCAGGCCATGAGTGAGCCTTGGTCTTTGTGTCAATGGTGAGCTCAGTAAAGCAGAAGAGTCACCGAAGGGGAAAACCTTCTGGAAGTCAATGGGGGCCATGTGGACCTGGATCTTAAAGCACAAGATGGTTGTCCTTCCCCTTCATGATCACGCTTCCATTACTGACATGACTATAGTAAGGGAGGCCTTCCTCAGGATCCCTGATCCTGATCTATCCTTCCCTGGTGCTTCTTTTTTTCTAAGCCAAAGGTATTTAATTAAACAGCAGATCAAAATAAAAGACAAGACAGATTCTTAGGCCCTTCTGCTCACATTGATATGCGCTCTCCCACATTACCACACACCCTTCTAGTGAGAAAGGAAGCATATGCAGGGGCCCCTCATAACCAAGCCAAGTCATGCTTTCAATGATTTTTTTTTAAAAAGCAAATTGTATAGATTCTTTTTTGCTGTCGTCATTCAGTGATTTTAGTCACATCCAACCCTTTGTGACCCCATTTTGGGTTTTCTGGGCAAAGTTTGCCATTTCCTTCTCCAGCTAATTTTACAGATGAGGGAACTGAGGCAAACAGGGTTAAATAAAATGACTTGCCTAAGATCACACAACTAGTATGCTTCTGAAGCCATATTTGAACTCAGGAAGATAAGTCTTCTTGACTATAGGCCCAGTGCTCTATCCATTGCACCATCTAGCTGCTTCTTTTGTTTTTACATAACTTTAATTCTGCATTCATCCAGGCTGCTGCCCGGTAATTGAACCCTCCCTTGTGACAAAAAAAAAAAATAATTAAGCAAAAATAAATGAAACAGCAATCCTGATAATGCATGTAACACCCTGCCTCTCTCCCAAGAGGAAGGAAGCATGCTGTTTCATTTTATGCTTTCAAGGGGTTTATCAGCTTCTCAGAGTTTGACTTCCTTTTAGTTATCTTTTCTCTGACACCATTTTCGGCATTCTACCTACCATTTCTCTCATTCTGGGGCTCAGATCTACTTTATATTTGCTCTTTTTAAGGAAAGATTCAGTCTGCATGACTGTCAAGGCCATGACCTTGGTCACTCCCTTGTTTCTTCCTGTAAGATCTTTCCAGAACAGTGTCCAGCTCCTTTTCCCATGAAATCAGTTAGCATCCGGGGTCTTGAGTGATTTTTTTCCTAGTTGCATTTGGAACTTAATAACAACCTTTCTGGGTTCTACTGACTCTGCCAGTGTCTGAGACTTTAATGGACTAGTTCCCATATACCCCTGATGTGTGAAGGAGCTACACTGATGCTAACCCTCCACAACTGCCCCAAGAATGGAGCAACATTAGGAATGGGGTGGCCCAGTAAACAGTGTAGGGGTCCCATTTCTTGGAAGCTTCCAGTTGTAGCCTTTTCAAAACTTTCAATTTTTTCTTATTTCAGAACAGCTAAAGTAAGAATAAAAAGCTTTTAAAAATGTTATCCCTTAAAACACATTTAAAGTCAAATAAGAAAATTAATCAAATGAGTAAAGATATGTAGATAACTAACAAAAATACACAAGACTGAAAGCTATTTCTCAGTAGAAAATTGTCAAAGGATGCGAACAGTGTTCAAAAGAATTATAATCCATTAACAATCACATAAAATGCTCCAAATCACTACTAATAAGAGAAATATAAATCTTGAAAATGCTGAGACTTTATCACCCACTCAGAAAATTGGTAAAGATAATTAAAGATCATGAATAGTCAATACTGAAGTGATTGGGGAAAGGGCACACTAATGCATTGTTGGTGGAAATGAGAATTAGTACAACTATGCCCTTTGTCTTATGGAGCCGTTTATAGTTTGGTCCATTCTAATTGTCAGGGTATTTAATTCTTGGGTAAAGTTTTTCTAAGGCATTGGTTCTCCTCCCTGTTCTTTCCTTCCAAGGTCTTCTATTTTGTATTTCTTGTTTCATTTTTTCCAGATGGTTGGGATAGTCTCTTCTTTGATGCACTGCTTTGCCATGTCATGGAGTTACTTTCTTCTTCTGGTTTACCCCCTTGAGTTTCTCTCAATCCAAGATATTTTCTTATTGTACTAAACATTTTTCTTCTCTTTACTGTTATTGTAAGCCTTAGTTTTTAGACCAGGGTCTTGTGCTTAGGTCATACTCTGCTATCATACCCCCATCTATTATTAGCAGACCTTGGTTGATCCCAAGTTTGGTGTCTTGACTCTGTCTTCTGAAGGAACTGTCTGCTCTTGTCTTCTGCTGCGGCTCAAAACAAGACTGGGTGGATGCTGGGGCTACCTCAATGTTAGATTTAACTGGGACAACCTGAATGCTGGTCTGGCTCTGTTTCCTGAGGTGGCAGAGCTTCCTAGGTATCCCTGCACTAAGTGATGCTCCGGTTCTATCTCCTAATATGGGACCATGCTACTTTACACTTCACCTTCTACCTATTCTGACTTGTTCAGCTCCATGCTTCTAAAGGAGTCTGACAGTATGTGTAGTCAAGGAGTGAATGAAGGGCTTGTAGCTAATTCTTTTATATTTAGCTAATTCCTTTTTTAAGAGTTTTACGTGGGTATTGGGGGGGCCAGAATCTAAGCTCCTATAGGTACAGACAAGCTGCCATCTTTCCATAATTCCCTGTTGCAACAATTCTGGAAAGCAATTTGGAATTCTGTGACCAAAGTGTCCATATCTTTTGACTCAGGGATTCCTTTGCAAGGCATATACTCCAAGGAAATTGTTGTCAAAAAGAAAGGCTCCATATACGCTGAAATATTGATAGTAACACTTTTCATGGTAGCAAAGAATTCGAGACAAAGTAGATGTCAATCAATTGGGCAACAGCTAAACAAATTGTGGTACGTGAGTGTAATGGAATTTTACTGTTATAAGAAATGACGGATGTGATGAATGCGAGAAGGATAGAAAGAGCTACATGAACTGATGCAGAATGAAGTAAGCAGAAAACATACATGACAACTACAACAATGCAAGGGGAAAGAACAACTAAAAACAATCAAAACTGACTGTTACAAAATTACAAAGAATGGATTTGGCCCCAAAAGAGTTATGAGAAGACAACTCCCTTCTCTCCTTGACAGAGATTAGAGTCCTGCACACTGCATATTAAGTCAGATTTTTAAAATTTGTCTTGCTGAATTTTTTCTCTTCTTTTTCATCTCTTTAAAAAAATCTTGTTATAAGGTGTAGTTTTCTAGAACAGGAAGAGGAAAAGGAATTCTAGGTAATGAAAAATCAAAAGATAGCAATAAAAACCCATTAAATTCAATCAACAACATAAGATACTTTGGGAGGGTCTGTGGAGATGAGACCAGAGAAGAATCACTTGGAGTAGCTTTCCCTGAGAAGCCACATGTTGTAAAGAAAAAATCAGAAGACTTGGGTTAAAATCTTAGCTCTAATTCTTAGTAGTTGTGTGATCTCAGGCAAATCATTCTAATTCTTTCACCTTATCTTGCCCCATTTTCAAATTGGGGGTAATAATATTTATACTGTTTATCCCACAGAGCTGTTGGAAGGAAATATTTTTTAAATAAGACTTTTAAAAAGCTTACAAAACTGTGAGTTGGGATTATTGTTCAAGCTGGAGAGAAGGATATACTGAGAAAGTCAACACATACCCATCCAATGCCCTTCCATACCTGTATGGCTCCTCTTAGGTTGATTCCAGTTTCAATGGCAACATAGTAGGATGCTTGCAGAAATGTCCTCTGTAGCAGGAGGGCAAGAAACAAGAGCACAGCCAACACATAGGCATTGGCAAGGAACTCTTCAGATGAGACAAAGTAAACACCGAGGAACTTAGTCTGTTGGTTGAAAAGCACAATTTGGAAGTAAACATCATCACTGACAAGTAGCACCACTGTTAGGCAGACTTATGGGACACTTTGTATGATGGAAGAGGGCATGGACTGTTACTGGTGGGAATGGTCACAGATTTTCAGAGGCTATGTAGTCCAATGTGTGTCTCCACAGAAATTCCCTCTACAACTTTCCTGAAAAGTCACCGAGAATTTGCTTAGAGATTTCTGTGAATTTAGGGTCATGGATCATGATCTTAAATCTTGGTTCTGTTTCTTTCTACTCAGGTAACTTTGGGCAAAAAAGGCAGCCTCTCTGGATCTCAGTTTTCTCATTTGTAAAATGATGGGACTGGATGATCACTCAAATCTTCCCAGCTTTAGATCTATGGTCATGACTATGACTAGGTGATGGAGAACTCATTACCTCCCTAGGTAACCCATTGTAGACATTTTCCCCCCTTAACTCGTGGTTTAATGTACTTCTCTACAACTTCCACCCTTTGTTCCTAATCTGCCCTTTGGGAACAGCCCTTCAGATAAATGAAAACAGCTATTATGTTCCTCTCAAGTCTCCTCTTCTTTAAGTTAAACATCCTTAGTTCCTTTAGTTAATCTATGTAAGGCATGGCTTACAGTTCCCTCACCATCCTGGCTGTCCTCCTCTGTACATTCTCCAGCTTGTTGATTTCATAAAAGATACCTTCAGATATTCAGAGCAGCTAGGTGGCACAGTGGATAGAGTGCCTTGCTTGGAGTCAGAAAGACTTAAGTTCAAATCCAGCCTCTGACACTTACTAACTGTATGACCATAGGCAAGTCCCTTAACCTTATCTGCCTCAGTTTTCTTATCATAAAATAAGCTGGAGAAGAAAATGGCAAACCACGCCAATATCTGTGCCAAGAAAACCCCAAATGGGGTCATGAAGAATGAGGCACGACCGAAAATGACTGAACAGCAACAAGCCTTCAGATATAGTTGGACCACAGAATATAACGACACTCTTCCCACTCTGATTCTGGACATTCTGCCTTTTCTAATGCATCCTGCAATCCCATGCCCCACCATTGACTGTGGACTTTATGTACAATCCACTAAAACCCCTGAGACTGTTTCATCTAAGCCATTCTTTTCCTATCCTGTAGTTGTGCAGGATGTATATTTGTACTTGGGCTGATGGATAAAGCCAAGAAACCATTTCTGCCCCTCCTTGCCTCGACATGTGGACCATGGGAGCGAGGTCAGATTTTCACCCTGGGACCCGAATCTCTGGTTCTCTGTGCTTGGGCACTGCGGTGAGCAGTTTGCTGCCAAGCCCGGGTCCCCTGGTGAAACATCAGAGACACTGAGCAAATCACCGATCAGCCGAAGTCAGAGCAGTTGTAACAAGTCCCTCGATGTTTGTTATCTATCTTCTGTCACTACAATGTAGTCAGCCAAGATTGCTACTCATACTAATAGGAAGCAATTGAGAGGGGCAGGGGAGATATGGGTGCCCAAGAGCTGAAGACAGAGAACACTCTGCCTGCCACTCATTGCTCTCCCAATGAGGCAAGTGGAAAGATGATTTATTTCATTTCAGACAGAAGTCCCCTAGTCCCTGGTCTTCTATAATTATATCATCATAATATAGCAGCAAGGATTGCCTTGGGAATAGTAATGTTCAGTTCCCAGCTCTACCACTTAGGTATGTGACGGCAGGAAAATCCATCCCCTTACTTTCCTGGGTCTCAGTTTCCTACAGGGCAAAATGAGGGGATTAGCCTAGCTGAACATTCAGGTCATTTCCAGCTTTGCCATTCTGGAGTCTAAATATCTACTTCATGCTTCTGGTTTTCAATGCAGTCCTCAACTAGGTCCTGCCTGTAATAGGCAAACAGCAAAACAGTTTCTTGCTAAAGACACCAGGGAATAAGTGTTTCTTACAAAGGCAGCATAGGCAACTATAAGAAACACTTTGATCTTGGTAAACAGACACTCACAGACAGAACCACATCAATATTTGCATGAGGAGGGAACAGTTTATTTCCTGAGAAATGATATTGAACTCACTAGCTTTTAAATGAAAATCCCATCAAACAAAGTAGTAGAAACAGGGCAAATGTATTCTTATCTTTAGCAGTCTTGTGCTCACCAGTCTGCAGGAAAATCTCCAGTCTCACAATGTCAGAGGAAGGACCTCTAGGCTCTTGGCTACGTGGCACAATATAATTCTATTTAAAGTCAATCAGTTAGTCCATTAAGCCACAAGCATTTCTTAAGCATTTACAAATGCTAGGGAGTGTTTGACGTGCAATGACAGAAATGAAAGAATCCCTGACCTGTCAGAAACAACATGAGCCCACAAAAGCATATACAAAAATAGATAAATTCAAGGTAATTCTGAGGAGAAAGCACTAGGATACTAGCATCTGGGTAGGACTAATAGAGAAAGATTTCATGAACTGAATTCTGAAAGAGATCGGGGATTCTAAGAGGCAGAAACGAGGATGGAGTGTAGGCTGTGGATAGGATACAGCCAGTGCAAAGTCACTGAGGTGGAAGATGGAGCACTATATGTAAGGAACAGCACTGGGAAAGGGTCTTCTCTCCAGGGAGGTTGGGTGAGGTTGACATGTGGCAGCTGGAAGCAAATGATCTAGATGAGGCATTGGAGGCTTTGTTCGCAGATGCTTCCTGCCTAAGAGTGTCATGACAGATTCTATGATAGGGTCTGAGGAAAGATGAGCTGCAAATAGAGGTTGATATGTGGGAGGGGACCTGAAGATATTTACAAAAGGCAGTCTTTACCCATCACACACATATACACACACACACTCATATACACACACACACTCGCGTACACACTCACACACAGACACACACACGTACCCACAGCTTTAGACAGAGGAAGACAAAGCAGCACAGAAATACAAAGACACATCTATATTCTCTTTCTCTCCCTCCCTCTCTCCTCTCTCCTTCTTTCCTCCTTCAGCCTTTCTTCTCACCTCCCCCTTCTCCTCCCCAAGCCTTCAGAAGTGTCTTCCCTTGAATCAGCCTCTAACACTTCTTTTCTGAGCTCAAGCTCTAGTGGCAGATTTCAGCACCTGGGGCTGAGGATGAATTTAATTTCCCAGCCTCCTGGGCCCTGATAAGTGGCATGTGCTGCACGTGATGATGGGGGAGTGAGAGATGAAGGACTTCTTGGCCCCTTTGTGCATCACACTGGGGAGGAAGGGAGGTGGGAGAGGCAGGGAGGTCAGAGGGGAGGAAGGAAGATCTGGCAGAGACATCAAAACCTCCAGTAATTCAACAAAACAATACAAGTGGCTCGTCCTTGCTGATGCCAAGGACAATGTGCTGTTGCTGGCCTGGAAACTGAAGTGAGATCAGGCTGAGCTGTTTACAGCACCAGTGAGGTCTGCTCATGGGCCAAGGCTGCAGGGTGGAATTTAGGCTTTGCTTGGGGAAAAAATATTTCCAGGATCAGAAACGTTGGCACAGATCTTTGTCAGCCTTAAATACCTATAGAAATGCCAGTTGTCGCAGTCATTGAAAGGACTTTAGAGATCTTGTCCAATCTCATTTTATAGATGAGGGAATAATAATAGTTATTATTATTAATGGATAATAAATAACAATTGCTTTTATTCAGAGTTAGAAGAGACTCTAGAAGTCTTCTAATCCAATCTCATATAATAGATGAGGAAATAGAGGAGAAAAACATTAAATGATCTGTCCAAGGCCACATAGGTGACCTTGTAGCAAAACCAAGATATGAACCCAGGCTTTAGACTCCTAATGAGTGCTGAGTCCACTACATCACCCTGGGGGAAGGGGAGAGAAGGGCTGTTAAGTATTGAGTGTGACACTGGTTAATCTCCTTCCTTATGGACTGAGGTATAAATGTCACCTCATCATGGCATAGTGGACAGAGCACTAGCTTTCTAACCTTAACCTATGTGTAATAAACAGAGACTGCTCAAGAAATCTAAATCTCTCTGGTTAGCTAGAAGTTCTGCTTCCCTAGTTCAGTTAGGGTCATTCAGTTTCAGCATCGCTTGTATAGAAAATCTTTTTGTGTGCCCCAAGTCATGAGGAAGGGTAGGATCCTGCTTTTTCATGACTCTTCTGTACTGTGTGGAACCCTTTCAAAGCATAAGGTAAGCCATGATCCTTTGCTCTGGGGTGGTAGTGATAATGCAGCTAGGTGACATAATGAATAAAACACTAGACTTGGAATCAGCTCAAATCCTATCTCAAATATACTAGCTGTGGGGCTCTGAGCAAATCATTTAATTTCTCTCAATGTCAGTTTCCTTGTCTATAAAATGGAGATATTAATAGTATTTATTTCACAGGACTATTATAAGGCTCAAATGACATAGTACATTCAAGGAATTTTGTAAAGACTTAAAACCACTGTACAAATGTTAACTATTATTAGTTAGCTATTATGCAGCAGAATTCTTCCACTGTTCCTGGATCAGGTACAGAAGCTGTAACTATATAACCTCAGAAAGCATCCAATATGCCCAAACAGAGGAAAGTCATTCCGCCTGGGAAATTAAATTTCATATTCCCTGGTGTAGAATCTCTCCCCGCCCCCCATACTTCCTGTAGTGAGCGTGGAGGATTAATTGACAGGCAAAATGAAATTTAATCAAAACCCTATGAGGATTAACTGCTGCTTGAGGTTTAGGGCCTCATTAGATGGATAGCATTACATGAGGGTGAGCCATCAATTATTCAAGTCACTAATTATGTCTCTGCTTTTTCTTTTCCCACTTGTTTGTGGTTAAGAGGTTAGAGTCTCTTCCTCATTGGGAAAATGAGATTCCAGTCCTCATCTGGAGTAGAGACTTCCTATTTTATAATCATCTGAAATTAATTGGTTGTAGAAAAGTAGAGGAAATGACAAAGGATATAGATTAACAAGGAAAAAAAACTCAAGCAAAATCAACATCTTTTCTCAAGTTCCTTCCTCTGACTCCAGATAATCAATGGTCCTGACAGCTCCATTTTCAAAATAAAAAAAACACCAGCTCAGGACCTTTCACAGAGCAGACTCTTAATAAACTTGTAGAATGAATGAATGAATAAAACCACACATGTCAATTGCTCTCTAAGACTTGGAGCTCTGTGAGATGAATAGTCTTGTACTAATCCTTTCCATTTCTAATCACCAGATTGGTTCATAGACTGACCTTAGAGATCACTGAATGAAGGTTTCATTGCTCTAGCTTTGGAAGGAACTCTGGAAGGGAACAACAAAGGGGCTCCATCCCCTTGTTTTACACCTGAGGAAACTGAAGTCCAGAGAAGGAAAAAGATTGCTTAAGGTCATATAAGCAGTGCACAGCAGAGCTACAATATCACTCCAGGTCCTCCTATACCAAATTTAGTGACAAGTTCAAAACCTTTGATTTGCAGAAGAGGAAATGAAGGGACTTGTTCAAGGTTATACCATAAATTAGTGAGAGAGCCAGGATTTGCACCAGTGTCTCGACTTCCCCTTTAGTGATCTTCTAGTGAACCAAAGAAACAGAGCAGGATTTCTTAAAAAAAGAAAACCCCAGAAATGCTTTTTAGTGTTAAATTGAATGTCTATTTCTCTTTAGTTCAGGTGTTCTTAACCTGCAGTCAATGAACTTTTAAAAATAACTGTGTTTTAATATAATTGATTTCTTTTGTAATCTTTTGTTTTGTTTTATGCTTTTAAAAATATGATTCTGAGAATCAGAATGTTTCATCAGAATGTTCAAGGGATCCATGACCCACAGAGTGTTAAGAATCTCTGCTATAGGATTAAAGGCTCCAGGACTGTGGCAGTAGTGGTTATGTTGGATTGGAGGAGGGAAAGAGGAGAGCATAGTCCTAGAATACAGAGTGGAGCCACAGACCAGCCAGACCCATGGAGACTCGGGGGCAGGGCAGCAGCTCAGATCAGACAAGAAATAAATCTGTCCGAGACCTACAGAAACAGCCTTGAGGCTATGTCATTCACTGCCCTGTGGGGCTTGCTCTTTGCTGCAGTGCTATCATTTATATCAAAACGCCAGAAAGATGTTGGGGGGAAGGGCAGGGGACCTCAAAACCTTGCCTCTGGAATGATTGCGAAGACCCAAATAAAAAATGAAGATGGGAATTAGAACTTTTTACCCCCAGGATCATGCAGTTTAATAAACCCTTCCTATATTTCAGACACTGTGCTAGGTGCTGAACATACATAGACAAAAATTGGCTGGTTCTTGGTTCAAGGCACTTACCTTCTGGAGGGAGGGGTGGGGAGGGAAGAACATGTACAAAGGAAAGTCAGTACAAAATAAATGATTGTAACCTATGATTCAGGACCAGCAAACTCTGGAATCATACAAACAGGGTCCAATTTGGGGGCGAGGTCTGTGTAGTGTCCCATTTATACTCTTCCTTGGCTTATGTTGCCTACACCCAAAATTTATCCTGAGGTATCACAACACAGGTCACACCTAGGCTTCCATAGACATAAGGAATAAAGTCCCCAGCTCCTGTATAAGCTTTCAAGGTAACAAATGCATATTGAGTATGAGATAGTCTTTATTTCACCCCATAGAAAATGTAAGGGCTCCAAAGGACTTATAAAGCATCAGTGAAAGTAGAAAATACACAAACTATACATTAGTTCATAAACAATACATTATACCTTCTACATCAGTTAAAAAGACAATAAACTCCCCAAGAATTAGAGGACTTGATAATTATAGAAAACACACACACCATAGTTAGCCCATAAACACTACACCATCATCTTTAAATGGAAAACAACAAATAGAAAAATCCTCAAGAATTAGGGGATTTGATAATTGATGGCCTGCCCGAAGGATATTTACAATTATTATCTTATTTGACTCTCATAACAGTCTTGAGAGGTAGGTCATATTATTGACCTTATTTTATAGTTGAAGAAACAGACAAGCAGAGGGTAAGGGTGCCCAAGGTCATACAGCTAGCAAGTGTCTGAGGCTAGATTGGAACTCAGGTCTCCCTGTCTCTAGATCTGGACCTCTATCCACTATGCCCCCTAACTGCTCCCAAACAAAGATGCTCATTGCCCAGATTACGAAAAACAGTTGGATGGGCAACTTGTTTGGTTAGTCCATATATCTGGTACAAGTTCTACAGATGGACAGAATGAGGCAAATAAGAGAATGGACTACATTTATCTGGAGTATCATGTTGTACTTTCAGTGATCCCAAGCAGCTTCCTGATGCAAAACCCATCTCTCTACCACCAATATTCTCCTGGTGATATTTTGTGAATCATGGAATGCCATGATCTCAGAAAAATGAAGCTTGTATGTAACCCAAGGGTTAGCGGAAAGATTCATGGTGGGGATAAATGGGAAGCAGCATCTTACTTATGGTGACTTGTATAAGCCCTCTCATTTTAGAGATGGGGGGAACTGAAGTCTAGAGAAATGAAATGACTCATCCAGCGTCACACAGCTAGCAATCAAGACACAGGATCCCAGTATTAGGAGATGGAAGAAACCCTGGAGGTCACTGAGTGCAACTTTCTAATTTTACAGATGAAGGAACAATTTCAGTACTTAAGTGACAAGGTCACCCAGGTAGGAAGCAGAACTGGTCTTCTGATTCCAAATTCCTGCAGGTTCTTTTCATGACAATATCTCTACCCTCAATTTATCTTTACATATAGTAAATACACAAAAATCTTCATTCTAGATTGCTCTTCTCCCCTCTCCCCAACCTGAAAATCCAGCTCCATGAAGTAGTGAATACAGTACTGAACTTGGAATCAGAAAGATATGAGTTTAAATCTCACCTCCGACATTTACTGACTGTGTGACCATGTGTATCATCTAACTCCATAGGGTAATAACAGCATCTACCTCCCAGAGTTGTGAGAATCCAGTGAGATAATATATGTAAAACACTGCGCAAACCTTAATGTGCTACACAAATATTGTTATTCTTTACTCTTCCATCAAGGTATTACTTATGTTATTATTTCTACTTAGCATCATCATAGATGACTAAAAAAGGAGATATGCCAATTGTGCATCATGAAGGAGAGGAGATAGATGCTCAACTGTTACCTTTGTATCCTGACTACATCAAAGGAGCTAGGGAAAGTCCCCAAGTGCACAGGGCGGTTTTCTAGAGAGGATTTAAGGAAAGGCAACGATAAGAACTGCCCAGAATGAGGAGGCACCAAGGAATTGCCATCTGTGGATGTGGCAGAAATATCTCTACCAGTGAGAGCACATCTACAAGGCATTATCTGGGCATGAAGATCAATATTTAAAGCTCTGCTACTCTACACAGCAGCCCCTTCCATTATTTGCCTGGCCCCCTGAACATCAGGGAGGTATTGGGTGTACTTATGGTTGTGAGACCAAAGGGAATCAAATAGCTCCTGCTTCACTGATGGGTCCTCAGTTCTCTGAACACCCCCAAATTAATTGCACCACTGCTTTCCCCACTCCCTGACAGTATAGACCACCTCTTGGGAAATAATGCTGTTTCAAGACCAAGATGAACTGCTGCTCCCAAACATATTTTAAAAAAGAAGAGAAAAGCTTTCTCTAGAAAGAAATGTAGCCCATGATAATAACAACAACTTAGCTTGCTGTTGTGGATGGAGCAGTTGATTTACAGGAAGGCCTGGGTTCAAGTCCTGCCTTTACCCCTTACTAGCTAGATGACAGGGGCAAAACACTTCAGCCCTCTGAATCTCAATTTCTTCATCTACAAAATAGGGATGATTCCTGCAAAACTTACCTCACAGGGTAGTTGAGAGGTATAATTACAATTATGAATGTTAAGTACTTTTCAAATTTTAAAGTTCTATATAAATGCCAGCTTTATTATTATTATTAAGCAAATTATGGTTTACTAAATCTTCTTAAAACAGCCAGAGAACTGAGATTTCGAGATTGGAAGTGACTTTTCCAAGGTCACATAGCTACTAAATGTCAGGGTAGAGTTGCAAACCCAAGTCACAGGATTATAGATTTAGAGGTGAGAGGAATTTTAAAGGTCACCAAATCCAGTCCTCTCATTTTAGAGATGGGGGAACTGAAATCTAGAGAAATGAAATGACTCATCCAGTGTCACACAGCTAGCAAATGTCTAAGGACTGGAACCCTAGTTACCTGATTACAAGTTCAAATCTCTTTCCCCTCTACATCATGACTGTTGTGTCACTACTTTTAGAAACTCCTTCCTCCCCCTTCTCTCCTCATGTTCTCCAATATATTTAGCTGTGTGTTCTATAGTGGGGGTGGTTTAGGCTGGGTCTACTACAGACCCACTAACAGTATCTTACAAAAGCCTTTCCACAGAAGTTCCCCTGCCCCTGTTGGGTGAGGGAATGGGCTGAGCCTTTTCCCTGTTCCTCAGAGAGCACAATTTGGCTCAACATGGGGTTTACTTACCTTTGGCTGGAAGACTCCGTTTTCTTTCCCAAGGTGGTTTACAATTCCAAAAATGCACAGTGGCCCCGCAAATCCTAGGAAGTCAGCCAAGATCCGGAATGTGCTGCTGAGGACCAGCCTTCTCCCAAAGGCATGGCCGAGAGCACACCAGATGGCCCGAGAGCCCTGGGAATATCTGGAGCCCTTTCCCTAGTCCAGCAAGAAAACAGAGTCAGATTCCTCACAATGGATAGGACAAACTATTCCCAGGAGATTGACCGTGATCATCATCTCCTCAGACATCTCACCCACCCCTACTTGGCTGCTGGTTCTCAACTACTGCAATGATAATAGCTTGACACATACAGAACTTGAAAGTCCTAATGGCTGCTGCCTTCTTGGACTTTGGTGAGCTTGCTAAGATTAAGAGGTCAGAACCTATTTTAATCAGGGAGAGCTAGGCAGTATTTGGTTCACTTGTTTTAGTGGGTCAGTATCCATCTTCCTCTGAGAGTAGTTTATGTATATGTATATATATGTATATGAGGGAGAGGCAAAAATAGATTGGATGGATGGGAAATCAGTAGCTGTGCCACTGGCTAGCTATGCCTTAGGGGTCAGTTTTACTCATCTGCAAAATGAAGAAAATTATCCTTGTCCTGCCTACTTCTCAGTGTTAGATGCCTGTAAAAACTATCCCTAAGTATATGAAGGGTCATCAAGAAGAGGGATCAGATTTTTTCTGCTTGGCCCTAAGGGGGAACAATGAGTGGGAGCTGCAGAAAGGCAATTATTACTACAAAAAGCTTTATAGAACAGACAAAATCAGTATAACTAGAATTAGGAAAGGAACTGTCAACTGGGGGAAGACCTTCGCATTAAATTACCCCAGTAAAAGTCCAATCTCTAAAATTTATAGAAAATTGGCACAAATTTATGTCATGCACCAAAAGTAAGTGGTTAAGATCTATAAATATATGTTACATATGATAAATGATATATAAATATCTATAAATATAATATAAAATATCTATAAATATCTAAAAACATATAAGCGAAAACAAAAGGTAGATGATGAAGTACATGAGGTAGATAGATGGTGCCGTGGCTGAAGTGTTAGACTTGGAGTCAGGAAGACCTAGGTACAAATCCCACCTTGGATGCCTACTTCCTACGCACACAGTAGGTGCTGAATAAATGCTTCTTGCTGACCTTTCTTTGTGACCTCTTTCAACCTCAGTTCCATCATCTGTAAAATAAGGACAATAAAAGCACCTTCTTCCCAGGGTTTTTTTGGGACTTAAATAAGACAACATATGTAAAATACTTAGCAAACCATAAACATGATATGTGAGTTAGCTGTCATTATGTTTTAAAAATGCTCCTAATCACTAATAAGAGAAATGAACATTAAAACAACTCTGAGTTTTCATTTCTAATTCAGGAAACTGGCAAGATTACAAAAGATAAAATAATCAGTGATATTTAGGAGTCACGGGAAGAGGGGCACACCAATACATTATTGGTGGAGCTGCAAATTGGCCCAATCATTTTGGAAAACAATTTGGAACTGGAGTAGTAAAGTGACTAAACTGCTTATAACTTTTGGCCCAAAGATACTACTAGTGGGCTTTTACCCCAGGGAAGTCAAAGATAAAAAGACCTCTCTCTATAGCAAAAATATTCATAGCAGTACTTTTATAATATGAGGAATCAGAGTGCAAAGAGCATACCTGTCAATTAGAGAATTTCTGATATAATAAAATATCATTTTATGGTAGGAGACAATGAATAGGAAGAATTCAGAGAAATCTGGGGAAGCCTATATGGACCGTTGGAAAATGAGAATCAGGACAACTGCATGCACAAGAACAACAACTAAGTAAAAGGAAACAATGTTAAAAGAGGTCAGAACTGACAGTCATGCGATGACCAATCCTGGTTCCACAGGAGTGATGCTGAAACTGATGTCTCTCCTTTCAACAGAGAGGTGGTGGACTGCGGGTACAGAATGGGGCATATGCTGTCAGACACAATCAGTATTTGATGTGCTTAATGGCACTTTGTTATGAGGGAAAGTCCTACTTGAGTAAGTGGCAGAATTGGGAAA
Source organism: Bettongia penicillata ogilbyi (assembly GCA_023548195.1). Lineage (NCBI taxonomy): Eukaryota > Metazoa > Chordata > Mammalia > Diprotodontia > Potoroidae > Bettongia > Bettongia penicillata. Next base: position 1,456,881 of record JAJHZJ010000592.1, on the reverse strand, counting down.
TAGCAGTGATATAAAAAGAAAAATATTAATAAAACATTTTAAAAAGCAGATTCGTTTCATATAAAGAACTTTCTACTAATAATAGCTAGTATTAATACAGCACTTAAGATTTGCAAAGTGTTTTATCAATATTCTCATTTATCTTCACAACAACCATGAGAAGTAGGTGCTGTTATTATCTTCATTTTACAGATGAGGAAACTGATGCAGTCAGCAGTTAAATGAGTTGCCCAGGGTTACACACCTAGAAAGTGTTGAGGAAGGATTTGAACGAAGATCCTCCTGACCTCATGCTAAATTGCTTCCATTGAAACCTTTTAAATTACCTTGAGAGATAAGTTCTCTACCACCTTTAGAGGGAATTTCTGCTCAGGTGTGGACAAGATGCCCTCCAAGGTCATATCTGAGTCTGAAATTTGATTTGGTGAAAGTCTTTTTCAATTAAGCCGTAATGGATTATGAGAATGAACTGGAGATTTTCACATCTAACTATGATGACTATTATGAAAGTGTTTTGCATAACTACACATGTATAACCTATGTTGAATTGCTTGCCTTCTCAATGATAGTGGGTGGGGAGGGAAGAAGGGAGAGAAGTTGGAACTCAAAGTTTGAAGAGCAAATGTTAAAAATTGCTTTTACAGGCAACTGGGAAATAAGATATACAAGCAATGGGGTATAGAAATCTATCCTGCCCTACAAGAAAGTAAGGGGGAAGGGGATGGGGGGGTGATAGAAGGGAGGGTAGACCGGGGGAAGGGGTAATCAGAATGTATGCAATCTGGGGTGGGTGGGAGGGGAAAGAAGGGTAGAAAATTTGGAACTTAAAATTTTGTGGAAATGATGAAAACTAAAAATTAATTAATTAATTAAGAAAAAAGAAAATAGACTAAAGAATCCGCCCCCCCACTTCTGTGGCTGTAGAGAGAGACGGACAAGTCATTCTGAGAGTCCAGAAGAAGTCTATTCTTCTGACAAGCAGCAGGTCCATTACTGACCTTCTGGGCTTCAAAGGCCTCCCGGAGGAGCAGGTAGTTAGTTCGGGCCCTCATGGCAATGGGCAGCTTCCCGATGGCCTTCAGGTCGATAGGTTTCTTATGGGCTGTCTTGATGAAGGTGTTCATCCACCAGTAGGTCCCCTTGGACAGCAGGTTCACAAAGGGTTGCAGGAAGCGTACACCCAGGTCCTGCAGGTCCTCTGGTGGCTTCACCTCTTTGGGAGTCTTGAAGAACACATATCTCTGGGAAGCATACATACAGTGGGAAATGAATGACCCCACTCCCCTGTCTCAAATAAACAAGGTAAAGGATGCCAAGACTTCTGGCTTCTGGCAGATGGGTTGAAAAGGCCCTGAATCCTGAGTTTAGCTAGTTCAAGATTTATCATTTATTGGCTTAATTAATAAATTTAGAACTGGAAAGGATATTAGAGGCCCCTCAGTCCTATCTACTCATTTCAGACCTGAGGAAACCAAGTCCCAGGAAGGATGAATGGCTTGCCCAAGGGATATGAATCAGGGTCTTCTGACTTGAAAACTATATGACTTTGAAGAAGTCACTTTGTATTTCTAAGTCTCAGTCTCCTCTCCTGTAAAATGTGGATGACTGTACTTGGATTACTACCTCATGGAGTTGTGAATAATCAATAAAAGGATAAATTTCTTTGCAACCAGAGAGGCACTATGGTGATCAGAGCTCTGTAAGTTATCATTAATAATATCTGGGAAAGGAGATGATGCATCACCTCCCTTGATCATACATTTGTTTGTTTATTTATATATACAAAGCAATCATGGTTAAGTGACTTGCCTAGGGTCATGCCACTAGTGAGTGCCAAGTGTCTGAGACCAGATTTGAACTCAGGTCCTCCTGACTCTAGGGCCAGTGCTATATCCACTGTGTCACCTGGCTGCCCTCATTGAGCATTTATTTCCATGCTTTATGTGCTCCTGGGTCTAATCTCAGCCAGTCCTGCTATGGTTTAAGCTGTTTATTTTACGTATCCTGTCCTCTAAAGAGGCAGTCAGCATACTGAACTGTCAAAATTTGGAGATGATGGATCTGGGTTCAAATCTGACTCTGTTAAAATACTACCTGTGTGACCAGTAGCTTGCCTTCTCTGAGCCTCAGTTTCCTTATTCATAAAATGAAAGGGTTGAACTATCTTACCTCTGAGTTCTCTGTCAGTTGTAAATCTTATGATCTTATGAGTTAGTCACTTTTCCATGGAATCAAGGACATATACAGAGTAGAAAAAATGGTATAGATAGAGGAAAGAACATTGGATTTGGAGTTATAGGACCTGGGTTTGAATCCTGGCTATTATTTGCTGCCTTTTTGACCTTGGACAGCTCCTTGGGCTTTCATTTATTCTCAAAGAGGAGACCTCTAAGGTCCCTCTCAGGTATAAATCTGTGACCCATGATTTGGTTATGACTTAACATTTATCCAAATTTCACTCCCCTGGGCCTCACTTTCCTCTTCTGAAAAATGAGGGGACACAACTAACTAGCCTCTAAGCTGCATTCTGACTCTAAATCTATGATGCTACAAATCCTTTCCTGTCCATATTTACCTGTGGATCTTTTTTCTTACACACTAAATTTGGACTCTTCCAACTTCTTTTTGAATGTTTGATTTTCCTATCACTTTTCAAATCCTCCAACATCCCTAGTACTGTTTCACGTGGCTCTTGTTAACCCCATCTAGAGGAGCCCAGCTAGAGCCCAGATGGAGTGCCTGGGGTCAGAGGGAGGGAGAATGCCCATTGGCCAAGAGAGATAAGAACCCACTCAAAGCTGTCCCAAGCCCAGATCAGCTCTCTCACTGGAGCACCAACAGCAGAGATGGTGACGGGGCAGGCTGGGAGCTGCTTACCCTCACTCTGATGACATTGATTTCCACAGTCAGGAGCATTCCATAGAGGATGACTAACAGCCCAGTAAGGCAGAAGCGGAGCTGAGAAAATCCAATTGCGTTGTCATAGAACTTGACAAACTTGATGGTCTTGGTTATGAAGGCCAGAGTCCAGTAAATCAACAAGGCTGAAATTGAGAAAAGGGAAATGTATATGTGTGGGCCTAAGTGGGAAGAGCTGTGAATCTTCATGTGAGAGGGGGTATAGGTCTGTGTGTATGTCAACCTAGGTTGTTGTTCAGTTATTTCAGTCGAGTCTGACCATTTTTCACCCCATTTTGGGGAGTTTTCTTGGCAAAGATACTGGAGTAGTTTACCATTTCCTTTTCAAGCTCATTTTACAGATAAGGGAACTAAGGAAAATACGGTTAAATGACTTGCCCAGAGTTATACAGTTAGTAAATGTCTGGTCTAAGGCCAGATTTGAATTTAGAACTCTGATCAGACTATGCTTGTAGCATTATTCAGACATGACACTGAAGTTCAGTTCTAGTTGCCATATTTAAGCGGGACATGTATAAACTGAAGGACACCCAGAAATAGGTGACCAGGATGGGAAAAGCCCTCTGATTCCAGGCTTGGCAATCTAAGCATTGTGCAACTTAGCTGCCCATGTGAGCCTATGCATGAGTGTGAATTTGTGTGTGAGGATGGGTCTGTGTACAAATATGGATTTCTGAAGTGTGGTTGTGAATCTGCTGGAAGAAGTCGGTTGTGAGTATATGTGAAAGGATGGTAGCAGTGATTACAGACAACATAGTAGAATGGATTGAACATTGGACTTGGAGTCAGGAAGACCTGGGTTCAAATACTGCCTCTAATACTTCTGAGTTCTGTGATCTTGGGTGAGTTCCTGGACCTCAGTTTCCTCACCTTTAACATTATGAAGTTGGACTTGATGATTTTTAAGATACCTTACTGCTCTAAATCTATGATAACATGATCCTAAGTAGGTATGATAGAAAGTGTTAAGTAGTGGATACAGTACCAGACTTGGAATCAAGAAGGCTTGGGTTCAAATCCAACCTCAGACACTTACTGTCTGGGTAACCCAGAGCAAGTAACTTTATCTTTCTCATCCTTAGTGTCCTCTTCTGTATATACGAATATAATAACCCCTAACTACGAATGTTGTTGAAGAGAACAGATAACATAATTTATTTAAAGCTCTTTGCAAACCATAAGGTGCCAAATAAATGCAAGTTGTGGTGATGATGGTGATGATGGTGAAATTGAGTGTGAGTCCAAGACTCATTCTGGCTTTCACTACCCTAATTAATTAATCAAGTACTGATTAAGTGGCTGTTCTATGCCAGGCATTGTACGAGGGTTAAGGATCTAGGTACAAAGAATGAAGCGATCCCCAGTCAACAGGACCTTACATTCTGCCCCTAGCCACCTTCTCCTCTAGTATGAATTATGTGTTACAGATAAGTTCCCTGGGAGGGCAGTAGAAAAACTCCTGGAAGGATCTGTGTCTTGTTCCTTAGAAACTACCAACTCTTTTCCCAGGAGGTAACTTAGGTTATAAAAAGAAAATCCTAGTTACTCACTATTTTGTTTTCTCGTGAATTAAAAAATAGACTCTCCAACATGAGTTGCCCCATGGCAGGGTGTTCTGGGTCAATGAGTGTTCCCAGCTGATTGAAGAGTCTCTTATGAAGGTGGAACCTGACGCTTGCAGTCAGTAGCCTGCATTTGACATCACGCTCAACTGGAGACAGAAATGCTAGCACCTGTCATGTAAATTACCTGCCACCTACATCTGGTTAGCATGAGATACCTGACTTTCCTCTGAGACTACAGAGAAAGAGTTAGATTCTACACTGTGTGCATCATATATATCTTGGATAATACATGTATATGTATCCATATCACACATTACATATATATGTATATATATATATATATATATATATATATATATATATATATATATATATATCATCTGCATTATATATATGTTTTATTTACAGGGGAGTGCCAACAAATGTTTTACAATTGACTCTCAAAAGAAAGTGCACACAAGATACTTTTAAGTTTAATTTGCATTACTAACATTTTCTCCATCATTTTCTTAAGTCTTGACTGGAAGTGTCAAATTCAAGGCAGCCAGTTGCATGAAGCCTACAAAACTCCCAAGTACCACTAAGCTAGATTAAAATTTAATCAGGAAATGCTTAATGAAATAAATAAAAATGTAATACAACATAGAAAATGTTAATTTGCATTTTTCCAAGTAGATAGGGATTCATTTTCATTTAAGTTTAATAACACTGGTCTAGATAACCAAGAAAACAATAAATTAAATTGACATATGTTTGTATCCTTTGCCAATTTCATGAGCCCCTTTGAGGTGGTTCCAGAACATCCCTGTACACATACAGACATACCATACAAAGGTGGTAACCATTTTGCCATCTTCTGGCCCTCAGATTATGTTTGTAGCATTATTCAGACATGACACTGAACTGAGGTTCAGTTCTAGCAACCATATTTAAGTAGGACATGTATAAACTGGAGGAAACCCAGAAGTGGTTGACCAGGATGGGAAAATTCCTCAGGATTATGTCATGTTTTTGATCCAAAGAGGAGACTTGGGGGTAGGGAGAATGACATGATAACTATCATCAAGTATTTGAATGGCTGTCCCTTCTGTAAAGGTGGGACCAGACTTTTTCTACTCAACCCCAGAAGGCAAAACTAGGAAAAATGGATGAAAGTTAGAGAGGCTCGCTTAGTCTCAGAGAAAGAAAAACTTCTTTACAATTAGAGTTTTTGCCTAAAGTCAAACAGATGGTAAGTGGAAGAACCAGGATTCGAACTCATGTTTTCCCCCTACAGATCCAGTGCTCTTCTGTATCCCTCCTCAGAATTCTTCCAGTGAAGGCTGGATATCATTTTAGGGGGAATTTACAAAAAGAAATTCTGACCATGTGTGGTTTTAGAGAAGAGGGTCTTTGAAGTCCTTCCAAAGTGAGATTATTTTGTTTAAAATAAAGAGCATCATACTGGGAAATCAACAGATCATGTAATCCTACAATAGACTCTCAGATCTTTGTATCTCAGATTTTCCAGTCTGTGAAATGGGGAGAAAGGATCAAGTTCAGAGAATTAAGTCTCTAAGGGAGAGTGAAAATCATGTAGTCTAACCCTCTCATTTTGTATATGAAGGAATTGAGGTCAAGAAATTAGGTGACTTGTTCAAGGTCACAGAGGGAGTAAGAGGCAGAACCAAGATTCAAACTCAGATCCTCCGACTCAAATCCCAGCACCCTCTTCCAACACACCATGCTACCTGTTGCCTACCACTTCACTGAGCTAACTCAGATCTGTGACAGGAAGGGACTCAATATCTGTGAAGGTTACATGGTGAGTGGGGTGAATTTTTCAGTCACAGAATCTCAAAAACAACTTATCAGATCATAGAGCAATCCATAGCACTAGTGGACATATCCACACACAAGAAATGAGAGATTCTTGAAGCATCAAATCAGTAAGGATGGAAGTGGCTGTTATTATTTAAGAACCTGAGATGCTATTGTCTGTCTCAAAAGAGATACCAAGTATAAACAAGTCTGTGTAACTCTAAATTGCCATATATATGTAAATTATTTTTACCATATTTTAATCATTCTTTCCATCTCTCTCCTTCTCTGCTCACTCCATTCCTACCACATCCTCCTCCTCCTTCATAGCATCAGATCATAGATTCACAGAGAAAAGGGACCTTAGAGAAGTCCAGAAGGACCAAGAGAGTGAGAGCTATGGAGCCCTAGGTATTTGCAGCAGCTGCTCCTGAGACTATCAGCCTGCAGATTAAATGTCTGTAAGTCATCTACTTGAACTTCTGGGAGCCAAAATGGAAGAGTGATTGGTAAGTGCTCTCTCCCTGTCCCCTTTTTGACCTTGAAAGAACCTTAAAATATTTCCACAGAAAAATCCTGGGACAGTGGGATCCACAGAAGGGACAAACAGTCTCATAGCATGTGAGGCTAGGGAAATCACTAAGAAGGATTCCTCTGGCTGTAGCAGAGTACTAGAGCTGTTTCAGATATCTCCACCTCAGTGAACCAGGAAGAGATCTGGAGCTCCAGGGGAGTGGAGCCTCACAACTACCAACACCAGGCCCTGAGATGAGCCTCAGCACTCCAGGGGAAATGGAAAGACAGTAAGGCCACGAGGATCACCAACCACTGAACTTGCCTTTGCTCTTCCTCAGCTGAGGAGATCTTCTGTGACCAGACCATCCCTCTCCCACACTTAAAAAGCTAGCTCCAGAGCTAATCTGGGGAAACACACACACACAAAAGAATTCATTTGGCCTCTGCTTTCTCACACCAGCCAGCTCAGCACTAGGTTCTTTAGTTTCTAGCTGAAAGAACCAGAGGCCACAGTATAGAAAGTGTCATCATCATGAGTAACAAGCAAAGCAGGAAGGAAAAGATCACAGAATCTTTCTATGGGGACAAGGATCAAAACACAAATACCAAAGAGGTCAGTATTGAGACTGCACTCCCATCTGAAACTTCAGAAGGGACTATGAACTGTTCGTATGCACAAAGAACACTCTTGGAAGAGCTGAAGAAGGAAATAGAAGAAAAACTGGACAATGATTTTAAAAGTATGAAAAAACAATTCACTGAAGAGAACAGCTCTTTAAAAAGGAAAATTGAACAAACGGAAAAGGAAGCACAAAACTTAACTGAGGAAATTGGACAAGTGGGAAAGGAAGTACAAAAACTAACTGAAGAAAATAATTCCTTAAAAAGAACAATTGGACAGATGGAAAAGGAGATGCAAAAGTTAACTGAAGAAAATAATTTGATAAAAATTAGAATTGGGCAAGTAGAAGCTAATGACTCTATGAGACATCAAGAATCAGTCAAACAAAATATAAAGAATTAAAAGATAGAAGAAAATGTAAAATATCTAATTGGAAAAACAACTGACCTGGAAAATGGATCCAGGAGAGGAAAGCTAAGAATTATTGGCCACCAGAGAGCCATGATGAGAAAAAGAGCCTGGACAATGTCTTCCAAGAAATCATCAAGAAAAACTGCCCAGAAGTCCTAGAGGGCAAAATGGTCATTGAAAGAATCTACTGTTCACCTCCTGAAAGGGATCCCAAACTAAAAACATCAAGGAATATTGTTGCCAAATTTCAGAACTATCAAGTGAAGGAGAAAATACTATAAGCAGCCAGAAAGGAACCGTTCAAATATAGAGTCACTACAGTTAGGATCACACAGGACCTTTCAGCTTCTACATTAAAAGATCAAAGGAATTGGAATATGATATTCTGTGAGGCAAAAGAGCTGGGACTACAACCAAGGATCAATTACCCAGCAAAGTTGAGCATAACATTTCAGGCAAGGGGATGGATATTCAATGAAATAAGGGATTTCCAGACCTTCCTGATGAAAAGATCAGAACTCAATAGAAAATTTGATCTTTAAATGCAGGTCTCAAGAGAGGCACAAAAGGGTAAACAAGGGAGAAGAGAAACTTGTTGCTCAATATAAGCAAACTGTTTACTTCTCTATAAGGGAAGATGATACTTGTTAATCTTGAGAATTGGATGTCTATTATGAAATATAAAAAGGATATACGTAGATGGGGGGAAGATATAAAGTAAATGATGTGATGATAAAAATGTAATTTAAGGGTGTAAAGGGATTGTAACAGGAGATGAGAAAAGGAGGAGGCAGAAAATGGTAAACTACATCACAAGAAGAGGTACAAAATTATATAATAGTAGAGGGAAAGAGGGGAGGGAGATGAGTATTGTTTGAGAGGCACTCTCATCTGATTTGGTTCACAAGGGAACAACAAACTGAATTAAATATATAAATCTAACCAGCTCTATAGGCAGTAGGAAGGGAAAGAAAAGGGAGGGGAGGCTAAAAGGGAGGGAAGAAGTAGTAAGGGTAAAGGGCAGTAAAAGGGATGGGGACTGAAAGAAGGAAAGGAAGACTGCAGGAGGTGGTGGTCAAAAATTAAAATTCTATTGTGGAGGAGAAGGGAGAAGGGAGAAGGGAGAACTAAAAGCACAAATGGTGTGAAAGAGGGTGGAGGGAAAGACACAGATAATAATCATAACTGTGAATGTGAATGAGATGAGCTCTCCCACAAAACAGAGATGATAGCAGAATGGATTAAAAGCCATAATCCAACAATATGTTATTTACAAGAAACACATTTGAAATGGGGGGATACACACAGGGTAAAGGCAAAAGGTTGGAGCAGAACATATTGTGCTTCAGCTAATGTAAAAAAAAGAAGGGGTAGCCATCCCAATCTTAGACAAAGGAAAAGGAGAAATAGATCTAGTTAAAAGAGATAAGAAAGGAAACTATATCCTGCTAAAAGGCACCATAAATAACCAAGCAATATCATTACTAAACGCGTATGCTCCAAGTGGTATAGTATCCAAATCCTTAGAGGAGAAGTTAAGGGAGCTACAGGAAGAAATAGACAGCAAAATTCTACTAGTGAGGGACCTCAACCTCTCCCTGTCTGAACTTTATAAATCTAACCTTAAAATAAACAAGAAAGAAGTTAAGGAGGTGAATAAAACTGTGGATAAGGTAGATATGATAGATCTCTGGAGAAAATTGAATGAAGATAGAAAGGAATGCAGATTTTTTTTTTCTCCATGGTTCATGGCATATACAAAATTGATCATGCACTAGGGCATACAAACCTCACAATCCAGCGCAGAAAGGCAGAGATAGTCAATGCAATCTTCTCAGATCACAATGCAATAAAAATTATATGTAATAAAAGGCCATGGAAAGATAGACCAAAAATTAATTGGAAACTAAATAATCTAATCCTAAAGAAGGAGAGGGTTAAACAACAAATCGTAGAAACAATCAACAACTTCATTCAAGAGAATGACAATCATGAGACAACCTACCAAATCTTATGGGATACAGAAAAAGCACTTCTTAGGGGAAGCTTTAGATCTTTGAATGTCTACATGAATAAAATGAGAAAGAGGAGATCAATGACTTGGGTATGCAGCTGAAAAAGCTCAAAAAAGAACAAATTGAAAATCTTCAAGTAAATAAAAAGTTAGAAATACTGAAAACCAAAGGAGAGATTAATAAAATTGAAATTAAGAAAATTATTGAACTAATAAATAAAACTAAGAGTTAGTTTTATGAAAAAATCAATAAAGTTGATAAACCTTTGGTCAACTTGATTTAAAAAAATAAAGAAGAAAACCAAATTACCAATATCAAAAATGAAAGGAGTGAACTCACCTCCAATGAGGAGGAAATTAAAACAATAATTATAAATTTATGTACTCAACTTTATGCCCATAAATTCGACAATCTAAATGAGATGGATGATTATTTTAAAAAAATATAAATTGCCCAGATTAACAGTAGAGGAAGTTGAATACTTAAATAACCCCATTTCAGAAAAAGAAATTGAACAAGCCGTCAACGAATTCCCTGGGAAAAAAATCTCTAGGGCCAGATGGATTTACAAGTGAATTCTATCAAACATTTAAAGAACAGTTAATTCCAATACTATATACACTATTTGGGAAAATTGGGGAAGGAGTCCTCCCAAATTCTTTTTATGATACAAATATGGTTTTCATACCTAAACTAGGAAGAGCCAAAACAGAGAAAGAAAATTATAGACCAATTTCTCTAATGGATATAGATGCAAAAATTTTAAATAAGATTTTAGCAAAAAGAATACAGCAACTTATCACTAGAATAATATATTATGATCATGTAGGATTTATACCAGGAATGCAGGGCTGGTTCAATATTAGGAAAACAGCATTCCTGATCACATGACCAACAAAACTAACAGAAGCCATGTGATTATCTCAATAGATGCAGAAAAAGCTTTTGACAAAATACAACACCCATTCCTATTAAAGACACAGGAGAGCATAGGAATAAATGGAACTTACCATAAAATAATAAGCTTCTAAGGTTAGGGTTAGGGTTAGAAATGTTAGCTGTAGCAACAAGACAAGAAAAAGAAATTGAAGGAATTAGAATAGGCAAAGAAGAAACTAAGTCATCACTCTGCAGATGATATGATGGCATACTTAGAGAATCCAAGAGAATCAAGTAAAAAACTGCTTGAAATAATAAACAACTTTGGCAAAGTTGTGGGTTACAAAACAAACCCCCACAAATCTTCTGCATTTCTATATATTACTAACAAAGCCCAAAAGCAAGAAACAGAAAGAGAAATCCCATTCAAAACTAGGGTAGACACTATAAAATATTTGGGAGTCTACCTGCCTAAACAAATCCAGGAACTATAAGAACACAATTACAAAATACTTTTCACACAAATAAAGTCAGGTCTAAGTAAGTGGAAAAACATCAGTTGCTCGTGGGTATTCTGAGTCCATGTAATAAAAATGACAATTCTACCTAAATTAATTTACTTATTCAGTGCCATATCAATCAAACTACTGGATAATCATTTTCTAGAGCTAGAAAAAATAACATCAAAATTCATCCGGAAGAACAAAAAGTCTGGAATATCAAGGGAACTAATGAAAAGAAATGCTAGGGAAGGTGGCCTGGCTCTACAAGATCTCAAATTGTATTATAAAGCAGCATTTATCAAAACCACTTGGTACTGGCTAGGAAACAGGAGGGTAGACCAGTGGAATAGCTTAGATACTCAAGACACAGTAGCCAATGAATATAGCAATTCTATTGTGAGATAAACCTAAAGACCCCAACTTCTGGGATAAGAACTAACTGTTCAACAAAAATTGCTTGGAAAACTGGATAGCAGTGTGGCAGAAACTAGGCATAGATCAATGCCTGACACAATACACAAGAATAAAGTCCAAATGGGTACATGATCTAAGTATAAAGATTGGTACCATAAACAAATTAGTGGATCAAGGAATAGTGTATTTATCAGATTTATGGAGAAGGGAAGAATTTTTGACTAAACAAGAGATAGAAAGCATTATGAAGTGAAAAATGGATAATTTTCATTACATTAAACTGAAAAGTTTTTGCGCAATCAAACCCAATGCAACCAAGATTAGGAAGGAAGCAGAAAACTGGAAAATAATTTTTGCAACTAGTGTCTGTGATAAAGGCCTCATTTCCAAAATATATAGGGAACTGAGTCAACTGTAGAAGAATACAAATCATTCTCCAATTGATAAATGGTCAAACGATATGAACAGGCAGTTTTCAGAGGAAGAAATTAAAGATATCTATAGTCATATGAAGAAATGCTCTAAATCATTATTAATTAGGGAGATGCAAATCAAAACAGTTCTGAGATACCACATCAAACCTATCAGATTGGCTAACATGACAAAACAGGAAGTTGATAACTGTTGGAGAAGATGTGGGAGAATTGGAACACTAATTCATTGTTGGTGAATACTATTGTGCTATAAGAAATGATGAACAGGAAAACTTCAGAGAGGCCTGGAAAGACTTATATGATCTGATGCTGAGTGAAAGGAGCAGAATCAAGAGAACTTTGTACACAGCAACACCCACAGTGTGCAAGGATTTTTTCTAGTAGACTTACAACTTCATTGTAATACAAGGACTTAAAAAATTCCTAATTGTCTTTTAAGGCAAAATGTCTTCCACATCCAGAGAAAGAACTATGGAATTCAATCGCAGAATGTAGCAGATCATTTTCTTTTGTATTATGTTTTGGTTTGTTTTATGATTTTTCCCATTCGTTTTAATTCTTCTGTGCAACATGACTAAGGTGAGGGTGTATTTTGTAGGAATGTATGTGTAGAACCTATATAGAATTGTATGTCATCTTAGGGAGGGAGGGAGGAGAGAGGGAAGAAAGAGGGGGAGGGAGGGAAAAAAATCTAGGTTATATGGAAGTGATTGTGGAGCACTGAAAATAAATAAAATTAAAAAAAGGGATCTTAGAGATCTTCTAGTCTATACCCCTGATGGTAGGTCATGGGAGGTAAAACAAGATCAAACAGATAGCAAGTGGAAGAGTTAGGATTTGAACCCATGTTTTCTCCCTCCAAATCCAGCACTCTTTCCAGTTTAACACATGCCTCAGACATGGATCTGTATCCCTGTTCCCCTCTATGATCTCTCTTGAGCCCCCAGTATTCACTCTGACCTCCTAGACTGCAGAAATGCAGGGCTGAGTAGGGAGAGAGGGAGGGGACTTTATAAGAGTACCTGGCCCCACCTCATGATTACAGGTAATGGTTATTCTGAACTCCATGTACAAAGATACATTCGAACTAGATACATTCTGAGTCCAAGACACACAGTAAATAGCAGCACCAGAACCCAGCAGGGGGTGCACAGAGAAAATCTAGATACTAAATTCACACTGGTGAAAATGACCTCTAGAACCATCTAATTTAACCTCCCTTGGATTTTATAATCTCCTCTCTAGAGTCTGTGATTGGCTCCTGTCAGCTGACTATGGATGCACAAGGAAACCAGAGGTTGGTCACGATGGTTGTGGAATAGCTGTCACATACCAATCAGCAGCTTGGGAAAGTTGGAGGTTTCAATGTTGTGATAGTAGACGACAGAGGTGATAGCTGCCAAAAACGCCATCCCAGCAGGCATGTACAGGTGCAGATGACGGGAGTCAGCCACCCTGGAGGAGGAGAAAGAAAGAGAAGATGTTGGACCAGTCCTATGTGGAAGATGCTAGGGGGCTATGGAAGTCATCCTGTGCACACTGAGATAGTGAGTGGCATAGCCTACCACAAAACACAATGCTTTCTTAGTGTTTGCACTGGAAAGTTTCTCAAAATTGGTGGTGTTTGGAGATAGGTCTATGAGAGCGAGGAAAGGAGATCTTTGTTTCAGTAATAAAAATAAGTCACTGAGAAAGCTCAGTTACTCTGCAGGCGTGGAATATTGTACCCTATTGTAAGCTCCTTGAGGGAAGGAATGACTATCTTTCTTTCTGCTCATATTTGTGGCACATGGTAAGACCTTATCATACTTGTTGACTTGGCTAAATGTAGATCTGAGACAGGGACTGGGAAGGAGAAATATATTCACAAATGAAAGTGATGGAAAAATAAAAATGAAAGCACTAAGAGTAAGAAAATGCATTTACAAAGCACTTTATTTATAAAAGCTATTTTTTTCCTTTACAACAATTCAAGGAAGTTGGGAGCTGACATATGTCACTTTCCATGGTTCCCACAATCTTTCCATAGGGAGGTTGGAAAAGCACTTCCCATACATGATTTCACTTGAGCCTTACAAGAAACTTGTGAGGCAGGTACAACAGGTATGATTCTTTCCATTTTATAGATGAGGAAGCTGAGATTCAGAATGATTAAGTGACTTGCCCAGGGTTACCCAGTTAATATCTGCCTGAGACAGGATTTGAACTCAGGTTTTCTTAATTCCAAGTCTGCTGTCCTATCCATTTCACCAAGGTCCTGATTCATAGACCCTGAAGTAAGAGGGCCCAGTATATAAGCTAATTTGAAGTTAAGTAAGTCAAGTCAACAAGTATTTATTAAGTGCTTACTGTATTCTAGCCAATGCAATAAGGGCTGAGAATGCAGATGGAAACAGAAAGACAATTCTTGTCTTCAAAGAACTTACATTCTAATGGCGGACCACAATATATAAAAAGAAGCTGAAAACCGAAGTTAAGGGGGTGTGAAGGTACAAAATCCTATAGAAAGAAGTTAGGAGTGAAACCTGGAGAAGAGTGAAAAATGTCTCTCCCTCCCTCCTAACCCCTCTCTTCTAGGATGGGGACATTGCTCTTGGAGACAGCCATGAGGTTAATGGACCAGGAGAAACATTTCTTTCTATCAGAAGTTAAATTCCTCTGGCTGTCTGGTTTGATAAGTTCAAGTAGCTGAGATAAACCTCCTAACCTGTGCCAAATTAATGACAGATCTGTGTAATGACGGTCAAGCCTTAGAAGCCAGCAATTTTTCAGAGCTGATTCACTAAACTTTCCTTATTCACTTCCTTCACCTTTCCCCACCTCCAACCATCTGTTGTCTGTGAATAGTCAGGGATACACAGGGAGGCAGTGCCCCGCAGCATTCCCCCATTCCCCAAAGGTCATAACTTAAGCTGTTATTAGCTAACAACTTAATTATCAGCTAGCACCCTAATTATTAGCGAACACTGTAATTATCAGCTGACACCTACAAGGGACAGATATTTCACTTTTGAGAGCCTTGACTAATTGGCCAATGTTTCTTGGAACAGGTAAGTAGGATCAGAGGAGACTGTCACGTGCCAGGATGAGGTATGAATGGGGAAAGACTGGATGGTAAAAGAAGTTATAGTAATACAACTGAGGAGGGGTCTCATCAGCTTATGCCCCCTCTTCCCATTATCTTCTTTTCCCACTCCTCAACTTCCTGGCAAAGGCAGATAGTCCTGTCCAGTGGTTTCTGGACATCGGGTTACTGCAAAGGATCTGAGAGGCCATGAATAAGCAAGTATATCTTCTAGAGAATGACTAGAGATGAGATCTCAAACATAGATGTAGTAGTAGTTATCAAATGCACAGAGGTGCTATTGCGATGTCTAACCACTCCTCAGTTTCCTTTGCTGGCTCATCATCCATAGCATGCCCCTTAACTATAGGTATTTTCCAAAGTTATGGCCTAGGCCATCTTTTTTTCTTTTTTTTCCTTCCCTTTCCTTCCCTTCCCTTCCCTTCCCTTCCCTTCCTTCCACAATATCTCTCACATCCAACCCCTTTTCTCATAGCTACTCACTTACCTCATTCAGGCGCTCATTATCTCTTGCCTACGCTATTGCAATGCTCTCCTAATTGCTGCCTAATTAGGTGGTGCAGTGGCTAGAGCTCCAGACTTGGAGTTGGGAAGACAGTTCAAATTTGGCCCCTCACATTTACTAGTTGTGCAACACTAGCCAAGTCCCTTAACTTCTGTTTGCCTTGGTTTCTTCACCAGTAATAATAAAGATGATAATGGTACCTGCCTCCCTGGTTTATTGTGAGGATCAGGTGAGATACTATCTGCAAAGTGCTTTGTAAACTTTAAAGCATTCTATAAATGCTAGCTGTTACTGTTATTAGGTATTAGTTGGTTTCATTGCCTCAAGTCTGTTTCCATTCCAATCCACCCTTTGCACAGTTGCCAAAATGATTTTCCTTGAGTGCAGATATGACCATGTCACATTCCTATTTAGCAAACTCCAGGGGTTCTGTGTTCAGCTAAAAATGAACTCCTCTTTTGGAGTTTTACAGCCTTTTACAACCTGGTCTCAAGCTATCTTTCCAGCATCATATAGTACTTCCCTGCCCTCACTCTATGATCATCCGTGGATTTGGAATATCCCCTATATTAAGTCACCAGACACCATGGAAATATGTGGGTTCCATCATTAAAAGCTTAAAGCAGCCTAAAGTAGGGAAAGCAGACAGACACAGAGCCTAGAAACTGGATTCTTTCTTATTCTTGGGTATAGAATTACACATAGAACGTCCATTTTAAAAAAATAACCTTATGGAAAAAGTATTGAACAAGATAACGTTAAGAAAATCTGTACAAGGAACTAAAGATGATGGTCTTTCCTATATGTATTATTACTGAAACCACATATTTTAATTCACTTTCATATGCATACATTTTGAATTGAGGCTATTAAAGTTTAAAAATGCTTAAAAGAAATTGCATTTCAAAAGAACCTCAGCATTGTCTAGATTCAAACTTGTCTCAGCAAGTTTGAAACCCATGTTGTTCATGTTTCTTTATTATGTTCCCACCGTGAAAGATTCTGTTTGTACAACTGAAACTCCTAAAGAGTAAATAAATGATAGTTTAGTTAAACTGCTTCTGTCAAACACATTTTATCATCCTAGATTCTCCAGGCATTGCCTCAAATGTTGCTGCAAATATTGGTGGGATTCATTGACTCATAACGTGGCTTTGTTGTTATTGTCAAAACCAGTGTGCTTGTTTAACTCACAGTAGGTGGTCATCACCCATTCCCCTTTTACAGCTGGAATCCTGGATCTTTTTTTTATTTCCCAAGTTGGCTTCCACTCAAGCTCTAGCAATTCTCTATCTGCCTAAGTTATTAATTAGATTTCCATTTGGGAACAGACTATGTCAGTTCTGTGGAGACCTCCAGATTGGCAGCTAAGGTATGTCATCCCTTATTTTCCAAGATCTCTAGTAAGATTCATTAAACTATTATTGTATAATTTAGAGCTAAAAAGTTACCTTTGTGGATATTTAGGCCCGTTCTTTCATAGATAGATAGATTCCCCTCTCAGTGTGATTTATCTGTTTTTTCTTTTCTATTAAAGGGACCACGCCCCCCCCCCCCCCCCCACTACCTTTTAAAGAGGTGTATTCACTGAATGGGCATTACCTCACTCTAAGTGAGGACCTGAAAAGGCCTTAGCCTTAAAAGGGCCAGGGCTTCCCATAGCATCCTGGACCATCTCCAGTCATCCTGATGAATATCAGGTCACTGGATCCAGATGACTCAGGAGGAGAAAGTGAGGCTGGTGACCTTGCACAGCTCTTCCTCACTCAAAACAAAGTCAAGTGCAAGTCATGTCATCATTTCTCTGATGTTATGATCTTCGAAAATGAAGGACGAACACACACACCAAACTTACCTTCTCTCTATTACACAGACAACCCTCTCCCCACCCCCAAAACACACAGAGTTGGTGAATCTCAGAATCTTAATGTTGAAAGGAAAATGTGAAGTCATCTAAGTCAAGTCCTCTTACACAACCTACCCACTCAGGCTTGCAGGGCCATATCTTTCTTATGAGTTTTAAGGAATGTGAGGTTCCTTGATAAAAGTCTAACAGTCTAAGTCTACCATTGTTTGTCCATTTTCAAAGAGAACCAATGACATCAGAAGGGTGATGTCTTGACTTGCAAATGAATTGGAGCTAAGTGAGGCAGACATGTGCAAAGTCATCAGCATCTTTCTCTCCTCCAGAGACATCGAAGTCCAGTGATAAGATAGGTCAGCATAACTGGCCCAGTCTGCATCTACCTGTGAGGAACTGGAAGACATAGAAGAGTTGGTCCACCTACTTCCTATAGATGGCAGGCTCTGAGAGTGTGACTCTTAGACAAGACTTTCTACTCCCTTCTTGTTCTGCATGTATTTTCTCAAGTATTCATCCATTTCACTCATCAGGTTTTGGTGCAAATGTTTGGTGGAAACAGTTTTTAACAATTTCTTTGATTTCTTCTTCATCTGTTGTGAATTTTCGCTCATTGAGAGGAAAATCCTACTGTTACTATCCAGGCATCCTAGTCTATAGAAAGTACCTTCCCAATGATCAAGTTAAAGTTTAGTTGTCAGTTAACAACTCAGTTATTAGTCAACAACTTAAATATATTAATAATGCCAACTTTTTCAATACCAACTTTTCAATACCAATTAACATCTAAGCAGGAATTGACATCCCAGCTGAGAGCAGGGAGAGGACCCAGGATATAGAATCAGGCTCCAGGAAAGAGGAGAGAGATGAGATCAGAGGGCAAGGAAGAGACATTTAGCCCAGAGTTTAATTGGGTACTAGACATCTATGATTGCTGCCTTCCCACAGCTGTCACCCAGGACAGAGCTAACCCACCTACTCTCTTTAGTGTAATTCCTGTCTGTGGACCTTAAGGAGAATCCAGTGGCTTCAGATAGAGCCTAAGATAATGAGCACTATGGTTAGTTATGTTTCCAAGTTCTTGTGTGCCTTTTCTGGCCCATAGCAGGGTTGTGAGGTCTGATGACCTTCGTAATTCCTAAGTCATTTTGGATTTCATTTATAGCCCCACCCCTCTTCTTGTCCAGAGGCTCCTGCTACCTCTTCGGAGAAATAACAGTAATAATAAAAGATGATGATGTACATAACAGTTTAGAACTACAAGATCCATTATAGTTACAAAATACTTTCACAGCCCCCTATATCTGGACTATGCATCCCGTCTTATCCAGTCATCTCGCCAGGAGAACTTCCTAAGGTTGGCATCTTGTCTTCTACCCTGTCTCCAAATGTACCCCATTTCCACCTCTTATTCTTACTCTAGGATCAGTAACACAATCATATTCCCATTGCTGCAAGAAAAGCACGACAATCTGTTACTACATGGTCCCATTCCCAACCCCGTGACTGCCCAGATCAAAATTCCCTTGCACAGCCATCACTGCCTTATATGTTGCATATACCTTTTAGACTATAAGTTCCTACGGGCAGGCACTGTCTTGTTTTTGTATTTGTACTCCCCATGCCTAGCATGTACCTGGCACATGGTTGGCTCTTCAATAAATATTTATTGATTGATCAAATAAATAAAGCCCCAGGAGTCTGGGAAAGGCACCATTCCCAGGAAGATCCAATCAACATCTAGAGATAAGAACAAGCAGAGACACTGGGACCTTTTTCCTCTTTCTATGCCCTAGTACAAGGTTGGGCACAATCCTGTGAGACATCCAATAATGACTTTTTACCACTGAATAACAATAATTCATAATGAGGCTCTAATCCTTTAGAGAAAACATCTCTCCGAGTCAGAAAGGTCAGGATTTCTGATGTAGCCAAATAAACAGCAAGAACTGCCAGTCAGCAGGAGAGAGTCAATACTGCAGTTGGCTCAGGTACCCTGAATCTTCTTGGATGTCCATTTAATTTGATGTCTCAGGCTGTGTGCTCATAGAACGATCATCATCTCGTTTATTGGCTGAGGCAATTTTAAGATACATTAATGTAAGTGTGGCATACAGAATGGTTCCATCAGCTCCCATGGGTTCAGCTATTATCTCCATGCATAAAATGCTCAGAATTTTTATCACTAGCCCCAGTTTCTTCCCTGAGTTTTTGGCTTGCAATTGCCTATTCAATATTTTAACTGAATGTTCAGTATGCTTATTAAACTCAACATTGCCCAAAATTGCACTCATTATCTCCCTCCAGCCCCCACTCCGTCCACCACCCATCCTTCTTCTTAATTTCCCTATTTCTTTTGAGGGAACTACCATCCTTCCAATCAGTAAGCATTTATCGAGTGACTTCTGTGTAGCAGACATTGGGTTAGATATCGGTGATACAAGGACAAAAATGAAAAATTCCCTACCCTTAAGACTTTGGAGTTATCTCTGACACCTCAATCAACCTTGTCCCCCACCCCCATATTTAATTAGTTGCCAAGTCTTGTTAATCCTACTATCAAAACTCCTCTTATTTCTGTCCCCTTCTTTCCATTCACACACATCAGCTAGTTCAGGCCCTCACCATCTCTCCCCTGGACTATTATAATAGCCAGGGTCTGTTTGCCCTTAGTCTCTCTCTTCTCTTCAATAGAGTCTTCATGTAGTTACTAAAGGGACATTCCTAAAACACTGACTTGACCATGTCACTCCTCTGTTCAATAAGTCTCAGTAGATCCCTGTTTTCAGTTATTCAGTCATGTCTGACTCTTCTTGACTCTTCTGGGGTTTTCTTGGCAGAGATACTGGAGTGGTTTGCCATTTCCTTCTCTAGCTAATTTTACAGATGAGGAAACTGAAGCAAATAGGGTGAAGTGACTTGTCTAGGGCCACATAGCTATTGTGTGAGGTCGGATTTGAACTCAGGTTCTCCTGACTCCAGGTCTGGCAGTCTATTCACTGTACCACCTAGCTGCCCTTATAGCCTCTGGCTTAAAATATAAACTTTTCTGTTAGGTATCAAAAGCCTATCACAATCTGGCTTTAGCCTACCTTTCCAGTATTATTTTATATCACGCTCTTTTATGCCAGACTGGCTTTCTTGCTGTTGCTCACATGCATCACTTTATCTCCCATTTCCTTGTGCTTGCACAGGATGTCCCCCATATCTGGAATACATTCTCTTCTCATCTCTGCCTCTCTTCAAAACTCAGCTCAAATCTCACCTCTTATATAAAGGCTTTCCTCATCCCTCTGAGGACCCCCCTCTGCCCTCCCAGCTTCTGGTGCCTCTTCCCCAAATAACTTTGTATTTATAGGGTTAGCATTATGTATACAGAGGGATTTCAAAGGCTTTCTAGTCCCAAACCTTCACTTTACAGATGAGGGTACTAAGAACCAATCTATTTTGTATTTGCTTCTATCTGTGTATATTGCTTCCCCTGATGGAACTCGAACTTCCTGAAGGTAAGGAATTCTTCAGTTTTACCTTTGCACCCCTAATGTCTGACCTAGCACCTGACACACAGAAGTTACTAAATAAATGCTTATTAATTGGTTGATAATCCTAGGGTACACTGTCTTGGTGAGATCACAGGTTGTGTTCTGTATTTACTTCTGAATACCACATTTAAATAAAAACTCTGGTATAAATAAGCGAAAATCCTAAGGAAGGTGAAGACTGGAGACTATGCCTTGCGAGGATCAGTTGAAGGAATTGTGCTCCTGAAGAATACTAAGGAACGTGTTAGCTATCTTTTCGTATTTGAAGGGAGGTCATATAGTAGGATTAAAGTTGTTCTACCAGGCACCGGGAAGCAAAAATAGAGGTAATGGGTGGAGGCCGAAGAGATGTGCCTAACACGTGAAAAAAATTTCCAAAAATTTCCAACAATTAGATCTAACTAAAACTAGAATACCTCAGAAGGTGACAAGTTCTGCTCAGTGGAGGTCTCCAGGGAGAGATGAATGACCATTTAAAAAATGCCTTATTGATTGTATTTTTTCATATCACTGTCACTTCCTGGGAGGATTGTTAGGTACTTTCCTCCATTTTCTTCCCATTAAAATTATATGATTTTTTTATATTTAGATTACAGATCTACTGGAGGTTGTTGTAGTATGTGGTGTAAGATGTTGCTCTATATCTAATTTACTGCAATTCTGCTCTCCAATTTTCTCAATAGTCTTTATCTAATCGGGTATATTTAGCTCAGTAGCTCACATTCAGGTTAGAGAGTCATAGAGATTCTTTGGTTTATCAAACACTTGGCTACTATGTTCATTTGCTTCTGGGTCTTGCTCATCTCTTATCTCTGGATGACCATTTCTTGGGGGAATTTGTAAGAGGACATTCCTACTCAGTTAGAGATTTGGTCAGATAGCTCCAGATCTTGTCTGACTCTGAGGTTCCAAGTTTTTACGACTGTCTTGGGGAGTTACAAGAGTAAGTGAAACTTGATGAATTCATTATTCTCATAGCCTGAGAGGTTCTTGGAAGGTTTGAAGATCTCACTATTCCCAGGAAGAGCTGTTGCCCAGAGGTCCTGACTTTGCCAAGAAGAAGTTTTAATTCTAGAGAGGGAAGAGTAGAAGAGACTGTTCTCAGCCAGTGCCCCCAGCATTTAGTTGGCATTTGTTACCAGAGAGTGTACTCCAGATGGTGGATCCAGGAAACCTTTTCCCAGGACCTGCTTTTTGTTAGAGAGCTGAGGCAGTCATATGTGAAGTTGTGCATTGGCACACATGTATGCCCATGACTGAGTCTTCCAGAATGGCTCCTCCAGTGGCACAGATCACAGTCTGCCTTATGTTCTAACATGTCTCTACCACATGTAAAGACCCAGACGGTGAGCACTATCTGTGATTCATCTTTGGCTCTTCCATAGCTGCTAGCACGGGACCCTCAATACAGTGAGTGCTCAACAAATGTTTGTTAAATGAACACAATATGGCTCTGTACCCATCTAGAGTTAGGGAATTTATATTACTAAAACATCTACCCTACAGCACACTATTCATCTTTTCCACTTCCAAGGAAAGGGGATGATCATGAGGGCTTTCCTCAATTCCTCAGATCACAAAACTTGGTCACAGAAGGTTTTATCTACTTGTCCAAAGTACCAGACATCAATAGCAGCTACACTATTGGTGGCATACAGGATTTCTGTTAATCTGAGAATCTGTTCAGACCAGTTGGCTCCAGTATACGGGACCAAGGGGTCCAAAATCACTTCCCAGGACATTTAGGGTGCAATCAATATTCCTCCCAGATGCATTGTGCTCCCTTATCCCAGTCTTGTAAAGAAGTGCTAAGCCCAGGGGAAAAGGGCTCAGAAGGATGGGTGGAAAGAACAGAGGTGACAATCCTGGCTACTACACATGGCTATTTACCCCAGCCCTGAGCCAGTGACCACCTGCCCAACTATGTTAGGTTCTGGCATGTCAACTGCTCTTGTGATCATTAGTCATACACAACACATTGAAGATAAGAGCAGGAAGGCAGTTATTATTTCAGTAGACTGATAAGACTGGTGATAAAAAAAGACCCTCCCCCACAATCCCTCCTGGTAGAGAGCTGGTGAACTAGAGGTAAGAAATGAAGCAGATTTGGTCACCTATGGTCAGTGTGTTCATTCGTTTTGACTGTAATTATTTGTTAGGGCTGTGCAGGTCACGAGCCTCACTTCTCCTCCAGAGCCATCTGAATCCAGAGACCTGATATTACTCAGGAGCCCTCCCTCACTCAAAACAAAGTCAAATGCAAGTCATGTTATCATTCTCTCTTCCTTGAGGAAGGACCAACACAATCCTGTGAGTAGATGCAGCTGGCTGAATGCTAGCTGGGTACCTCACCTCCTCCTCTCCTGTCTGCCTCCCCCTCCCTTTCCTTCTCCTCTCCAAAGGAAGGTAAACTTGGATTGCCAAAAGATCCCCAGTTTTCTTGGGTTTTACTGACTCTTTTCCTAAATACTTGTTACTAGGGAGGGATGTGTGCTTGTGTGCGTGCGTGTGTGTGTGTGTGTGTGTGTGTGTGTGTGTGTGTAGGGTAATCACTGGAAAGATAATAAAACAACAAAGACTAGAAAAATGACTTAAAGACTTTCTGTCCAACTCCATCATTTTATGAAGGACACTTTGACCCAGGAAGGGCAGACTTGCTTCAAAGTAAGCTAGAGAAGACCCCAGATAGAATCATAGATTTTCATAGACTTTCATAAACTTTTAGATTTCTACCCAGCAGGAGGAGATTTGGGGGACTATCTCATCCCCATCTGGATAGAGGAAAATTCATGCACAAAAAACAGAATTGACAGCTGAAGGGCTTAGATCTTTTGGCCCAGTACAACCCTGTGTTCACCACATCACATTGCCTATTTGTGATCTGGTCAACCCATAGGGGACTGATTATTTAATATACAATACTATATTTTAATTATGGCAAAGTGCCATACAGTTTCTCATTTGTTCTTCACACCTATTAGGTAGGGGTAACATGTTTATTATTCCTATTTTTCAGATATAAAAGCTAAGGTTCAGAGAAATTAACAGACTTGTCACATTTTAATGTGACAAAAAGGAAGATGATAAATATTGGAGAAGATGTGGGAGAGTTGGAACATTAATTCATTGTTGGTGGAGCTGTGAGCTGATCCAGCCATTCTGGAGAGTAATTTGAAACTATGCTCAAAGGGCCAGAAAAATGTGCACACCTTCTAGGGCTGTATCCCAAAGTGATCATAAAATGGGAAAAGACTCACATGTTTAAAAAATATTTATAGCAGCTCTTTTTGTAGTGGACAAGAACTGGAAATTGAGGGAATGCCCATCAATTAAGGAATGGTTGAATAAGTTGTGGTATATGGATGTAATAGAATACTATTGTACTATAAGCAATGACAAACAGACAGATTTCAGAAAAACCTGGAAAGACTTATATGAACTGATGCTCAGTGAAATGAACAGAACCAGGATAATATTATACATAGTATCAGCCACAGTGTGTGAGGACTGTTTCTGATAGACTTAGCTCTTCACAGCAATGCAAGGACCTAAAACATTTCCAAAGGACTCTTGAGGCAAAATGCCATCCACATCCAGAGAAAGAATATAGAATCAGAACGTAGAATGAAGCAGACTATTTTCTCTCTTATGTTATGCCATGTTTTGTTTTTTCTCATGGTTTCTCACAGCCATTTTAATTCTTCTATGCAACAAGACTAAAGTGAAAATGTGTCTAACAAGAATATTAAGTGTAGAACGTATATAAGATTGCTTGCAGTCTTGGGGAGGGAGAGGAGAGGGAGGGCGAGAAAATTTAAAACATATGGAAGCGATTGTTGAAAACTGAAAACAAATAAATTAAAAAAAATTAAGTCACACAGCTTATAAGTGTCAGAGGCAAAATACGGATCTGCGTTTCCAAGGTCCTTGATCAAGTCTGGTACTCTATCTAACACCTCTTCCTCTCCCCCCCACTCCAAAAGGAAGAAGAAGGGAGAAAGGAGGAGTCAGTGAGCTGCCATCCCCTGGACACCCAGGACTTCTGTCTAAGTCATTGAAATAATTCCCTGCCACAAGAAGGTTCCACTTACCCATCTGACAGGACACCCTCCGCAATCTCACACACCAGGACAAAGAGCAGCATGAAGGTCAGGATCCAGCGAAGGTTATGGCCAGGGAAGTGAAGCCATGTGCTATGATGGATGTGAACTTTTGCACTCTGGCTGCCCCACCCTGAAGAGAATGAACAGCTCAGTCACAGTGTCCAAAAATGGTGAAGGTATAGTTTCATGTAAATCAGTGCACGGACTTCATGTGGGTGTAAATGATAGAATATAAGCTCTTTGAGAGTAGAGACTGTTTCACTTTTGTTCTTATATCACCAGTCCAGGCACAGTGCCCAGCCCACAGTAAGCACTTTTAAGGTTTGCAAACTGCTTTTCAAATATTATCTCATTTTATCTTCATAGTGACCCTGAGAGGTCACCCCCATTTTACAGATGAGGAAGCTGAAGGCTAATAAGCTAGCAAAATAACCAATAGATTTCTGAGGCCACATATGAACTCAGCTCTACTTTGACTCAGGGTCTAGTGCTCTATCCAATTCACCATGTAGCTGCTCTAATAATGACTTGTTGATCAATTAGTGGGAAATGCTCATTTGAATGAATTGATTGTCTGAAAGTGATGATTTCATTAGGATAAGGAACCGTCCACTGGAGAGACTCCCTCTAGCCATGCATATTGGCAATTGTATGTAGCTTATAGCCTTAGGGAGCTGCCTGGAGGCGCTTAGATTATGTGACTTGCATAGAGTCACACAGTCAGGACGTGTTAGAGACCAGACCTGGATCCAGGTCTTCCTGATTCTAAGGCTGCCATAGATATACTTTCCTATATATCAGTGTTGTGAGAAATGCTTTTAAAGATCACCACCACCACCACCACTGTCATAATCATTAACATTCAAATAGCACCTACTATGTGCCAGATGCTACGCTAAGTGTTTTACCAAAATTCAGTACTAGGAAAGAGTCTGAATGAACAGTCATAAACCTAGAGTTTGGAACCTTGAGTTAGAATAGTCTTTGCCATGTAGCCCTTTGGCAAGTCACTTGTCTTTAATTCTCAGTTTAATGGAACTGGACTGGATGATTTTGAAGGTCCCTTCTAGTTGTGACATTCCAGGTTTTCAGTTCTAGGTACTACATCATATGCTCTAAATTTTAGCCTCTTCCAACTCTAACATTCTATAGTTCTGCGTTCCCATGTCCCTACTATGTTTTATGTTCTAACTCTCTCACCAGTTCTGACACTTTGGTTCTGTGAGCATCGAAGACCTGTTATTCTCTCATATGGGGCTTCCTGAAATAACAATACTTCAGATTGCACTTTTCTCATAACACTCCGATGAGGGAAATAGTACAAATATTATCACATTTTACAAATGGGGAAACTGAAGCTTAGCAAGGTTAAGTGGCTTGCCCAAGGTCACACTACCAATATATGTCAGAACTGGGGCTTGAATTCAGATCTTTGGACTCTTAAGTCCTGGACTCCCTCCACTACACTAGAAAGGAGCTGCAAATCCTCTTGGAAGGATTGGAAGTGGGAGACACATTTAGGGGAAGAGACATTTCTAAGAAAGATAAGAGTGGCTAGAAGGTGGAAGATAGGAAGAGATACTTAATATTGAACATAGGGTCTAGAGGATGCTATTACTCACACAGAATCTGTGCTGAATGTTTGGGTTTTTGTTTTTTTTTTGTTTTTTTTTTTTTGGTATGTATGTTTAGTTTATTCTTTTCTTATTCTTACCAAGTTTCCCTGCCAGAAAAGGGATTAAGCCTCCTCTGGTATGTAAATCAAGGTTTGGATTTAGTCTTAGTTTTTAGCTACTTGGTAAGGGTGCTTATTCCCAGAATTTCAGAGTTTGGGGGGAGGGAACCTAGAAGATATCTAGTCAAACCTTTACTTAAACAGGAATGCCTCCTACAATGTTTCTGATAAGAGGTCATCTAGCTTTCATTTGAATATTTCCGGCATTGGGGAACTGCTTCATAGGGCAACCTATTCCACATTTTTTGATAGCTCTAGAAGTTAGGAAGTCTTTCTTATACCGAGTTTAAATCTACCTCTACAAATTTTCTATTCATTGACTCTTGTTCTCTGGATGGCATAAGGAATTCTTGCTAAAATGCTTTCCTAGCACTGATCTCTTTGATATACATGCTTCCTTCTATTGATGCAGATGGCAAGTTATCTTTGCCTGTCCATCCTGTGTGACTTCTGCTCATGTCCTTCAAGAAATTTGTCACAATGGATAGGTCTACCCAACATTCTAGAAGCCTTCCTCCAAATCTCTTAACATTGCAGGGGTACTGATAGGTACTTGAGTTACCCACTGCTTCTATTTCTCACTGTGACCAATCTGTCACTATTTCTATGATGTCATCTTTTATGCCACTTCTTTATAACTCTTCTTCTGTAATGTGTCCCAATCTACTCAAGCCCACCACATACATCTTAATTGCCGTTTGGGTGACTTAACCTCAATTTTTTGGAGATGGAAGCATTGCAGAGCCCTACAACCATACAATGGCACCAGAAGAATATTGGTATTAAACAGATGGTGCTTTGTTTCAGGGGGAGCTTGAAAATTAAACACGAGTATTGTTTTGAGGAAATATATTATTGGAAAATTGAGTGGTCCCACTGGTATGCATGCAATGCACAAAGAACTATGTATGGGAAAGCCTCTAATATAATAAGTAGAGAGCTGGAGAAGGAACACTGATAAGAATTACATAAAGATGAGAAGGAATGGGCTGCAGTTTGGAATGATGGAAGGAATATTCACATCGATGACATCATAGGATCATTGAGGTGTTACTCCTAGTTTTACTTTTCATCAAGCATTTCAAATACTTAAAAATAGTCAAATCTCCCTTATGTCTTCTTTTTTCCAGGCTGAACATCATTAGCTTTTTTTCAGGAAGATAGGGATTCAAATTCCTACAAAACAACTTACAAGCTGGGTGACCTGGACAAGTCATTTAACTTTTCTGTGACACAATTTCCTCATCTACAAAATGAGGGTGTTGGATAATCTCTAAAGTTCCAGTTCTAAATCTATGATGTTGTAGTTGTATAAAGACAGGAGTCATAAACTAAATAAATAAAAACGCAACAAATCAGAAGTATAAATGCTGGCTATATCTACTGACCTGCTGAGGGCTAATACTCACTAGCAGGTGTATGTGTGTGTGTGTGTGTGTGTGTGTGTGTGTGTGTGTGTGTGTCCATCATATATAGCAAGGAGTGTGTTGGTAAATGTTTAACAACTCGCTCTCTAAAAAAATACATATGCATAACACACTTTTCAATTTAAGCTTCCTTATTAACATTTTATCCCGTCACTACATTTAAGTCTGGATAATAAACAAAACAATGAAACAAGACTTGACTTGTAGCATATCATTTGCCAATTTCTATGGCATAAGTATTCACTCTGAAAATTTAACTATAGGCTTGAGCCCACTGAAGTTGACTCCAGCGTACTCTGCACATATGGTACATCAGAAGCTTGTGTATTATCAACAGGAGGGAGCTGCATCACTCTACTCATGTTTATTCAATTTTGTAACATTCCTCTCCCTCTAAAAATGTAGGACATACTTTTCTATTTGAAAATCAAGATGTTTAAAAGAACATGGACACCCTCAACATAACAGAAACACCCTGGCATGTTGCAAAACTTGAGTTGTTGATACTGACTCATGGAGCAAGCACTGGTAACTGCATACCTTTATGAGGGCATGTAGTATGAGTGTAGACTCGGGAAGCCCTATCATTACATAGAAGCAGGCTTAGAAAAATGATCTTATCCAACACTAACCCTATGGATGAGTCCCTGCTATGGCATTTCCAAAGGGGAATATGTAGATTCTGATTCAGTGTTTGTGCACAAAATATATGCTGATTTAGAATTATGTCCAAAGGGCTATAACACTGTGTATACTCTAACCCTACTAACATGCCCCAAGGAGACCAAAGAAAAAGGAAAAGGACCCATAATCCTATGTACAAATTTGTACAAATATGCATGAAAGTATTTTTAGCAGTTCTTTTTGTGGTAGCAAAGAGCTGGATGCTAAGGAGATGTCCATCAATTGAGGAATGGCTGAATAAGTTATGGTATATGAATATGATGAAATATTATTGTGCTTTAAGAAATGATGAAGGGGATGATTTCAGAAAAATCTGGGAAGACCTATATGAACTGATGAAAAGTGAAGTGAGCAGAAGCAAGAGAGCAGTCTGCACAATTATAGCAATTGTAAGGATAATCAACTGTGAAAGACTCAGTAATTGATCAATACAATGAGCCACCACTACCGAAAAACATTTGATACTTGATATCAAATGCTGTCAACCTCCTGATAAAGAACTGATAAACTCAAGGTCCAAATCTAAGCGTATTTTTTTCCTTTGTTTTTCTTGCTTTTGGGGGAGGGTGAGTGGGCATGGCTAATGAGGAAATACGTTTCGCATGACTGTATATATATATGTAATGGGCATCATATTTCTTGCCCTTTCATTGGGTGGGGGAATCCATGGAGGGAGAGAGAGAATGTGGAACTAAAAAACACAATTTAAAAGAAACCACACTGAAATATATGCTGATTGAAATGCCAGTCAGAAATGTCCAGCAATTGGTTAAATTCTGAAAAGCAGGCCTAACCAGGCTGTCAGGGCATCTGGATTAACTCTAAACTTGGGTACACAGTTTACAAAGGAGGCATGCTTAACTGAGAGTCAATTTAAGGATTCAAGTCCTAGATATGCCCCCTTCTTGTTTGAATGACTTGGGTAAGTCATTTTACTTGTGAAGTTCATTTAACCCATTTGAAAAATGGGAGGGTTATGATCTGTGGCCTTTGACCTCTGTCTAGTGATCACTGATCGAGACCTGAAGAGACTATAGAAGGCAGATAGTCTAACTATTATTATTATTATTTCAACAAATGAGGAAAAGGAGGCCCAAGGTCACAAGGGTTAGTTATTGGCAAAGTGAGCATTTGAACTCAGGTTTCCTGACTCCAAGTTCAGCATTATTTCTCTGAATCTAAGTAGTAGTAACGTACCCCAGGGCACAGGAATTCATTAATCTAGGTTTCTATCTTTTCCCAAAGCTTCCAGCTCCTGGGAACTTAGTGGAACAGGGGACTGACGACATGTCGCTGCGATGAAGCGTTGGGGAGAAGGGAGGCTGGACATAACAGCCTCCTTCCCTTTGAGGGGTTGTTCCGAGGCTTAGCCCGGACTTGCACTTTGGGAAGTACGGAAGGGGGAGGAGGGAGACCTTGAATGGCACTGGAGGAGGGGACAGAAAGGCGACCCGGCTGGGACTTCTCTGGACCCATTCTGAGACCATTTACTGCTCACAGAACGGGCGGTGACCCCACTTTTAGCCCTGGGTTCACCCCTCTCTCCACTTTCACTGCCACCCCTCTCCCACATTAATATTACCTGGGAGCAATGTGGGGGTGAGGTAGGGAAAAGGGGGCTGGGCCGCGGGGGAAGAGGGAAGAACCTATATCTCTTGGAGGAGCTTTCTGAGGTTAAGGGTTGGGGGTGACCAAGGAAATTGAACAAGGACTTAGGAAAGTTAGGGCCCCTCAGGGGTTCCAGGCCCCGGAGAAAGGAGTCTGGGGAGGGGTGGAGGCCAGCGGAGCTGAGGCAGGAACGCAAGCAGGGAAGGGGGCTGGAGCACACCAAAGTGGGACTGGCAGATGGGAGGAAGGAAGGGATGCAGAAAAAAACGGGCTCAGGGAGGAAGGGCTGCTTGGAGAGAAACAAGAAAGAGGAGAGGGCACAGGGAAAAGTGTCGGACAAGGGCGAACAGGAAAAGGCAGGAGAGCGGGGAGAGGCTGGGAATGGCTGGTGGAGGGAAGCTGGTGGGGTAGCCGGGAAAAGTGAGGGGAAAGTCTGTGCTCCAGCTCGAGCCCCCGCTGCTGCCCCCCTTCCCGATCCCCTCCCCAAGCCCAGTTTCCCGGTCTGGCACGCTCAGGCTTACCGATGAAGAGGATGGGGAAAGTGATGAAGAAAAGGAAGACATGCGGGACCACGTTGAGCGCATCCACAAAGCAGCCGTTGTTCAGAACGCCCTGGTCCACCTTGTAGGCGGCCGAGTCGTTCTCGCTGCCGCAGAAAGCCAAGGGCATGGCGGTGCGGGGGCCAGGCGGGCCGGGCCAGGGCTCGGGCTGCAGGCTGCGGGCTCACCAGCTTCCCTGCTACCCTGCCCGCGCCGCCGCGCTCTGGACCAGCTGTCAGCCGGTCTCCCACCCCCGCTCCACCCGCCAGCCCCGCCCAGTCGCTGTGACCCAGCTACCTGAGCCTCCACCTCTGCCCTCCACTCTCACCTCCCCCCAACCCCGAACCCTGTTGGAGGTGGCACCGGTGTGTGTGTCCTATTTAGTGTGTGTGTCTGTGTACGCGCGCGCAAGTCTTAGGGGAGGAGGGAGTTTGCACGCCTCTGTGTGTGCGCGCCCATGTATGTATGTATGTATGCGTATGTGTATACGCGCTAGTATATGTGTATGTATATGAGCGTGTGAGCGCGTGCAAAGGAGCGTTTTGCGCGCGTGCGCTGCTGGGTGAATGGAGGATGATCCCAATTATGTGTCTGTGCTTTTTCTTGAGTTGGCTTCAGTCTGTGCTGGGGGCGCACTTTCCGTGGGCTCAGGTTGGGCGCGTGTGTGTGGGGGGACTGGGAGAGTACTTCGGGGACACGGGGTCGGGCTGAACCTGGGGCTCCCGAAGAAGTATGATACGAGGGTGGGGCAACTGGGGAACGTAGGGCCAGAGGCTGTCTCTGAGCTGCTGGGACTCATGTCCAAACATTGACTGCCTGTTCCCAAGAGTCGAACAGAGAGAGACCCTTTCTCCCCCACAGCCTCCCGATCCACTCCCCCTAAGTCCGTTGAGTAGGGGGATGATCCTGGAGGGAAAGGTCCTGGGAGCAATTCGGTGCCCTAAACCTGTACCCAGAAGATTCTGACCCCAGAAAGAAGTCCTGAGAACTACCGTCACCCAATCTGGAGAAGAGAATCTCTAGTCACATCATTCTTTGGCCCCCAAATCTTCAGTGGCTCCAGGAGGCATACGAATAGAGTCTTTATGATCCTTCAAAATGTGACATCACTGACCCGTTCGACCCTATCTAATAGTTTTCGCCTCCAATCATATTACACCTCAGACGAACTGGACACCTCTGTCCCCAAACGATCCAGCACATGTCTAATTAAAGACATGTTTCCTACCCTTTATAATATTCTCTAAATGTCCTCATTCTCTACTTTACTTATTGAGATCCCATCCACCTTTCGAAGCCCAACTCAAATGCCACCTCTGCAATGATCAATCGCTGATCCCTCTCCCATAAGTACCTTCTCCCTCAGAACTTTTCTAACTCTCTATTGAACTTTCCCTGTAATGATTGCACGGAAAGAGTTATTATGTTTATTTCTTGTTCCACAACTAACTACATAAGACTTTCTATCTCCTTATTACCCAGAGCAGTGCTCTGCAAACAACTCAGTCACCAAAATAATCTATTAAGTACCTACTGTATGCAGCAGGTACTGTGCTAGATGCCAGGGATACAAAGACAGTGAACGAAAACTGTTTTTCAATGAACTTGCATTATATTTATGCAATAGGTACTTCAACTTCAACCGACATTTATTATGAGTGACCACATTGGCATGAAAGTAGCACGAGCAGGACACAGTGAGATGTCTCAGGAGTCATGACAGCCGAGGTCCAAGTCTGGTGTCCTATACTTACTGACTGTGTGACTCTGGGAAAGCGCTCAGACAATAAATTGATTACTAGGTACTGATGTGAGATGAGCTCCTTAGGGGGAAACATCTCATTAATAACCACACTAACAGTGTTTGCCCTGTGGTTATTGCCTTAGCCTCCCCAAAGCATTTTTACAACTCTTTTCTCATACTGTCCCTCAGTACACCCCTCTAGTGTAGGTAAGACAACAGTTCTGAAAGACAGGCTTCCCACAGCTGGATCCGAGAGGCATGAGGCTGGGAGGAGAGGAAATGGCTCAGCATCTGCTCAGTGATGAGACCAATCTACTCCCTTCTTTAGTGAGGGTGGCAAAAGTGAGTGCTTTGTAATGAGGCAGCAGAGGATTATGGAAGGGAGATCATTTCTCCCTAGGAGGTTCATAGATTGTCCCCAGGATCAATGTGGGCAGGAAATAAACGTAAACTCATTTTAATGCTGACATTGTGAGGAAAAAATATGCCCTTCTTTCCCAATTATATGTCTTAAGTCGTTAAACGTACTAAAGAATTTTGGATTTATCAGGGTTTTGGATTATAGAGTAATATCCTTCTCCCTCCCAGAAACATGAATAATGTAGAGTTAGTTCTAGGAAGACATCCCCTCACTCTTAGAAAATCTTTAATCCTTATATATGGATGAGTGAAGTCCTTTGGGAGCTCCTGCTGCTGATGGGGACATGTCTTTGCTAAGGTTAATTTCTCTACCTTCGAGTAGAACTTGACTAAAACTACAGGGGCATGGAGGGGTATGTGATGCAGACCTGAGGAAGAAATCTAACCTGAAATGAAGATGATCATAATTTTAATGAATTTATTTAGCAGCACATTACATGTCATGTGATTCTCAGAATAACCCTATGAGTTTGGTGGTATAATAATCATCAACATTTTACAGATGAGGAAACTGAGTCTCCTATAAGTTGAGAAGCTTGTCTACGGTCATATAACTAGAAAGTGCCAGAGGGAATTTAAACCTAGACTACCTGATTCCAGACCCAACATTCTAACCGCTATGCAACCTGTCTCTGAGGCAGTCATAATGGTAATAAGAATTTATATTTATATATAAACACTAAAGGTTTTATATACATTATATACATTTTATATACGTTGTATGCATTTCACATTATATTCATTTACTTCACAATAGGAAGCAGCATGGCATAGTGGAAAGAACTCTGGTTTAGAAGCCCAAGAGATTTTGGATTCAAATGCTGCCTCTGATTCTAACTACCTGTGGTGACATTGGGCAAGCTGTCAAACCTCCTTGAGGCTCAGTTCCTTCAGTGATAAAATGTGGGGGTTGAACTAGCAGGCCTCGGAGGTCTCTTCCAGCTGTAGATCCTATAACTCTATAAAGAAGGTAGACCAGAGATGATTGCTCATATTTCTCAGAGGTGGAGAATGGAACTCAGAGAAAAGTGACTTTCTCAAGGGAACAGGGCTAAGCAGTGGAGACAAAATGTAAACCAGGTCTTAAACAACTTTGAAAGATTTTTTCTCTCTCTTTTTAATTGATTTATTTGTTTTCAGTTTTAAACAATCACTTCCATAAGTCTTAAATTTTCTCTCCCTCCCTTCCCCTTCCCTCCCTGAGACGACGTGCAATCTTAGATGGATTCTACACACACATTCTTATTAAACACAACTTTGGAAGACTTAAGATCTCTGATTGATGTCATTACCAAACATTGCAGAGGTCTCATGATGAAACATCATCACCATTTTGGGACAGGGAAGTGATGGATTCAAGATAAAGAATGAGATGTATTTTTGGACATGGCCAATGGGGGAATTTGTTTTGCTTGGCTATGGATAGGTTTTGAACGTTTTGATTTTCCTTTAATTGGGGAATAGGTGAGAGGGAGAGAAAAAAATGGTGGTTAGTTGAAAAATAAAACATTAAAATCCCCAAGACTTGGATCTAAAATCCAGTGCTCTTCCCATGGTCACATGTCTGCCTTCCATTCATGAAAGTGGTTTCTTGCTGCACCAGTCAGAATTGATTTCCTAGATGCGTATTGATGGCATCACTCATTTTGGCACTCACGCTAACCTTCCCTGCATGTTACTTACCTCTCCTGATTGCAAATTGCCAAGTTCTCTCCCCACACA
This sequence comes from Bettongia penicillata ogilbyi, assembly GCA_023548195.1. NCBI lineage: Eukaryota > Metazoa > Chordata > Mammalia > Diprotodontia > Potoroidae > Bettongia > Bettongia penicillata. The sequence continues at coordinate 1,421,828 of JAJHZJ010000592.1, read as the reverse complement.
GATGGTTCTGCTTCTTCCAGAGCAGAGACATAGGCTTTTTGTGTCACGTTGCTACACCCTCCAGTCGATGGCATGGCAGATGAATGAATAAATGAATGAATGTATAGAAGGCATGATGTTAGGGACCATTTGAAAATAACCAATTCATTTCCTGTGGCTTCTCAAGTCCTGCCCAAGAGTGGGTAAGGACAAAATCAAGTGAAATGGAAACACAGGTAGAAAGAGGGCCATTAGTGATTCCAAGGTTAAGTTATCTGCTCTCATGATAAATACCTGGGAACACTAAGCTGAGAACTGTTGTTAAGTTGCGCTTGTAAGGTCTTTACACTTTAAGCAATGAAAAGTGAGTGTGAAAACTGGAAAATTCACAGGAAGGTCTTTGTCTTTCTTTCATAATTATCTTTATGAGTTGAGAACCAGTATGGCATCATGGAGAGAGAGGCCAGCCTTGAAGGCAAGAAATACTCGACTCAAGTCCATTCATACTGTACCACATGACCTTGTTTAGTAACTTTTTTCATATCAATAAATTACAAGTGTCATATGTTTATTTCTTTTTCCAGTATCTAATGCTATTTCCCAACTATTCTTTCCCCATTGTCTGAGTGGAAGAGTTCTATTATAACAATATGTATAGTTAGTTAAAACTAATCAAAACAGTTGCCTTGCTGAGAATGCACGTTTAGTTCCACAAATCTAGCCTTTGACTTCTCTGCCAAGGGGTGGAAGGTGTATTTCCTTCTCAGTCAAGATTGGTTGCTGGTCAGCTTAAAGAGGTGGGTTGGAATTGGGAGTATGCTGGAGCCAGCTTCAACAACTCCCAAAAGTCAATTGTTAAATTGTGTGAGCATTTATACTTTTGAAATCAGCAAACAAATCAGTTTGATTTATTGTTTTGTTGATTGCATTCACTTAAGAAAGTGGTGAAAAAATTTTAATAATACAGATTAAAATTAAAATATGTTCTGAGTACACCCCACTCCCTCCAGGATCTGTTTTTTAAACATTTACTCGCACAGTCCTAATTGGAATTCAATTAGAAGAACTTTGAAAACAAGAAATTTCACCTCTCGTGCCTTAAGAAGATTGTGTTGCCATATTGTAAAAGAGGAACTAGATGGTTTCTCTAGAGAGATGGAAAACTTTTCTCATGTTTCCCTGTAAGGTGGCTCATTAAGGAGGGTGGTAGGAACCTTAGGGCATCCAAGGCTTTGAAACTACTAGGAAAAAAGACCTTGTGGGAATGGGGCTTGTAACTAGTACAGATTTCTCCCACTGGATCCAGATGACTCAGGAGGAGAAAGTGAGGCTGGCGACTTTGCACAAAACTCACTCAAAACAAAGTCAAGTGCAAGTCGTGTCATCATTTCTCTGATGTCATGGTCTTCTTTGAAAAGGAAGGATGAACACAATAAGATTATTCACAGCCTTCTAATTTAATAACTTTTCAAGTAGCTAAGAGTAAGAAATCAATAACAATGCTTGGATAAGTTGGGAGAATTTCCTTGGGGAGAAATATCCTTGATAACACATGAATAAAGGACTTTGGGTGAATCTCATGGATTCAGTTATCCTCTCTACACAACTGATTCTCAGATCTATTCATCCAAAGCCCCTCTCCTGATCTCCAGTCTTGCCTCTCCAATCACCTATTTGGACATCTCACATTGGATGTCTCATAGACATTGTAAATTCAATGTCTAAAACAGAACTCCTCCTTCCTTTCCTCTTCGTAATTTCTCTGTTACTGGTGAGAGCTTTAGCATCCTCCCAGTCAACCATACTCTCAATCATAATATCATCTCTGACTCTTCTCTCAACCCCCATATTTAATCACTTGCCAGTCTTTTTGATTCTACCTTTGTAAAAACAACTGCTATCACCCAGGTCCAGGCCTTAAATATCTTGTGTCTTCTAGTTGGTCTCCCTGTCTCAAGTCCCTCCCCACTCCAGTCCATCCTCCACTCAGCTGCCATATTGATCTTCCTATAGAGCAATCCAACCCAATCCAATAAACATTTACTAAGTGCCTGTTATGTTCCAGGCACTGTGCTAAACACACAGGGAAAGCCAGCCAGGATAACCAGATGTCCCAGAGCTCCACTGTTCTTCCACAAAAGGGGCTTCACCCAGCTCTCCTGTTTTTGCCTTTTCCAAGGCTAGGGTCTCTAATACCACAGTTGAGCTGATTAGACTAGCATCATCCTAGAGGTTAAGGATCTCGTTGTTTTAGGGTAACAGTTGTTAGCTTTCTATATTTTTCTATTTCTAATTATTCTATGTATTCTATATGGTCTCTCTCTATGAAATTCTATAGCTTAATTGCTCTGCTTTCCTAGTTGTGGTTAAATAGAATTCTATAGCCATGAACCCTGCTAGGGAGAGCTGCTGCCCCAGCCAGATTTATTCTGGTTAGTGCCAAGAGAGAGGAGTGAGTTGCCTAAAGGCTGTCAGAACACTCTGGGGGTGGGAGTCAGGAGTCTTCCAGCTGGGCACCAGAAAGCTGCTTTAGAAAAGATCACCAAGAATAAAGGGAACTGTGCTAACAATAGTAGGGACTGAAATATGAGAGGAACTTTTCTTTTGGTAGTGGGAGAAAATAGTGTAGGAGAAAGTATATGGATTCTGCTCTTGAAAGTCTTAGATTTAAATTCTATCTCTGATGCTTCTGGTGTGACCATGGGAAAGTAATTTAATCTCCCTGGGTCTTAATTTCTTTACACATAAAATGAAGAGGTGGGATTAGATCATCTCTGAAGTTTCTTCCAGCTCAGGGTCTTTCCTTTTAGGAGCCTAGGACTAGGTAACCTTGAATACTTAGGATGAGACTTTGTGGGAATGAAGACTCTTCAAATTAGCTTTAAGTCTTCTGAGTTTTTCCCTTTCTCCCCAATTCAACACAATTCAAAGCACATACTATGTGTAAGGTATTAGTTTGCTAACAACATTTCCTTTCCATATTTCCATATTTATAATTTTCCAGGTTTTCAATATTTAAGTTTGGAATGCTTGTGAATGTGGAATTGGCACCATTATACTGAGATGTCCAAGGTTTTCAGGTGGGGGTCCGAATCAAGAGGAGTATAGTACTCAGACCCCATCCCCACACCCTCTTACTAAAGGCATTTCTTGCTATTTGTGTGTGTGTGTATGTATGTGTGTGTGTGTGTGTGTGTGTGTGTGTGTGTGATATCCACCTGTCCATTTCATCTCTAGTAGAGGAAAAGCTCCATCATGCATCATATTCTTGAACCAGGGTACAGTCAGGAACAGGTCTCCTTTGTTTAGTCAATCAGATGGGATGAATAGGAAGGATAGGCAGAACTGAATTGGGATACTCATAACAATTACTGTTTCTCTTCATCTTGATTTCTTTTCTAGCCAACACTGTGACTTTAAGGAAACATTTCCAAGCACACAATTCTATATAATCAAAATCCACTTTTAGATGGAAGAAATGCACATTAAAATTTTAAACTGGCAAGTGAATTGGGTTTCCAGTGATATGTAAAGCAAGTATGCAAATAAAAGAGAAGCTATTTTTAGCACCAATACTGGAGTGAATTCTTGTACTTTTGTAAGAATATGTACTTTATTTAAAGAAAAATCCCACTTGGAATTTCCAAAAAGAATGAGGCTGTTTCCTTTATAAAGGAATCAAACCATTATCTGCATATCTTTAACGACAGTGGTGGTATCTAATTTTTTCTGGATAACTAGCAGAATATTGGCCTAAAGACTGGCACTGTAAGGGAGTGATTTCCTCTCTCTCTCTCTCTCTCTCTCTCTCTCTCTCTCTCTCTCTCTCTCTCTCTCTCTCTCTCTCTCAGTTATTTGAGGAAATTGACTTACGTAAAATTCAACAGCTCTTTGGGGTGGGGTAGGGTGGGAGGATCAACATTCAGGAAGGACAGATGGGTTACGACTTTTGGATGCTTCATCATTGCTAACCCTTCACTGAAGTCCTTATCCAATGCCTCCAATTGAACCGATGTCTGTCCTCAATGGGCTCTGAAAAGGTAACAGCTGTGTACTCAAGCTGAAAAGGGCTTACAGCTGTTCATCGCTAACTTCAAGGCATAGTCAGGGCATTTTCCTGTTGCTGGTAGTTGGAGGAGATTTATTAGTTAGCTAGCTTCTGTGTAGTTTATATGAGTGGTGCCATCTCTAGTCGTCCTGTTCTGTATCTGGCCATTGGACCCTGATGGTTCGGGAAGAGAAAGTGAGGCTGGTGACTCTGTGCAGCCCTGCCTCACTTAAATCCAATTCACTTGCAAGTAATGGCAAAAATTCCCTGATGTCACGATCCTCTTCAGTAATTGAAGGACAAACAGCAACAAAACAGTTTGCTTGGAGTATTCTGAGGGTGGAGTCTGAGTATACAGAGAATGGAACATGGATTGGTTGGAAGAACAATTTTGTGGTTTGAGTAATCAAGTTGACACAGAGTAGATGCATCATTGTGTGTTGAGTAATAGGACTTTGAACAGCTGGGAAGCAGAGTAAAGCACATAAGACTTTCTATGACGATTTGTGTAATATAAAGGAACACCAAGACACACAGAAAAAGCTGCCCAGGATTACTACTAGATGATTATAGCTCCTTTTTGCAGCCACAACTGGGTCCCCTCTGATTCACTTCCTCTTTCAACAAAAGGCAAGAAGCAATAGTGGTTGATTGGGCAGACTTAAATCCCAAGAGAGAAGCCCTGCTTCATATGGCTTAATATGTTTGGTCCACTGTGGGTTTTTGGATATAGGATTTTGAGATGTATTTAGTGAATAGAATTATACAACCTCAGAGTCATAGAACTTAGAAAATGAGACCTGGAAGCACCCTTCAATCGAAACTGTGGCAAAGTCCAATGAATTGACAAGTATTTGTTAAGTACCCACTTTGCACCTGGTACTGGACACAAAGACAAAGGTGAAATGGTCCCTGCCCTCAAGGAACTTGCATTTTCTTTTTTTTTCTTTTTCTTTAATATAAATTTATTTATTTAACTTTTTACATTCATTTTCACAAAATTTTGGGTCCCAATTTTTCTCCCCATTTATCCCCTCCCCCACCCCAATACACCGAGCATTCTAATTTTCCCTATCACCAATCTGCCCTCTCTTCTATTATCCCTCCCTTCTCTTGTCCCCATCTTCTCTTTTGTCCTGTAGGGCCAGATGACTTTCTATTCCCCATTAACTGTATTTCTTATTTCCTAGTAGCAAGAACAATACTAAACAGTTGTTCCTAAAACTTTGAATTCCAAGTTCTCCCCATCCCTCCCTCCCCACCTGTTCCCTTTGGGAAGGCAAGCAATTCAATATAGGCCATATCTGTGTAGTTTTGCAAATGACTTCGATAACAGTCGTGTTGTGTAAGACTAACTGTATATCCCTCCATCCTATTCTGCCCCCCATTGTTTCTATTCTGTCTTTTGATCCTGTCCCTCCCTGAGTGTTGACTTCAAATTGCTCCCTTCTTCCATTGCCCTCCCTTCCATCATCCCTCCCTTCCTGCTTATCTCCTTCTCCCCGACTTTCCTGTACTGTAAGATAGGTTTTCATACCAAAATGAGTGTGCATTTTACTCCTTCCTTTAGTCGAATGTGATGAGGGTAAACTTCATGTCTTTTTCTCAGCTCTCCTCTTTTTCCCTCCACTAAAAAGTCTCCTGCTTGCCTCTTGAATGAGATATAATTCACCCCATTCCATTTCACCCTCTCTCCTCCCACTACATTTCTCTCTCACCATTTACCTTAATTTCTTTTAAGATATGGTCCCATCCTATTCAATTCACTCTCTGCTCTCTGTCTCTGTGTGTGCATGCATGTGTGTATGTGTGTGTGCGTGCACACATGTACATGTGTGTGTATGTGCATGTGCATGTGTGTGTACGTCTGTGTGTGGTCCCACCAACTACCTAGATACTGAAATGTTTCAAGAGTTACAAATATTGTCTTTCCATGTAGGAATGTAAACAGTTCACCTTTGGTAAGTCCCTTATGACTTCTCTTTGCTGTTTACTTTTTCATACTTCTCATTCTTGTGTTTGAAAGTCAAATTTTCTTTTCAGCTCTGGTCTTTTCATCAAGAGTGCTTGAAAGTCCTCTGTTTCATTGAAAGACCATATTTTCCCCTGAAGTATTATACTCAGTTTTGCTGGGTAGGTGATTCTTGGTTTCAGTCCTAGTTCCTTTGACTTCTGGAATATCCTATTCCACGCCCTTCGATCCCTTAATGTAGAAGCTGCTAGATCTTGAGTTATCCTGATTGTATTTCCACAATACTGGAATTGTTTCTTTGTAGCTGCTTGCAATATTTTCTCCTTGATCTGGGAATTCTGGAATTTGGCCACAACGTTCCTAGGAGTTTCTCTTTTTGGATCTCTTTCAGGCGGTGATGGATGGATTCCTTCAATACTTATTTTGCCCTCTGGTTCTAGAATGTCAAGGCAGTTTTCCTTGATAATTTCATGAAAGATGATGTCTAGGCTCTTTTTTTGATCATGGCTTTCAGGTAGTCCCATAATTTTTAAATTGTTTCTCTTGGATCTATTTTCCAGATCAGTTATTTTTCCAATGAGATATTTCACATTCTCTTCCATTTTTTCATTCTTTTGGTTTTGTTTTATGATTTCTTGGCTTCTCAGAAAGTCATTAGACTCCATCTGTTCCATTCTAATCTTTTTTTTTTTATTTTTAATTTATTTATTTAGCTTTTTACATTCATTTTCACAAATTTTTGGGTTCCAAATTTTCTCCCCTTTTCTCCCCTCCCCCCACCCCAATACCCCAAGCAATCTAATTTTCCCTATCTTCAATCTGTCCTCTCTTCTGTCATCCCTCCCTTCCCTTGTCTCTATCTTCTCTTTTC